>OZ035823.1:39399164-39994164 GCA_964034765.1 Knipowitschia caucasica | reverse complement strand
CAAGCATTTATTATAATCCCCACAATTAATGGATTAGCTACAATCTTTGCACATGGCTAAACATATTGCTTTTTGAACAGATTTTCAAGTTATGATCATCTGATGGCGTTCTGGAGACAGATAGAGCCAGCAATTGGCGATATTGTGCGTGTCACTAGGGCACAGAGCGTCGGCCATGGTGTTCTCACGGTAAACACATTTTAAAAATTGTCATGAGTTGAGTGATAATTCAAGAGTTTAACACTAGAGGCCGCTAGCTGCATGCAACATGTTTATACTTGTAACCTTGAAATGAGTGTCTTTTAAGCCTTAAATTTAACTGTCCATTTCATTTTTCTTTTTGCAGTCTCTTCAGCCCATTGATGAGTTTTTTCTGTTCCTGAATTACTTGTCATTGGGTCTGACACAGAAAGATCTGGCCCACAGATTTAAGGGCCACCAATCCACCGTGAGCCGAATCATAACCACCTGGGTCAACTTCCTGTATATACTGCTTGGAGCTATTGGAATTTGGCTTGATGAGGAGACCATCAAGCAGTACATGCCAGAGGTATTTTCCACCTATGCTGACACCCAAGTCATCTTAGACTGCACAGAGTTGCGTTGTCAGACACCAGACTCCCTTCTGCTCCAGAGTGAGGTCTTCTCAAGTTATAAGTCTCACAGTACCTTTAAGGGGCTGATAGGGATGGCTCCTCATGGTCCAGTGACTTTTATCTCTCCACTCTATGAAGGCAGCATCAGTGACAGGGAGATTTTGAAGCGGTCAGGCCTGGTAAATCTCCTCAATCCAAAAATGGCAATTATGGTGGACAAGGGTTTTCTAGTGGAGGATCTTGTGCCATGCAAAGTCCACATACCTGCCTTCAAAAAGAAGAATCTGCAGCTGTCGGGAGCAGAGGTGAGGAAGACCCAGTCCATCGCAAGGCTCAGGGTCCATGTTGAGCGTGTAATTCGAAGGGTGAAGGAGCACAAACTGTTAGGCACAGTGATCCCCATGTCACTAACTGGCTGCATTGATCAGCTTTTTGCCGTTGCCTGTCTATTGACAAACTACCAGAACGGACCGATTGTTAAAGCATGGGCCAAAAAGGACTGCCACACCATGACTTATGAATGATTTGTGAAAAATAAATGTATGCATGTTTTAGGGTGTAGTTGTATCCAGTGGTGCGTGAAGTGCTTAATTCTGTTATTTTATGAAGTATATGTACAGGTTCAATATTATTCCTATGAAAGAAAAGTTGCATGGTAAAAAATGTATGTTAAAGTACCAAATTGAGAGCTAAAGATAACATTTGATGTATTGATGTATTGGTTTGATTATCTGTTCTTGTTTTACTTAATGTTTACTATTCATGTGTTTTTGCTCCATTGCATGTCATTATATTTTTTATGAACTCCATTAACAAAAAACAGTATTTTATAAATATTTTATAAACTATAATTTTGCATTTTTACAGTTGCCACAGTAAGCTGCTACAAATGAAGCTTTAACATGTATCCACTAAAACATTTATCTAACATTAAGCAAAAACAAGTGCTAATAGTGAACAGTGAATAATGAACAAAAGGAGTTGATGTCTAAGCCACTCTACGAGGAGATATAACTAAGATTTATCCAGAAATTTGGGGAGGTAAGTATGGAAAAAAAATACATCACATCTCTGTTTTAGAGGGACCAACACAGCCTCATCTCTACGGATGCGCTGGATGAAAATGTCATCATTGGCGCATATGACAAAGTCACACCATTCCATTCCAGTGACCAGTAGCTGCCCCTGGACCTGCCAGTAGTATGTGTGACTCTCCTTAAGCTTGTGTTGGCCTTTTACTACTGTGAGGTACCCACAATCCACATAGCTTTGAACATTCGGACACTTCATTTCCACCAGGCCGAATGTTGGTCTCTCCAGTGGATCGTAGACCATCCCATCTGGTGTTGCTCCAAGCCATGGTGCATCTGGATGGATAACAAGGCCGCATTGTGTGAGGTTCAAATTTTTCAGTACGGCATAGTCCTTAAGAGCCACTGCCTCCATCTCAAGACCTCTTTTCATATGTGCCGTTTGTAGCTGCCCCCTTAGGATCCTTTCTGCCAAATTTTCTGCAGACGTTTCTCCTCTCACGTGGCAGACTTCTCTAAATCGTGAGGCAGTCACCCTCTCTTTTCTGAGGTGATGCCACTCAGGTGCAGCACTCTGTTTTCTGGTCATGGCTTCAATCAGACGAGACTGGGTTAAAGTCACACAGAGTGATGTGAGATGAGCCTGTTGCTGCCTGGTGGGAACAAAACTACAGCTGGTTTGTGCTATGTGGTAGTCGTCCAGTGGTAGGGATGGAAACGATGGTGCACCCTGATGTGATGTCACACCGTGAGAAGATGGTGGAGGATGGTGATAGGACAGGATGCTACCAGCCTGAACTTTACCAAATGCTGACTGCACAAGTGGTTTATCTGCATTGATGTTCATCTGACAAATTAAGGGAAGAACATCTGGCTCAAATAAATCATAATGGACAGTGGGGTTTAGGGTTGCTGGGACAGGCAGGTCCCCTTTGAAGGCTTTATAGAGTGTAGACCTACATGAAAATAAAGATTCTTTGTTAAAAACATGTATAGGTCATACTTAGAACATTTATAGGGCATACTTTGTATTACACTCACAAAAGTGTAGCACTCCTACCCTTTTTTGTAAAATGAGTCAGCATACCTTATTCCACTTGTTGCAGTGGTCCCTGGTCTGGGCTTAACAACAACCATCGCACCCACTGGTCCAGGCTTCACTCCCTGAAATAGGGAAAAAACAATTATAACATGCACCAAAGCTAAATATACACCACAATCAAAAAACAAACCATTGTTCGAGGTTTATGCCACCTTTGCTCTGTTTGAGTACAAGACAAAACAGGTGGGACAACTGACATCTCGTTCTCTGAATAGTGTGCTGTTTGGTACAAGAGGGCAACCAAATGGTTGCACAAGGCCTTCCCAGCAACACAAGAGCAGGAACTCTCAGTCACAACCACAGGAACCGAATCACTGAGTGTAAGCTGAAACACAGATGAAAAACCAATTCAGATGGGTGTAGACAGATTCAAGTGTCCAGTTTTCTAGCATTTCAATGTGGTGTAACACAATGCTAACATATCTAGTGAGATTATTGAATGCATGTAAATGCATTGTAATTAAGACTCTTGGTTACCTTAATTAAATATTCTAAATCATACATGCTTACCGATAAATGTACTAATTGTACAATATCTATAATGCAATGCATTAAGTTGTACATCTTTAAATGTGCTAATTATCACTCCAAAATGATTAAAAAAAAAATCAATGTCCCACCCTCTTTCCCTGTCACTGCACTGCCACAGCTTTAGCTCAACATATATTTTACATGTGTCCTGTTTAATTTACATCACTTACTGAACATAGCCCACAAAAAGCTTGTTTAAGCTATAGGAAGGTGTATAGTTCATAATGGTTAATAGTTATTAGTACTTCCATAGTGCTAACCAAAATTACATACTTTATCTTTTAATGTTACTGCAAGCTAATATTTGTAAAAGGACTGCCAAAGCCTATAGCTTTCACACACAGCCCTGTATAAATTATAACAATAAAATAAAAGCTTTTTTTGTTGTGTAATATATTGAAAAATATAACACAACAAGTACAACAGTTCTTCGGGCATTTAGTCTGCTTCCCCTACTCTCAAGTTGTGTGGAGCCTCGGATTTCCTCATTGACCGGTAGCAACGAGCTCTTACTGTCACCTCTCCTGACAGACTTCTACCTGATACTGAAATTACAAAAATGTAATTAAGATCCATTTGCATAATTTTACACAACATACTACAACGAGGTAGTGAAACTGAGACAGTTTTATAACATTTGCCCTTTTTTTTTTTACATCAGAACGACACATAGCATTAGCTTAGCACACTTACCTTCAAAGTTGGTTAAATATGAACTGACGTAAAATTTGAAGCCTTTCTCCATTTGGCTGGTTGGAGTGCAGCAACATTCACGAACAATACGCCTGACATCTGTAATGGTTAGCTTTGGGAGGTCCAGCAAACAACGCGTATAGCCCCCCTCTGCCATCTCTCACACCAAATACTGCGCGCGGGAAGTTGGGTCGCCGTCTTCGTCATATGCGGAAGTAGAGCGTGCATATAGCCCATTAAAGACACAAAACAGACAAGAACATGAACACAAAAACAACACAACATAAAACACAAAAGTACAACCACAAAACAGAACAAACAAGAAAAAATAATAATAATAAACATAGAAAATAAGATATAAACAAAAATAAATAAGTAATAACAAAGCATGTATGTGCATACATCCAATTCAGTAAAACATCTCCATTCCTTAGGTCAGGACCACCGCCACTTATCAAAAGTTAAATGTGTCCCAAGAAGTTGAAAACATGTTTTCTTTTAGTGTATTTATTCATTTCAATCATATATTCTTCACAAATTAAAGATGGATAGATCCACCTTTTGAAGTACTGAATATTCACTGAAAACAAATTTGTAGCTTTAAAAATAAAGTGCTTCCCCAGAGCGATAACTCTGTGTTAGCTAACATGGACCTGCATGTGTTAGCTAACATGAACCTGCATGTGTTAGCTAACATGGACCTGCATGTGTTAGCTAACATGGACCTGCATGTGTTAGCTAACATGTCCCTGCATGTGTTAGCTAACATGAACCTGCATGTGTTAGCTAACATGGACCTGCATGTGTTAGCTAACATGGACCTGCATGTGTTAGCTAACATGAACCTGCATGTGTTAGCTAACATGAACCTGCATGTGTTAGCTAACATGGACCTGCATGTGTTAGCTAACATGAACCTGCATGTGTTAGCTAACATGGACCTGCATGTGTTAGCTAACATGAACCTGCATGTGTTAGCTAACATGAACCTGCATGTGTTAGCTAACATGAACCTGCATGTGTTAGCTAACATGAACCTGCATGTGTTAGCTAACGTGAACCTGCATGTGTTAGCTAACGTGAACCTGCATGTGTTAGCTAACGTGAACCTGCATGTGTTAGCTAACATGAACCTGCATGTGTTAGCTAACATGAACCTGCATGTGTTAGCTAACGTGAACCTGCATGTGTTAGCTAACATGAACCTGCATGTGTTAGCTAACATGAACCTGCATGTGTTAGCCAAGCCCCCAGTGATCCAAGATGGCGCCCTACTCAAACTAATGGCTTGTGCTCAGTAGCGCATGGGACTTCATGGAGACCGGGAGATTAGCAGAACTGACCATTGTGTGTATACCAGAGTAAACAAGGACAAGACTTACATTATAATTTGGGTTGTATCGTATTAAAAAATGACGTGTTCAAAATCCCTTATAAAGATGACCATGATTCAGAAAGTTAAATTCAAAAAGGTTTATTTCCCTAATACAAAAAGAATCTAAAACAGCTGTTCGGACCAAAAATAACTATCCCTTATTTTCTATATAAAATATAAAAGTATGACTGAGTGGGCGCTCCACCTCAAGCCATATACTGCCCCTGGTCCGCAAAAAAACTAACTAACCACACATTCAAACTATCTACTATATGTAAAATGTGCAAGAAGAAGGGGCGTGGTATCAGCCAGCTTCCGGGGTCCCGTGATCCGCCTTCCACCATCTGGTCTTCTCCCGTCTGCACCTAAAAAAGAATCCATGCTTTTCTAACCTAGTGTCTCCGGCCAGCTGTCTCTTGGTCTGAGATCCATCTCTGTTGTCTAAACAAGTAGTGCGTAGACTGGCAGACTCCAGTGTCAACCCACTCCTGATGGAGTGGGTTCAATAATGCAAAAGTCAGCATGGGCCAAGGCTAGGCAGACAAAATCCAAACAGAAGAACCCATCTGTTACTTTAGCTGGTCCCCCAAGAAGACCCCTAAAATTAACTTAAAAGGACTGGCCTGCCACTCAGAGGTCGATAGACATTCTAAAACACATGGTTTTAGAATGTCTCTTATTTATAAATACAACAGTTGATGAATTGATTATTGCAACCAGTGATGTAATTGTCTTAAAATGTGTGAAAGAGATGGTCCAGTCCAAATTCAAAATGAAGGATTTTTTTTGGGTATAGACCTTGAGCGGACAGATAGTTGTGTGAAGATGTCCCAATCCAAATACACACATAAAATATTGGAAAGGTTGGACATGGTGAAGTGTAAAGCCAGAGCTACAATCTGCGAACACAAACTGGACTACAGCGATGTTACCAAGTACAGAGAGGCTGCGGGTAGCTTCATCTACCTAGCAACCTGTACCAGACCAGATCTGAGTTTTGTGCTCAATAAACTGTCACAGTACTTTACAAGACCTACATTAGAACAATGGACCACTGTTAAGCACACTTTAAGATATTTAAACGGAACAGAAGACAAAGGCCTCAGTTTCAGAAAGTACATAGATGAGTCTATAATTTATGCTTACAGGGATTTTAATTGGGCTGCAGATGTGAGTGACCGCAGGAGCACGAGTGGTTACTGTACCAGCTACGACCCCTGTGAGTTTCACGCACGGGGGACAAGAGACGGGAATGTTACGGCGGTCTGAAAATCAGCGGGGGACAGCGCGGCCGCGTCCGCTCACGAGCGCCTATTCTCGGTCAAGAAAAGGGGGGTTTCCTGGGCCCGTAGAAGGCGAACCAGGGGGGCTAGAGACATGGGGTTTTCACCCACCCACTCCTCCGGACCTGGGCTACATCCTCCGTCAATTTCATTAATACTGCATAATGGGCTACTTAAAAGTTGCCCAAAATGGACTACTGTAACCTGATACAGTGAACACATGAGCTCATACAAGCTAGAGAGGCTGATTTTCTGCCATTTGTATGTATAAAGTACACCTCTGCTGTATAAAGGTATCAAAACAAAATGAAGACTTTCGTTTTGTTATTGGCCTCAATGTTCTTAACAGAAAATGCATATGTAGACCTTTCAGACATGTTAATAAAAATATAAATAGTTTGAAAACGAAATTTGACATGCACAAGATGGCGGCTTGTGACACAGCCTCCTCTAGGTTAATATGACGCAAAAGTTTTCACAAACTTTGCCGTGAGCGCGTGCAGAGCCTGCCCCAGTCAGAGACTCGGAGCTGGAGGACGGACAGAGACAGAACTGGCTATTACACAGTAAGTAAAAGGCGCTATACCCGTTTCTGCAATGTTTGAATGTTTAGCACCGCCCCCCAACTCACTCACAATCTTCTCATTTCCCCTACGCTCTCATAACACGGAGCCACCTAGTTTTATTTGCGATCTGATACGTATGCTAACATTAGCATTAGCGCAACTTGTAAGCTGTGCAACAATCACTGATGAAATGGTACTAAAGCAATGCACTGCTAACACAATATATAAGTAAAAGAATACCATTAATTTCTTGTCCGAATGTATTAATTTAAACATTAGAATATATTCTAATATTTAATTATAATTTATCATACAGCTCTTCACAGCAGTAGAACACTCCATTGACTTGAATGCAATTCTTCCGATCATTTCTTCTTGATAACAGAACTCTCAAACCAATAATGACCGCAGCCCCAATGCAATCTCTGTTTGTAATTCAGGTGTGTAAAATACTGCCATTACTTTGCAAGTACAACAAGCTATCAGCGCCTGTCACTACATTGTGCAGTTTTTCTGCACACTTGTCTGTGTAGAGAAGCTAGCGAAGCTAGCCACGCTCAAGAAACAAATACATATCAATCAATCAACACCATTAAACGTCAATCGGACAATACAGTACACATATACATCCTTAACACACATGCACGGACGATTTCAGAATTTGCTGTCAACGTTTTCATGACAAAAATACTGTTTTAAAGTGACAAAAAGCGATCGCAAAAAACCCGGAAGTTACCATGAATCAGCTAGCTAGCTTAACTGTTACCTGCCTAGCACGTCCTGGTGAAACCTTTGGGAGCTAACTATTTTATTTGCAGTCATTAAATACATTTCTAATTATAAGGGTTATATGTGACATTTAATAACATGTGTGTAATGTAATAACATGTGTGTAATGTAATAACATGTGTGTACTGTAATAACATGTGTGTAATATAATAACATGTGTGTAATGTAATAACGTGTGTAATGTAATAACAATGTGTGCAATATAATAACGTGTGTAATGTAATAACATGTGACATGTAATAACATGTGACATGTAATAACATGTGTGTAATGTAATAACATGTGTGTGATGTAATAACATGTGTAATGTAATAACATGTGTGTAATGTAATAACATGTGTGTAATGTAATAACATGTGTAATGTAATATCTGTTTAATGTGATTACATGTGTAATGTAATAACATGTGCAATGTAATAACGTGTGTAATGTAATAACATGTGTGTAATGTAATAACATGTGTGTGATGTAATAACATGTGTAATGTAATAACATGTGTGTAATGTAACAACATGTGCAATGTAATAACGTGTGTAATGTAATAACATGTAATAACATGTGTGTAATGTAATAACATGTGTGCAATGTAATAACATGTGTGTAATGTAATAACATGTGTAATGTATTAACATGTGTATAATGTGATAACATGTGTAATGTAATAATATGTGTAATGTAATAACATGTGAAATTTAATAACATGTGTGTAATGTAATAACATGTGTAATGTAATAACATGTGTGTAATGTAATAACATGTGTAATGTATTAACATATGCATAATGTGATAACATGTGTAATGTAATAACTTGTGTAATGTAATAACACGTGTGTAATGTAATAACATGTGACATGTAATAACATGTGTGTAAAGTAATAACATGTGTAATGTATTAACATGTGTGTAATGTGATAACATGTGTAATGTAATAACGTGTAATGTATTAAAATGTGTAATGTGATAACATGTGTAATGTAATAACGTGTGTAATGTAATAACATGTGTGCAATATAATAACATGTGTGTAATGTAATAACGTGTGTAATGTAATAACATGTGTGCAATTTAATAACATGTGTGTAATGTAATAACATGTGTAATGTATTGACATGTGTGTAATGTGATAACATGTGTAATGTTATAACATGTTTGTAATGTATTATCATGTGTGTAATGTATTAACAAGTGTGTAATGTTATAACATGTGTAATGTAATAACATGTGACATGTAATAACATGTGTGTGATGTAATAACATGTGTAATGTAATAACATGTGTTTAATGTGAAAGCATGTGTTTAATGTAATAACATGTGTAATGTAATATCTGTTTAATGTGATAACATGTGTAATATAACAACATGTGCAATGTAATAACGTGTGTAATGTAATAACATGTGTGTGATGTGATAACATGTGTAATGTAATAACATGTGTAATGTATTAACATGTGCGTAATGTGATAACATGTGTAATGTAATAACATGTTGGTAATGTAATAACCTGAGTAATGTATTAACATGTGTGTAATGTAATAACATGTGTGTAATGTAATAACCTAAGTAATGTATTAACATGTGTGTAATGTAATAACATGTGTAATGTAATAACGTGTGTAATGTAACAACATGTGTAATGCAATAACATGTGTTTGATGTAACAACATGTGTAATATAATAACATGTGTGTGATGTAATAACATGTGTAATGTTATAACATGTTTGTAATGTAATAACATGTGTAATGTTATAACATGTTTGTAATGTAATAGCATGTGTAATGTATTGTCATGTGTGTCATGTAATAACAAGTGTGTAATGTTATAACATGTGTAATGTAATAACATGTGTAATGTATTAAAATGTGTAATGTATTAACATGTGTGCAATATAATAACATGTGTGTAATGTAATAACATGTGTAATGTATTAACATGTGTGTAATGTGATAACATGTGTAATGTGATAACATGTGTAATGTAATAACATGTTTGTAATGTAATAACATGTGTGATGTATTAACATGTGTGTAATGTAATAACATGTGACATGTAATAACATGATTAATGTAATAACATGTGTGTGATGTAATAACGTGTGTAATGTAATAACATGTGTGTAATGTAACATGTGTGTAATATAATAACGTGTGTAATGTAACAACATGTGTAATGTAACAACATGTGTAATGTAACAACATGTGTAATGTAATAACATGTGTGTAATGGGATAACATGTGTAATCTTATAACATGTGTAATGTAATAACATGTGTAATGTAATAACATGTGTGTAATGTAATAACATGTGTGTAATGTAATAACATGTGTGTAATGTAATAACATGTGACATGTAATAACATGTGTGTAATGTAATAACATGTGACATGTAATAACATATGTGTGATGTAATAACATGTGTAATGTAATAACATGTGTAATGTAATAACATTTGTTTAATGTAATAACATGTGTAATGTAATAACATATGTGTGATGTAATAACATGTGTAATGTAATAATATGTGACATTTAATAACATGTGTGTAATGTAATAACATGTGTGTAATGTAATAACATGTGTGTACTGTAATAACATGTGTGTAATATAATAACATGTGTGTAATGTAATAACGTGTGTAATGTAATAACATGTGTGCAATATAATAACGTGTGTAATGTAATAACATGTGACATGTAATAACATGTGACATGTAATAACATGTGTGTAATGTAATAACATGTGTGTGATGTAATAACATGTGTAATGTAATAACATGTGTGTAATGTAATAACATGTGTGTAATGTAATAACATGTGTAATGTAATATCTGTTTAATGTGATTACATGTGTAATGTAACAACATGTGCAATGTAATAACGTGTGTAATGTAATAACATGTGTGTAATGTAATAACATGTGTGTGATGTAATAACATGTGTAATGTAATAACATGTGTGTAATGTAACAACATGTGCAATGTAATAACGTGTGTAATGTAATAACATGTAATAACATGTGTGTAATGTAATAACATGTGTGCAATGTAATAACATGTGTGTAATGTAATAACATGTGTAATGTATTAACATGTGTATAATGTGATAACATGTGTAATGTAATAATATGTGTAATGTAATAACATGTGAAATTTAATAACATGTGTGTAATGTAATAACATGTGTAATGTAATAACATGTGTGTAATGTAATAACATGTGTAATGTATTAACATATGCATAATGTGATCACATGTGTAATGTAATAACTTGTGTAATGTAATAACACGTGTGTAATGTAATAACATGTGACATGTAATAACATGTGTGTAAAGTAATAACATGTGTAATGTATTAACATGTGTGTAATGTGATAACATGTGTAATGTAATAACGTGTAATGTATTAAAATGTGTAATGTGATAACATGTGTAATGTAATAACGTGTGTAATGTAATAACATATGTGCACTATAATAACATGTGTGTAATGTAATAACGTGTGTAATGTAATAACATGTTGGTAATGTAATAACCTGAGTAATGTATTAACATGTGTGTAATGTAATAACATGTGTGTAATGTAATAACCTGAGTAATATATTAACATGTGTGTAATGTAATAACATGTGTAATGTAATAACATGTGTGTAATGTAATAACATGTGGCATGTAATAACATTTGTGTATTGTAATAACATGTGTGTAATGTAATAACATGTGTAATGTAATAACATTTGTACAATGTAATAACATGTATGTAATGTAACAACATGTGTAATGCAATAACATGTGTTTAATGTAATAACATGTGAGTAATGTAACACGTGTGTAATGTAATAACATGTGTGTGATGTAATAACAATGTAATAACATGTGTACTACAGAATCAGTGTGTAAATACATAACTCACAGTTTTTGAGAGCTAAAATGTAATTCATGATGTTTCTGGCCTGCTTTAGCACTTTCAGGTGGTTTGCTGCATGAAATTTACTTTTACAACAGAATCAGTTCAAATACATAGAATCACAGTTGTTGAGAGCTAGAATGTAATTCATGATGTTTCTGGCCTGTTTTAGCTGTTTCAAGTGGTTTGCTGCATGAAATTCACTTTTACAACAGAATCAGTTCAAATACATAGAATCACAGTTGTTGAGAGCTAGAATGTAATTCATGATGTTTCTGGCTTGTTTTAGCTGTTTCAAGTGGTTTGCTGAATGAAATTCCCTTTTACAACATAATCAGTTCAAATACAGAGAATCACAGTTGTTGAGAGCTAGAATGTAATTCATGATTTTTCTGGCATATTTTAATTGTTTCGAGTAGTTTGCTGCATGGAATTCACTTTTACAACAGATTCAGCTCAAATACATAGAATCACAGTTGTTGAGAGCTAGAATGTAAGTCATGATGTTTCTGGCCTGTTTTAGCTGTTTCAAGTGGTTTGCTGCATGGAATTCACTTTTACAACAGATTCAGCTCAAATACATAGAATCACAGTTGTTGAGAGCTAGAATGTAATGAATGATGTTTCCGGCCTATTTTAGCTGTTTCAAGTGGTTTGCTGCATGAAATTCACTTTTACAACAGAATCAGTTAAAATACATGGAATCACAGTTGTTGAGAGCTAGAATGTAATTCATGATGCTTCTGGCCTGTTTTAGCTGTTTCAAGTGGTTTGCTGCATGAAATTCACTTTTACAACAGAATCAGTTAAAATACATAGAATCACAGTTGTTGAGAGCTAGAATGTAATTCATGATGTTTCTGGCCTGTTTTAGCTGTTTCAAGTGGTTTGCTGCATGAAATTCACTTTTACAACAGAATCAGTTCAAATACATAGAATCACAGTTGTTGAGAGCTAGAATGTAATTCATGATGTTTCTGGCCTGTTTTAGCTGTTTCAAGTGGTTTGCTGCATGAAATTCACTTTTACAACAGAATCAGTTCAAATACATAGAATCACAGTTGTTGAGAGCTAGAATGTAATTCATGATGTTTCTGGCCTGTTTTAGCTGTTTCAAGTGGTTTGCTGCATGAAATTCACTTTTACAACAGAATAAGTTCAAATACATAGAATCACAGTTGTTGAGAGCTAGAATGTAATTCATGATGTTTCTGGCCTGTTTTAGCTGTTTCAAGTGGGTTGCTGCAAGAAATTCAGTTTTACAACAGAATCAGTTCAAATACATAGATTCACAGTTGTTGAGAGCTAGAATGTAATTCATGATGTTTCTGGCTTGTTTTAGCTGTTTCAAGTGGTTTGCTGAATGAAATTCACTTTTACAACAGAATCAGTTCAAATACATAGAATCGCAGTTGTTGAGAACTAGAATGTAATTCATAATGTTTCTGGCTTGTTTTAGCTGTTTCAAGTAGTTTGCTGCATGAAATTCACTTTTAGCAAGAATAAGTTCAAATACATAGAATCACAGTTGTTGAGAGCTAGAATGTAATTCATGATGTTTCTGGCCTGTTTTAGCTGTTTCAAGTGGTTTGCTGCATGAAATTCACTTTTACTACAGAATCAGTTCAAATACATAGAATCACAGTTGTTGAGAGCTAGAATGTAATTCATGATGTTTCTGGCCTGTTTTAGCTGTTTAAAGTGGTTTGCTGCCCGAAATTCACTTTTACTACAGAATAAGTTCAAATACATAGAATCACAGTTGTTGAAAGCTAGAATGTAATTCATGATGTTTCTGGCCTGTTTTAGCTGTTTAAAGTGGTTTGCTGCCCGAAATTCACTTTTACTACAGAATCAGTTCAAATACATAGAATCACAGTTGTTGAAAGCTAGAATGTAATTCATGATGTTTCTGGCCTGTTTTAGCTGTTTAAAGTGGTTTGCTGCCCGAAATTCACTTTTACTACAGAATCAGTTCAAATACATAGAATCACAGTTTTTGAGAGCTAAAATGTAATTCATGATGTTTCTGGCCTGTTTTAGCTGTTTCAAGTGGTTTGCTGCATGAAATTCACTTTTACAACAGAATCAGTTCAAATACATAGAATCACAGTTGTTGAGAGCTAGAATGTAATTCATGATGTTTCTGGCCTGTTTTAGCTGTTTCAAGTGGTTTGCTGCATGAAATTCACTTTTACAACAGAATCAGTTCAAATACATAGAATCACAGTTGTTGAGAGCTAGAATGTAATTCATGATGTTTCTGGCCTGTTTTAGCTGTTTCAAGTGGTTTGCTGCATGAAATTCACTTTTACAACAGAATCAGTTCAAATACATAGAATCACAGTTGTTGAGAGCTAGAATGTAATTCATGATGTTTCTGGCCTGTTTTAGCTGTTTCAAGTGGTTTGCTGCATGAAATTCACTTTTACAACAGAATCAGTTCAAATACATAGAATCACAGTTGTTGAGAGCTAGAATGTAATTCATGATGTTTCTGGCCTGTTTTAGCTGTTTCAAGTGGTTTGCTGCATGAAATTCACTTTTACAACAGAATCAGTTCAAATACATAGAATCACAGTTGTTGAGAGCTAGAATGTAATTCATGATGTTTCTGGCCTGTTTTAGCTGTTTCAAGTGGTTTGCTGCATGAAATTCACTTTTACAACAGAATCAGTTCAAATACATAGAATCACAGTTGTTGAGAGCTAGAATGTAATTCATGATGTTTCTGGCCTGTTTTAGCTGTTTCAAGTGGTTTGCTGCATGAAATTCACTTTTACAACAGAATCAGTTCAAATACATAGAATCACAGTTGTTGAGAGCTAGAATGTAATTCATGATGTTTCTGGCCTGTTTTAGCTGTTTCAAGTGGTTTGCTGCATGAAATTCACTTTTACAACAGAATCAGTTCAAATACATAGAATCACAGTTGTTGAGAGCTAGAATGTAATTCATGATGTTTCTGGCCTGTTTTAGCTGTTTCAAGTGGTTTGCTGCATGAAATTCACTTTTACAACAGAATCAGTTCAAATACATAGAATCACAGTTGTTGAGAGCTAGAATGTAATTCATGATGTTTCTGGCCTGTTTTAGCTGTTTCAAGTGGTTTGCTGCATGAAATTCACTTTTACAACAGAATCAGTTCAAATACATAGAATCACAGTTGTTGAGAGCTAGAATGTAATTCATGATGTTTCTGGCCTGTTTTAGTGTTTCAAGTGGTTTGCTGCATGAAATTCACTTTTACAACAGAATCAGTTCAAATACATAGAATCACAGTTGTTGAGAGCTAGAATGTAATTCATGATGTTTCTGGCCTGTTTTAGCTGTTTCAAGTGGTTTGCTGCATGAAATTCACTTTTACAACAGAATCAGTTCAAATACATAGAATCACAGTTGTTGAGAGCTAGAATGTAATTCATGATGTTTCTGGCCTGTTTTAGCTGTTTCAAGTGGTTTGCTGCATGAAATTCACTTTTACAACAGAATCAGTTCAAATACATAGAATCACAGTTGTTGAGAGCTAGAATGTAATTCATGATGTTTCTGGCCTGTTTTAGCTGTTTCAAGTGGTTTGCTGCATGAAATTCACTTTTACAACAGAATCAGTTCAAATACATAGAATCACAGTTGTTGAGAGCTAGAATGTAATTCATGATGTTTCTGGCCTGTTTTAGCTGTTTCAAGTGGTTGCTGCATGAAATTCACTTTTACAACAGAATCAGTTCAAATACATAGAATCACAGTTGTTGAGAGCTAGAATGTAATTCATGATGTTTCTGGCCTGTTTTAGCTGTTTCAAGTGGTTTGCTGCATGAAATTCACTTTTACAACAGAATCAGTTCAAATACATAGAATCACAGTTGTTGAGAGCTAGAATGTAATTCATGATGTTTCTGGCCTGTTTTAGCTGTTTCAAGTGGTTTGCTGCATGAAATTCACTTTTACAACAGAATCAGTTCAAATACATAGAATCACAGTTGTTGAGAGCTAGAATGTAATTCATGATGTTTCTGGCCTGTTTTAGCTGTTTCAAGTGGTTTGCTGCATGAAATTCACTTTTACAACAGAATCAGTTCAAATACATAGAATCACAGTTGTTGAGAGCTAGAATGTAATTCATGATGTTTCTGGCCTGTTTTAGCTGTTTCAAGTGGTTTGCTGCATGAAATTCACTTTTACAACAGAATCAGTTCAAATACATAGAATCACAGTTGTTGAGAGCTAGAATGTAATTCATGATGTTTCTGGCCTGTTTTAGCTGTTTCAAGTGGTTTGCTGCATGAAATTCACTTTTACAACAGAATCAGTTCAAATACATAGAATCACAGTTGTTGAGAGCTAGAATGTAATTCATGATGTTTCTGGCCTGTTTTAGCTGTTTCAAGTGGTTTGCTGCATGAAATTCACTTTTACAACAGAATCAGTTCAAATACATAGAATCACAGTTGTTGAGAGCTAGAATGTAATTCATGATGTTTCTGGCCTGTTTTAGCTGTTTCAAGTGGTTTGCTGCATGAAATTCACTTTTCAACAGAATCAGTTCAAATACATAGAATCACAGTTGTTGAGAGCTAGAATGTAATTCATGATGTTTCTGGCCTGTTTTAGCTGTTTCAAGTGGTTTGCTGCATGAAATTCACTTTTTCAACAGAATCAGTTCAAATACATAGAATCACAGTTGTTGAGAGCTAGAATGTAATTCATGATGTTTCTGGCCTGTTTTAGCTGTTTCAAGTGGTTTGCTGCATGAAATTCACTTTTACAACAGAATCAGTTCAAATACATAGAATCACAGTTGTTGAGAGCTAGAATGTAATTCATGATGTTTCTGGCCTGTTTTAGCTGTTTCAAGTGGTTTGCTGCATGAAATTCACTTTTACAACAGAATCAGTTCAAATACATAGAATCACAGTTGTTGAGAGCTAGAATGTAATTCATGATGTTTCTGGCCTGTTTTAGCTGTTTCAAGTGGTTTGCTGCATGAAATTCACTTTTACAACAGAATCAGTTCAAATACATAGAATCACAGTTGTTGAGAGCTAGAATGTAATTCATGATGTTTCTGGCCTGTTTTAGCTGTTTCAAGTGGTTTGCTGCATGAAATTCACTTTTACAACAGAATCAGTTCAAATACATAGAATCACAGTTGTTGAGAGCTAGAATGTAATTCATGATGTTTCTGGCCTGTTTTAGCTGTTTCAAGTGGTTTGCTGCATGAAATTCACTTTTACAACAGAATCAGTTCAAATACATAGAATCACAGTTGTTGAGAGCTAGAATGTAATTCATGATGTTTCTGGCCTGTTTTAGCTGTTTCAAGTGGTTTGCTGCATGAAATTCACTTTTCAACAGAATCAGTTCAAATACATAGAATCACAGTTGTTGAGAGCTAGAATGTAATTCATGATGTTTCTGGCCTGTTTTAGCTGTTTCAAGTGGTTTGCTGCATGAAATTCACTTTTACAACAGAATCAGTTCAAATACATAGAATCACAGTTGTTGAGAGCTAGAATGTAATTCATGATGTTTCTGGCCTGTTTTAGCTGTTTCAAGTGGTTTGCTGCATGAAATTCACTTTTCAACAGAATCAGTTCAAATACATAGAATCACAGTTGTTGAGAGCTAGAATGTAATTCATGATGTTTCTGGCCTGTTTTAGCTGTTTCAAGTGGTTTGCTGCATGAAATTCACTTTTACAACAGAATCAGTTCAAATACATAGAATCACAGTTGTTGAGAGCTAGAAATGTAATTCATGATGTTTCTGGCCTGTTTTAGCTGTTTCAAGTGGTTTGCTGCATGAAATTCACTTTTACAACAGAATCAGTTCAAATACATAGAATCACAGTTGTTGAGAGCTAGAATGTAATTCATGATGTTTCTGGCCTGTTTTAGCTGTTTCAAGTGGTTTGCTGCATGAAATTCACTTCTACTACAGAATCAGTTCAAATACATAGAATCACAGTTGTTGAGAGCTAGAATGTAATTCATGATGTTTCTGGCCTGTTTTAGCTGTTTCAAGTGGTTTGCTGCATGAAATTCACTTTTCAACAGAATCAGTTCAAATACATAGAATCACAGTTGTTGAGAGCTAGAATGTAATTCATGATGTTTCTGGCCTGTTTTAGCTGTTTCAAGTGGTTTGCTGCATGAAATTCACTTTTACAACAGAATCAGTTCAAATACATAGAATCACAGTTGTTGAGAGCTAGAATGTAATTCATGATGTTTCTGGCCTGTTTTAGCTGTTTCAAGTGGTTTGCTGCATGAAATTCACTTTTACAACAGAATCAGTTCAAATACATAGAATCACAGTTGTTGAGAGCTAGAATGTAATTCATGATGTTTCTGGCCTGTTTTTAGCTGTTTCAAGTGGTTTGCTGCATGAAATTCACTTTTACAACAGAATCAGTTCAAATACATAGAATCACAGTTGTTGAGAGCTAGAATGTAATTCATGATGTTTCTGGCCTGTTTTAGCTGTTTCAAGTGGTTTGCTGCATGAAATTCACTTTTACAACAGAATCAGTTCAAATACATAGAATCACAGTTGTTGAGAGCTAGAATGTAATTCATGATGTTTCTGGCCTGTTTTAGCTGTTTCAAGTGGTTTGCTGCATGAAATTCACTTTTACAACAGAATCAGTTCAAATACATAGAATCACAGTTGTTGAGGACTAGAATGTAATTCATGAAGTTTCTGGCCTGTTTTAGCTGTTTCAAGTGGTTTGCTGCATGAAATTCACTTTTACAACAGAATCAGTTCAAATACATAGAATCACAGTTGTTGAGAGCTAGAATGTAATTCATGATGTTTCTGGCCTGTTTTAGGCGTTTCAAGTGGTTTGCTGCATGAAATTCACTTTTACAACAGAATCAGTTCAAATACATAGAATCACAGTTGTTGGATGCCAGTATGCAATTCATGATGTTTCTGGCCTGTTTTAGCGTTTCAAGTGGTTTGCTGCATGAAATTCACTTTTACAACAGAATCAGTTCAAATACATAGAATCACAGTTGTTGGATGCCAGTATGCAATTCATGATGTTTCTGGCCTGTTTTAAGCGTTTCAAGTGGTTTGCTGCATGAATTTCACTTTTACAACAGAATCAGTTCAAATACATAGAATCACAGTTGTTGGATGCCAGTATGCAATTCATGATGTTTCTGGCCTGTTTTAAGCGTTTCAAGTGGTTTGCTGCATGAAATTCACTTTTACAACAGAATCAGTTCAAATACATAGAATCACAGTTGTTGGAGCCAGTATGCAATTCATGATGTTTCTGGCCTGTTTTAAGCGTTTCAAGTGGTTTGCTGCATGAATTTCACTTTTACAACAGAATCAGTTCAAATACATAGAATCACAGTTGTTGGATGCCAGTATGCAATTCATGATGTTTCTGGCCTGTTTTAAGCGTTTCAAGTGGTTTGCTGCATGAATTTCACTTTTACAACAGAATCAGTTCAAATACATAGAATCACAGTTGTTGGATGCCAGTATGCAATTCATGATGTTTCTGGCCTGTTTTAGCGTTTCAAGTGGTTTGCTGCATGAATTTCACTTTTACAACAGAATCAGTTCAAATACATAGAATCACAGTTGTTGGATGCCAGTATGCAATTCATGATGTTTCTGGCCTGTTTTGAGCGTTTCAAGTGGTTTGCTTCATGAAAATCAATTTTACAACAGAATCAGTTCAAATACATAGAATCACAGTTGTTGGATGCCAGAATGCAATTCATGATGTTTCTGGCCTGTTTTAAGCGTTTCAAGTGGTTTGCTGCATGAAATTCACTTTTACAACAGAATCAGTTCAAATACATAGAATCACAGTTGTTTGAGGCCACTATGCAATTCATGATGTTTCTGGCCTGTTTTGACCTGTTTCAAGTGGTTTGCTGCATGAAATTCACTTTTACAACAGAATCAGTCAATGACATTCCATGTGGACTGAATGTATTATGAGTTTGGCTGTTTAGCTTTCAAGTGTTGCAATGATATTCACTTTTAGAATTCAAATACATAGATCACAGTTGTTGAGAGCTAGAATGTAATTCATGATGTTTCTGGCCTGTTTTAGCTGTTTCAAGTGGTTTGCTGCATGAAATTCACTTTTACAACAGAATCAGTTCAAATACATAGAATCACAGTTGTTGAGAGCTAGAATGTAATTCATGATGTTTCTGGCCTGTTTTAGCTGTTTCAAGTGGTTTGCTGCATGAAATTCACTTTTACAACAGAATCAGTTCAAATACATAGAATCACAGTTGTTGAGAGCTAGAATGTAATTCATGATGTTTCTGGCCTGTTTTAGCTGTTTCAAGTGGTTTGCTGCATGAAATTCACTTTTACAACAGAATCAGTTCAAATACATAGAATCACAGTTGTTGAGAGCTAGAATGTAATTCATGATGTTTCTGGCCTGTTTTAGCTGTTTCAAGTGGTTTGCTGCATGAAATTCACTTTTACAACAGAATTCAGTTCAAATACATAGAATCACAGTTGTTGAGAGCTAGAATGTAATTCATGATGTTTCTGGCCTGTTTTAGCTGTTTCAAGTGGTTTGCTGCATGAAATTCACTTTACAACAGAATCAGTTCAAATACATAGAATCACAGTTGTTGAAGCTAGAATGTAATTCATGATGTTTCTGGCCTGTTTTAGCTGTTTCAAGTGGTTTGCTGCATGAAATTCACTTTTACAACAGAATCAGTTCAAATACATAGAATCACAGTTGTTGAGAGCTAGAATGTAATTCATGATGTTTCTGGCCTGTTTTAGCTTTTTCAAGTGGTTTGCTGCATGAAATTCACTTTTACAACAGAATCAGTTCAAATACATAGAATCACAGTTGTTGAGAGCTAGAATGTAATTCATGATGTTTCTGGCCTGTTTTAGCTGTTTCAAGTGGTTTGCTGCATGAAATTCACTTTTACAACAGAATCAGTTCAAATACATAGAATCACAGTTGTTGAGGACTAGAATGTAATTCATGAAGTTTCTGGCCTGTTTTAGCTGTTTCAAGTGGTTTGCTGCATGAAATTCACTTTTACAACAGAATCAGTTCAAATACATAGATTCACAGTTGTTGAGTTCTAGAATGTAATTCATGATGTTTCTGGCCTGTTTTAGCTGTTTCAAGTGGTTTGCTGCATGAAATTCACTTTTTACAACAGAATCAGTTCAAATACATAGAATCCCAGTTGTTGAGAGCTAGAATGTAATTTATGATGTTTCTGGCCTGTTTTAGCTTTTTCAAGTGGTTTTCTGCATGAAATTCAACTTTTACAACAGAATCAGTTCAAATACATAGAATCACAGTTGTTGAGAGCTAGAATGTAATTCATGATGTTTCTGGCCTATTTTAGCTGTTTCAAGGTGGTTTGCTGCATGAAATTCACTTTTACAACAGAATCAGTTCAAATACATAGAATCAAGTTGTTGAGAGCTAGAATGTCGTCATGATGTTTCTGGCCTGTTTTAGCTGTTTCAAGTGGTTTGCTGCATGAAATTCACTTTTACAACATAATCAGTTCAAATACATAGAATCACAGTTGTTGAGAGCTAGAATGTAATTCATGATGATTCTGGCCTGTTTTAGCTGTTTCAAGTGGTTTGCTGCATGAAATTCACTTTTACAACAGAATCAGTTCAAATACATAGAATCACAGTTGTTGAGTTCTAGAATGTAATTCATGATGTTTCTGGCCTGTTTTAGCTGTTTCAAGTAGTTTGCTGCATGAAATTCACTTTTACAACAGAATCAGTTCAAATACATAGAATCACAGTTGTTGAGTTCTAGAATGTAATTCATGATGTTTCTGGCCTGTTATAGCTGTTTCAAGTGGTTTGCTGCATGAAATTCACTTTTACAACACAGAATCAGTTCAAATACATAGAATCAAAGTTGTTGAGAGCTAGAATGTCGTCATGATGTTTCTGGCCTGTTTTAGCTGTTTCAAGTGGTTTCCTGCATGAAATTCACTTTTACAACATAATCAGTTCAAAATACATAGAATCACAGTTGTTGAGAGCTAGAATGTAATTCATGATGATTCTGGCCTGTTTTTAGCTGTTTCAAGTGGTTTGCTGCATGAAATTCACTTTTACAACAGAATCAGTTCAAATACATAGAATCACAGTTGTTGAGTTCTAGAATGTAATTCATGATGTTTCTGGCCTGTTTTAGCTGTTTCAAGTGGTTTGCTGCATGAAATTCACTTTTACAACAGAATCAGTTCAAATACATAGAATCAAGTTGTTGAGAGCTAGAATGTCGTCATGATGTTTCTGGCCTGTTTTAGCTGTTTCAAGTGGTTTCCTGCATGAAATTCACTTTTACACACAGAAATCAGTTCAAATACATAGAATCACAGTTGTTGAGATGTTTCTGGCCTGTTTTAGCTGTTTCAAAGTGGTTTGCTGCATGAAATTTCACTTTTGCAATAGAATCAGTTCAAATACAAAGAATCACAATGTTTGAGTTCTAGAAATGTAATTCATGCCTGTTTTAGCTGTTTCAAGTGGTTTGCTGCATGAAATTCACTTTTACAACAGAATCAGTTCAAATACATAGAATCACAGTTGTTGAGAGCTAGAATGTAATTCATGATGTTTCTGGCCTGTTTTTAGCTGTTTCAAGTGGTTTGCTGCATGAAATTCACTTTTACAACAGAATCAGTTCAAAATACATAGAATCACAGTTGTTGAGAGCTAGAATGTAATTCATGATGTTTCTGGCCTGTTTTAGCTGTTTCAAGTGGTTTGCTGCATGAAATTCACTTTTACAACAGAATCAGTTCAAATACATAGAATCACAGTTGTTGAGAGCTAGAATGTAATTCATGATGTTTCTGGCCTGTTTTAGCTGTTTCAAGTGGTTTGCTGCATGAAATTCACTTTTACAACAGAATCAGTTCAAATACATATGTGACCAGGTCATTGTAATACATCAATTAAACTAAGGAGACTCAAATCGTCAGTACAACATCAATATTTATTTCATGAGAGTATTAAAAGTAATGTATTCAAATGGTTAAAAATCATCAATTCAAGTTTCAAAACAGTTTAAAAACCATGCAGTGCAATATTAGTCTCACAGCAAAACCATGCAAGAGGGGTGAGATCAAATACAAATCATTTTAGCCCAATATATGAATAGACAGTTATGAGATAAAACAGTGGCCGGCTTGAAGTGCCGTGTTTGGATTTACTTTGATTCTCCAGACACGCGGGATAAAGAGGCCTGCAGGTAACTTAACCTATGGTCAAAGATTGTATTTGATTCAAGTTAATACACAGAATAACCTATTTATCAATGACAGTTTATTCACCTTTGATTCTCCAGACACCCCTCCCAAACATGGCTAACACCACATGAAGCTGTGGACTCTCCACTTGGCTTACTTCACCTACAGGGAGAGTTGTGCGATTATCTACACACTATATAGTTCTATAAACAGTTCATGTGTGATATTCACCTTTTAAGACTGCGCTGTTCCCCCTGGCTCAGCTGCCCTCATGCTCACTGCATAGAGTGGGTTGAGTGAAAGGCCCTGATTTCCCTCTCTCCCCATTTTGAAATCTTTGCCCCTCCCATTTCCTGTTTCCTGTTGCCCTGTCACACTCACCCCCACTTTAAAAGTTCACCGTCCCGGTGAGAGTTCAGATTTTCACCTCCATGATCTGAATGTAAACACATCCTGGCCTCTGACCCGAGCGGCTAAGGCCGCCTGACTATGGGCAGGACGGGGCAGGTTGAAGGGGTTTGGGTGCTGTCCAGCAGTTGGTCTTGCTGAACGTCGTATTTGAGAGGGGGGACTTGCAGGCGGAGGCCCAGGGGCGGCCGGCGGAGAAGGCCCAGGGGCGGCCGGCGGAGAAGGCCCAGGGGCGGCCGGCGGAGGGGGCCCAGGGGCGGCTGGTGGAGGAGGCCCAGGGGCGGCCGGCGGAGGAGGCCCAGGGGCGACTGGCGGAGGAGGCCCAGGGGTCTGTTGCAATGGTGTCCAGGCAACCATTAGTTCGCTGCCCACATCACTTTCGTCGTCCAAAATGGAGCTGCCCGCTGATACAAGTGGTGGGGGAGATGGCTGGGGTGATGGGGGTTCTGGAACTGGGTACATACAAGGATACACTTTGATTTCCATTCTATTTACATTTGTCTCTGGACCAAGTTTGTTTGCTGGTCTTATTTTGTATACTGCACCTCTATCATCCAAACAGTTCACAATCTCAAAAATTGTATTATCCCACACATCCTGAATCTTATTTCGTCCCAGAGGATGGCTTCTTTTCAAAATAAGTGTACCTGGGGCCAGTATTTCTGTCGCATTGGGGACTACCAGTCTATTCCTGCGCTCGGCCGCCATTTCCAACTGGTTTCTTGCGTGTGCATGTGCAGCTGCTAGTCGGGAATGGTGCTCCACTATCCACTCGTTCATGTTACCAGTGTCAACGTTTACAGCTGTGCCCAATAGGAAGTCGACAGGCAGATTTGGCTTTTGTCCAAACATTAATTCATGGGGGGAATATCCGGTGGAGGCATGTTCTGTTGTATTGTATGAAAAAAGGAGGTGCGGCAACTGTTGGGGCCACTTCCGTTTTTTGTCCGGGGGAAGTGTACGGAGCAAATCGTGGAGTGTACGGTTAAACCGTTCACATTGTCCATTTCCCTCTGGGTGGTAGGGTGTGGGTCCTTGTCTTTTCAATTCCATACATTCTGCATAGTTGTTTTAAGAGGTCACTCTCAAAATTCCTTCCCTGATCGCTATGTATGCGTTTTGGGACTCCATAAACATATAGCCACTTCTCTATTAAGACTCTTGCGGTGGTGCTGGCCCTCTGGTCGGAGGTTGGAAAAGCTTGAGTAAATTTTGAGAATACATCAGTGATGATCAGGACATTTTCTCTGCCATCGGAGGCCTTTTCTAACCTTGTAAAATCTACAGCTACCATTTCCAAGGGCTGTGATGCTACAATGTTAGAGGGGAATGTTCTAATCTTGGGATGATTTGCCTTTGCCATTAAATATCGATTGCAATTACGGCAGTACTCTTCCACATCTTTCCACATGTTTGGCCAAAAACATCTTTCTCTCACCAGTTGAATGGTTCGATCAACCCCTTGGTGCCCATGATCATCGTGGAGCTGTTTTAACACCTCTCCTTTGAGACATTCTGGAAGCAGCACCTGAAACACTTCACTGTTAGTCTTTGGTGGTCTATAACAGCGGTATAACACACCTTCTCTCATACAAAGTCTATGCCATTGTTGTGCAAGTTTTCTGACTTCTTTGGGCTCTCTCATCAGTTCTTGTTTTGAAGGGCGGTTAACGCGCTGCCAGTATGATCTGAATATTCCAAGTACTTTGTCCGCCTCTTGCAGAGTTCCCAAATCAGCCTTTTCGCGTGCCGGACATGCTTGAATGGCCGCCACTATGGGGAAGGTGTGAGACGTGGCGTGGACTGATTCATGAACGGTAATGGGAACTTGTATGCCAGGGCCAACAAATGGTTGGGGGGGACCTGGGTGCTGGCGGGAAAGGGCATCTGCATTTCTGTTTGCTGTGCCAGGGCGATATCTGATTTCAAAATTGAATGCAGCCAGCTCAGACACCCAACGATGCTCTACAGCTCCCAGTCTAGCAGTATTTAGGTAACTCAAGGGGTTATTGTCAGTATAAACTATAAAGTTATTACCAAGCAAATACTCCTTAAATTTGTCAGTTACAGCCCACTTGAGAGCCAACAATTCAAGTTTTCTGGAACTATAATTTGACATATTTCGCTCTGGTGGTCGGAGCCCCCTACTGGCAAATGCTATAGGCCTTCGCTTCCCATTCTGATCTTGTGATAGAACTGCACCTAGGCCTGCATGACTTGCATCAATTTCAAGGACAAAAGGCTTCACAAAGTCTGCATAGGCCAAAACTGGGGCACTGACAAGGTGTTCTTTTAGGGACTGAAACCCCTGCTCACAGGCATCATCCCATCTGTCTGCAATGGAGGACTTCGCCTGGCCTTTGGGTTTATGTTTGCTCCCAACCACGTCAGACACCAGACGATGTAGGGGAGCAGCTAATTTTGAAAATCCCTCAACAAAACGACGATAATATGAGGCAAAACCAAGAAACGACTGCACCTCTGTGGCTGTGGTTGGACGTTTCCACTGTGCCACCGCATTGATTTTCTCCGGGTCGGTAGCCACACCTTCTGAGGATACAACATGGCCCAAATACTTGACTTGGCTCTGGAAAAAACAACATTTTTTTAGTTTCAGTTTCAGGTGGTGTTGTTGTAGACGGGCTAAAACCAGTTCCAGTCTCTGTAAGTGATCCAAAAAAGATGATGAGAACACAATGATATCATCGAGATATAACAGGAGTGATTGGAAAGACTGATCACCAAAAATGCGCTCCATTAAGCGTTGGAATGTGCTCGGTGCATTGCACAATCCAAAAGGCATCCTATTGAACTCAAAAAGCCCAAATGGGGTGCAAAACGCAGTTTTGGCCTTGTCCTTTTCAGCAATGGGCACCTGATTATATCCACTCGCCAGATCGAGTGTAG
The DNA here is from genome assembly GCA_964034765.1 of Knipowitschia caucasica. Lineage (NCBI taxonomy): Eukaryota > Metazoa > Chordata > Actinopteri > Gobiiformes > Gobiidae > Knipowitschia > Knipowitschia caucasica. The sequence goes on along the minus strand of OZ035823.1, from coordinate 39,967,728 downwards.
AAAACCACTTGGCCCCCCCCAGGGAGTCTAATGACTCCTCGATTCTCGGCAGGGGATAAGCGTCCTTCCTGGTTTTAGCATTGAGGAGGCGATAATCCACACACATCCTCATGCTCCCATCCTTTTTCTGCACAATCACTATGGGGGACGCATATGGGCTGCAGCTCTGCTGAATAATTCCACTATTCAAGAGCTCCTGAATATGGGCTTTTACCTCTTCATACTGGGAGGGAGGAAGTCTCCGATAGCGCTGACGTACGGGGACATCGTCTAACAAGGGTACTTCATGTTCAACCAAATTGGTACAACCCAGGTCCCCTTCTCGTTGGCTAAAAACAGTTGAATATTTAGCCAATAGGGCTTGTCCCAGCCGTTGTTGTTCTGCTGTTAGGATAGGCCATGACACATCGGAAAAGTCTAAGGTTGTGCCATCAGTGACATAGTTAGTTTGCAATACTGCCACGTGGCCACCCCCTTCATTTTCAAATGTCACTGGAACTGGGTGTGATTTTGTCTGCACCACATGTAATGAGCCCAGAGCCATATGGGGTTTTAGCCAGGCATCATGACAGCCCACATTCACAACTGGTATCTCTACTATTCCCCTGTCCATAGTCAAGAGAGATTTAGACACCAACACTCCCGCTGGGAGGCGGTTTTCTTCTGGGGGCTCCAGCAACACTGAGGGCAGTATGGTCTTAGCAGTGTTTGGGCATACAACAGGGATAAAGAGGCCTGCAGGTAACTTAACCTATGGTCAAAGATTGTATTTGATTCAAGTTAATACACAGAATAACCTATTTATCAATGACAGTTTATTCACCTTTGATTCTCCAGACACCCCTCCCAAACATGGCTAACACCACATGAAGCTGTGGACTCTCCACTTGGCTTACTTCACCTACAGGGAGAGTTGTGCGATTATCTACACACTATATAGTAGTGATGGGTCCAGCAACACTGATACACCGGCGCATGTGCCGAGTTCGTTTAGCGAAACCTCGTATCGGCGCGCGTGTCGCTTTATGAAAAAGCCACGTGACCGATACAGCCGCAGTGTTGCTTGTCACCGACACGGCAAACTGTGTTTAAAAGGTTCCGCATCTGCAAGTGTCACCGGTATGAACCGCTGTCAGAAAAAGAAAATAACTCTTTCAAAAAGGAAAAGCATCCCATTTTACAGCATAAAAAATGGAACCTGCAACTAAAAGAAAGTATTCTGCAGTGTGATACTGCAAATAACAGCAAATAAGGCAATGTTTGTATTTTACGTTTCACGCTTTATCTACAATCAAGTTTTAGTTTGAAACGCAAAATCTAGTTAGGCATGGTGGATGAGTGGATAGCGCTCTCGCCTCGCGTTTGAGAGAACTGGGTACGAATCCCTGTCGGTCCTCAAAAGTTTATGTTGACATCACAGTCTTGAAGAATAATTTTGAGAAATTGAAGTGCAGAAAATGTCAAAGGTTTTTTCAAGTATACTTTAGTTGCCAGGGTTTACAGTGCACTTTGGACATGCTTATTGTTTTGAAAAAAAAAAATACAAAAAAATACATCACTCAATGACATTTTGCTTAATGAATACATTCACAACTATCACTTTAATTTTCACATAAAATAAAATAACACAGACAATGCAGTTACGTAATATTGTGTGCAGACAAGTATGTAAAGCTCATTGAATCAGTGAGTTGGATGCAATGATTTATCAGATCCACCAGGTGTCAGTATAGAGCAGCACAAGCAACACTGTTGCGGCACAGTATCAACACAGTTTGTTGGATGTGCCGAAACGATACGTGAGGTTTCATTTACCCATCACTACTATATAGTTCTATAAACAGTTCATGTGTGATATTCACCTTTTAAGACTGCGCTGTTCCCCCTGGCTCAGCTGCCCTCATGCTCACTGCATGGAGTGGGTTGAGTGAAAGGCCCTGATTTCCCTCTCTCCCCATTTTGAAATCTTTGCCCCTCCCACCATTTCCTGTTTCCTGTTGCCCTGTCACACATAGAATCACAGTTGTTGAGTTCTAGAATGTAATTCATGATGATTCTGGCCTGTTTCAAGTTGTTTGCTGCATGAAATTCACTTTTACAACAGAATCAGTTCAAATACATAGAATCACAGTTGTTGAGTTCTAGAATGTAATTCATGATGTTTCTGGCCTGTTTTAGCTGTTTCAAGTGGTTTGCTGCATGAAATTCACTTTTACAACAGAATCAGTTCAAATACATAGAATCACAGTTGTTGAGAGCTAGAATGTAATTCATGATGTTTCTGGCCTGTTTTAACTGTTTCAAGTGGTTTGCTGCATGAAATTCACTTTTACAACAGAATCAGTTCAAATACATAGAATCACAGTTGTTGAGAGCTAGAATGTAATTCATGATGTTTCTGGCCTATTTTATGTTTCAAGTGGTTTGCTGCATGAAATTCACTTTTACAACAGAATCAGTTCAAATACATAGAATCACAGTTGTTGAGAGCTAGAATGTAATTCATGATGTTTCTGGCCTGTTTTAGCTGTTTCAAGTGGTTTGCTGCATGAAATTCACTTTTACAACAGAATCAGTTCAAATACATAGAATCACAGTTGTTGAGAGCTAGAATGGAAATTCACTTTTACAACAGAATCAGTTCAAATACATAGAATCACAGTTGTTGAGTTCTAGAATGTAATTCATGATGATTCTGGCCTGTTTCAAGTTGTTTGCTGCATGAAATTCACTTTTACAACATAATCAGTTCAAATACATAGAATCACAGTTGTTGAGAGCTAGAATGTAATTCATGATGTTTCTGGCCTGTTTTAACTGTTTCAAGTGGTTTGCTGCATGAAATTCACTTTTACAACAGAATCAGTTCAAATACAGAGAATCACAGCTGTTGACAAGTAGAATGTAATTCATGGTGTTTCTGGCCTGTTTTAGCTGTTTCAAGTGGTTTGCTGCATGAAATTCACTTTTACAACAGAATCACAGTTGTTGAGAGCTAGAATGTAATTCATGATGTTTCTGGCCTATTTTAGCTGTTTCAAGTGGTTTTCTGCATGAAATTCACTTTTACAACAGAATCAGTTCAAATACATAGAATCACAGTTGTTGAGAGCTAGAATGAAATTCACTTTTACAACAGAATCAGTTCAAATACATAGAATCACAGTTGTTGAGAGCTAGAATGTAATTCATGATGTTTCTGGCCTGTTTTAGCTGTTTCAAGTGGTTTGCTGCATGAAATTCACTTTTACAACAGAATCAGTTCAAATACATAGAATCACAGTTGTTGAGAGCTAGAATGTAATTCATGATGTTTCTGGCCTGTTTTAGCTGTTTCAAGTTGTTTGCTGCATGAAATTCACTTTTACAACAGAATCAGTTCAAATACATAGAATCACAGCTATGCAACACAAGTAGAACGTAACTCATGATGTTTCTGGCCTGTTTTAGCTGTTTCAAGTGGTTTGCTGCATGAAATTCACTTTTGCAACAGAATCAGTTCAAATACATAGAATCACAGTTGTTGAGAGCTAGAATGGTTTCAAGTGGTTTGCTGCATGAAATTCACTTTTGCAAAAGAATCAGTTCAAATACAAAGAATCACAGTTGTTGAGTTCTAGAATGTAATTCATGATGTTTCTGGCCTGTTTTAGCTGTTTCAAGTGGTTTGCTGCATGAAATTCACTTTTACAACAGAATCAGTTAAAATACATAGGATCACAGCTGTTGAGAACTAGAATGTAATTCATGATGTTTCTGGCCTGTTTTAGCTGTTTCAAGTGGTTTGCTGCATGAAATTCACTTTTACAACAGAATCAGTTCAAATACATAGAATCACAGTTGTTGAGAGCTAGAATGTAATTCATGATGTTTCTGGCCTGTTTTAACTGTTTCAAGTGGTTTGCTGTATGAAATTCACTTTTACAACAGAATCAGTTCAAATACATAGAATCACAGCTGTTGAGAAAGTAGAATGTAATTCATGATGTTTCTGGCCTGTTTTAGCTGTTTCAAGTGGTTTGCTGCATGAAATTCACTTTTGCAATAGAATCAGTTCAAATACAAAGAATCACAGTTGTTGAGTTCTAGAATGTAATTCATGATGATTCTGGCCTGTTTCAAGTTGTTTGCTGCATGAAATTCACTTTTACAACAGAATCAGTTCAAATACATAGAATCACAGTTGTTGAGTTCTAGAATGTAATTCATGATGTTTCTGGCCTGTTTCAAGTTGTTTGCTGCATGAAATTCACTTTTACAACAGAATCAGTTCAAATACATAGAATCACAGTTGTTGAGAGCTAGAATGAAATTCACTTTTGCAACAGAATCAGTTCAAATACAAAGAATCAAAGTTGTTGACTTCTAGAATGTAATTCATGATGATTCTGGCTCAACCATGCAGCCTGTACTTATTTACTGTCAAAAAATGACAACAGTGGGGAGGGTCTTTTCTTACTTCAAGGGGGAACTGCAACAGTACGCCTGGGTAGACTGTGATCAAGAGCATAAACGTGAGAACCTCCTGATAGGTATGTTTCACAGCAAGTCCCTCCCCCAAAACAAGGAGAGAGTGTTGGCTTCACTGAGGGGGCAAGGGAATTGCCGTGTAGTAGTTGCAACAACAGCTTTGGGAATGGGCCTGAATTTCCCTAATGTTTCACATGTGGTGATGTATGGTGTTCCAGGGGACCTAGAGTCCATAATACAACAGGTGGGGAGGGCTGGAAGAAATGGTCAGCCAGCTCATGGCATCATATACAACACTGGAAAGAATTATAAGACTGAAGAAGAGGTAAAAGAAGGGCTTGCTCTTCGCAATACATGTTTCAGGAAAATTATTTTCTCACATTTTGAGGCTGAACCCAGCCTTGTAGAACCAGGCCATCTATGTTGCACTTACTGTCATACTGTTTGTTCTTGTTCATCTGGCACATGCAAAGAACCCACCCCAGATTATGAACAGATTCAGGGCAAGCCGGTTAAGTTTGTTTCCCTCGGGCAAACTCAACATAGGTCTGGTTTGGGGCCTTCTTGTGGCCTCTGAACCGCTGCCGATAAGCTTCAGCGACCAGCTGATAAGAACGTAAAATAGCGGCTTTAACAGACTCATATTGCATGCTTTCCTCCAGAGACAGAGCAGCAGAAACTTCTGTGCTTTCCTAGTTAACTTACACTAGAGCAATGTGGTCCAAAGCTCAGGAGGGCAATTTATAGCCTGGGCTATGTGTTCAAAAGCAGAAAAATAACTATCAATATCAGTTTTACGAAAGTTTGGAAAAAGCGAAACGGGTTGGACCGGGCTGTGGGCTGGCTCAACATCAGCAAAGACCCGGCTAGGGTTAACAGGAAGACGGCCTTCTGCCTCCAGCTAGAGCTGCCACATTTTCAGAGCAGTCTCGACCTCGATCTCAACCTCTTGAGTCGGTATTGAAGTCCCAATACCGCCTTTCCCTCTCCCGTTCCTCCGCTTCCCCACCCAGGCACTCCACATGTACTCTGTGCCACCTACAGACCTGGGGAAAACAGGATGGACTACTCGGTGAGTGGTCCCAAGAGAAACGGGTCGGGTGATCAGGCCAGGCCAGGATGACGGGAGCAATGTGGTGTCTGGTGGTATTTGACTATAATGATGGCATTTTAACAGCCCAGTTACGATTACTTTTGGTAAAGATTCAGCTGCTATCTCCCTCTTAAAGGGCTTTGTAACCATAGACTTGAAATTCTGAATAAGTATACCCAAGTCTTCCTCTGTCAAACATAATGAGTTCAAATGTAAGTGTATGTATTTGTGTGTGAATGGGTTCTTACAGATGTATGTGTATACAAAATGCAAAGAAAATGCATCCTCACATGCTGTTTTTAATGCACAACATAAGATTCCCATCTCAGAAGGAAAGACTTGGTTACAAATAAATTATAGTCCCTTCGGCAACTTTGCCCTGGTTTAACTTTAGTCATGGTAGCCACCACCATTGTTGTCTTCCTTGACATCTACACCCTTTGCGCATTCTCTCAACGGACACTTAAATCATGATCAAACACACAGACATAAAACCAACTTAAAGACCATGTGCACACAGACAGAGCACGCACGCACACACACGTTCCCTTTTGTCTCCTGTCAAACATCCTTTTGGACCAGCACGTTATGTTTCTTTGTGCCTTTTTGTATGTCATTATGTTTTCATATGTTTGTCTCTTTTTTCTGTATTGCTGAATAAAATGTTAATAAAAATAAATAAAATAAAAAAAAATAAAAATAAAAAAAATCTTATCGCATCCTACAGAGGTAAGATTAAATAATGTTGCGCACGAAAATTCACTTATTCTATCAAAATGTAGTTCTTGATTTTTTTGTTTTTTGTCATATACATGGGAAATGTGTACAAATACTGTGAATGCTGGTTCTACGACAGTTTACCCTTAGAAAGTCGGCCGATGTTTGCCAAAACTGTTCTGACGAAAAAATTTGGCAAATAATATATCTGGGTTGGCCTCCCGCACAAACCAGTGATTAGTGAAATGGAACTACAGACTCTGCTTAGATATAAAAGGTTTAATGTATAAACAGAATACAGACAAATTACAGACTAAAACTATAGCCCGGGTCCCGCTAGATGGAATAGCAGAATGACCCCGAACACAAAAAGCAGCGAGCTCTTATAGAAATTAAGAGAGTCACAAGACACTAAACAAACCATACATACATTGTATTGCAGTCTCCTGCCATCCCATGACAGGCCTCTGTCTGAGATGCTATTGTCCTCCCAGAGTCACATGAAATATTATGAGCTGTGGTGGTGGTCAGCAGTCTTTAGCAATTGAATGCTGACATGTCCCATCACATTCTAAACATATGAAGACCCATACAGTACATGTATTAATATGCTAATAAAACACACTTTCTTAAACACATACCCTATCCAGTTCTTATCAAAGATCCAAGGGCTTGACCCGTTCGTAAGCAAACGCTTGATCAGAAATTAGAGTTATTGTGATTTTTGCTGCATCAATCACAGCAGAACACAGCTGGACACAGCACAGCAGGGCAAGAAGTGGAAGCACATTTCATTAACGAGGGGCTGCATTTGCTACGGCAGTCGTGGTGCAGTTGATCGAAGCAGATGTGGCTACAGTAGGTGTGTTTACAGCAGCTGTAGGTAAGTGGTGTGGCATTGTTAAATGTGCCATTCCCATACAGATCAGGGCCCATACTGTTCACATTGCCTTAGTGATGCAATTATTTGGATTCAATTCCCCCATAAACATGCTCATACTTACCCATGCCCAAATTTACAAATAAAAAGCCATGTGTGTAAAAGTAAAGCCAACACTCAGCATAAGTGGTACTCTTAAGTATTTGCATTGTTATGATGAAAGAAGGGGCTGTCTTTCCACAGCTGTACTCTGCAAAGTCACATAAATCAAAAAATTACAATGAATACATTTTTTTAAATATATATATATAACTAGAGACAAGTTGTTTAAAAGGATAAATTATGCATATCAACGTTTTTGAGATTTCAGCCATGTTACAACATTATTCCCTCATAAAGAAATATCTTGTCACAAGCATGTAACTCCTCCCTTTTCGTCTAAAACTTTTTCTCAAGGATTTATATATCAAGCCTTTATTTGTTATGATTTTAATAGTTGGCCCACAGTTCGAAAGTAATAAATAAAATATATTAGAGTTAGAATAAACCAAATGTTTTTTGTAATTTTGATGATTATGGCTTAAAGACCAAAGGCTTAGCCTAACATACCAATGACGTAATTGTACCCCAATGACATTACATTTGACAATTTGAAAAAAAAAAAACTAACTCAGACAGAAGGCACTTTTTTAGCCTCGTACTTCTTTCACCATATTTTTTTTCTACTTATTATTTCACATTTTTAGACAAGAAGTAACGTCTCAATATATATTTTTATTTAAGAATTTAATTTACCTGAGGAATCTTCTGTCGGCACATGAGCAACATGTAGAGCAGGCCGATGAGGATGCCCAGTCCAATCAGCATAAAGGGAACATTCACTAGAACGGTCTGCACCACCGTGACACTCTTTAGCTTCAACACAGAGGCATCGTCAATGACAACACTCTGAGACACAACAAGAGAAAAGTTCAAGTATAAATCTATAAATGTACAGTTTGTGTATAAAATTTGCCCTACAAACCTCATTGAGCCATACCACAGGGAAAACCACAGTCCTCACATTACCAGTTTGACTGGAGGACAAAACAATTTTAATTCACATACCAAAATAATCAGAGCATTTACATAACTGTATATAGTTTATGATGTACAGTATGTTTGGCTATATTGAAGCTGGAGTCCCTTGTCAGGTATTCCAGCTTCAATATAAAGCTGGGGTACCTTGCTAGGCCGTGTGTGATAAGTTAAAGTGATTGTCTGGAGTTTGTCAGAAAGAGAGACAGAGAGGTACTTGATTTGAAAAAAACGACGCAAGCTCCCTCCCCCTTCCTTTCTGATTGGTCTACACCTACGTTTCCGTAACACTTTGAAATGTTAACCAGAGAACACATTATACATATACATTATTAATACACATGCACGGAGGTTTTCAGAATTATTTGTAAACGTTTTAATGAAAAAAATAATGTTTTTATGCACAAAAAAAGCGACAAACCAGGAAGTGCTATTATCATGAATTGCACATTATAGGACACATCTGCAGAGGATCTGATTATGGATATACGTTCAGTATATACATAAGTACCTGAGCGCGGATGTTCAGAATTCTTTGTTCAGTTTTCATGTTGTTCCAGAGCCTAATGGAGACTTGATTCGGAGGCTCCGCGAAAACAAACAACTGCGCATGCGCGCAGCTGCGAGCAGCAGCGCCGATGATTGATTCGATTGGTTAACCTCGACGGCACCGTGGATTCTGAACTATAGCTAAGAGAAGGGAAGGCGGGACTTGCCCGTAATATTAGAATTAATAAAATGACTTATTTTATATCAACATTTAAGGCCAGGAGGTCAATTTAGCACATTTCCTAAAATTTGTAATTCATTTAGAGTTACAGACTATCACTTTAATAAATGTATTACAACTTAATTAATATTTAAAGTGAGTGTCAGTTACTTTCCAAACTGAGAAGAGGGGGCTTTCTGAAGACAAGTATTGATTAGACCTGCCCATGTGTAACGCCTTGGTCTAAGGATCTGACTGGGCCGAAGATAGAGGGCAGGGCTTTCAGACTAGGTTCGCCTACCGGAGCCAAAGCGAGTGAATAAGAGACAAAACGAGTATTTGCGGTTTCAAGTATGTATATATATTGTTTTTCAAAAATGATTTGCATATATAATATATATAATAACCAGGTATGGTATAATGAAAAGGTGTAACAATTAGTTGGCAGGGTATAATAAAATATTACTAGTACAATAGGTATATAATAGATAAATACGTTATATTATAGATTACAAGGTATAATTAATATTATATTATAATATGTATGGAATATATTATATTATCTATTAATTATAACTCAAACCAAAAAACAAAATCAAAGAGTCAGTCCAAATCTTGAAACAAAAAGGAAAAAACAAAACTGAAATGTTCACCAGGTCTTGATTCACAGTTCAATCCTTTTTAGAGTTCAGTTCATTGAAGATCCATATTTCACGGAAAGTTCATATATCCAAGTTCGAAAACAACAAAAGGTGTCCTACCGCGATACAGCGGGGGTTGGGTAGCTCGCCATCAAAGAGAGTTTCAGAGGTACACAAAAAAAAATCTGACCGGTGAGTAGGGGCAATTTACAGAGTCCGAAAAAGGATCCTTGGAGGTTATGAGGGTGGATCAATAAGTAGAGAAAGGGACGGATCACACACAAATGGGTCCGCAGGACCACATGTTGATATTAAGTTTTAGTTTGCTTGTTTGAGAGTTTTCAAACAGCGCCACAACAGATAGCAACGTGAGGGCTGCTGACAGCTATCAACTAAAGCTGTGTGAGAGGACGTGACGCGGGGGAGCGGCTCCTATATGGGAAACGGGTCTGCCAAAATAAAAGTGGGGCAGGACGCGGCTCAGCTAGGGACCCAGGTTACACATGCTTATCCCCACAACTTCCTAATTGGACAAAATGAATTCAAATCCTTTGTCAGAGGTTTAAAAGGAGGGACTGTTTAAAATGTATTGAAAATGTTTTTTTGTTTGAAAAATATCAGCTAATTTAGTAATGAATTAGTTTTTTGTACCATACATAGCTTATACATCTTGAGAAGATGTTTTAGACTCCAATAATTCCATGAAGACTGAAGAATTACATGAAAATATGTTTGAAGTTATTCTTTATCCCAAATCATATGTATTAAAGTACAAATGTATCAATTACATGAATTTATTTCATAGTTTTTTGTGGTTTTAAATAAGGTACTCCAGCTTTAACATGTGTATAACACCTGCAAAATCCACTTACCCAAAACGAAAAGACTTACCTGAAAACACCAATTTTCTGTACAAAGACATTGACTTGAAGGCGCTTGGATGCTTGCAGAACAATTCCAGTCAACTACACAAAAAACAGGTTACAAATATTATAATTCCTCCACATTATTTTTGTTCTATACTTTGTTAAATGCAGCAATATGCTTTGTTAATATGTTCATAGCAGTTTACAACCCCACCAACACCACAGATTGTCCCCAGTTTTAAATCCCATCTACACACCAAATTTGGCTGAATCCACTCAAATCATTTTTGCATAATCCTGCTACAAACACACACGCACTCACAGTGGCGCCAAAAGGGCATATGTACTGTATGCCTAGCATAAGGGCGCAAAAACGCTTGAAGGAAATACAATTAAATAATAAATATTAACCGTGCGCAATGGAGAGCGCCCCATCTTGATTGGTTCCGCGGCACTTGACAGCAGTAGCCACTCACTTTAGAAAACTTGTTTGAGAATAGAAATAAAAAGAAATCCACTAAATATGCACATGTAGCTAGTTAGTGTACCCATCGCCATGGTCGTTTACGTTTGCTCTCGGCTACAGCGCATGTCCAAATGTACGCGTGGGGAAGTGGGGGTCATAGCAGTAGAGAATTCACACCTGAATCTTCACGCGGGTGTGAAAGATCGCCCCGCTGAGCAGCATATATGAGCTGTCCCATAAACACAGCTTATAAAGGAAGCAAGTAAATGTACAAATTTGCCATTTAGGGGTAAAAAAAACTAATGACAAATTACTATTAATTATATCAATCATATAAGAAGTGGTAAATATACTCAACTTAAACTTAACATAGAGTCTTTGTGCTCATCCAAACACACTGGCGCCATTTCACTGATGAGACACCAGGTTTGTTTGGAAGGGGGCTCAAAAATTAGATGAAAACTTACACCCTTGTAGCCACCCTTACTTTTCCTCCTTTCACCCCTCCTCGGTCTGGAAAAATTTCAGACTGGGGTTTTGTTCAGGGCAGAAGGGCTTAGCGTCCCCCTCAGAGTTTCTGGCTGAGCTCTTCTCCACAACTTGGATTCACTTTATGCAATTATCATGTATGTATTTCATTACGTCAATAAATCACACAATGTCACTAGTTTACCTCGGATCATTCTAAATTTTGCCATAACAAAACCCAACATACCGGATTAAGATCAATGGAAGTTTGGTGCCATTCTTTTTTAGGCCTCATTCCAAATACGTCCTGAATATATTTATTGTCGCCTTGGTAGAAGTGGGGGGAAGACATCAAAATTGGTGCCCCTAGACACATACATATAAAATGTAAGTTTAAAACTGATACATTGTGGAATAAATAACTGTTCTCTTTTAGGCCGTGACAATAATACAATCAAATAATTTTACAGAATGTAATAGTATAATTTACCTTGTTTACACACGCTGACGTTGAGTACTCCTGAGCCCAGGCAGTTCCCAGCTGGGACACAAAAACCAGCATTTTCTGGGTTCTCTGTTAAATTTGCAAAGACTTTACTGGGAGGACTGAAGCGGTATCCAGGGATGCCTTTAACAATAATATCCTCCTCATATTCTGCATAAAGAGACCTGAGAAAATGGAGAATAATCACAAAACAAATAGAAAGAAAAAAATACATACACAAGTATGTAATGCATAAATATGCTTGTATATGCCACAGAACAGGGCATTATCAAGACGCGAGAGTTGGTTGTGCAGGGAGCTCGTAAGATGCGTGGTAAACTGAAGTATAACGATGTCCCTTTCCACATTTTTGAGTACTACAGCCGCGAGGTTTTAGAGAAGTGCACGCCGTACCAAATCATTATGAAGAAGCTATACGAGATGGGCCTCAAGCCTGCCCTGCGATACCCTGCCAGGCTCTTCATTGTGCTGAACGGCGGTAAAAAAAAAGTTTTGAGGACTTTGAGGACTCTTGGAATCACCAGGACTCTACTTCACCCACGGAGCAGGACTGACTTTCGTTTCTTTATAGTTGTATGTAAGCGTTTAGCACTACAAGCTAATGATTGTACGGCCAATGCTACCTGGCCACAATATGCTAGCTAATGTATTTAACAAAGAAGCTCAGCTTAGCTTAACTAAACTCACCAGTAATTATTATTTGAGCCAATCTCTATTATTAGGCCCAAGCCCCGACTGGGGTAGGGGCCTATTGCTTTCATAATAGTGACTCTTTATGAAACCCAATAGGCAACCCAATAGTTGTGTTCTTCTGCTTGTTCGATTTAAAACAGTGTATCATTTGTATTATCGGTTACTATGGAAACCTATATTGTTTTTGCCCGTACATTTTCGGAAAAAAATCCTTATTAGGCCCGAGCCCCGAACGGGGTAAGGCTTTTCACAATGATTTTAATGCAAATGGTGGCGGTGCGTGACGGACGCATCAGCGCCCGTCACTCACCAAAACGTGACGGTTGCGTGCGTAAACTCAAACACTTTAAAATTATGTATCAGGTGCCATTGAAACCTATATTGCTTTTGCTCGAGACGTCAAAAAAAAAATCCTTTTTTATTAGAACCGAGCCCCGAACGGGGAAAGGGCCTATTGTTTTTGCTCGAGAGATGTCAAATTCTGCACTTTGAGCCTTAATTTCACCCCCTGAACATGCATTAAAAGTTGTAAAATTTTGCCCAAACATCAGACCTGGTGAAAGTTTTTATATTTTGGTGTTTATTTTTATGGGACTCAAAAAATGCCAGAACAGCGCCACCTACAACAGCCAATAGGAGTTTCAGAGGTCAAGTTTGTCGTAGAGCCATGAAATTTGGTACACGTGTTCCTCAAGTCAAGATACGACCAAAATGTTATCATGGCTCCACACTCTGACAAACAGGAGGCCCATAAATTTAAATGCAAAATGGAAAAATGATCCGCAATAATTTTCATACATGTCGGTTGGAAAGCGACTCCTCCTCGGCCGTTTCACCGATCAGCCTCAAAATTGCTCCACATCATCCCAACACATATACCATGAAAATGACCTCAGGGATTTTTGATCAGTGAAACTTTGAGCAGCGGAGCGGCAAAATGTGACCTTTTTTGGCCGTTTTTGACATAAAGTTTGCTCTCATTTGCACAAAGTCTGATTTTGACATAACTTGAAACCAATGTTCATCTCCAGGGTTTAAGTCAGGTGAAAGTAAAATATTTTAAATTGGCTCTTTAGCGCCCCCTACAGACTGAGGCAAAGTTTTACATGGGGAGCCAAACCAGCTCAACTGATCATATTCATTACAATTTGACACACATTCTTCTATGGCTACGGGAACAAATTATCACACGGCGGCGCCACCTCCTTTGCGTGGTACGGTGTGGTACGACTTAGTGCGGGGCATTATGGAGCGGCGTGGTGCGGGGCGGTGTGGTTGGGGGCGGCTTTGTGTGGGTCAGCGTGGTGTGGGGCAGCGTGGTGCAGGGCGGCTTGGTGCGGGGTGGCGTGGCGCGGGGTAGCGTGGCGCGGGGTAGAGCGCGCGGTGCAGGGAGTTGCGCGATGCGGAGAGGGCCGTTCGATGCCGCTATATCCTCTAAGACCTATATCACATTCTAGCCTCTGCAGTAGAATGCTGTGGTCTATTGTGTCAAATGCAGCACTAAGGTCCAGTAGGACCAGCACTGACACTTGTCCATTATCAGCAGCTAGTAGTAAGTCATTTGTGACTTTGACTAGTGCCGTTTCAGTGCTATGATGAGCTCTGAATCCTGATTGAAAGACTTCAAACATATTATTTTCCTGCAGGTGGCAGCGAAGCTGCTCAGCTATAAGTTTTTCCAGGATTTTAGATATAAAAGTGAGGTTTGAGATCGGTCTGTAGTTTGTAAGTATTTCTGGGTCCAGGTTTGTTTTCTTCAGAAGGGGTTTGATTACCGCGGTTTTAAAAGCTTGTGGGACATAGCCACATTGTATGGATGCGTTTATTATATTTACGATAGGCTCAATTATCAAAGGAAGTATGTCTTTGAAGAGCCATGTCGGGACTGCGTCTAACATGCAAGTTGAGGCTTTTGAGGATGTGACCACAGAGATCACCTCTGCTTGGCTCACAGCTATGAATTTATCGAGGCCCACTGAAGAGTCTAAGTGGGAAGTCACGTATGCCGCTTCAGCCTGTCCACTACCAACAGCAGGAGTAACCTCCTCCAGTTTGTCACGGATGAATGTAATTTTATTATTAAAGAAGTGGAGAAAGTCGACACTGCTCAGTGAGCTTGGAATTTTAGGCTCGATTGCGCTATGGCAGTTTGTGAGTTTAGCGACGGTGTTAAACAAAAATCTACTGTTATTTTTATTCGCTTCTATTAAAGTTGAATAGTATTGAGTTTGAGCCCTGCGAAGGGCATTCTTATAGTTTCGGAGACCTGCTTTCCACTCCCTGTGGACAGGCTCCGAGTGGGAGTGGCGATATAGCCTCTCCAATTTTCTGACGTCCTGTTTTAAAGTGTGGAGTTGAACACTGTACCAGGGCGACGATGATCTAATCCTAATAGTTTTCTGTTTTAAAGGAGCTGCTGCATTTAATGCAGATTTTAAAGACTCCATAGTGTTGCCCACCGTTGGTCAATGACTGAGGGACTGCAGCAGCTGTGAACAGGTTCACCTGCAGCAGTATTCAACATAGGCTGCATTAGTTCTTTGAACCTTGTGATAGATTTATCATTTAAGGTTCTTTTCATTATGGTTTTATCTTGCGGGACAGGAAAGTCCTCCAAATCGAGATCAAACGTGATCAAGAAATGGTCAGACAGCAACGAGCTTTGACGCTGGATGTCAACATTGGAGACATCACAGCCGTAGGTCAGGACAAGGTCCAAGGTGTGGTTATGAATGTGAGTAGGTTCATCCACATTCTGAGTAAAACCAACACCGTCTAGTACGGCGCTGAAAGCTTTGTTTAAGCTGTCAGTGCTGTAGTCCACATATATATTGAAGTCTCCAGTTATAACTATGTTTTCCCATTCCAAAACTAGGTTTGAAATGAAGTCAGAGAATTCTGTAAGGAACTCGCTGTAAGGACCAGGAGGTCGGTATAAAACTATAAATAGCACCGCTTTTTGTTTTCTCCACCCAGGACAGGTGATTGAAAGTGTTAAGTTTTCAAACGAGTGAAAAGCATTGTTGGTTTTGGGACTAAGAACTAAGTTGGTGTGTGATATAATCGCAACACCACCGCCGCGACCTGTAGTTCTCGCTTTCTGGTAGTTAACATGCGTCGGAGGAGTGCACTCATTCAATCTAACGTAGTCGTCCTGTTGGAGCCAAGTCTCCGAGAGCGCAAACAAATCCAAGCCCTTGTCTATAATAAGTTCGTTTATGAGAAGCGATTTAGACGAGATTGATCTGACGTTCATTAAACCACATTTAACAACCCTACTTTTAAAACTATTTCTGTCTGTCTGAACTTTTATTAAGTTACTGTGTCTGACACCCAGGTCAGATTTCCTCGCATATAGTGCTTTAGACTTCAAGCGAGGAACACACACAGTTTCAATCTGACTAGCTTCTGAGGCTAGTAACTGAACAGATGGGGGCTAAGAGGTTGTGGCAGAGCAGCTCTGCACCCGGGCCTCAGTTCTGCACCGTCATTTGAGCCGGGCAGAACAGTTTAGAGCCAGGGCCAAATTCTTAGCCAAAAGGGATGTACCCGCCAACGTTGGGTGGATATCATCCGAGCGGATGAGACCGGGCTTTCCCCAAAAGGCACTCCAATTGTCAACATGAACAACACCACTTCGAGGGCACCAGCCAGACAGCCAGCGGTTGAAAGCCGAGTGTCGGTTGGAAAGCGTCTCCTCCTCGGCCGTTTCACCGATTGGCCTCCATATCACTCCACATTGTCTAAACACATGTACCATCAAAATGACCTCAGGGATTTTTGATCAGTGAAACGTCGTTTGAGCACCGGAGCGGCAAAATGTGAGTGTTTATTGGCCGTTTTTGACAACATTCTATTGTCTTTGCCTCAATCCTACAGATTGAGGCAAAGTTTTACAAGGGGTGCCAAACAGCTCTAATCATTATATTCATTACAATTTGACAAACGTTCTTCTATGGCAACAGCAACAAATCATCACACGGCGGCCCCACCTCCTTTGCGCGGTGCTGCGTGGTACGGTGTGGTGCAGCGTAGTCCGGGGCGTTGTGGAGCGTCGCGTTGCGGCTTGGTGCGGGGCGGCATGGTGCAGATCCGCTTGGTGCGAGGCGGCTTGGTGCGGAGCG
Organism: Knipowitschia caucasica; assembly: GCA_964034765.1. NCBI lineage: Eukaryota > Metazoa > Chordata > Actinopteri > Gobiiformes > Gobiidae > Knipowitschia > Knipowitschia caucasica. Next base: position 39,951,019 of record OZ035823.1, on the reverse strand, counting down.
GCTTGATGCTGGGCGGCTTGGTGCTGGGCGGCTTGGTGCGGGGTGGTGCACGCAGTGCGGGGTGGTACTCGCGGTGCGGGGTGGTGCTCGCGGTGCGGGGTGGTGCTCGCGGTGCGGGGTGGTGCGCGCGGTGCGGGGTGGTGCGCGCGGTGCGGGGTGGTGCGCGCGGTGCGGCGAGGGCCGTTCGACGCCGCTTAAGCTTTAATTTCTTTCTCTTTTCTTCTGCACTTTGAGCCTTAATTTGACCCCTTGAACATGCATGAAAAGTTGTTAAATTTTGCCCAAAAATCAGACCTGGCGAAAAATTTGATATTTTGGTGTTTATTTTTATGGGACTCAAAAAATGCCAGAACAGCGCCACCTACAACAGCCAAAATAATACCCCTATGGGAGTTTGAGATAAAGTTTGTTGTACAGTCATAAAATTTGGTACACATGTTCCTCAAGTCAAGACAAGAAAAAAAATATTATTATGGCTCCGCCCTCTGACAAACAGGAAGCCCATAAATTTCACTGCAAAATGGAAAAATGAACAGCAAAAGTTTTCATACATGTTGGTTGGAAAGCGACTCGCCTCAAAGTTGCTCCACATCATCTCAACACATCTACCTTCAAAATGATCAGTTTTGATCAGTGAAACGTTGTTCGAGCAGCAGAGCGGCAAAATGTGACCTTTTTCCCCCATTTTGACGATAGAAACAATGCTCCCTTTTCCACAAACCAAGTCCGATTTGTGAAAATTTGATTCGCTTGTTCAAGTTTCGGGTTTGGGTAAACTGAAAGTGTAAAATATTAAATTGCAGCATTAGCGCCCCCTACAGACTGAGTCAAGTTTTACATGGTTGAGAATGGCATTTACTTAGTCTGATTTGCACTAAACTTGACTCGGTTGTTCAACTCCTGGGCCTAGGTCGCCTGAAAGTGTGAAAAATTACATTGTCCCATTAGCGCCCCCTACAGGCTGAGTAAAACTTTTACATAGGGGACACAGCGCATTTAGTTTTTCTGCCGTTTGATCTCACACAGTATATGACCCAAGAAGTGGGAGTTGCACGGGGCGGGGAGGCACCATCTCCTTTAAGGTGCGGTGCAGTGCGGCGCGCTACCGCGTGGTAGGGGGCGGCTTGGTGCGGGGCGGTGCGGGGAGGCGAGTCATGCGGTGCGGGGAGTTGCAGGGGCGGCGAGGGCCGTTTGACGCCGCTTGCGGCTTTGATTTCTTTCTTTCTTTTTTTCTTCTGCTCTTTGAACCTTAATTTGACCCCCTGAACATGCATGAAAACTTGTGAAATTTTGCCCAAAATTCAGAACCGGTGAAAAAAATATTTTTTGGGTGTTTATTTTTTGGGACTAAAAAAATGACAGAACAGCGCCCCCAACAAAAGTAAGTTTACATTGCGCCTATGGGAGTGGGTCCATGGTCAAGTTTGTTGTAGAGCCACAAAATTCGGTACACAAGTTCCTCAACTCAAGACATGATAAAAAAAGTTACTATGACCACACCCCTTGACAAATAGGTAGCTCAATAATGTCAATGGAAAATGGAAAAATGATAATTGATCTTTTTCACAAATGTCGGTTGGAAAGCGACTCCTCCTCGGCCGTTTCACCAATTTTTCTCAAAATCTCTCCACATCGTCTAAACACATGTACCATCAAAATAACTTCACAGAATTGTTATCAGTTAAACGTTGTTTGAGCAGCGGAGCATCAAAAAGTAAAAAAAAATCCCATTTTTGACAGTAGAAAATTTGCTCCCGATTTCACAAACAAAGTACCATTTGCACAAAAATGTTATCCATTGTTCAACTCCAGGGTTTGGGTCATTTGAAAGTGAAATAATTGAAAATGGCCCATTACCGCCCCCTACAGTCCATGTCAAAATTTTACATGGGGTTAATCATATTTAGTTTTTTCCAAAATGTTAGACATTTTGCACATAATTCTGTTTTGCCCTCTTGATTCAAAAAGTCACTGACACCAATAACTTATTTTTTACCCTGTTGTCGTGGCGATATCAAACGCTCCCCATTCTGTGTCAATGGCAAATGTACACCTTGCACAGACATCAAACCAGCCTCGTCCGTTTCACCAATTTGGTGAAAGTTTGATTTGTGCTAAACTTGACTAGGTTGTTTAAGTCTTGCGCCTAGGTCACCTGAAGGTGTGAAATATTACAATGGCGCTTTAGCGCGCCCTACAGACTGAGCCAACGTTTTACATGGGGAGCCAAACCGATTGATCACATTCATTACAATGTTACGAACATTGTTCTATAGCTACAGGAGCAAATAATGGCGCGGCGGCGCCCGCTTCTATGTGCTGCATGAAATTGCAGAATTAGCACCTCCTACAGGCTGAGTCAAGTTTTACATGGGTGAGAATGGCATTTACTAAGTCTGATTTGCACTAAACTTGACTCAGTTGTTCAACTCCTGGGCCTAGGTCACCTGAAAGTTTGGACAATAACATTGTCCCATTAGCGCCCCCTACTGGCTGAGTAAAACTTTTACATAGGGGACACAGAGCATTTAGTTTTTCTGTTTGATCTCATATTTGACCCACTGAGCATGCACGAAAACTCAAGATATTCTTTTATTACGTTTTTTTCTGGCAACAAATGAATTATTTTTATGTCTTTGGTATAAGAAAAACATTTTTTATTTGTACATGGGGAGAATGAGGTTTAGTTTTTCAATAGAGACACAATTATTGATCATAGACATTCAAAATACAGTGTCGCTCCCAACAGGGCTTTAGGAAGATGGTGCGTCACATGGTCATCCAATGGAGACTGTATATATATGGACACACTCACAGATTGTATGTGTAAACAGGAGCACATGTAGAAAGTTCCCCGCAACTCGCACATGCGGTGGCTCGCGCATGCGGTGGCTCGCGTCAGCACCACCGTTGCGTGCGTAAACTCAAACGCTTTAAAATGATGCATCACGTGCCATTGAAACCTATATTGTTTTTGCTCGAGACGTTGAAAAAAAATTCCTTATTTATTAGGCCTGAGCCCCGAACGGGGTAAGGGCCTATTGCTTTCACAATGGTGAATGCAAGTGGTGGCGGTAGCGTCTGTTACACTCTATAGCGCCACCTACAACAGCCAAAATAATGCCCCTATGGGAGTTTGAGATCAAGTTTGTCGTAGAGCCATGAAATTCGGTACACATGTTCAAGTCAAGACGTGTAAAAAATATTATTATGGCCCCGCCCTCTGACAAACAGGAAGCCTATAAATTTCACTGCAAAATGGAAAAATGAACAGAAAACGTTTTCATACATGTCGGTTGGAAAGCGACTCCTCCTCGGCCGTTTCACCGATTCGCCTCAAAATTGCTCCACATCCTCTCAACACATGTACATTCAAAATGACTTCAGGGAATTTTGATCAATGAAACGTTGTTTGAGCAGGTTTTGTGAAATTGATTTTCCGTTTCATTTTTTTTCTTTGTCTTCATGTTTCCATAGTTCTTATATAATTGATATGACAGCTCTACAATATGAATATTCTAAAACCCCAGGTTGTACTGAAAAATAGTATACTGCTTGACTCTGCATCAAAAGATGACTGTTTTATGAGCAATTATACACAAAGAAAACCAGGCGAGGAAAGTTCCCCAAAATGACCCTAGACCTTGGAGGGTTAAAGAACTTCTCAAGTGCGGATTTGACGTATAGGCCTCCGTAAGCACACGGGGAGGTTTCAGCGTCCACCTGAGACTTGCTCATACTTGCTTTAGAGCGAGTGGAACCCGACATAAGCAGAAGAGAGCATGACGATAACTTGCGTATGGATGGCTTGGTCATCCTGGTTTAATCTAAAAAGATTAGATTATTATTTAGATTAGATTATGGTCTAATCTAAATAGATTAGACCAGGTTTAATAGAAAAAAGCACGGGGGGTTAGGCAGGGATACTTCCTACTCCGCCATCTTGGGATCAGAGGTTGATGACCAAGCGTCGGGTCAGATAATCACCTTTTTTATGTTTTGGAACAAGACTTATGTATTACAGTGCTCTTTTGCCGCTTTTACACAATATCAGTACAGTTTGGTTCGACTCGACACTGTACGCCACGGTCCAGTTTGCGTACTTTTCCATCAAAAATAGTGCCTCTTGTCAGACCACATAATTTACGCGCGACGCGTAACTAGTAACATTGGTGCGGACACCGAGTGACAGACTAACAGCAAGTATTTAATAGAAAATTCAGCACAGCGCGAGTGGTTGTTGAAAATGCTTTCGGCAGTCTTAAAGGCATGACTCGGACACTGAACATGTGAAGTCAATGGTGCTGACTTGCTGTGCTCTGTGCAACCCACAAAACCACGGAGAGACCTGTGACAGAATGGGACATACCTGTAGCAACAGCATCCTGTGTAGGCCTGAGTGACGACACTCGTCAAGCAATCAGTGTAAGGCAGTGGGCCGACGTCACGTCATGGTATCGGTACTACGGAGATGCAAACTCGGATACTATTCCCAGTGGAAATTCAAAATAACCGTGCCGTACCATACCGAAACGAACCATACTGATACTGTGGAAAAGCGGCATTATTGACAAATCCACTCTTACTCTGCGTCTTCCCCTTGTTTGTTTATGACCCACGCTAACGGCTGTACTGACACGTTTACAAGGCGTTTCAAATCACAGCTTTATTAGTAGCTATTCCCTCCCTCATCTCATCTCTCTGAGCAGCAGACCTCCACCCCCTGCTGGCCAGCGTGCTAAGAAGACAGTTCGTCCTTGGCAGAGGTGCTGTATTTGTCAGCGGCTTCACTGCTTCAAACAGAGGAGCATAACGATTTGAAGTCTTCAAAGCATTTAGTTGTGGCATAATTTCACTCCCATTGTCATTCTTAGCTTTGTCAACTTTGGGTTTAGCCCCGCATTTGTTTCTTTAGTTCTCTTTGTTGATTTTGGGAAAAGAAATTACGTCATCATAACTTACATTTCCGACAGTCTGTCTATTCACCCCATTTTCACTTATTGGAAGAGTCGGGTTAAGTCCCATTTCTGTTTCCACAATAGTGATCCGTTTTTGAAGAGATTTTAGTTGATATTCCAGAAACTTTTGTAGGGTAACTACTTATATTGCTGATTATGTTGTTGTATAAATTTGGTAGTGTGGGTCTGTTTTTATTTTGGGCACCAGCAGAGCTAGAAGTCTGCGCAGACACAAACCAAATCTTTGCCTCGATGTCAGTCTTATGAATCTAATGGGTTGAGTAGGATTATCTGCCAGGGATATTCCGAGATCTAACAACACGACTCTGATGGGGTTGAGTTAAAGAAAAGGGGTTTATTGATTACAAAATGAAGGTAAAAATATAACGAAGGGGATTTCTGGTCACATTAAAGCAGAAGTGGTATACATTTCATTCAAAACACGCACCAACAAAAGGAACAGTCTTACTTTTGAGGAGCGTAGAGGAGATGTTTGATGGAAAGAGGAGGATGGAGATGGAGATGGGAGGATGAGACTGAAGAATAGGATGGGCCGATGTCCTCGTCCACGTGGTCTTTGTTCGAACAGGGAGCAGGAGGGAGCCGGCAGGTCGGGTCCAGGCGTGGGTTCCACACACGACGCGGTCTAGAATAGCGTTGCGGTGGGGTGTTCCAGAAGCCCGAACGTGGCTGGCGATGGAAGGTCCTCGTCTCCGACAGCGAGAGTGGTTGCTGTCCTTGTGGATGTTCAGGCCCGAGATGGTGGCGGGCGTAGGCCGTGTAGGGGACACGTACCAAACGGGATAGTTGTTATGATGAATTCGGGAGAAACAAGAGGCAGTCTCTCTGTTTGCGGGCTGGTTTTGTTGTGGTCAAAGTGGGCGCGCCCGTGACGTCATATTTGCGCGTCTTCCTTGGGCCGCCTCCCACAACAAATGGGTTATAGTGGGAACACACAGGATTAATACAGATGATCATAACACATGTACAAACACACACCGTATTTCATTACTTTGACATTGATACACACATATGGGGCACAATGCAGATTATTGGAGTACTGGACCCAGGGGTGCCGGTTCGCAATTGTCCGTCCCGGGTGTGATAGTGTCCATTGTTCACAAGGGGGCGTCAGAGCGCCGCGGGGGAGTCTTTGATTGTCCGGTGGCAGGAGTCCTGGGAGCGAGAGCAGGGTTGTGATCTTTGATCTCTACAGGCAGGCAGAGACAGAGGTGCTTATCCCCGTGGTGACTTTATTGCTCTTTTTGGCATCTGTAATCCCCATGATCAATGATAGTCCTCCGGCCGACCTCGCTGTTCCTTTGAAGCTGCAGTGGGACGTCTTCCTCCTTTTGGTCGAATGTGTACACAATACAGGGCCTGGCTCTGTTTTACGGCCCTGTCCCTTATTTAACCTTACATACCCCCCCCACGGCAGAGATGCACCTTCCGACAAGGTGCATGTCATGTCGGATATGCCGGGCGGGTGTCCTCGGTCGGTCGTCTCGCCTGTTCGGGTGTTAGTGCGTGATTTGTGGTGACATGTTACAACATTCTCGCTTCAATGTGACTCAGCAATTCGCAAGCGCCTAACTGGGGCCAGGCTCGTGGCGGTTGGGTCTCGGGCCTCTGGCTTGGTTTGTTGAGGCCGGGTTTTCTCTAAGGCGAGTCCTGGCCCTGCAGGCTAGTTCTAACCGGGATCAGGGGTTTTAGGGAGTGAGCTCCGGCCGTGAACTCTAAGGTTTGGGCCGGTGCGCCTGACTCCTGGGTCTCTTGGTCTGGAAGACTCAAAGTTCCAAGCCAAGAGAGTAGCAGGAGTTTCTACTTTAGGGGACTAGGATACAAAATAGGAAACTACAAAAAATCAAAAAAAGGTGGCTGCCTTGGCAGCGGGTAGGAGCGTCGTTAAGGCACTCGATGGTGAGGGGTTCCCATCTTGCTCGTTCTAAAAGGGGAGTGTGAGGGTTACACGAATATATGACGTAGCAAGTGGGGCTTTAATTACGAGGGACATTTCCTGTATATAAATGGGGATGACAGGTATGATTGTCTAGGAGACTGATTAGGTATCGAGGTAGGTTGGTTGGGTCTGAGCTGGTGACTCTTAGTGGGGTTTTAGGCCCTTGGTTCACCTTCCGTGATAGAAAGGGTGACCGTCTCGAGTGGGTGACTTTGGAGGTCCTCGTACTCTGACTCATTGACCCGGGGACGCCGACTTAAATTGCCACGCTCGACGGCGCTGTCGCCCCGGTTTGGTCGTTTACGGATCTGTCTCGTCATTGCCTCCGCGCACCTGTTAAAGCTACCGCGGAGTCGTCTAACCTGTCTATTTAGGACGAAGGCCATGGCTACGGCCAGAATGTTCTCAACTAACGATAGCGGCACGAGGTATGGCGGGATACGGCCCATGGCTGGGTTTTCGATCGAGGAACTGAGGTGACGTAGCATGTCCTCCATCAGTTGGGTGGTCAGCTGAGTATGGGCGTAGTCTAGTTGGAGGACGTCTAAGAGTCGATCGACCGCAGCGGTGGTGCGTTTAATCGCAACCTCGTGTGTGTTAAGTACTAGCATGGTTCCTTTCAGGGATTTTCCCAAGGTTACCACGCCGTTCTGTTGTTGGTCAAGTCTGGTTTTGACATCAGATTCAGATTCATTTTATTCGCCATTTGCAGTATGTATACACCACATTGGAATACATTTGTAAAAGTTCCCCGTGTGCACAGGACAAGTACAGACACAAAACAACATTAAAAGACAAAAATATTTTTTTTTTTTAAAAACAGTAAACAAATGTCACAACAAATGTCACCGTGAAGTTGACCAACTTAAAACAGATCTATACGAGTGCAAAACATTAAAGTGCTCTATTCAAACTGTTAAAAGCTCGTGGAAAAAAACTGTTAGCATGACGAGATGTCCTGCATCTCAGAGAACAGTATCTTCTGCCAGAGGGAAGAAGCTGGAACAAGGCTTTTCCTGGGTGGCCAGAAGAGTCTCTGATAATTCTCAGGGCACTGTTAAAAAGTCTGGATTGATAAAGAACCTCCAGAACAGGAAGCTCGCAGCCCACGGTCCTCTCTGCAGAGCGGAGCACCTTGTTTAAAGCTCTCTTTTCTTTATCTGTGATGTTACCGAACCACACAGACACAGAACCAACAAGCAAACTCTCAATGGTGCAGCGATAAAAGTTCAGCAGAATCTTAGAGTTAGTGGTAAATTCTCTAAGTTTCCGCAGGAAGTAGAGACGCTGACGAGCTTTCTTTACGACTCGGTCAGTGTTTTTAACCCATTTCAGGTCATCAGACAGAGTTAGACCCAGAAACTTACACTCCTCTACAATCTGCACTTGGGAGTTATCGATTGCGACAGGCAAATGAGAACTATTGCGACTGAAATCAAAGACCAGTTCGCATGTTTTGGATGCGTTCAGCTGGAGGTTGTTAGCCTTACTCCACTGAACCACATTTTGGATCTCGGCTCTATAAGAGGATTCATCGTTATTACTGATGAGACAGATGATGGTGGTGTCATCAGCATATTTGATGATCAGGTTAGAGTCTGAGGAAGACACACAATCATGAGTGTACAGTGTAAAAAGTAAAGGACTCAAAATACATCCCTGAGGAGAACCAGTGCTCACAGAAACAACATCTGAAAAACAGTCATTGATTTTCACTCTCTGAGATCTGTCAGTTAAAAAGCTATAGATCCATTTACACATGGCAACACTTAAACCCAGAGACATGAGCTTTTCAATCAGTTTACCTGGGACAAGACAATTAAAAGCAGAGCTATAATCAATGAACAGCATTCTTGCAACAGATTTCCTATTGTCCAAGTGACTGTAGACAGAGTTCAGAGCAAAGGAGATGGCATCCTCCACACTCCTGTTCTGTCTGTAAGCAAACTGGAGCGGGTCAACACTCACAGGGATCTGGCTCTTAATGAAGTCCAGCACAAGCCGCTCGAAAGTCTTCATTAGGACCGAAGTCCTAATCCTCGAGCTCAGAGGCCATTTCTTGTTGGTGGCGTCTGAGGGAGGATAGGCTGATGGCGTTTACCGTGGACATCCCTAAGCTAAAGAGGGTGCCCAGGGCGGACGCCGCGCCGAGGAGAGCCCCAATAAATCGTTTGGGTCTGGGGCGAGGGTCACTGAGCTCTGTCCTAGTGATCGTGAACTTCTCTAGTTGCGTCAGCATGTGTTGTATGTCTGCCTCAGCATGCTCCAAGACCGTCTGGGTCCAGCGTGCACCTGCCCAATCTTTGAGTGTGACCTTCAAGGGCAGGTTCTTGCGGCAGACTTCACTAGGATTGAGTCTGACAAAGATTCGCTGTGTGTGGGAGTCGGACGTCCGTGATGAGGAGCCCGGGTTGTTCCTTTAAAACGATCCCGGAGGCTGGTCCGGTCTCAATAATTTCTGGGGTGCCGAGACCCAGTATGCAGGTCAGCACGAGAAGGAAAGTGGGCCACATGTTCTGCAAGGCGTGAAACAACTGTTAGGGGTTAGACAGAGACAGAGAAAGAGAGAGTCGATTAGTGCAGCCGAGAAGAGTGTTGGTGAGTGCTGGGCTAATCGTGTTTGAGGTCACGTGGTGTGTTCCTAACTGGGGTTTGAAGTGTGCCCTGCTTGTCCCATGGGGCTTTGTTTGTGTGGTTTGGTTTGGCTGTAACGGGCCCATCTGAGGGTGGGCTCTCTACCTTTTGTGACCTCGATTTGGTGCACTGCGGTTGAGAGTTTGTTTCCCACCCTGTATGGTCTTGACCAGCGGGGTCGCGATTTCCGGCGTAGTCTGGTGGGGCCGGTTCCCACGTGTCCTGGGGAATGTGCCAAGGTGTAATACCATACCTGGTTTTTGACCTGGAGGTGGTCCTGCGGGTCGGTCCTGTATTGGTTTGTCCTCAGGAGCCGGGGGAGTTTCACGTTCTCGTCACTCCGGTTTGGGGATACGTACCTTAGTATTTCGGTCGCCGTTCGGTCCGTTGTTTCTACCTGTTGTAGTGCCTGACGTGTGTTGTTTATACCTGTTTGTTTCGCGGTAGGTGCGTCATGGGCGTGTGCCAACATTACCCCCCTCATGCTTCGAGGCACCACGAGTACCGACGAAGTGAGTGTATCGGAAGCAGAATCTAACAGCCCATGGCGTATCGGCAGTATTCCTTCATCACGGCCGGAGGTTCCGAGCGTCGTGTCGATCATGACGTCGAAGGGGCGTTCTAGTGTGGGGTTGTCGTGTCGGAGGGAGGCTAAGTCCGACCTGTCGAGGTCGGGGGCCGTCCCCCCCCAGTCCGGGTAGTCCCGTTGGCCTAGGGTTAAGTCCTGGCGTGCGTCAGGGGGGTTGCCGTGGGGTTGTCCTCCATGTTTGGGGAGGTCCCCGGCGTTCCCATCGCGGGTCACTGGCCATTGTGTCGCAGCATATGCGGACGGCCCAGACTTGGGGCATGTTCAGATGTGGTGGGCCAGGGGGGTCGTTGTAGGTTTGTCCGCTATGTTGAGGGCGGGCCCTTTCGTCCCAATGGCTGCAGTCTGAAACATGTCTCGTATGGACGTCAGGTGGGCCAGGGTCATGGGTCGGATAGTCATGTTGTCTGTGTCGCATGTCCATGTGTGTTCCCGGAGGGGCGTCGTGGGGGTCACAGTGGTCGACGTGTCCAATGTTGGGTTGTGTATTGTTCCTATGACCTTGATTTTGGTCCTTTCCCGTCATGATACTTACCAGTTCGGCCACGCTCCTGCGTTCACAGTTGGACGATGGTTCGCCGCGGTCGGAGCGAGGGGAGTGTGGGCCGGAGGTACTGTCACGGCTGGTTCCGTTCGAAATAGCGGTCCTGATTTCCGCTGCGCGATCAAGATCCATGGTCGCGCTTGGAGTCATGTTCAGTCCCTGTTGGTGGTCCCTACTTACCTGTTGGATATGTTGTAAGCGGGTCGCGGCGGATTTCCTAGTTTCCGCCAGTTGTCGTTCCAAGTCACTCACTGTGTTTTGGAGCCTTGCTTTCTGGGCTTCGGAGTCGCGCAAGGTTATCCTGGAGATTATGGCCAGTCGTCCTAGCCACTGGGTTAGGGTCTTACCTTGGAGTTTCGTCGTAGTAGCTTCGGATGCTAATATGGAGGTAGCATCTTGTAAGTCAGAGAGTGAGCTGTGCTCAAGCGTGTCGTAGCCCCCTGGGAATAACTTCTCTGTGAGGTCTCGCAGAAAGTTATCCACTATGCCGTGTCCTTCTGAGACACCGTCGTGCTTGCTCGGTCGTGGCGAGTTTCCGCCATCGATTTCCATATTTGTGTGGGTGAGTGTATGCGAGTATGACTTGGAACGTGTGTGTACGACACGGTGGGAGGAGGGAAAGGAGGAAAGCAGTGCTATAGAGAGGGTAGTTTAGCTGTTGGTCGTGTGGTGGTGTAGACCTTGGTGTGTGTCAAAACCGTGACTACAGCGTCCTCTCCGTGTGGCGGTGTATGCGAGTAGGCGGCCTAGGGCAGGGGCCGGGCGTTAGTACTTCTTCACCTGTGTGTCAGCGGAGAGCGTTGGGGTTAGTGGCGTTGGCGCACGTAGGGTTAGCAGTGGCGCCAGCGGCAGCAGCAGTATTAGGGCGCGGCGTTAATCCGCAGCGGTAGACGCGGCGTAAGAGACGCAGCGTGAGATGCACCTGCGTGGGAGACACACCTGCGTGAGAGACGCACTTGCGTTTGTGGACGCACCTGCGTTTAGGGACGCACTTGCGGCGAGACGCACCTGCGTTTTTGTCGCACTTGCGTTTGTGTCGCACTTGCGTTTGTGTCGCACTTGCGTCGCACTTGCGTCGCACTTGCGTCGCACTTGCGGTCGTGTCGCACTTGCGTCGCACTTGCGATTGTGTTGCACTTGCGTCGCACTTGCGTTCGTGTCGCACTTGCGTCGCACTTGCGATTGTGTTGCACTTGCGTCGCACTTGCGATTGTGTCGCACTTGCGTCGCACTTGCGATTGTGTCGCACTTGCGTCGCACTTGCGATTGTGTCGCACTTGCGTTTTTGGTGCGCACTTGCGTTTTTGGTGCGCACTTGCGTTTTTGGTACGCACTTGCGTTTCGGACGCACTTGCGTTTCGGACGCACTTACGTTTCGGACGCACTTACGTTTCGGACGCACTTACGTTTCGGACGCACTTACGTTTCGGACGCACTTACGTTTCGGACGCACTTACGTTTGGTACGCACTTGCGTCGCACTTGCGTTCGTGTCGCACTTGCGTCGCACTTGCGATTGTGTCGCACTTGCGTTTTGGGACGCACTTGCGTTTTTGGTACGCACTTGCGTTTTGGACGCACTTGCGTTTTGGACGCACTTACGTTTTAGACGCACTTACGTTTTAGACGCACTTACGTTTGGGGACGCACTTGCGTTTGTTGTCGCACTTGCGTTTGGGGACGCACTTGCGTTTTTGGTACGCACTTGCGTTTTTGGTACGCACTTGCGTTTTGGGCCGCGGCGTAGCTTTAGACGCAGCTCAAGTAAGCAGTAGCAAAAAGGCAGCAGGCTGAGGCAAGGCAATGCAGTTTTAGTGACAGTGAGGGTTAGAAGTAGAGTATTAGTTTTGATGTAGTACAAGGGGGTGGGAGTGCAGTATCTGTCAGATCACACACCGATGTGGTTCAAGAATAACGCGCATCATGCAGGAGCAGAAGTACAGAATAGGATTAGTTACCATAGTTATTCATAACGTGCAGTAACAGAGGCAGAATCAAATTATTAGTTTCACCAGCGCAGCAATGTGGCAGAATTAAAATTGTTAGTTTTAGTGTAGTACAAGGGGGTGGGAGTGCAGTATCTGTCAGATCGCACAATGATGTGGTTCAAGAATAACGCGCATCATGCAGGAGCAGAAGTACAGAATAGGATTAGTTACCACAGCAATGTGTTATTATCAGTGGCAAGGAGGGGGGCGGGGGTGTGTGGGAGTGCAGTGTTTGTTAAATCACCACACAGATGTGTTACTGTAAACTAGCAGTAGTGAGTGAGCAGGAATAAAGCATAGAATGCGTTTCACCAGCGACATGCAGCAGAAGGAGAGCAGAGTTTACAGCATTAACCTTGGCTAATGCAGTAATGTAGCTTAACAATTATGTTTAAGAGGAGAAGCAGAAGCAGAGTGTTAGCTTTTGTTATGTATAGCAGTAATGTGTTCTAATAGCAACATGCGCTAGAAGTAGCAGAGTTACAGTATGAAACTTGGTCAACGCAGTAATGTAGCCTAACAATTATGCTTAAGAGGAGAAGCAGAAGCAGAGTGTTAGCTGTTGTTATGTATAGCAGTAATGTGTTCTAATAGCAACATGCGCTAGAAGTAGCAGAGTTACAGTATGAAACTTGGTCAACGCAGTAATGTAGCCTAACAATTATGTTTAAGAGGAGAAGCAGAAACACAGTGTTAGCTTTTGTTATGTATAGCAGTAATGTGTTCTAATAGCAACATGCGCTAGAAGTAGCAGAGTTACAGTATGAAACTTGGTCAACGCAGTAATGTAGCCTAACAATTATGCTTAAGAGGAGAAGCAGAAGCAGAGTGTTAGCTGTTGTTATGTATAGCAGTAATGTGTTCTAATAGCAACATGCGCTAGAAGTAGCAGAGTTACAGTATGAAACTTGGTCAACGCAGTAATGTAGCCTAACAATTATGTTTAAGAGGAGAAGCAGAAACAGAGTGTTAGCTTTTGTTATGTATAGCAGTAATGTGTTCTAATAGCAACATGCGCTAGAAGTAGCAGAGTTACAGTATGAAACTTGGTCAACGCAGTAATGTAGCCTAACAATTATGCTTAAGAGGAGAAGCAGAAACAGAGTGTTAGCTGTTATGTATAGCAGTAATGTGTTCTAATAACAATATGACATGCAGCAGGAATCCGTGAAGCAGGAACACGGCATATGATTAGTTACTACAATCACGTTAAAGAGGAGAAACAGAAACAGAGTGTTAGCTTTACCGATGTATGGCAGTAATGTGGTTATTGAGTTGGAGTAACAAAACAGCACGGAGGTATAGCAAAGCCGTTTCACGTTAGAGCCACATTCACAGATGATTAAAGACGTGGTGCAGAATGAAGTGTCAAGACAGCAGCAATGTGGTTCCGGAAGTAGTGCCGGGACCGGAAAGAAATTTTGTGTTAGACAATAAAAGAGGTGCGGCTCGTTTAGCAGTGTGCCGAGACGGCTGGCGCCTTATGATCGTCAAAACACAGAATCAGAGTGAGATAGGGTAGTATGCAAGTATAGTAAGTGGTGTTATTGTTAGACAACAGGTAGACAATGCAGCAGAATGGTGTTAGCAGTGGGGATGCGGCTCTGGCTTTTAGCGCGCCAGGGCCGGAAGTTAGCCGTATGCTAAAAACAAAGGAGCGTAGCTAGCATTTAGCTTGCCGGCAACTGGACATTTTAGCAGCAGTTTAGGCAATAAACAATGAGTTTTGGTGACCGAATGCAGTTCGGTTAAACAGAGTGGCACAAGTTTTAACGGTAGAGAAGAAGCTTATAGTGGGAGCAGTAGTAGGAGCGACGGCGTTGTCAGAGTTAGCTTTGAGGCTAGCGGGGCCCGAGCGGAAGTTAGCCTTATGCTAGAACAAAGGAGGGTAGCTAGCCATTAGCTTTCGAGCGTGGCACGTTTTAGCAGTAGTTTATACAACGAAAGTCTGGAGCGAGTTATACAGTTCGCACAAGCACGTAATCACAGTGGTGGGATGGTGTTTGTCTGTATTGTGCAGTACAGTCTTGGTGTGTGTATGTACAACAGCAGAGTAGCAGGAGAAAGAGTGGTGAGACAGAGTTAGCGTTAGCCACCTTTAGCAGAACAACAGCATCACATTCACACAGCTGCCATTTACAGCCTTTTACACAGATATACTCGGTTAAAATCCTGTGTGACTTGGGTCACAAAGGGACACAGAGTAGATCCGTACGCCCGTGTTCTGGACACGGTGTACAGTGGAGTTATAAGAATAAGGTTTTGCGCTTTCTCTTCAGAGGGAAGCGGCTTTCACAGACCACGCTGCCTGACTGGCCTAGACAGGGCAAAACGTTGGAGAGAGATGTGTAGTACCTGTGCAAAAAAGCCAGGATTTTGAGACTAAATTAATAGTCTGGTGCATGCACGAGACGCTTTTATCGCAAGCGTGGGGCGTAGGGGAGCTCAAAATTTTTTTCGAATTAACCATAGCAACGGGGCAGAGGAGCAGGGGGGGTGCGGGAGTGGGGGGAAGCGCATTGAGCGTGAGCAGAGCTTTAGTTAGCGTATCCGGATCAAATCACAGAGTACGAGTCGATAAATCTGGTCTATTTACGCGGATCTCACAAACAGGGTACCATTATGTAGGGTAACTACTTATATTGCTGATTATGTTGTTGTATAAATTTGGTAGTGTGGGTCTGTTTTTATTTTGGGCACCAGCAGAGTTAGAAGTCTGCACAGACACAAACCAAATCTTTGCCTCGATGTCAGTCTTATGAATCTAATGGGTTGAGTAGGATTATCTGCCAGGGATATACCGAGATCTAACAACACGACTCTGATGGGGTTGAGTTAAAGAAAAGGGGTTTATTGATTACAAAATGAAGGTAAAAATATAACGAAGGGGATTTCTGGTCACATTAAAGCAGAAGTGGTATACATTTCATTCAAAACACGCACCAACAAAGGGAACAGTCTTACTTTTTAGGAGCGTAGAGGAGATGTTTGATGGAAAGAGGAGGATGGAGATGGAGATGGGAGGATGAGAATGAAGAATAGGATGGGGCGATGTCCTCGTCCACGTGGTCTTTGTTCGAACAGGGAGCAGGAGGGAGCCGGCAGGTCGGGTCCAGGCGTGGGTTCCACACACGACGCGGTCTAGAATAGCGTTGCGGTGGGGTGTTCCAGAAGCCCGAACGTGGCTGGCGATGGAAGGTCCTCGTCCCCGACAGCGAGAGTGGTTGCTGTCCTTGTGGATGTTCAGGCCCGAGATGGTGGCGGGCGTAGGCCGTGTAGGGGACACGTACCAAACGGGATAGTTGTTATGATGAATTCGGGAGAAACAAGAGGCAGTCTCTCGGTTTGCGGGCTGGTTTTGTTGTGGTCAAAGTGGGCGCGCCCGTGACGTCATATTTGCGCGTCTTCCTTGGGCCGCCTCCCACAACAAATGGGTTATAGTGGGAACACACAGGATTAATACAGATGATAATAACACATGTACAAACACACACCGTATTTCATTACTTTGACATTGATACACACATATGGGGCACAATGCAGATTATTGGAGTACTGGACCCAGGGGTGCCGGTTCGCAATTGTCCGTCCCGGGTGTGATAGTGTCCATTGTTCACAAGGGGGCGTCAGAGCGCCGCGGGGGAGTCTTTGATTGTCCGGTGGCAGGAGTCCTGGGAGCGAGAGCAGGGTTGTGATCTTTGATCTCTACAGGCAGGCAGAGACAGAGGTGCTTATCCCCGTGGTGACTTTATTGCTCTTTTTGGCATCTGTAACCCCCATGATCAATGATAGTCCTCCGGCCAACCTCGCTGTTCCTTTGAAGCTGCAGTGGGACGTCTTCCTCCTTTTGGTCGAATGTGTACACAATACAGGGCCTGGCTCTGTTTTACGGCCCTGTCCCTTATTTAACCTTACACTTTTCTCCGTTTTTCGTCCAGACATATCTAAAGTTGTAAATTCCACAAGGCTGAAGTCTGTAAAATGAGTAATCTACGATTTGTAGAAGAAAAATATAAATAAAAAAGCAAAGCCAGCGCAGAGCAGCAAGACAAGCGTCTGCACTCTTCAAAAGCAGGAAGTAGCTTTAGTGGGAATTCTCTAATCTTACTTTTTTTAGCTATTATTTTAGATTGTTAGATTTCTCTTTGAAAGACAGTAGCTATTGTCTTTATCTTAAATGTTCTAAAATGTTTTTATGCATCATGCAAATGATAGCAAATACGGTTTTTTTTATGTGGCAGTGCATACGTGAATATTTTGTCCTTTGAAATTACAACACTCAAGTATTTTATTTTATCTCTGTCCCACTTAGTTTGAAGTTTTTATTGTTAAATCGAATTTGCACTCCCCTCCCGGGGCAACAGTGGCTCAGTTGGTAGAGCATTGACCTTTGAGCCTGAAGGTCGTGGGATTGATCCCACCACAAGACCTTCTCCACCGACTCCCACTTTATGGCTATATAGGGCTATAAAGCAAGATGCCGCCGTGTCATGGCGCCGCAGTGAGAGCTCTGGTGCGCACGAACTGTGTTTTGCTGTTTTTCGTCTGTGAGTCACTTGCTGCTGTGAGATATGACCAAGAAACACTTCTGTACATTCGGGACCATACGTGTGACGGGTCACTCGTCTTGCCCGAACTGAGGTGCATTAACTTCCTCGAGTGTCCCACTCAAGAGGCCCGTGGAGCACGGCAGGCGGCCCGCGGCGGTGGCCGCCAACAGAGCGAGGGGACCGGGCGTCTCCGGCGTTCTCTCCGCGTTGTGGAGCTGGGCACCGAGTCAGCGAAGGAGGCGCAGACACCGGAGAAGGCGAGGCGGTCTGCTCGTTACCTGCTACCTGGCCAACGTCCAGTCTCTGCCCAACAAGACGGACGAGCTCCTGTGTCGGGGGCAGAGCCAGCGCGAGGCCCGGGACTGCGCTGTGTTCTGCCTCAGCGAGACGTGGCTCCACTCGAACGTCCCGGACTCTGCTGTTCAGCCCCCGGGATTCACCGCTCACCACGCGGACAGAGTGAAGGAGACCACGGGCAAGGCCAGAGGCGGAGGTGTGTGCTTTTTAATTAATCAGCGCTGGTGCACGGACACTCGAATCGTGAACCAAACATATACTGCCAATCTGGAATGCCTGGTCTTGAGCTGCCACCCTTTTTATCTTCCCCGTGAGTTTTCAGTTATATTTTTATGTGGGTTTATATTCACCCACGTGCGGATTACAAAGTAGCCCTACAGGATCTGAGCGAGATCCTTCACAAACATGAGTCTGCTCATCCTAACGCAGTTGAAACAAAGATGGCGTCTCGTACGGTCGACATGGCTCTTTGCTGCTCTCTTTTTCTTTTGTTTTTACTTTTTAACTGTGCATCTGGCTGTTCCTACACCCGTGAGGAACTTATGAACATCCGACCCACCGTTCCCATGGACCTATTGCCTGTTTTCTTGGCATCTGCGGCTGATTTAGTCCATGTTCTTGCCAAAAAAGTGTGGGCCCGTAAAAGAAATCGCGGAGGCTTGCTCGTGCGTCTTAGGAGGAGAGGAGCGCGCACGGCTCTCCCCGGCATTTCTCTCTCCAACGTACGCTCACTGGGCAATAAGATGGACGAACTCAGCCTGCTCATGAGAAGAAACAAGGACTTCGCCACATCTTGTGTCCTCTGCTTCACTGAGACCTGGCTAAATGAGCGGATCCCGGACTGCGCTCTGGAGCTGCAGGGCTTTGGGCTGTTCCGCGCGGATCGCCATTGTGCGCTCTCAGGGAAGAGCAGAGGCGGTGGGCTGTGTTTCTACGTCAATACAAACTGGTGTAACGATGTGACAGTGATCTCCAAGCACTGCTCTCCTGCTCTGGAATATCTTTTCATTCATTGTAAACCATTTTACTCCCCTCGTGAAATTGTTTGATTCATTCTTGCCTCTGTTTACATACCGCCATGCGCGGACGTGCGCAAGGCTCAGCGCGTACTTGCAGAGCAAGTACTGTGTATGGAACGTTTATACCCGGACTCTCTGATTATTAAGTAAGTAAGTAAGTAATCTTTATTTATATACCGCCTTTCACAGACCAGAGTCACAAAGCGGTTTACAATTGTTATTATTTTTGGGCATAAGTGTTATAAGTGATCGGCCGCAGCCTTCCATCGCTGCAGGACCTATACGTCGCCCGAGCTCGAGGCCGGGCTGGTCGTATCACAGCCGACCCCTCTCACCCTGCACATGGACTATTCCAACCACTCCCCTCAGGCAGGAGGCTGCGGTCCATCAGGACTAGAACCTCCCGCCACAAGAACAGTTTCTTCCCCTCTGCTGTTGGACTTATGAACACTTCTTAACCTGTCCCCCCGCCCTTTATAAAGTCACTTTACTGCCCATCATACGTCACTTTACTTCACTGTACTGCTGTCACCTTACATTGTGTGCACCATGTGCACTTGTATATTGTAAATAGTAACTGTAACTCTATTTTAAATTTGAATTTATTCTTTAGTGTTTTTTATTCTTATTTTTATTATCTCTTTCTAACTGTTGCACTGAGCCAAAGCAATTTCCAAGTCTGTGACCTCCTGTTACTTACGTGGCAATAAAAATTATTCTGATTCATCATTGTTGCTGGGGATTTCAATAAATGTAATTTAAAGACTGTACTCCCGAACTTTTACCAACATGTGACTCAAGCTACAAGAGGAGCACATGTTCTGGTTCACTGTTACAGTAACGTGAAGGGAGCTTACAGGTCCAGTCTCAGACCTCCTTTTGGAAACTCTGACCACTCCTCTGTTCTCCTTCTTCCTTCGTATACTCAGAGGAGCAGGGAACATAAACCAACCTCTCACACTGTGCAGTGTTGGTCTGAGGAGGCTAGCATGAAGCTACAAGGTTGTTTTGATGCTACGGACTGGTCTGTGTTTCAGTCAGAGGACGTCAATGAATTCTGTGACGCTGTGTCTGGATACATACGCTTCTGTATTGACTGTTGTGTCCCACAGAAGGTCATTAAAGAACATTTTAGTCAAAACCCTTGGATGAACGCGGAAGTGAAACTGAAACTTCATGAGCGTGCATTGGCGTTTCAATCAAATGATACAGTTGCTTATAAGCTATCCTGTTACTCATTGAAACATTATTAAATCTGCAAAGCGCAGTTACGGGGACAGGTTAACGAGTTATTTTGAGGAAGATGACCCTCGGCGCATGTAGAACGGTATTAAAGCCATCACATCGTGGAAACCTAGTGCTGGGAAAATTGCATCTGTCGGCCAAGCTCTGCCAAACGAGCTGAACACGTTCTGTCGCTTTGAATCCGCTGATGCCTGTCCTATTGTATTCCCTGAGTGTTTCAATCAAGTTGCCTTCACCGTGACTCAGGAGGAAGTCAGGCGTGTCTTGTCCAGGACCATAGTCCGGAAAGCCCCAGGCTTGGACAGCATCCCTCCTCGTGTCCTGAAACTGTGCTCTGAGCAACTTGCCCCTGTGCTAACAGACATTTTCAATCTGTCGCTAAGGAACTGTACTGTGCCGAACTGCTTTAAAGAGTCGACCATCATTCCAGTTCTTAAGAAAACTCCTGTGACATGCCTGAATGACTATCGTCCTGTGGCCCTCACGTCTGTTCTTATGAAAACTTTTGAGCGGCTTGTGCTGGACTTCATTAAGAGCCAGATCCCTGTGAGTGTTGACCCCCTCCAGTTTGCTTACAGACAGAACAGGAGCAGCGTTTCCGTCGAATTGTTATTCACGCGGGTGGTAATGACGTTCGGCGGAAACAGTCCGAGGTGTTGAAGCTGCAAGTCGCCGCCGTGTGCAAGCTGGCTAGCACAATGGCCGACACTGTCATCTTCTCTGGGCCCCTACCTAGCACTAGCAGTGCAGAAGCATTCAGCAGACACTCGGCTTTCAACCGCTGGCTGTCTGGCTGGTGCCCTCGAAGTGGTGTTGTTCATGTTGACAATTGGAGTGCCTTTTGGGGAAAGCCCGGTCTCATCCGCTCGGATGATATCCACCCAACGTTGGCGGGTACATCCCTTTTGGCTAAGAATTTGGCCCTGGCTCTAAACTGTTCTGCTCGGCTCAAATGACGATGCAGAACTGAGGCCCGGGTGCAGAGCTGCTCTGCCACAACCTCTGAGCCCCCATCTGTTCAGTTACTAGCCTCAGAAGCTAGTCAGATTGAAACTGTGTGTGCATGTGTGTGTGTGCCTGTGTGTGCTCAGTTACTAGCCTCAGAACCTAGTCAGATTGAAACTGTGTGTGTTCCCCGCTTGAAGTCTAAAGCACTATATGCGAGGAAATCTGACCTAGGTGTCAGACACAGTAACTTAATAAAAGTTCAGACAGACAGAAATAGTTCTAGCGGTAGGGTTGTTAAATGTGGTTTAATGAACGTCAGATCAATCTCGTCTAAATCGCTTCTCATAAACGAACTTATTATAGACAAGGGCTTGGATCTGTTTGCGCTCTCGGAGACTTGGCTCCAACAGGACGACTACGTTAGATTGAATGAGTGCACTCCTCCGACGCATGTTAACTACCAGAAAGCCAGAGCTACAGGTCGCGGCGGTGGTGTTGCGATTATATCACACACCAACTTGGTTCTTAGTCCCAAAACCAACAACGCTTTTCACTCGTTTGAAAACTTAACACTTTCAATCACCTGTCCTGGGTGGAGAAAACAAAAAGCAGTACTATTTATAGTTTTATACCGACCTCCTGGTCCTTACAGCGAGTTCCTAACAGAATTCTCTGACTTCATTTCAAACCTAGTTTTGGAATGGGAAAACATAGTTATAGCTGGAGACTTCAATATACATGTGGACGACAGCACTGACAGCTTAAACAAAGCTTTCAGCGCCGTACTAGATGGTGTTGGTTTTACTCAGAATGTTGAGGAACCTACTCACATTCATACGGCTGACCTACGGCTGTGATGTCTCCAATGTTGACATCCAGCGTCAAAGCTCGTTGCTGTCTGACCATTTCTTGATCACGTTTGATCTCGCTTTGGAGGACTTTCCTGTCCCGCAAGATAAAACCATAATGAAAAGAACCTTAAATGATAAATCTATCACAAGGTTCAAAGAACTAATACAGCCTATGTTGAATACTGCTGCAGGTGAACCTGTTCACAGCAGCTGCAGTCCCTCAGTCATTGACCAAACGGTGGGCAACACTATGGAGTCTTTAAAATCTGCATTAAATGCAGCAGCTCCTTTAAAACAGAAAACCATTAGGATTAGATCATCGTCGCCCTGGTACAGTGTTCAACTCCACACTTTAAAACAGGACGTCAGAAAATTGGAGAGGCTATATCGCCACTCCCACTCGGAGCCTGTCCACAGGGAGTGGAAAGCAGGTCTCCGAAACTACAAGAAGGCCCTTCGCGGGGCTCGAACTCAATACTATTCAACTTTAATAGAAGCGAATAAAAACAACAGTAGATTTTTGTTTGGTACCGTCGCTAAACTCACAAACTGCCATAGCGCAATCGAGCCTAAAATTCCAAGCTCACTGAGCAGTGTCGACTTTCTCCACTTCTTTAATAATAAAATTACATCCATCCGTGACAAGCTGGAGGAGGTTGCTCCTGCTGTTAGTGGTGGACAGGTTGAAGCGGCATACGTGACTTCCCACTTAGACTCTTCAGTGGGCCTTAATAAATTCATGGCTGTGAGCCAAGCAGAGGTGATCTCTGTGGTCACATCCTCAAAAGCCTCAACTTGCATGTTAGACGCAGTCCCGACATGGCTCTTCAAAGACATACTTCCTTTGATAATTGAGCCTATCGTAAATATAATAAACGCATCCATACAATGTGGCTATGTCCCACAAGCTTTTAAAACCGCGGTAATCAAACCCCTTCTGAAGAAAACAAACCTGGACCCAGAAATACTTACAAACTACAGACCGATCTCGAACCTCACTTTTATATCTAAAATCCTGGAAAAACTTATAGCTGAGCAGCTCCGCTGCCACCTGCAGGAAAATGATATGTTTGAAGTCTTTCAATCAGGATTCAGAGCTCATCATAGCACTGAAACGGCACTAGTCAAAGTCACAAATGACTTACTACTAGCTGCCGATAATGGACAAGTGTCAGTGCTGGTCCTACTGGACCTTAGTGCTGCATTTGACACAATAGACCACAGCATTCTACTGCAGAGGCTAGAATGTGATATAGGTCTTAGAGGAACAGCCCTTGGCTGGTTTAAATCCTATTTATCAGATCGATATCACTTCGTCAATGTGAATCAGGACTCGTCGCCTTATTCTGGAGTGGAATTCGGTGTGCCGCAGGGTTCGGTACTCGGACCGATTCTTTTTACTCTCTACATGCTGCCACTGGGAAACATTATTAAAAAGCATGGAATTAATTTCCACTGCTATGCAGATGACACACAGCTTTATCTGTCGATGAAGCCTAATCAGACAGATCAGCTAGAAAAGCTCAGTGCCTGCATAAAGGACCTTAAAATGTGGATGACTCTTAACTTCCTACTTCTCAACCCGGAGAAGACAGAAGTGATCCTACTCGGTCCGAAGCGCCTGCGTGACTCCCTCACTAACCAGATGGTTACTCTCGATAATGTCAGTATAATACCCAGTAACACTGTGAGGAATCTTGGAGTCATTTTTGACCAAGAACTCTCCTTCAAGGCTTATATAAGCCAAGCAACTAAAACGGCGTACTTCCACTTACGGAACATCGCTAAAATTAGGAATTTCCTTCCTAAAAGTGACGCGGAAAAACTCATTCACGCGTTTGTCACCTCAAGGCTCGACTACTGTAACGCTTTACTGGCAGCGTGCCCTAAAGCCTCTTTGAAGAGCTTCCAGCTCGTTCAGAATACAGCAGCTAGGATCTTAACAGGTACCAAAAGGAGGGAGCACATAACTCCGGTGTTAAAATCACTCCACTGGCTCCCTGTGGAGTACAGAATAAAGTTTAAAATCCTACTCTTAACATATAAAGCCATAAATGGCTTGGCTCCTTCTTATCTCCAAGACACGTTAGTGTCGTATCAACCAAGTCGAGCGTTGCGCTCACAAAACGCCAGACGTCTGGTGGTCCCTAAGGTCTCAAAGGTCACTGTTGGTGGCAGAGCATTTAGCTACCAAGCTCCTTTACTGTGGAATCAGCTTCCCATTTATGTTAAGGAAGCAGATACGGTCTCCACATTCAAGGCCAGGCTTAAAGCACTTTACTTTAATTTAGCATATAATTAGGTAATATATAATATGTAGTGTATATATTATATATATATGCTGTATTATGTTATATATTATGTTATATATTATTCAATAATGTATTGTGTTATGTTGTATATTATGTTATATATTATGCTGTATGTTATTCTTTATTCAAGGCTAGGTTTAAAACAGTCCTCTTTAGTTTAGCATATGGCTAGGAAGGTAAGACTCGGAGAAGGTTAAACTCCTCAGAGTGTTAGTCAAGCTGCATAGGGAGTCAGTTTGCTGGGAGAAGTATGGTAACTTGAGCACTATCCTCTCCTCCTTCCTACTTTATCTGTTTAGCATTTTTAGGATTCTGACTGTAGTTTGTTCATTGCTATTCACCCGTTGTCCCATTGTCTGTTTCATGGTACGATGACGGGATCTCTGAGCCTGGCCTCTTCCATCTACACCTGCGGACTGCCCCGCCCGACCCGCCTGGGAGTGCTTCAGTCCTGCACCGGACCTGTCCACGTTCAGCGTCCACTGGTCCGCGTCCTGTAGCTAGCTTAGGTCCTGGATCATTAGTCTGTCCGTCCGGAGGAGCGGATCCCTTTCTCATATGGGTCTCCCTCCCTGTGGGTTTCCCTAGTTCTCCTCCAAGGTTTCTCACTTTTTCCCACTGGGTTTTTTAAGAGTTTTTCCTTGTCGATGCAGGAGGGTCTTGTTGGACAGTTAGTGTCCAACAGAAAGGATTGGTGATGATCAGGACACTTTAGCATTCTACAACATGTATGGACATTTTCTTCTGTGTGTGCTTTATACTGTATTCTTCATGTGTTTTAACTGTTGATTCTCTGACCTGTGTTGGTGATTTCAATGGTTTTGTTAAGTCCTCTGAGATGACTTCTGTTGTGACCTAGGGCTATACAAGAATAAATTGTATTGTATTGTGTATTGTGTGGAGGATGCCATCTCCTTTGCTCTGAACTCTGTCTACAGTCACTTGGACACTAGTAAATCTGTCGCGAGAATGCTTTTCATCGATTATAGCTCTGCTTTTAACTGCCTTGTCCCAGGTAAACTGATTGAAAAGTTCATGTCTCTCGGTTTAAGTGTTGCCATGTGTAAATGGATTTTTAGCTTTTTAACTGACAGATCTCAGAGAGTGAAAATCAATGACTGATGTTGTTTCTGTGAGCACTGGTTCTCCTCAGGGATGTATTTTGAGTCCTTTGCTTTTTACTTTGTACACTCACGATTGTGTGTCCTCCTCTGACTCAAACTTGATCATTAAATATGCTGATGACACCACCATCATCGGTCTCATGAGTAACAATGATGAATCCTCTTGTAGAGCAGAGATACAAAATGTGGTTCAGTGGAGTAAAACTAACAACCTCCAGTTGAACGCATCGAAAACATGTGAACTGGTCTACGACTTCAGTCGCAATAGTTCTCATTTGCCTGTCGTAATCGACAACTCCCAGGTGCAGATCGTAGAGGAGTGCAAGTTTCTGGGTTTAACTCTTGTCTAACGACCTGAAATGGGTTAAAAACACTGACCGAGTCGTTAAGAAAGCTCGTCAGGGTCTCTACTTTCTGCGTAAACTTAGAGAATTTACCACTAACTCCAAGATTCTGCTTAACTTTTATCGCTGCAGCATTGAGAGTTTACTTGTTGGTTCTGTGTCTGTGTGGTTTGGAAACATCACAGATAGAGAAAAGAGAGCGTTAAACAAGGTGCTCCGCTCTGCAAAGAGGACCATGGACTGTGAGCGTCCTGTTCTGGAGGTTCTTTATAAATCCAGACTTTTAAACAAAGCTCTTAG
This sequence comes from Knipowitschia caucasica, assembly GCA_964034765.1. Classification (NCBI taxonomy): domain Eukaryota; kingdom Metazoa; phylum Chordata; class Actinopteri; order Gobiiformes; family Gobiidae; genus Knipowitschia; species Knipowitschia caucasica. The sequence goes on along the minus strand of OZ035823.1, from coordinate 39,925,360 downwards.
GATTGTCAATGACTCTTCTGACCACCCTGGAAAAGCCATGTTCCAGCTTCTTCCCTCTGGCAGAAGATATCGCTCTCTGAGATGCAGGACATCTCGTTACGCTAACAGTTTTTATCCACAAGCTGTTATCAGTGTGAACAGAGCACTTTAATGATTTGCTCTGTTTTAGTCGATCGATTTCACAGTGACATTTGTTTACTGTTTTATTTCTGTCTTTTAATGTTGTTTTATGTCTGTATTTGTCTGTGCACACTGGAGACTTTTTGCTAATGTATTCCAATGAGATTTTTTACTGCAAATGGCAAATAAATAAACTGAACTAAACTGAACTGAACTGAAAGGCTTCCATAATAGTTTTAAAAGAGGTCAGAATTTCTTGAAAACCCTCATTGTAGGGTAGTGTCCATTATTATATCTATCACAGCTTTTTCATTTTTATTATTTTTTAAGCCAATAAGAAAATGTCCATACATGTTATAGAATGCTAAAGTGTCCTGATCATCACCAATCCTTTCTGTTGGACACTAACTGTCCAACAAGACCCTCCTGCATCGACAAGGAAAAACTCTTAAAAAACCCAGTGGGAAAAAGTGAGAAACATTGGGGAGAACTAGGGAAACCCACAGGGAGGGAGACCCATTTGAGAAAGGGATCCGGACGGACAGGCTAATGATCTAGGACCTAAGCTAGCTACAGAACGTGGACCAGTGGCCGCTGAACGTGGACAGGTCCGGTGCAGGACTGAAGCACTCCCAGGCGGGTCGGGCGGGGCAGTCCGCAGGTGTAGATGGAGGAGGCCAGGCTCAGAGATCCCGTCATCGTACCATGAAACAGACAATGCGGCAACCCTAGGTCTCCAATTTTCTGACGTCCTGTTTTAAAGTGTGGAGTTGAACACTGTACCAGGGCGACGATGATCTAATCCTAATGGTTTTCTGTTTTAAAGGAGCTGCTGCATTTAATGCAGATTTTAAAGACTCCATAGTGTTGTCCACCGTTTGGTCAATGACTGAGGGACTGCAGCAGCTGTGAACAGGTTCACCTGCAGCAGTATTCAACATTGGCTGTATTAGTTCTTTGTACCTTGTGATAGATTTATCATTTAAGGTTCTTTTCATTATGGTTTTATCTTGCGGGGCAGGAAAGTCCTCCAAATCGAGATCAAACGTGATCAAGAAATGGTCAGACAGCAACGAGCTTTGACGCTGGATGTCAACATTGGAGACATCACAGCCGTAGGTCAGCCGTATGAATGTGAGTAGGTTCCTCAACATTCTGAGTAAAACCAACACCATCTAGTACGGCGCTGAAAGCTTTGTTTAAGCTGTCAGTGCTGTCGTCCACATGTATATTGAAGTCTCCAGTTATAACTATGTTTTCCCATTCCAAAACTAGGGTTGAAATGAAGTCAGAGAATTCTGTTAGGAACTCGCTGTAAGGACCAGGGGGTCGGTATAAAACTATAAATAGCACCGCTTTTTGTTTTCTCCACCCAGGACAGGTGATTGAAAGTGTTAAGTTTTCAAACGAGTGAAAAGCATTGTTGGTTTTAGGGCTTAGAAGCAAGTTGGTGTGTGATATAATCGCAACGCCACCGCCGCGACCTGTAGTTCTCGCTTTCTGGTAGTTAACATGCGTCGGAGGAGTGCATTCATTCAATCTAACGTAGTCGTCCTGTTGGAGCCAAGTCTCCGAGAGCGCAAACAAATCCAAGCCCTTGTCTATAATAAGTTCGTTTATGAGAAGCGATTTAGACGAGATTGATCTGACGTTCATTAAACCACATTTAACAACCCTACTGTTAGAAATAGTTCTGTCTGTCTGAACTTTAATTAAGTTACTGTGTCTGACACCCAGGTCAGATTTCCTCGCATATAGTGCTTTAGACTTCAAGCGAGGAACACACACAGTTTCAATCTGACTAGGTTCTGAGGCTAGTAACTGAGCACACACACACATGCACACAGTTTCAATCTGACTAGCTTCTGAGGCTAGTAACTGAACAGATGGGGGCTCAGAGGTTGTGGCAGAGCAGCACCCGGGCCTCAGTTCTGCACCGTCATTTGAGTCGGGCAGAACAGTTTAGAGCCAGGGCCAAATTCTTAGCCAAAAGGGATGTACCCGCCAACGTTGGGTGGATATCATCCGAGCGGATGAGACCGGGCTTTCCCCAAAAGGCACTCCAATTGTCAACATGAACAACACCACTTCGAGGGCACCAGCCAGACAGCCAGCGGTTGAAAGCCGAGTGTCTGCTGAATGCTTCTGCACTGCTAGTGCTAGGTAGGGGCCCAGAGAAGATGACAGTGTCGGCCATTGTGCTAGCCAGCTTGCACACCGCGGCGACTTGCAGCTTCAACACCTCGGACTGTTTCCGCCGAACGTCATTACCACCCGCGTGAATAACAATTCGACGGAAACGCTGCTTGTGGGTCATCATGAGCCTCAGATTCCCTTCAATATCACAAAGCCTGGCCCCAGGGAAGCACCGAACAGTGGCTCCTGGGATCTTAACACCTCTAACAATAGAGGAGCCAATTACCAGCGCATCAGCGACTCCATCGGCTCTCTCAGCGGCTCTCTCAGCGGCTCTCTCAGTGGGGCCTTCTTCCCCGCCCAGCCGCGCGGGGGCGCAGCCGGACAGAGCGTCCCAGCGATTGTAAATGCTAACAGGAGGAGGCCCAATGGGGAAGCTACCAACAACACGTCGCCCTTTCCGAACAGTCACAAAGCCATCACTATCCTGGTCTTGTCCCAGCTGCGGAGGACGGGCTGGGAGGCTAGGCTCGCTAGTTCTCCTCTGCCTTTCCCTAAAGCTGCGCTCCGCTGTCCCTGAGGATACGACCTGGCTGTAGCTAATGCTAGCGCTAGCTCGAGACTCCAGTGCTCGGAGACGCAGCTCTAACTCACTGACCCTGGATTCCAGAGCTACGACTACACTACACTTAACACATCTATCACTACCCTCAGAGAAGGATCCAGGGTTTAGCTTTCAAAAAAAAAAAAGTTTGTGACAGTAAACACGACAAAATGAGAAAGTGCAAGTTATAATATGGTTTTACAAAAGTTTACTTTTGGATGGATGGATACTTTTCAATGTGCTGGAAACGGAAGCAAGTCTAAGTAGCTCTGAAACAGTTTTGTGCTTTACGATTATTATTTTTCTTGATCTTTTTCTACCTGTACATGTAACTGCAGTACAGTATTCATAGTTTAACACTTAACCAAACCAAAGCAGAGAGGATTCATGGACCAAACCCAACAGAAATCCACTAGCGGAATACTAATTTTTATGAAAAATGCTATCAATGCTATTCAGCATTCAGCATCTGCTGCTGTGACATGTCCTGATCCACCCAGAGGCTTCTCCACTTCTGCTGCTGTGACCTGTCCTGATCCACGCAGAGGTTATGCCACCTTTGCACCTGTGACCTGTTGTGCTCCACCCAGAGGCTACACCACCTCTGCTGCCTGTTCCACCTCAATGCTGTTGCATTGTATACTATTGTTAGCTACTTTTAGAACAATCTATATGTTTTGTTTGTATGGATGCATGTGTTTCTGCTGCTACTGGACACCTGAATTTCTCCTACTGGGATCAATATTGTATGCCTCTAATCCAGGGGTCGCCAACTTTTTCCAACGGAGAGCTACTTTTATACAACAGAAGAGGCAGAGAGCTACTCCCTTTTGCAGTCAGAATAAAAATCTATGTTATTATAACGACAAGAGAGGACACACATGGAGAACACGTGTAAAATATACCATAATACTGTATAACTCTATATTCAGGGGTGCACATAAGTGGTATGCAGGAACGCATGCGCGACAAATAACAGAAATGCGTACTATCACTTCAGTTAGTAAGCGCCTTGGTGTACTTCACAGCGGGTCCGTCTCTAGCTACGAGCGCAAATATAGTATACTACAGGCTGACTTTCATGCCACACGCGCCACACACACATCGGCACGTACACACAAAGGCCATTCCACACTCGTGCACCCACCCGGGCAACGAAGGAGTGGCTCCGTAAGAAGCATTTGAAAGTCCTGGAGTGGCCTATCCAGTCTCCAGACCTCAACGCCATTGAAAATCTGTTTAGGGAGTTGAAAGTCCGTGTGGCTCGGCGACAGCCCCTAAACATCACTGCTCTCGAGAAGATCTGCATGGAGGAATGGGCCAAAATACCAGCTACTGTGTGTGCAAACCTGGTAAAGACCTATAGTTATCGTTTGACCTTGGTTATTGCCAACAAAAGTTATAATATAAGTATTGAGTTGAATTTTTGTATTGACCAAATACTTATTTTCCACCATAATTTACAAATAAATCCACACTTGCTCACCCATACGTAACATCCACACGCATCATCCATTCTCTCGTCCGTCTCTCCCCTCAGTTATAGTTCGCCAAAGGTGCGCACTTAGATATACATTCAAGCATACATCTACACACACATTTACCGGTCTGTCACGCTCCTCTGGGTCTGTGCACGAGGATCGAACCAGGACACTATTTCCTGGTGGGTTAAATGGGAATTATGCTCATGTGATGTGTGTAATTAAAAATACATGTTTTGAGAGTATAATGATGTAAAGCAATGTAAATTTCTACCAAAATAATTTGCTCAGTGGGAGGGGATTATAAAGAGGAGCCGTGTTTGGCACAGTCTGCCTCTGGTTACAGAGGAGGTAACTTGAAACTTAAAGGTGTCAGTCTAAGTGTCAGTGTGAACTTGTTTTTTGTGTGCTAATTTTGTTGTAAATACGCTCTGCACTGCCTTCACCATTTTTTTTTAACTCTGGGAGTATAGAAAATAAACCCAAGCACTGGACTCCGATTGTTTGATTTTTTGTTTTGTTTAGCATTTCTAGGAAAGAGCCCCGTTTGTCATTATTTGACTTTGAGTGGATTTCATTTCATTTCATTTTCAAGCCCTTTATTGTCCATTTCTGGGTCAGGGGGGTGGCAATGAGAGCTGCCACTCATTGCTCATAGCACCAGTCCCTCACTGATCCTCTGCAGGGGGTGAGTCCACAGGAAGATGGCTGCTCTGTCAGTGGTGAAACAGCCTTGGTCTGCTGAAGAAAAGCAGGCCATGATGCTGCTACCACCATGTTTGACAGTGGGGATGGTGTGTTCAGGGTGATGAGCTGTGTTGCTTTTACGCCAAACATATCGTTTTGCATTGTGGCCAAAAAGTTCGATTTTGGTTTCATCTGACCAGAGCACCTTCTTCCACATGTTTGGTGTGTCTTCCAGGTGGCTTGTGGCAAACTTTAAACAAGACTTTTTATGGATATCTTTGAGAAATGGCTTTCTTCTTGCCACTCTTCCATAAAGGCCAGATTTGTGCAGTGCACGACTGATTGTTGTCATATGGACAGACTCTCCCACCTCAGCAATAGTTATCTGCAGTTCATCCAGAGTGATCATGGGCCCCTTGGCTACATCTCTGATCAGTCCTCTCCTTGTTTGAGATGAAAGTTTGGAGGGACGGCCGGGTCTTGGTAGATTTGCAGTGGTCTGATACTCCTTCCATTTCAATATAATTGCTTGCACAGTGCTCCTTGAGATGTTTAAAGCTTGGGAAATCTTTTTGTATCCAAATCCGGCTTTAGACTTCCACAACAGTATCTTGGACCTGCCTGCTGTGTTCCTTTGTCTTCATGGTTCTCTCTGCGCTTTAAACAGAACCCTGTTTATTTTGAGACTATCAAAGAGCAGGTGCATTTATGCAGAGACTTGATTACACACAGGTGCATTCAAAGATCCTCACTGAACTTCTGGAGTGAGTTTGCTGCACTGAAAGTAAAGGGGCCGAATAATATTGCACGCCCCACTTTTCAGTTTTTTATTTGTTAAAAAAGTTTATATTATCCAATAAATTTTGTTCCACTTCACGATTGTGTCCCACGTGTTGATTCATGACAAAAAAAAAATGTTATATCTTTATGTTTGAAGCCTGAAATGTGGCGAAATGTTGAAAGGTTCAAGGGGGCCGAATACTTTTGCAAGGCACTGTATATACATATTATAATATATATACACATACATACATAAACACACACATTGCGTTAAAAAAATTAATGCTTTTAACGCATGTGCCAAGTGACAGGCACCCCGGGCTCGTGTGACTGTGAATGGGAGTCCGCAGCGTTCTGGGGCAGCTGCGTCCTGCAGCTGTGACCGGCTTTCGTGAGCGACTTTCAACAGCACGGGAACGCGCAGCAGTACGTGGCCATGTACCCAATGCCATATACAGTAGGTCCCATTTCGTTTTGTCGCCTTTCACGCGTGGATAGCTCGAGACTCGCGTGTGAAACACGCGTCTTTTATTTTCTTTCCCCCCAGTGATGCTGCAATGACCCAAACAACCACCAGGTGGCACTTGTGAGCAGGGTTGGGAACAATGGCTTCTCACCGCTCTTTGTTCTCTCTTCACCAGACAACTTTCTGTGGCTTTATAGCTCAATGATAAGAAGCTAGACTCTGGTGCGAGAGGACCCGGGTTAAAGTACAGGCTATGACACTTTTGATTTTGTTGACGTTTACGTTTTTTCTAAAACATACTTAGTAATTAGGCCAACACATTTAAAATAGTTGCTAGACTGTAGTAAACTTGTAAAACGCGCTGGGTGTCACACATGGCTGGGTCTCTCTCTCTCTCTGGCCAACATAGTATCACTAGGCAAAACAAGTTTGCACGCAGTCTTATACCTGAGCGTTTAAGTCGCTGGCAGTGCTAAAGCGGACTTAACCTGCCACCTTGTGGCGATAAGATGTAATATGTTTCACGCAGCTGCGTTATTGGTGAAAAGCGTGAGTGAAGACGACAAAACGAAATGGGACCTACTGTACATGCACAAGACCACTGTGTGCACTGATTACGCACAGGATGCACAATAAATACAGCGCTGCAAGAAACAGTGTCTCCCCCGTGTCTTCTAACGAAGCGAAAAAAAGACGCTAAATTAAAGCTGAGGTACCTAACTTTTCCTTTGCACTACCATTTCATGTTGTTTTTGCCCAAAGTGAAATGTTGTGAGCAAATCAAACAGATTTAATGGATCCACAGCCTTTATGAGAGAGAAGAAGAAGAAAGAGGAGGCTTTAGCAGATGCGGAATATGTCGAGTTGAAAAAAGTGTCCACTACAGAAAGACAGAATGTTAATGCCATTTTATTTGGATTTATTTTTATAATAAACAAATACAGTACATATGTACACTATGTCATCATTTATCTTTCCATTCAAAGAAAAATATGGCATAATTTTGCCGATCAGCCCTAATCTCACTCTCTCACACACACACACACACCTGGGGAAACGTTTTCCTGTGAGGGCCACATAACTTTTTCCTTCTTCGATGGGGGTCAGGTCAGTTTGTAACTGAAAAAGTGTGATGATTGCAGCATTGAAATAGTTACTAATAGTTAATAATGAAAAAAGTTCATAACTAAGGAACTTTTTATTGCAAAAGTCCAACTTTATTATCAAATACACAAATGAGTGTGTTCACAGTAAAGTGTCAATCAAAGTATCTGGACTTCAAAAGGTTATAACTCTAAAACTAAAATTACTATCACAGATTGGAAAAAAAAATTTCAAACACAGACAGATCAAAGAGATAGTGTGGATCAAATCAAAAGGAAAGATTGACAAATATATTTTTGGCAACAATTTAAACGACAAATATCAGCCTCCGATTTGACCATTCTACTGTGACGCCGGTTACATATAAAATATAATGTCCTCAGTCTGAAAAAGCGGCAGATGAAATCCCACAAGATTTACATGGTTAACTCAACATAAGTAAATCACTTGATTTAAAAAGGAATCGTTAAAAAAATAAATGACCCTTGAAAAATTTGTAACGGACGTGATGGTTTCCGTCCATTTTTCTCTAACAATTAAACTTGAGAAGAAAAAAAAATCTGGTCTGGTTTCACATTTAACTCATTGACTGCTAGCCATTTTTGAAGATTTCACTGATTTAAGACCCACAAAATATTGTGTGCTATGTCTATGTGAAATACAAAACCAGATTCTGAAAGACTGGACTGTCTTCTTTCATCAGAAAGAATAAGTGTTTCTTGCTAGTTTTGTTCTTCTGTTATCCCCAGTCGAATAGAGGGAAGTTTGACAGAAATCACCGGTCTCAGAAAAACTTTGTCAATGCCAGTCAATGAGTTAATTGGTTGACTATATGAAATTATCACTTTGTTTCTACTCTATGTAAAAAAAAATAATAAATAGAATCTCTTAATTAAATATTAACATCTAAAAATATGTAACAAACTTCCGCAAAGCTCGTTCCGTCAAATCATCACGTCCGTTACATAAAATAAACTATATAAAAATATAGGGCCACTATAGGAAACTTGTCTAATGTCCATCCATCCATCCATCCATTTTCTACCCTTTAATCCATTTCTGGGTCAGGGGGGTGGCAGTCAGAGATGCCACCCAAGTCTCATAGCACCAGCCCCTCACTGACCCTCTGCAGGTGGTGAGTCCACAGGAGGACGGCTGCTCTCTGACTGTGAGCATAGCCTTGATCTTTCAGTGGGGGCTTTGGGCAAAGTGGGGTTAAGTGTCTTGCCCAAGGACACAACGACAGCAGTCATCAGTGGGAGTCAATGGAGAAGGTGCAGAGGTGGGAATTGAACCCACAACCTTCTGGCCTTAAGGCCAATGCTCTACCAACTGAGCTACTGTCATACATACTTGTCTAATGTATAAAACAGTTTTGTTCTAGCAACTTCTAATGGACAGAGGAGGTCTTTGGATACATCAAAAACATAAAATATCTTTGGATTATTAAAATCAAATGTTTTGCCTTTTGTCACACTTTTGTGCCCTTTAGTGTGAACAAGCCCATATATGAAAATACTCTCTGGTATTGTTCAGGGGGCCGGAGCAAATGTAGAGGGGGGCCGGGTCCGGCCCGCGGGCTGTAGTTTGGGGACCGCTGCTGTACACCAACCACTGCACCTCCAGCCACGACTCTGTGAAGCTGATCACGTTCGCGGACGCCCTCATTGGACTCATCTCCAACAACGATGAATCGTAACTCTATTTTAAATTTTCTCCTGCTTTTTATTTTTTTATTATGCCTTCTCTACCCTTACCTCTCTTTCTGACTGTTGCACTGAGCCAAAGCAATTTCCAAGTCTGACTTCCTGTTACTTACATGGCAATAAAAATAATTCTGATTCACAGATGGTGGAAACCGTGAGAATTTAGTTTTCGGCGGAAAAAGTGCAGAAAGAGGAACTTTCTCTCGTTGTGTTTCAAAAGAGAAAACGGATGTCAATCAGTTTTCAATGGAAAACAAATTGTCTGCTGTTCATGACACATAATGTGAACTAATTCACGTTCTTAAAAAATGTGCTGCGTTCAGTTCAACGTTCATGAAAAAATGAGTGTGTTCAATGAACGCGTTCTTTTGAAATGGGACCGAGTTGGAGTGGGTCCTGTCAACTCGTTATGTCCAAAAGACAAAATAATAGTTAAAAAAACGTAGCAAAACATGATACATGGATACATTTAGGCTCCCGGCCTAAATGTATGAATGAATAATTGCCATGTGAAGCGTCCATGACTCTCCATGGTCTTGCTAAATAAATTACTTACTTCCTTACTAAATGGACTTTTTTAGACTGGCTCGGAATGAGGCTTGTTGTGCAACTGACCCAGACACACTTTGAACAAATTTACAAACCTGCAGAGATCCGAGGAGAACATGTAGAGTCTCTCATTTTTAGTGATCATAGGGTGAAAAGTTGCTCCATTTGTGCCATTAATCATGTTGCATTCAGCAGTTGTCCACCAATCCAACGATCTATATACAAACAGGCAGGCTTTCAAGAGTCGCCCTCAATATCCTATAGACTTGGGCTTACCTTTTACCATTCCATGTGTCCACTGTGGCAAAGTCTTTGTAATTATTCAGACCAGTCAAAAATACATATTCTCCATCATTGGAAGCGTTATTCTGTAAGGGAAATAAAATCACAACAAATTGCATGTTGGAAAATTCAACATACGAGTAAAACTAACAAACCTTGTAGAAGAGTCCAAAAACGTCATTAATATTTGGTTTGATCCTCTTTAGGCTTTTGAGTAAAGCATCTTCATAGCCCCAGAGAAGATCCCCTACAGTGCGTGTGGTAAACAAGCCTTCTCCCAAAGATTTCATCAAGTCGGATATTAAACGGGCAAAGAGTGGTTCATTCTTGAACTGGTCCATGACAGTCTGTTTACAAGGAGAGTTTAGGAATATATATTTTGGATGGATGAATGCAAAAGTCTGACCATTACGGGGATGTTAACAGTCCTAATCAGATCCGTCTCTGGGCCTCTTGACATATTTTGCTGAAATATGTAAGTCTTTTGGTTGACAGCTGATACTTTGGTTCCATTTTCTAAAAAGATGACTTCCTCCATTGGCCGGTATTCCCTATTAAATGAGAAAAAAAATATTTCAAGAAAGAAAAAACAAACAATCTGTTTTATATTAGTTGGATTGCTTGGACTTTGAAGAATTTGGTTGACAGATTATTCCAAATCATAATATTCATGCAATGTACTAAGGCTGCAGGCAGCGAACAATGGTTTTAGTAGATAAGCATTCTATTTATTATTACTGTCTATTCATTGAGTTTTACTGTTTTACATTGTTAACTGCATTTTTATCATATATACTTAGGAAAAGTATGATTCACATTTAAAAACAAAATAAACCTAAATTATGATTTCATGAAGAATATTCATAAATGCTCAATCAGATCTCAGTCGTTTATAGAGTCGTGTTGGCACAACACAAACATTTTTTGGGTGAAGCAAATGCAGGAGAAATTGATCTGCAATAGCTTTAAGCAGCATTATTAATAAAAAGGATTAATCAAGGCAACACAATTGCAATTAAAACGTTTTTGTAATCGGTGAATTGGATTAACCAAATTCATTGCTTCAGCCTGACAAAATAGAGCATAGTGACTAGTGACTTTTAATTTGCTGAGCATGAGTAACATTCACTTGTAATGTAGGCATGTGCAATACAATAAGTCTCAATGTGTCCAATACACTTTTTTTTGTCCATTTCCCTATTCTGATTATGTCAATTTATAAACAATTATCTGTAATTATCACTATGAAACTCCTATTGGCAGTTGTGAGATGTGTGTTATTCTGTTAAATATCACAGTTGTTGATTTATTTGATATTCTATCCATTTATCTTTTTTTGAGCACTCCTACTGCAACAACTGTCTCTCATGTCTCTCGGTTTAAGTGTTGCCATGTGTAAATGGATTTTTAGCTTTTTAACTGACAGATCTCAGAGAGTGAAAATCAATGACTGTTTTTCTGATGTTGTTTCTGTGAGCACTGGTTCTCCTCAGGGATGTATTTTGAGTCCTTTGCTTTTTACTTTGTACACTCACGATTGTGTGTCCTCCTCTGACTCAAACTTGATCATTAAATATGCTGATGACACCACCATCATCGGTCTCATCAGTAACAATGATGAATCCTCTTATAGAGCAGAGATACAAAATGTGGTTCAGTGGAGTAAAACTAAACCTCCAGTTGAACGCATCGAAAACATGTGAACTGGTCTACGACTTCAGTCGTAATAGTTCTCATTTGCCTGTCGTAATCGACAACTCCCAGGTGCAGATCGTAGAGGAGTGCAAGTTTCTGGGTTTAACTCTAATGACCTGAAATGGGTTAAAAACACTGACCGAGTCGTTAAGAAAGCTCGTCAGCGTCTCTACTTTCTGCGTAAACTTAGAGAATTTACCACTAACTCCAAGATTCTGCTTAACTTTTATCGCTGCACCATTGAGAGTTTACTTGTTGGTTCTGTGTCTGTGTGGTTTGGAAACATCACAGATAAAGAAAAGAGACCTTTAAACAAGGTGCTCCGCTCTGCAAAGAGGACCGTGGGCTGTGAGCTTCCTGTTCTGGAGGTTCTTTATAAATCCAGACTTTTAAACAAAGCTCTTAGGATTGTCAATGACTCTTCTGGTCATCCTGGGAAAGCCATGTTCCAGCTTCTTTCCTCTGGCAGAAGATATCGCTCTCTGAGATGCAGGACATCTCGTTACGCTAACAGTTTTTATCCACAAGCTGTTATCAGTGTGAACAGAGCACTTTAATGATTTGCACTTGTTTTGAAACTGTTTTAGTCGATCGATTTCACAGTGACATTTGTTTACTGTTTTATTTGTTTTATTTTTGTCTTTTAATGTTTTATGTCTGTATTTGTCTGTGCACACTGGAGACCTTTGCTAATGTATTCCAATGTGGGTTTTGTACTGCAAATGGCAAGTATCATTCACTACTTCCTATTGACAAGTCATGAATATAGTTGTCTTCTAACGTGAAATTACTTATCTTGTAGCCTTGGAGACTGTACAGCAAAAAATTTAAACGGTATCGGGTACACACTGTCAAAGAAGCAAAGGATTACAACTACATTCCTGACCTTCAGACACAAATCATTGGCAGACGACTTCAGTCTGCTGGTGGCCTCCCAACCAGACGGAGTATCATACCGGAGGACCCACGAGCACTTGGACCAGTGTCTGGTGTTAACCCACCTCCTACTTCAGAATTGATGCGTACACAGGTCCAGAGAGGACAGGTATGTTTGTGTAACTAACCAGCTTGTTATAAAGAATAACTAATGTATAGGGCTCAACTGACCCCTTGAAGAGACATTCCAGTGTTGTATGATTCTAAGATTTAGCTTCTTCTCTCTGCCCTATTTTCCATACTGAATAATATTGATTGGATTTTTGTGTATCTTCAAGTTTTACTTTGGAATGTTACAATTTTGTAAAATGTGTCTTTTCTATGTCCCAGGAGACGACATCTGTTCCCTAACGTTGAAGAAATACAACATCACCATACTTTTTTTTATTTTTATATAACACAGAAAAATATTTACAAGAATTTTTACTTTTTGAAATACAATACAATACAATACAATACAATTTATTCTTGTATAGCCCTAGGTCACAACAGAAGTCATCTCAGAGGACTTAACAAAACCATTGAAATCACCAACACAGGTCAGAGAATCAACAGTTAAAACACATGAAGAATACAGTATAAAGCACACACAGAAGAAAATGTCCATACATGTTGTAGAATGCTAAAGTGTCCTGATCATCACCAATCCTTTCTGTTGGACACTAACTGTCCAACAAGACCCTCCTGCATCGACAAGGAAAAACTCTTAAAAAACCCAGTGGGAAAAAGTGAGAAACCTTGGAGGAGAACTAGGGAAACCCACAGGGAGGGAGACCCATATGAGAAAGGGATCCGCTCCTCCGGACGGACAGACTAATGATCTAGGACCTAAGCTAGCTACAGAACGTGGACCAGTGGACGCTGAACGTGGACAGGTCCGGTGCAGGACCGAAGCACTCCCAGGCGGGTCGGGCGGGGCAGTCCGCAGGTGTAGATGGAAGAGGCCAGGCTCAGAGATCCCGTCATCGTACCATGAAACAGACAATGGGACAACGGGTGAATAGCAATGAACAAACTACAGTCAGAATCCTAAAAATGCTAAACAGATAAAGTAGGAAGGAGGAGAGGATAGTGCTCAAGTTACCATACTTCTCCCAGCAAACTGACTCCCTATGCAGCTTGACTAACACTCTGAGGAGTTTAACCTTCTCCGAGTCTTACCTTCCTAGCCATATGCTAAACTAAAGAGGACTGTTTTAAACCTAGCCTTGAATAAAGAATAACATACAGCATAATATATAACATAATATACAACATAACACAATACATTATTGAATAATATATAACATAATATATAACATAATACAGCATATATATATAATATATACACTACATATTATATATTACCTAATTATATGCTAAATTAAAGTAAAGTGCTTTAAGCCTGGCCTTGAATGTGGAGACCGTATCTGCTTCCTTAACATAAATGGGAAGCTGATTCCACAGTAAAGGAGCTTGGTAGCTAAATGCTCTGCCACCAACAGTGACCTTTGAGACCTTAGGGACCACCAGACGTCTGGCGTTTTGTGAGCGCAACGCTCGACTTGGTTGATACGACACTAACGTGTCTTGGAGATAAGAAGGAGCCAAGCCATTTATGGCTTTATATGTTAAGAGTAGGATTTTAAACTTTATTCTGTACTCCACAGGGAGCCAGTGGAGTGATTTTAACACCGGAGTTATGTGCTCCCTCCTTTTGGTACCTGTTAAGATCCTAGCTGCTGTATTCTGAACGAGCTGGAAGCTCTTCAAAGAGGCTTTAGGGCACGCTGCCAGTAAAGCGTTACAGTAGTCGAGCCTTGAGGTGACAAACGCGTGAATGAGTTTTTCCGCGTCACTTTTAGGAAGGAAATTCCTAATTTTAGCGATGTTCCGTAAGTGGAAGTACGCCGTTTTAGTTGCTTGGCTTATATAAGCCTTGAAGGAGAGTTCTTGGTCAAAAATGACTCCAAGATTCCTCACAGTGTTACTGGGTATTATACTGACATTATCGAGAGTAACCATCTGGTTAGTGAGGGAGTCACGCAGGCGCTTCGGACCGAGTAGGATCACTTCTGTCTTCTCCGGGTTGAGAAGTAGGAAGTTAAGAGTCATCCACATTTTAAGGTCCTTTATGCAGGCACTGAGCTTTTCTAGCTGATCTGTCTGATTAGGCTTCATCGACAGATAAAGCTGTGTGTCATCTGCATAGCAGTGGAAATTAATTCCATGCTTTTTAACAATGTTTCCTAATGGCAGCATGTAGAGAGTAAAAAGAATCGGTCCGAGTACCGAACCCTGCGGCACACCGAATTCCACTCCAGAATAAGGCGACGAGTCCTGATTCACATTGACGAAGTGATATCGATCTGATAAATAGGATTTAAACCAGCCAAGGGCTGTTCCTCTAAGACCTATATCACATTCTAGCCTCTGCAGTAGAATGCTGTGGTCTATTGTGTCAAATGCAGCACTAAGGTCCAGTAGGACCAGCACTGACACTTGTCCATTATCGGCAGCTAGTAGTAAGTCATTTGTGACTTTGACTAGTGCCGTTTCAGTGCTATGATGAGCTCTGAATCCTGATTGAAAGACTTCAAACATATCATTTTCCTGCAGGTGGCAGCGGAGCTGCTCAGCTATAAGTTTTTCCAGGATTTTAGATATAAAAGTGAGGTTCGAGATCGGTCTGTAGTTTGTAAGTATTTCGAATAAATAAAGTTATTCGAAATCGATCTTGTGTAAATGGGGCTTTTGATTTTCTTTTTCTTGCACCCTCTGCTGGAGTATCTTCCTTCTTTTTAGCACTTGTCTTCCTCCCCTTTCCTCTTCCCTTTCCTGTCTGTTTAGTCTTCTGTGCAGTCTTCCTCCCTCTTCCTCTACCCCTTCCTTGTCCTTGAGGTTGACTTCCAGAGTCACTGGTTGTCTCCATAGGAACAAACTCGTCATTGCTGGAGCCCTAAATGGAGTAAAATGTTATTAGGCTCTTAGATTACTATCTATTATTATTATTATTATCGATGGTGAAATATTGATGAAGAATGATTGGTAACTCAATAACTACATGCCTACAGTATGTGTATTTACATTATGTAATACACATACTGTAGGCATGTAGTTATTGAGTTACCAATAACTCTTCATCGATATAATATCTAAATCCATTGAGTTGTATATACACTTTGTTTTACTTATACAGGAATACTACTGAAGTGTGGGTATACATAAATGGCAGTTACAGGTAAGAAGTACCCAGATGTATTGTAAAAGACTCATTGTTACAGAGTGGGCAGAAGGCACAGAAGCTTCTCGGCCTTTTGGCTAAGATCAAGTGTGGCACAGGGACAATAACTAGCTAGCTACTGGGCTTGGACAAATCTAGCTCACTGTCAATAGTGGCTAATTACTTTCATCACTTATTACAGATAGTTATTGAAAAAGGCAGTAATGTATCATTGTCTTACACACAAATAATCAAACTTTCATTGTCTAACTAGCTAGCCAAATTTCGTCTGTCAAAAAGGACTAATACAATTAGTCAAACTAATTTAATGCCAAATAATTAGTTTTCTTACCTGAGAAAACATGATGTAACTAGAAATGTTGTGAGAAGTGAGAATTTGAGAACCAGATGCGTCTTCACGTCGAGAGCGTAAAGTGTACAGGGCGCGTGCACGGCATTGGATGCAGTTACATAAAACGCCAAAAGGGGGCAAACTAATGCAAAAACTCTGCCACTTACGCAATGCACCTTTAAGCAAAAAATTATCAAAGAAGAAATCAATTCTCTGGAGAGACCTGCGGGTGCAGGGCCGCCTCGGACTACATTTGGACGTGAAACTAGCAATAATCTTTCAGTTAGAGTGGGGAAAAAAAGTATTTAGTCAGCCACCGATTGTACAAGTTCTCCCACTTGAAATAATGACAGGTCTGTAATTTTCATCATAGGTACACTTCAACTGTGAGAGACAGAATGTGAAAAAAAAAAAATCCAGGAATTCACATTGTAGGATTTTTAAAGAATTTATTTGTAAATTATGGTTGGAATTAAGTATTTGGTCACTTTAAACAAGGAAGATCTCTTGCTCTCACAGACCTGTAACTTCTTTAAGAAGCTCTTCTGTCCTCCACTTGTTACCTGTATTAAATGGCACTTGTTTGAACTCGTCTGTATAAAAGACACCTGTCCACAGCCTCAAACATCCATCCATCCATTTCCTTCCGCTTTATCCGTTGCCGGGTCGCGGGGGCAGCAGTCTAAGCAGAGACGCCCAGACTTCCCCATCCACACACACTTCCTCCAGCTCGTCCGGGGGACCCCAAGGCGTTCCCAGGCCAGCTGAGAGACATAGTCCCTCCAGCGTGTCCTAGGTCTTCCCCGGGGCCTCCTCCCGGTGGGACATGCCCGGAAGACCTCCCCAGGGAGGCGTCCAGGAGGCATCCGGAACAGATGCCCGAGCCACCTCAACTGGTTCCTCTCGACGTGGAGAAGCAGCGGCTCTACTCCGAGCTCCTCCCGTGTGACTGAGCTCCTCACCCTATCTCTAAGGGAGTGCCCAGCCACTCTGCGGAGGAAGCTCATTTCGACCGCTTGTATCCGCGTTCTTTCGGTCATTACCCAAAGCTCATGACCATAGGTGAGGGAGGGAACGAAGATTGACCAGTAAATCGAAAGCTTTGCCTTTCGGCTCAGCTCCTTCTTTACCACAACGGTCCGATACAGCGACCGCATCACTGCGCACGCTGCACCGATCCGCCTGTCAATCTCACGCTCCATTCTTCCCTCACTCGTGAACAAGACATTGAGATACTTTAACTCCTCCACTTGAGGAGGAGTTAAAGTACCCCCCCCCCCCCCCCCCCTGTAGAGGGCAAGGCACCTTTTTCCGGTCGAGCACCATGGCCTCGGATTTGGAGGTGCTGATTCTCATCCCAGCCGCTTCACACTCGGCTGCAAACCGCCCCAGTGCATGCTGCAGGTCCTAGTTCGTTGGAGCCAACAGGACAATACAATACAATACAATACAATTTATTCTTGTATAGCCCTAGGTCACAACAGAAGTCATCTCAGAGGACTTAACAAAACCATTGAAATCACCAACACAGGTCAGAGAATCAACAGCCAAAACACATGGAGAATATAAAGCACACACAGAAGAAAATGTCCATACATGTTGTAGAATGCTAAAGTGTCCTGATCATCACCAATCCTTTCTGTTGGACACTAACTGTCCAACAAGACCCTCCTGCATCGACAAGGAAAAACTCTTAAAAAACCCAGTGGGAAAAAGTGAGAAACCTTGGAGGAGAACTAGGGAAACCCACAGGGAGGGAGACCCATATGAGAAAGGGATCCGCTCCTCCGGACGGACAGGCTAATGATCTAGGACCTAAGCTAGCTACAGAACGTGGACCAGTGGCCGCTGAACGTGGACAGGTCCGGTGCAGGACCGAAACACTCCCAGGCGGGTCGGGCGGGGCAGTCCGCAGGTGTAGATGGAAGAGGCCAGGCTCAGAGATCCCGTCATCGTACCATGAAACAGACAATGGGACAACGGGTGAATGGCAATGAACAAACTACAGTCAGAATCCTAAAAATGCTAAACAGATAAAGTAGGAAGGAGGAGAGGATAGTGCTCAAGTTACCATACTTCTCCCAGCAAACTGACTCCCTATGCAGCTTGACTGACACTCTGAGGAGTTTAACCTTCTCAGAGTCTTACTTAGTTATATGCTAAATTAAAGTAAAGTGCTTTAAGCCTGGCCTTGAATGTGGAGACCGTATCTGCTTCCTTAACATAAATGGGAAGCTGATTCCACAGTAAAGGAGCTTGGTAGCTAAATGCTCTGCCACCAACAGTGACCTTTGAGACCTTAGGGACCACCAGACGTCTGGCGTTTTGTGAGCGCAACGCTCGACCTGGTTGATACGACACTAACGTGTCTTGGAGATAAGAGGGAGCCAAG
The DNA here is from genome assembly GCA_964034765.1 of Knipowitschia caucasica. Lineage (NCBI taxonomy): Eukaryota > Metazoa > Chordata > Actinopteri > Gobiiformes > Gobiidae > Knipowitschia > Knipowitschia caucasica. The sequence continues at coordinate 39,906,868 of OZ035823.1, read as the reverse complement.
CCATTTATGGCTTTATATGTTAAGAGTAGGATTTTAAACTTTATTCTGTACTCCACAGGGAGCCAGTGGAGTGATTTTAACACCGGAGTTATGTGCTCCCTCCTTTTGGTACCTGTTAAGATCCTAGCTGCTGTATTCTGAACGAGCTGGAAGCTCTTCAAAGAGGCTTTATGGCACGCTGCCAGTAAAGCGTTACAGTAGTCGAGCCTTGAGGTGACAAACGCGTGAATGAGTTTTTCCGCGTCACTTTTAGGAAGGAAATGCCTAATTTTAGCGATGTTCCGTAAGTGGAAGTACGCCGTTTTAGTTGCTTGGCTTATATAAGCCTTGAAGGAGAGTTCTTGGTCAAAAATGACTCCAAGATTCCTCACAGTGTTACTGGGTATTATACTGACATTATCGAGAGTAACCATCTGGTTAGTGAGGGAGTCACGCAGGCGCTTCGGACCGAGTAGGATCACTTCTGTCTTCTCCGGGTTGAGAAGTAGGAAGTTAAGAGTCATCCACATTTTAAGGTCCTTTATGCAGGCACTGAGCTTTTCTAGCTGATCTGTCTGGTTAGGCTTCATCGACAGATAAAGCTGTGTGTCATCTGCATAGCAGTGGAAATTAATTCCATGCTTTTTAATAATGTTTCCCAGTGGCAGCATGTAGAGAGTAAAAAGAATCGGTCCGAGTACCGAACCCTGCGGCACACCGAATTCCACTCCAGAATAAGGCGACGAGTCCTGATTCACATTGACGAAGTGATATCGATCTGATAAATAGGATTTAAACCAGCCAAGGGCTGTTCCTCTAAGACCTATATCACATTCTAGCCTCTGCAGTAGAATGCTGTGGTCTATTGTGTCAAATGCAGCACTAAGGTCCAGTAGGACCAGCACTGACACTTGTCCATTATCGGCAGCTAGTAGTAAGTCATTTGTGACTTTGACTAGTGCCGTTTCAGTGCTATGATGAGCTCTGAATCCTGATTGAAAGACTTCAAACATATTATTTTCCTGCAGGTGGCAGCGGAGCTGCTCAGCTATAAGTTTTTCCAGGATTTTAGATATAAAAGTGAGGTTTGAGATCGGTCTGTAGTTTGTAAGTATTTCTGGGTCCAGGTTTGTTTTCTTCAGAAGGGGTTTGATTACCGCGGTTTTAAAAGCTTGTGGGACATAGCCACATTGTATGGATGCGTTTATTATATTTACGATAGGCTCAATTATCAAAGGAAGTATGTCTTTGAAGAGCCATGTCGGGACTGCGTCTAACATGCAAGTTGAGGCTTTTGAGGATGTGACCACAGAGATCACCTCTGCTTGGCTCACAGCCATGAATTTATCAAGGCCCACTGAAGAGTCTAAGTGGGAAGTCACGTATGCCGCTTCAGCCTGTCCACTACCAACAGCAGGAGTAACCTCCTCCAGTTTGTCACGGATGATGTAATTTTATTATTAAAGAAGTGGAGAAAGTCGACACTGCTCAGTGAGCTTGGAATTTTAGGCTCGATTGCGCTATGGCAGTTTGTGAGTTTAGCGACGGTGCCAAACAAAAATCTACTGTTGTTTTTATTCGCTTCTATTAAAGTTGAATAGTATTGAGTTCGAGCCCCGGCGAAGGGCCTTCTTGTAGTTTCGGAGACCTGCTTTCCACTCCCTGTGGACAGGCTCCGAGTGGGAGTGGCGATATAGCCTCTCCAATTTTCTGACGTCCTGTTTTAAAGTGTGGAGTTGAACACTGTACCAGGGCGACGATGATCTAATCCTAATGGTTTTCTGTTTTAAAGGAGCTGCTGCATTTAATGCAGATTTTAAAGACTCCATAGTGTTGCCCACCGTTTGGTCAATGACTGAGGGACTGCAGCAGCTGTGAACAGGTTCACCTGCAGCAGTATTCAACATTGGCTGTATTAGTTCTTTGAACCTTGTGATAGATTTATCATTTAAGGTTCTTTTCATTATGGTTTTATCTTGCGGGACAGGAAAGTCCTCCAAAGCGAGATCAAACGTGATCAAGAAATGGTCAGACAGCAACGAGCTTTGACGCTGGATGTCAACATTGGAGACATCACAGCCGTAGGTCAGGACAAGGTCCAAGGTGTGGTTATGAATGCGAGTAGGTTCCTCGACATTCTGAGTAAAACCAACACCATCTAGTACGGCGCTGAAAGCTTTGTTTAAGCTGTCAGTGCTGTCGTCCACATGTATATTGAAGTCTCCAGCTATAACTATGTTTTCCCATTCCAAAACTAGGTTTGAAATGAAGTCAGAGAATTCTGTTAGGAACTCGCTGTAAGGACCAGGAGGTCGGTATAAAACTATAAATAGTACTGCTTTTTGTTTTCTCCACCCAGGACAGGTGATTGAAAGTGTTAAGTTTTCAAACGAGTGAAAAGCGTTGTTGGTTTTGGGACTAAGAACTAAGTTGGTGTGTGATATAATCGCAACACCACCGCCGCGACCTGTAGCTCTGGCTTTCTGGTAGTTAACATGCGTCGGAGGAGTGCACTCATTCAATCTAACGTACTCGTCCTGTTGGAGCCAAGTCTCCGAGAGCGCAAACAGATCCAAGCCCTTGTCTATAATAAGTTCGTTTATGAGAAGCGATTTAGACGAGATTGATCTGACGTTCATTAAACCACATTTAACAACCCTACTGTTAGAACTATTTCTGTCTGTCTGAACTTTTATTAAGTTACTGTGTCTGACACCTAGGTCAGATTTCCTCGCATATAGTGCTTTAGACTTCAAGCGGGGAACACACACAGTTTCAATCTGACTAGGTTCTGAGGCTAGTAACTGAGCACACACAGGCACACACACACATGCACACACAGTTTCAATCTGACTAGCTTCTGAGGCTAGTAACTGAACAGATGGGGGCTCAGAGGTTGTGGCAGAGCAGCTCTGCACCCGGGCCTCAGTTCTGCACCGTCATTTGAGCCGAGCAGAACAGTTTAGAGCCAGGGCCAAATTCTTAGCCAAAAGGGATGTACCCGCCAACGTTGGGTGGATATCATCCGAGCGGATGAGACCGGGCTTTCCCCAAAAGGCACTCCAATTGTCAACATGAACAACACCACTTCGAGGGCACCAGCCAGACAGCCAGCGGTTGAAAGCCGAGTGTCTGCTGAATGCTTCTGCACTGCTAGTGCTAGGTAGGGGCCCAGAGAAGATGACAGTGTCGGCCATTGTGCTAGCCAGCTTGCACACGGCGGCGACTTGCAGCTTCAACACTTCGGACTGTTTCCGCCGAACGTCATTACCACCCGCGTGAATAACAATTCGACGGAAACGCTGCTTGTGGGTCATCATGAGCCTCAGATTCCCTTCAATATCACCAAGCCTGGCCCCAGGGAAGCACCGAACAGTGGCTCCTGGGATCTTAACACCTCTAACAATAGAGGAGCCAATTACCAGCGCATCAGCGACTCCATCGGCTCTCTCAGCAGCTCTCTCAGCGGCTCTCTCAATGGGGCCTTCTTCCCCGCCCGGCCGCGCGGGGGCGCAGCCGGACAGAGCGTCCCAGCGATTGTAAATGCTAACAGGAGGGGCCCAATGGGGAAACTACCAACAACACGTCGCCCTTTCCGAACAGTCACAAAGCCATCACTATCCTGGTCTTGTCCCAGCTGCGGAGGACGGGCTGGGAGGCTAGGCTCGCTAGTTCTCCTCTGCCTTTCCCTAAAGCTGCGCTCCGCTGTCCCTGAGGATACGGCCTGGCTGTAGCTAATGCTAGCGCTAGCTCGAGACTCCAGTGCTCGGAGACGCAGCTCTAACTCACTGACCCTGGATTCCAGAGCTACGACTACACTACACTTCACACATCTATCACTACCCTCAGAGAAGGATCCAGGGTTTAGACTCGCCATATGGCAACTCGAGCAGTAAAGGATTGAGGGAGAGACAGCAGCCGCCATAGTAGCGAGTTAGCGGCTAGGCTAGGCTAAGCTAGTACGGATCCGGGCCCGCACAACAGACTCCGAGACCAGACAAACAACCGCTACCTAAACCTCAGCTGCAGTACAGCTGACTCTGAGTGCTTACACAGTTAGCTTGGTGTACAATACGTGGATTTGTAATGTGTTTGTTAGTGCAAACAGAGAGCAGAGTGATAGCAGTCAAGAAACACGCTCACCGGATACAGGAAGTCACGTCACCAGGAACACAGGAACCAACATGACTGCCAGTTTTAGCCACTTAGCTGGAGGCTAAGTGGCTAAAACATTGTCCGCAAACAGCAGAGATGAAATCCTGTGGTCTCCAAACCGGACCACCTCCGACCCCTGGCTGCGCCTAGAAATTCTGTCCATAAACACAGTGAACAGAACCGGTGACAAAGGGCAGCCCTGTCAGAGGCCAACATTCACCGGGGACAGGTCTGACTTACTGCCGGCAATGAGAACACAGCTCTGGCTCCGGTCATACAGGGATCGGATGGCCCTCAGCAGAGGACCTCCGACCCCGTACTCCCGGAGAACCCCCCAAAGGACACCCCGGGGAACACAGTCGAACGCCTTCTCCAAATCCACAAAGCGCATGTGGACAGGTTGGGCGAACTCCCATGAACCCTCGAGTATCCGATGGAGAGTATAGAGCTGGTCCAGTGTTCCGCGACCGGGACGAAACCCACACTGCTCCTCCTGAATCCGAGATTCGACCATCGGCCGTAGCCTCCTCTCCAGTACCTTGGAGTAGACCTTACCGGGGAGGCTGAGGAGTGTGATCCCACGATAATTGGAACACACCCTCTGGTCCCCCTTTTTGTAGAGAGGGACCACCACCCCGGTCTGCCACTCCATTGGCACCGCCCCCTATCGCCACGCGATGTTGCAGAGACGTGTCAGCCAAGACAGTCCTACAACATCCAGAGGCTTTAGATAATCAGGATGGATCTCATCCACACCCGGAGCCTTGCCACCATGGAGGCTGCCAACCACCTTGGTGACCTCAGCCAGGGAGATGGATTTATCTGCCCCAACATCCTCAGCCTCTGCCTCTGTAACAGAGGACGTGACGGGGGGATTGAGGAGAACCTCAAAGTATTCCTTCCACCGCCCGACAATATCCCCATTCGAGGTAAGCAGCTCTCCGCCCGCACCGTACATGGTGTTGGCAAAGAACTGCTTCCCCTTTCTGAGGCGCCGGATGGTTTGCCAGAATCTCTTCGAGGCCGACCGATAGTCATGCTCCATGGACTCTCCGAACTCCTCCCAGTCCCGGGTTTTTGCCTCTGCAACAACCCGGGCCGCGGCACGCTTGGCCTGCCGGTACTGGACAGCTGCCTCAGGAGTCCCCCGAACCATCATGGCTCGATAGGACTCCTTCAGCCTGACAGCATCCCTTACTGCCGGTGTCCACCACCGGGTTCGGGTGTTGCCGCCGGGACCAGCACCAGAGACCTTGCGACCACAGCTACAAGCCGCCGCATCGGCGATTGAGACAGAGAACATGGTCCACTCGGACTCCATGTCCCCCTCCTCCGCCGGGACCTGGGAGAAGCTCTCCCAGAGGTGTGAGTTGAAAGTCCGTCTGACAGGGGGCTCAGCGAGACGTTCCCAGCAGACCCTCACTATACGCTTGGGTCTGCCAGGTCTGACAGGTCTGACAGGTCTGACCGGCTTCTTCCCCTGCCAGCGGATCCAACTCACGACCAGGTGATGATCGGTTGACAGCTCCGCCCCTCTCTTTACCCGAGTGTCCGAGACACGCGGTCGAAGGTCAGATGATACAACAACAAAGTCGATCATCGACCTCCGGCCTAGGGTGTCCTGGTGCCACGTGCACTGGTGGACACCCTTGTGCTCGAACATGGTGTTCGTGATGGACAAACTGTGACTGGCACAGAAGTCCAACAACTGAACACCGCTCGGGTTCAGATCAGGGGGGCCGTTCTTCACGATCACCCCTCTCCAAGTGTCACTGGCGTTTCCCACATGGGCGTTGAAGTCCCCCAGGAGAATAACGGAGTCCCCGGGCGGTGCACCGTCCAGTACCCCTCCCAAGGACTCCAAGAAGGCCGGGTACTCTGCACTGCTGTTAGGCCCGTAGGCCGTCACAACAATGAGAGACTTGTCCCCCACCCGGAGGCGGAGGGACGCGACCCTCTCATTCACCGGGGAGAACTCCAACACGTGGCGGCTGAGATGGGGGGCAATGAGAATGGCCACCCCAGCTTGCCGCCTCTCCCCACGGGAAACTCCAGAAAAGTGGAGCGTCCAACCCCTCTCAAGGAGTTGGGTTCCAGAGCCCAAGCTGTGTGTGGAGGTGAGGCCAACTATCTCTAGTCGGTATCGCTCAACCTCCCCCACGAGCTCGGGCTCCTTCCCCCCCAGTGAGGTGACGTTCCACGTCCCAAGAGCCAGATGTTGTGTGTGCGGACTGGGTCGCCGAGGTCTCCGCCTTCGACTGCCGCCCAGTCCTCTCATCACCGCGCCACCACGGACCCCTCTGCAGGTGGTGGGCCCACAGGAGGGACTGCCCACGTCATTCCTTCGGGCTGAGCCCGGCCGGGCCCTGTGGGCTAAGGCCCGGCCACCAGGCGCTCGCATACGAGCCCCAACCCCAGGCCTGGCTCCAGGGTGGGGCCCCGGCTGAGCCATGCCGGGCGACGTCACTGGTCTATTTATTATGCTGTCCATGGTGGTTTTTGGACCGCTCTTCGTCTGACTCGTCACCCGAGACCTGTCTGCCATGGGAGGCCCTACCAGGGGCATGACGCCCCAGACAGCATAGCTCCCAGGATTATCCGAGTACTCAAACTCCTCCACCACGTTAAGGTGGCAGTCCAGGGGGGAGGGTGGCAGTCCAGGGGGGAGCAGCCACACGGGAGGACCAGCCTCAAACAGTCAGACTCCAAACTCCACTATGGCCAAGACCAAAGAGCTGTCGAAGGACACCAGGAAAAGAATTGTAGACCTGCACCAGACTGGGAAGAGTGAATCTACAATAGGCAAGCAGCTTGGTGTGAACATATCAACTGTGGGAGCAATTATCAGAAAATGGAAGACATACAAGACCACTGATAATCTCCCTCGATCTGGGGCTCCACGCAAGATCTCATCCTGTTAGGTCAAAATTATGAGAACGGTGATCAAAAATCCCAGAACCACACGGGAGGACCTGGTGAATGTGAAGTAGAACTGTTTGGTATCAACTCAACTCGTCGTGTTTGGAGGAAGAAGAATAATGAGTTGCATCCCAAGAACACAATACCTACTGTGAAGCCTGGGGGTGGAAACGTCATGCTTTGGGGCTGTTTTTCTGCTAAGAGGACAGGACGACTGATCCGTGTTAAGGAAAGAATGAACGGGGCCATGTATCGTGAGATTTTGAGCCAAAACCTCCTTCCGTCAGTGAGTTTTGAAGATGAAACGTGGCTGTGTCTTCCAGCATGACAATGATCCCAAACACACTGCCCGGGCAACGAAGGAGTGGCTCCCTAAGAAGCATTTGAAAGTCCTGAAGTGGCCTAGCCAGTCTCCAGACCTCAACCCCATTGAAAATCTACAGCCCCAAAACATCACTGCTCTCGAGAAGATCTGCATGGAGGAATGGGCCAAAATACCAGCTACTGTGTGTGCAAACCTGGTAAAGACCTGGTAAAGACTGGTAGTAATCGTTTGACCTCTGTTATTGCCAACAAAGGTTATATTACAAAGTATTGAGTTGGATTTTTGTTATTGACCAAATACTTCCATATTTCCACCATAATTTACAAATAAATTATTTTATTTCTAATTCTAAAAATCCTACAATGTGAATTCCTGAATTTTTTTTTTCAGATTCGGTCTCACGGTTGAAGTGTACCTATGATGAAAATTACAGACCTCTGTCATTATTTTAAGAGAGAGAACTTGCACAATCGATGGCTGACTAAATACTTTTTTGCCCCACATATATTCTATTAGGAGTGTGTTGCTTTTGTACCATTTCATCAGTGGTTGTTGTACAGTTTACAAGAAGTTGCTCTAATGCTAATGTTTGCAGACCTATCAGATCGTAAATAAAACTAGAGGGCTTTGTGGGATGAGAGCGTAGGGGAAATGAGAAGCCTGTGAGCGAGTTGGGGGAGGTGCTAAACATTCAAACTGAAAAAAACCTTGCAGAAACGGGTATAGCTCCTTTAATGAACTGAGCTGCCAAGTGTGTATTGTATATAAATGCAGGTTTTTACATGTGTGAAGCCAGTCTTATCATGGACCACAAATGACCAAAAATTTAGTCTTCGGGTTGAGTCTCACCTGTAAGTGTATGGTCCAATCTCCACAACAGCAGGCCTCTCACCATCCAGGACCTCAAATGGATTTGTCAGGTTAAAAAAGTAGAACTGCATGTAAATGGGAGCTGGTGGACTCTCCCATGCATTAAATGCCTCTGTGCCATTCTTCAAAATCACCTCCTTTAGAAAACAAAGGGCAGTAGGTTACATTTTCTTTTAGTGAATAACATTTGACAAAAACATAACACAACTATAAGCTCGAAATGTCACGTTCATGTTATGTGATGAGCAATGTGGGAGCTTTGGAGTTGTGCAAAATTGTTTTTATAGGCCTTTTCACATCTTACACTCCTCTGGACTTACATGTTTGATATTGAAAGTGTGTAAGCTTGAAAGGCTGCTGAATATACACTCAGATATCATATGACAAAAGCAGTCATTGGCCCTGACCCAATACTCGCAAGTTTCCACCCTCGCGCCCCTCATTTGCGTGTTCCCGATGATGGGTGCGAGTGCTTAGGGTGTCCCAATAGCAGGGTTTCATTCATGTGGTCACGGGGGTGCGCAAATTTAAGGTGGGGGACAGGAAGTGGAGCGGAACATAACAAGAACAACAATGGAGAACAGGGAAATGGAGAAGAGTGCTTATTACAACGATTTGGAGCAGGAAACCAAGGAAAAGATACCAGCACTTAAGTGAAAAATATATCGGACGTGACCCGTACCTTGTGAAAATGAAAGAAATTTCACAAGCACGGAACGATTTGCCGACAATTAAGGCTGTGGATATCACAAACTACCTGGTCCTAGACATCGTACTATACCAGAAAGCCTATAAATGTTTGGAGGCATATAGCTTTTTTGTTAGCGGATGGGTCAACTACCTTGGGGCAAAACGTCTACGCGATGGTTGTCGTTTGGTCTTCGCCAGGGTGAGGGTTTTCTTATTGCGCATTATTCTTATGGGAAAATGCAGTGTGTACGCCTGGCAGAAAACTAATGGGCATTACTTGTGTGTACATGTCAGAAGTATTGCAATCTGTATTAAAGTGCAGTATTTTGAAGCATGCCGTGTTTCGTATCAAAATTTACAGTTGTTGAACAGTAGTAAGACTGTAGTATCAGTATGGCTGACATCTCGGTTTAATCACTCTGCAAACACTCTGCAATCTACAATCACTCTGCAATCTAAAAACTTAGATTCCTTTTAACAAAAATAGCTACAAGTACTATTTTTATTAGTGTTATTTTAACTTTGTGCGCACTACACAAACATCAGCGTGACAACGGTTTCATGATTCATTTCGTCTAGGTCAGGGGTGTCATTCATACGGCCCGCGGGCCGGAACCGGCCCGCCAAGAGATTTGACACGGCCCGCGGCTCATTTATGTAAAAATATAATAATAATACATTTTAAAAAGCCGCTCCGCGACGCGACGCTCAGGGGTGAGTCCAGTGCGTCTGTAGTGGCTCCACCAGAGCGGTGCTGGAGGAATAACATCTTAAACTACAAGACTCTGCGAAAAATACGGCACTTTGAGCGGAGAATTGAGAAAACAGAAGATAAACATGTCTGGCCCTGAAGACACAGCAGTCTGTTTGTGCCCAGAGCGAGAGGTTAGTTCTGCTGCTGTAAAGGGAACCTACCTGTGCTAACAACATTAGCATTAGCATCGCAGCCGCACAGTGAGAGAGAGTTTGTTAAAACTCTCACAGGCTGCAGACATGGTCTGAGAAACCACTCGCTTTTACCAACATGTTGCCATTGATAAGAGACTGATGTTACTGATGTCACATATTCATTTGTGGTGTTACTGAAACTATCAGAGGAGTTTGAGCGCTGCTGCTGCTGGTGCTGCTGCTGGTTCTTCTGTTGTTGCTGGTGTGTTGGACAGTGTGGACGGGTACCGATGGTAAAAACGGGTGTAGTGACAAAGCTGCAAATGGAGGTGATGATTTTTGGACATTTGACTGTATTTTACACAGAGACACTGCTGCAGTCGTTAAGAATGGATCACGTTATGGAAGTTGTTTTATTCATTTCAAGTGAATCATGGTCAGTTTGATGCTTTCTCTGTGATAATAACATAACCGTGGACCTTACCACACTGAAGATGGTTAATGTGATAATAACATAACCGTGGACCTTACCACACTGAAGATGGTTAAGCTCAGGTGCTGTGTCAAAGTGCTTTTTTCTGTCTACCTACTTTACCTTTGTGAGCAAGTTTTCTCTGTAATGAGCCTTAAAACAAAGCTAACATACAAATATTAATATACATATTGTGAAATACCATTTTCAATGTAATATTGTAAATACATTACATTGTTTGCACTAATGGAAAACTCACTGTTACATTTAAGTTTGTAACAGAAAACTGAGTATTAAAGGATAGTGTTTTAAAGGAAGTTTTAAATAAATGTGTTTATGTGCACAAAAAGTTGGACTTTGTACCGATTTTGGATATTTTTGTAGAGCATCTCCTGGTCCGGCCCACTTGAGATCAGATTAGGTTGTATGTGGCCCCCGGACCAAATAGAGTTTGACACCCCTGGTCTAGGTAAACTACTCGCAGAGATCTAATGAAATGCAGCTGAAAACGAGGATTATTGCTAAGGAGGATGGGGAAGTCATAGCTGCTCATTGCAACTGCATGGCAGGGTATGTAGCAATATGTGTACTTGGTCATTAGGCTTGCACATCATTGATATTTTTGCTCTTTGCCATTGGTTTAGATTGCATATTGATGAACCATATTACAATATTCTACTCCATTCACAGATTGTCAGCATTCACAGATAACAGCGAATTATGTAAGTAAGTAAGTTTTTATTTATATACCGCCTTTTCACTGCAGATCTGAGTCTCCAAGCGGTTTACAATTGTTAATTTTGGGCATTTGTCTCTCACTCCACACAGAGATGGGAGCGGGGTTGCCGAACAGGAGGCATATGCCAGAACTATTGGACATATTTTTAGTGGTAGGGGAAACCGGAGTACCCGGAGGAAACCTACGCAGACACGGGGAGAACATGCAAACTCCACTCAGAAAAGCCCTGGTCCGACCGGGATTCGAACCCAGGACCTTCTTGCTGAGAGGCGAGAGTGCTATCCACTCAGCCTTAATCCTTTGTCATCCAAAGGATTAATATTATAAATTTAAAAAGTGGTACAATTTTAGGGGCACTGTGGAGTACAGTAAATAATGACTTAAATAAGTTCATGTGTGTTTTATGTTCATTTATGTCTATAACGGAGGAGATACTGTTTATTATAAGTATTGTAGTTTACATTCTGCTTGTATGTATTGGACCCCAGAAATGTAGGCTTAATGATCTTGTTTGTGTTATCTTTCAGATTCCCACTGCTCCTGTGGCTCGCATTGATTTTTCCTCTTCAATCGAACAATCCAGCTTCTGTTTTTTGGATTTTGTAGTTGGATCACCTGGCAGAAAAGGTACACAGAGAATAATCTTGCTCACGAGTGGTGAGAGGGTCAGAGTATTGGAACTTTTTCTATCCCCAAATCCAGTATGCTTCCTAAATGCGTTCAGAAGTAGAGCCCTGCACGGGCCTATTATTATCCGGGCCCGAGCCCGGCCCTGGCCCGAGGGGGTGGCGCCCGAGCCCGGCCCGGCCCCACATGGTATCAAGCCCGACTTTTTTTAATTTATTTGTTACCTCCCATAACAATGTTTTAGCGTAGTATATAGTGCCACGCACTGATATGAACACAGGCCCGGCTAGAGGGCGCAGTTATACATGGTAGTGATGTGTTTCAATGAGTTCTGTGTGTACGGAGTGAACGGCCACAGCTGTATGATGCACAAATGCTGTATAATTCCCAGATGCTGAAAAAACTACAATACACTTGAAGGTATCGCTATATGTCGTCTATGACAATACTATACAGAACAACAAACACTACAGCACACGTCGGTGCGTTCATAAATGTAATCTGCCGCTCTGAAAATAAAAGTGCCCGAGCCCGGTCCTCGGGCTGTCGGGCTCAAGTGCAGGGCTCTATTCTGGAGTATAGAACACCCTACAGCTTGAACCCAGGACTTCAAGCTCGAAGAGCTCACCCTCTCCCAGGTCCAGGCTGTGGAGAGGGTAACTAGAAGTCAAAGTGCAAGTAAGAATTGGCTTAGGCAAAGATCTGGATACATAACTGCCTCCAAGCTGAAACGTGCGGTCCAGACCAACCCTGAGAAACCAGCCAAGACATTGATCCAGGCCATCTGCTACCCTGAGGCACGTAGGTTCACCACGGCAGCTACAAGGTATGTAGGGTTGCGCTTTCAGTGTGTGTACTTTCACAAAAGCACTGCAGACAAATTCCCATCTCCCTTGAGTTACATTTTGTCATACTGTTATCATCAGTTACAGCAGGGGTGTTAATCTCTTTTTGGTCATGGGCCGATTTAAAAAAATATAGGAACTGGTAAGGGCCGAAACTATAGAAGAGATTTTGTTTATTTGTTTTATATAATTATTGACATTATGAAGATATTCTAACATGACTTTAATGTGACATGAGTTTCACTGTTATTTTCTGGTTTATTTTTCTGAAAACAATGTGTTTATATTTGATCCAGTTTTGGTTCAATCTAAACAATAAAGTAAAAACATTGTTTAATGAACTATTTAACTTCTAATGATGTGTTATTGGGTAAAAATGTTAGAACACATTAAATTTGGGTGTTTTCCTGAGAAAGTAGATGATTTATAACCTGCCTTTGATGCCCATTACCATCAATGCTGCTAGTTAATAATAATACATAATTTTGGGGGCCACTAAAAATTGTCTCGCGGGCTGGATCTTTGACACCCATGAGTTATAATGGAAAAGGTTAAGAGTTCAGTACAAATAAGTGTATGGATGTCAGTAAAGGCACAAATTAAAGAATAAGTCACTGGTCTTATACACATCTAACACTAAGTATAAGTGTCATGGTGTGGATTTTATTTCTGTACTTTGGTTTTATTTTGACATCAGTTTGGTTTTAGTTAGTACTTCCGGTCTTGTTCCCCTTTGTCGAATGTTCTGCCCCGCCCTGATGTGTTTCACCTGTGTCTTTGTCTTGTCCATGTCTGTTCCCGTTTTGCTTGAGCCCTTGGATTTTGAGTTTTTACCTGGACTTTTATTTTAATAAATCATTATTTTTGGCATTCCTGCATTTTGAGTTCTCAATCATCTCACCTTGTGACAAAGAGTCTCCTTTTCATGTTTTGTACATGTACTATTCACAGTTAAGGAACCAAGCATGGAACACAAGCCAGGGGAGCGTATGGAAAGATGATGGGCCAGCAGCATGCAGGCTTCATCTGTATGGATAGCGGACCAAGTGGCAATTCATGGGGTCCGCACCTGACGTGATAGTCATTTGCCGACTGCCATGGAACTGGCAGTCGCTACTACTACTATTTCTGATGTTGAGACTGATTAATTCAGTAATGCAAAACCAGCTGCCAAAAAAAAAAAAAAAAAGGTAATACAACATGTATGTCACTGTGTTTTTAGTTCCCATACTCTCAGCGAGAAAAAGCCAACCTGCAGTTGTGCGCTGGAGAGAAGGGCTTCTGCCTGATCACCGATGGGGACAAATGCCGCTTTTCCACAGTGTCAGTTCAGTTCGTTTCAGTACTGTACGGCGCGCTTATTTTGCATTTCCACTAGGGATAGTCCGGGACTTTGCATTACTTTTTCGCAACACCTCGACTGCGATTCCATCCCCATAGTACCGGTACCATGACGTGACGTCGGTCCACTGCCTTACACTGATTGGTCAACGAGTGTCGTCACTGGAAGAGACATCTGACCTTTTGGGAAAAACAACTCAACCGCCACCTTTAAAAATGGCTGCTCTGCTTGGCTCTGCTTCAGCTACATTACGTCCTCCTCACTCCAGAGAAATGGAATTGCACAGAAAGCCCCAAAAGTCCTGGTCCTGGTCGGTGGAAGAGGTCCACACGTTCCTCTCTTCAGGCCAAAGAAAGAATTCAAAGGCAGCTCGAGGCTCAACACAGTTTTCAGGGAGATCACCCAGCCTCGGATTTGTGACTAGTCTGTGGTAATCCTGGAAATAACTGGTTAGCTACAAATCCCGTTGGCCCAAAGCTCACACTTAAATTTATTTACTGTGTACTAGGGGTGCAACGGTTTGAAAAAATCACGGTTCGGTTCGTACCTCGGTTCAGAGGCCACGGTTCGGTTCATTTTTCGGTTCATTTTTCAAAAAAAAAGTTTTGTCTTTTTAATAAACACAGCTCATGTGGACTCGGCTCCTGCTCTGACTGCCCCCCCTGACCTAGAAATGAATTAAGGGGAAGGAAATGGATGGATGGATGACATATTCCATCCATCCAATTATGTCTATTTAACATAATTAATGAAAAACAACACAAAGTGCAACATAAGAAGGCACTTTATGAGGATATTTACCCTCATATATTACACCACCTTCCTGATTCTCCCGAGGAGGCGGTCCATTCTGGGCCCAGCCTCATTCACTGCATTTATTAAATTTTTGGCATTATCAGTTGTGACTGGGATATTAGTACTGGGCCTTTGTCTTCCATTCCTCCGCTGCTGTGTCAGTACCTGCGCTGTGTGACTGTGTGACTGTCGTAGAGGGGGCGTGTCTTCAGCGCCAGACTCTTCATCTCTCAGTCTGCGGTGATGAAGTGAGCGGTTCCGCTCATGGATCTATTATAGGTTCCGCGGGACGTCCAAGCGTCAGTCGTGAGCGCAGCTGAGAATACGCGGGAGAGTTGACTTTAGCCCGGTCTGACTGTGCGTAAAGGAGCTGCTTAAATGCCGCGACAATAAGCGGTCGTTGAGACGCTTTTTTCACTCATGTCTTTCTTGGTCCACAGTGCTTTCACATCGTGACAGTTTTGTCGAATATTAATGATCAGTGTAGTTACAGTGAAGCCAAAATGCTCTCATACTGGGGATTTAAATGACGCGGGGCTTTCAAGCATCTCCGTTCCTCCGCTCGCAATGACCGCGCTGTGTGTGGACTGAACAACGTGCGCACAAGTATTTTTTCATAAATCAAACCGCGGATCACGTCTGTACCGAACCGAAGACGTTGAACCGAACGGATCACGGATCAGTGATGAACCGTTGCACCTCTACTGTGTACATGTTTGATTGTATGTTGTACACAGTGAGCTAGCTACATTTAGCTTAATTAACTATCGATAGCAGCTAAGCTAACGTCCTCCCTGTGCTACTGTGCTTTATCTCGTATTATCTGCCGTATTCACGTGTTGTCATTCTGTTTTGTTCTTGTATTTAAGTTGTCGTGTGTATATTTGTATGAGAATCCCTTTCCATAAGTGAGGAGATTACCAATGAGCAATGAGTGACCGGTGTATTCTCCTCATCTGGTTTGAGACATACGTACTTTTGACTTTGAAAACTGTTGGTTTTGCACTTTAATTTTGTTTGCAATAAATCTGTGATTGTATTCCAAGACTGTTTTATTAATGTATTATTGTAGCTGAGGTTTGGGTATTGTTTGTCTGGTCTCGGAGTCTGCTGTACTAGACCCGAGTCCGGACTAGCCTAGCCTAGCCGCTAACTCGCTACCCCTATGGCTGCCGCCGTCTTTCCCTCGGTCTTTTACTGCTCGAGTTGCCTGATGGCGAGTTTAAACCCTGGATCCTTCTCTGAGGGTAGTGATATGTGTTAAGTGTAGTACAGTTGTAGCTTTGGAATCCAGGGTTAGTGAGCCGAGTCTTGAGCCAGCGCTAGCATTTGCTATACCCAGGCCGCATCCTCGGACAAGCAGCCCTCCTCCTCTGCACACTGCCACACAGGCTGCTGTTGCTACAGGTCCCATTCAGATTGTACAGGGCACAGTCAGCACAATTGACTTCACAGTGTCCGAGTAATTCTTTTAAGACATAAACATTTTCAAAAACCACTAGTGCTGAATTTTCTATTAAACACTTGCTGTTCGTCTGATATTATAATAAATCCATGCACCGCACCAGTACTAGTTACACGTCACACGTAAATGACGTGGTCTGACAACGCTGAGGACATACTAGGAGGTACTATTTTTAAAGGAAAAGCATGCAAACTGGGCCATGGCGCGCCGTGTAGAGTCAAAACGTACCGTACTAGGACTGTGGAAAAGCGGCAAAAGTCATGCTGGACAGAAATTATCAGTACTACTACCAGGTTCAGGCACAGGTCCACATAGCAGATGTTGGCTACTGTGACTTTGGACTCGCCATGACATATTCATTGAAAGGATTTTGCCAGACATTGACTTTTGGGATGCTGGGATCCCTACAGTAGAGCGTTTCTTCAGAGTCTGTATACTTCCGGAAGTTCTGGGACAGCAAGTGAAAAAGTCACACGAGTAGTGTGGGTTCTGCCTTATGTATAATTTGTATGACTTGTAGATCACAAAAGACAGTACTGTTATGTGTCTGTCAGCATTTTTGTTTATATTGTATGTGGATTTCTAAAACCTGTATAGTATCGTGAGTTACTTTTGTCAAATAAAATATTTAGTTAATCATTTGTCAAACTAACATCTTATTGTGACTAAAATGAGACTGAAAAATAAATTATTCAGTTACTGCGACAACAATGTTGACTGAAATGTACAAGTATTATAGTTGACTAAAAATGAAAAGGACATCAACTTTTAATTGATACACTCTGAAATAGCTTGAGATTCACACGAAATGGAACAACTCTGTGCTGTGTTTTTGTAGGAAAAAGCACCGCTGTGGCTGCAGGTTTTCTATCAGACCCAACAGGAGCAGAGTAGACTCCACCCATTTCCTCAAGAGAGTTCAGTCTTAAACTGAAGATTTGAGGAAATGGGTGGAGTCTGCTTTCCTCCTGTTGGGTCTGATAGAAAACCAGCAGCCACAGCGGCCCTTTCTGGACTGGTTTGGACACCCCTGGACTACGTAGACACCAAGGTGCACCAAATTAAAGATTACCCTCTCTGCTTTCTGCTCTACCTTTTACAATATTGCACAATCTGCCATAGAACATAGCATAGTTTCACCCAAAACACCTGGTCTGAGCAACAAAGAAAACAAGCTGTATGTAAACAGTAATATATCAAGCAGAAAAGTGGCTTTTAGATGCATTTTTTTTGCTATAGTGACACCTCAAACATATTAACACTTGTTCCATTATATATATGATAAAAAACATATCTCTGAAAGAATACTTTTGATGGCAAATTGTTGCCAATTTATTCACAGAGATAGAAAATGTAACTTTTTTCTAAACCATCAACCAAAACTTGAAACTACAAGAACACAAAGATAAATAAGACTGTAAATGTATAAAATAGAACAAAGTGTTGGCTTTTTTAGGTAACCAGTGAGGAAACCGAGTCCCAAGAACCTTTTGAGTTCAGGGACCGAGAGCTCTTTCCACCTATAACTCCTGCTGTGGGGCAAAGGCTCCAGAAAGTCAGCTGCGCAGCAGGTCCCTGAGGTCCAGGTGCTCCAGTGAAGAGCAACTGACTCTGTTCCCACTCATCCTCCTGCCAGCTGTCTTCCCCAGAGCCTCTGCGTAATGAACGTCCTGTAAATTGGAAAAATACAATTAATATATTATACAGTGAATTTGTTGCAATAATAAATACAGAAAAATAAAAAGAAGGCCATCCTCCCACATTCTACTTCATGGTGCTATGCCCCTTAGGCTACGCTATGGGTGACTCCTTGAGGCACCTAGCCCCCGCAAGAGAGATCCTCAGATCGAATGCTCCAATCACGAGCCAGCTCCTCCTATAAATAGCCCCGCTCAGGCCTGCACCTCCCACTTTGAACTCTGGCGCCGAGAGATCTACTGCTAAATCTGAAGAATCGAGATGTCGCTGCCTTCTCTGCTCGTCCAAGTTCCCTTTCGCCCTCCGGCGTTGGACAAGGTAGGTAAGCGTTGCTGTACTAAGCTTCACCGCATGGAGGAGCACCCCGGTGCTTCTTCTGCTTCCCCTGCCTGGGCTGACGACCCTTCACGGAGGCGCCGGCTACGTAACGGGCCTCTCTCTCTCCCCAGGGGGAGAGTGAGAGAGTGAGCGTTGCAATGCATACACCAGTGCCTCGAAGGCTGCCCGGACTTTCTCAGAGAGGGGAGCCCGAGTGCGGTATGCCCCGCTTGACCTGCTTCCCGCGTGTCTGGGGAGAATGGCGTGGAGACAGAGCACGGAGGTTTCTCTCTCTCTTCACTCTCGAGACAGTTTTCCAGCGCAGCCACTTGCCCCTCCGTCTGCAGCTGCAAGGCGCAGTCCTCTCAGGCAGAGACAGAGAGGGCTTGGAGCAGGGAAGGAGAGGCTCGAGCTCACGCGGTGCCCACGTATGACCTCTGTGTTCACTACGCCACGCGTGACGGGCCGACACCCCGGGGGGAGCCAAGACGCTCGCCCTGGGGTTTGGCCCATACTGGTCTTGGTCCAGCGGAGTCCCTGATGTGGAGGACGCGGTGGGGCTGGCATCGCTCCCCGCGTCCTTCGTGGGACCAGACAACAGACCGTTCCTTCCCTCCGAGAGGCAGAGGAGGTCTATGTCTGTACTGGAGGGGTGCTATGCCAACGAGGTTCAGGTGGTCGCGTTGTCATAGCAACATGGCCTTAATCACTGGGGCTCTGGAAAGGTCTCTCTCCGCGGGCCAGGATCTGACTGGGGGGGCTGGTCGACGGGCTTGACAGCGCGACCAGAACAGAGAGCGGTCTCCCAAGCGACGCTCCGCTCCTTCGCGGGTTGCTGCAGACCAGACCCGCTCTCCTCCAGCAAGACCCCGAGCGGACCTTTAGAGGTGCTCGGGAGCAGCACTTTCAACTCCGTCCCCCTTACAGTAGGGGTGGACGGGGAAGCAGGGGTTTCTTTAATAAAAAGAGAAATAACCCTCATTTGGTGGGTGAGTCTGCTTGTTTGCCTTACAATATGTCTTCACTGGGAGAGGGCTGTGACTCACACACAGTGCAGCACCATGCTCTGAGCCTGGAGTCACGTCGGCTCAGACAACAGACACACAGCGATCTGGGAGCACCAGGAGAGGGCGGGGCTTGCGAGACGAGTGCTTCGAACTTAATGCCCCCTCTCACAGAGTCCTATCAGATATGGAGAGAGCAGGGACTGCTCACAAATGCATGGTTAGAGAAAACCTTACGCAGAGGGTATGCCCTGCAGTTCGCACGAAGGCCACCGCCATTCCAGGGCGTTCGAGCGGTGCACTCCCGGGTGCGGGGGTCAGAGGAGGCGCTCCAGCTGGAGATCTCTCTGCCGAGATGAGGCGCCGCGGTCGAAGTGGACCCGCGAGACGTCTCCAGGGGGCTGTACTCCCCGTACTTCTTGGTCCCCAAGAAGACAGGAGGAGTGCGGCCCATCTTGGACCTGCGCACGTTAAACGAGTGCATTTCCAAGCCTCTGTTCCGATTGCTCTCCACAAAACAGCATCTGGAGTGCGTCAGACCCAGAGACTGGATGTCTTCCATAGATCTGACGGATGCTTACTTCGATTGTGCGATTGTGCCAGAACACAGGCGGTTTCTGCGCTTTTTCGTGGGGGGAAGGTGCTACGAGTATTGCCGTCTCCCGTTCGGGTATGCGCTGGCTCCCCGCACCTTCTCCAAGTGCGTCCAGGCTGCTCTGGAGCCGCTTAGACGCGTAGGGGGTCAGGATTTTAACCTACATAGGCGATTGGTTAATTCTGGCTTCGTCCAAGGAGGTGGCCATGAATCACACACGCTGGGTTCTGTCACAAATACAGCGTCTGGGCTTTGTGGTGAGCAGGGAGAAGAGCAGGCTGCAGCCTGCTCAGCGCATGATGTATCTCTGTCTGCAGCTGGACTCGGTGGGGTTCCGAGCTGCACTGTCCGAGGACAGGCGTGGGAACATCAGCCGCCTAGCCAGGGAGGCGTTGACTACCCCCAGAGTCCCCGAGCGGCGCCCCAGGTCGCTCCTGTGGACAATGGCGGCGGCCCACACGGTGGTTCGGCTGGGCCTCCTTCACATGAGGGTTTCAGAGGTGGCTCTCAGGCTTCACCCCTCACGGGACGGGGGGAGGCTGCTCGCGGTTCCCCCTGCCGTAGTGTCAGACATCATATTCTGGCTCACTCCGGGTCTGATGCAGGACGGGGTGCCCCTGGTCGGTGCCATGTCAGACGTGGAGGTGTTCACAGACGCCTCTCTCGAGGGGTGGGGAGGGGTTCTGGGCCAGAGCTCCGTGGGCGGCTCCTGGTTAGACCCGACTCACCACATCAACCGGCTGGAGATGGAGGCAGTGCGCAGGGTGCTGCTCCACAGCTGGAGGGGAGACATGTGTGAACGCACATGTTGTCTGACATGTGCGGCCTCCACGCCTCTGCTCCATGGGGCCTTGGTGGAGGACGTCTGTCAGGCGGTGTCCTGGGCCTCGTCCTCTTCCTTTGCCCAGTCGTATCTGGTCGACGTTTCAGAACTGTCAGTCGCCCACTCTGTTCTGAACTCTGGGATTTAACTTGGACCGTGAGGTGCTCTTGGTAGAGGCCGTCTGCGGTCTGATGTGTGTGTGTAATGGCTGCCCCAGTCAGGAGCTCTTGGTAGAGGCGTCCTGGGAACGCGGCCTGCCCTTGCTCACAAGGGAGGTGTCTTATAGAGTTCTTAGGGCGTCCGTGATAGGAGCGGCCCTTTAACTCTGGTTTCCTTTGCCCTTGGAAGGGGTTTGTCAGTGCTCTTCGGGCGTCCTCGATAGGAGCGGCCCTGTAACACTATTTTTGCTTCCTTTTTCCTGCCCTGAGCCCGCTCACCTTGGTGGTGTTGGGGGAATCTCGGGCAGGGCTCCAATCACTCTAGCTGACCTGATAGGAGTACATCTTCCTACGGCTACGCGTGGTTACCCATAGCATAGCCTTAGTCCCTGACTCCACCGGGCGCGTAAAACGGACGACTGATCTGTTCAAACGTGTCCGTTTCATCTCCGTCTCCGTTATCTCCATTGAATGGAAGTGGCTCCCCTGCCTCCAACATGCGTCCGTCCGACGCACGTCGGACGCATTCCGTATACGGAGGGTGCAACGGACGTGGACGGACGAAATAGAAACAATCCTATTTGTTCCGTCCGTCGACGCATGTCGGGTCCGTTTTCCATTGAAAATGCAATGGAATAATATATTTACCACATTATTAAACATGTATTGATATATGCTGTAGTCCTTGGTTATAAGTATTAGTTAATAATCATTGTCATTAACAAATGTGTGTAATTTTTTTCATGTATTAAATTGAAATAATCTTTTCCTGATCGTAAACCTACCATTTATTTTTTGCGTAATGTTAATACGCTAATCTTTACATACACCTTGCTCTTTTTCCTCTCGCTCTGTCCCCTCTACCTCCAGGGCGCTCTCTCCTCACCGCCGCTCGCTCCCACAGCCCACAGAGCTGCACTTATGAGTCAGATGTCACAACACTGGATATGTCCGAGTTCTTTTCTCTCTCCCCTTTTTCCAATTGCTTTCAATAAGTTTTGCCTCATCCATCGTGACGTCCTCAATGTTTCAATATGCCTTCATGACTTCAAGACTTCAAACATCACATCAACTCCATCATCACGCCACATGGGCCCATTATTCTGATCATCCCACTGCTTCACCCTCAATGTCAGAAAACACATAATTACACAACTGGTTCTCCCCATCATCGATTACGCTGACGTCATTTATCAAAACACATTTCCCTCCCATCTCAAACCACTCAATACACTTTTTAACTGTCTCTTGTAGATTCGTCCTCAAATGTCCATATCACACACATCACTGCACTCTGTACGAGACCCTTCACTGGCTTCAACCTCACAACAGACGTCACCTTCACTGGATGCACTTATTTAAATGCATTCATTTTAGTTGTCCACAATATTTAAAACAGTTTGTTTTAAATATATCTCTACACCTTTTTCACTCCGAAGCTCAGATTGTCTCACCTTTTCTGTTCAAGAATTATTAAAGAAATTGGACGTAGATCATTTTGGTTTATTTAAGTTTGAATTATTTAGGTTCCTTGAAACTCCTTGTTTATGTTACTAATGTTCTGTGTTCTGTATGTCATTATTGTTAATAGTTTTACTTTTTTTCTAAAGTAAGGGAGGGGAGGAGTGGGGTGTGAAGGAGCATTTTGTTTTGTTTCATTTTTGTTGTCGTTTTGTTTTTGAGTGCGTTAATTAACTTTTCTCATCTTTAATTTGCTGTAAATTGTTTTTGTGTATCTGTTTGTTTAAATGTTTGTATTTATGTTTAGGACCCCCTCGAAAATGAGATGATTCATCTCAAGGGGTTTTCCTTAATTAAACTTAACTTAAACATAGGCCGTGCTTTGCATTGATCATAGCCACAGCTCATCACACACCGCTTCTTCCATTTAAAACAATTCCTCACGGGGTGCTGATAAACGCACAGCCAGAACTCCGCGCTGCTGCAGCCGGTTTGGCCACTATTCCGTTTTCCAAAACTGGATGATCCCATTGCAGACCGCATGAGCTATCGGCTGAGTAGGACCGTGTCAGCTGACCACCTTGAACAAAACTTTAAGTGCACTCACAGACTTTAAGGGTTTATTTTTGGGTTATTTTAAAGGCGCCTATTTATTTTTGTATTTTATTTTACATTACATTGTATTTGTGGTAATAATTCTTGACATAATGCACTAAATCAATTTACATTTAACTATTGTCTGTCTTTCATTGTGGCTATAGTTCCAACACTTTACATTTGAGCTCTTTAAGAACCTAGTCGTTCATGTTAATTCCAAAGTGGGTTACAGCTCCATGAAGTAGAATTATTAGTTACCTAATGTAACTGTGGTTCTATGAATAGGTGCGTAGCCCCTTAGCTACGGGCCCATCAGGCACCTATTTGTAAAACTACAGTTACATTAGGTAACTAATAATTATTGACTAACTACTTTTGGAACGAACGAACGAACGAACGAACGAACAAAAACAATATAAATATATTTCCTTGCCGATGCAGGAGGGTCTCCAACAAAAAGGATGTGGTGATGATCCAGGACACTTTAACATTCTACAACATGTATGGAATTTTTTTTGTGTGAGCTTCATATTTTTTGTGTTTTAACTGTTGATTCTCTGATCTGTGTTGGTGATTTCAATGGTTTTGTTAAGTGCTCTGAGATGACTTCTGTTGTGACTTAGGGCTATAAAAGAATAAATTGTATTATATTGTAATTGTATATACATAAAATAATAACGTCACATATACCAATAGTAAAGAATAGAAATAGAGCTAAAACAACTAATCGATTTAATCGATTAAAATCGATTATTAAAATAGTTGTCAACAAATTAGTCATCGATTAGTTGCTAAATAACTTTTATTTTGCCGTAAGCGGCTCATTTTGTGCATATTTTAACTCTGCGGTGACCAAATGGTGGCAGTAATGAGCCACCAGAGGTTTTACAGCAGGAGAAGTAGCAAATAGCCAATAGCTGGCCTCCTTTTATGTCACATGCTTCGCGCACAGCTTCTCTTCAGCATACAGCAAGATGGCGGAGGCAAGCGGCAGTGGAGAAAGCTCGAGAACGAAGTCATCCAAAAGTGTGGGAGCACTTTACTTTGGACCTTCAAAAAAGAAGAGTAACCTGCAAACTCTGTGCTACTGACTTGGCCTGGCACGGGAGTACTACGTCTCTGCGTGAGCACCTTAAACGAAAGCACGTGTGTGTGGAAGCAGAGGACCAAGCCCCGGCAAGGTGAGTTTACTACACGCAAAAATACTGTTCTTATACATAGTATATCGACACATGATTGTCATTGTTTAACCTCTTAACCCCCGAACTGAACCGAGCACACGTTCTCCAGTTTGGATATAAAAGCTTCATGGAAAAAAGCGTTGAAATAGCAAGGATGAAAACGCAACAAAAATGTGACAAAAACGTGACAAAAACAACAACAAAAGAGCGAGGAAAAAAACGTGCCAGTCAACCAATAACACAACAAAAAGCCGAACTGGACACAATACGCTTGGTTAATGCGGGGATTAAGAAGTTGATGATATAATTCCATACAGTGTGAAATATTGTAGCTGATTTGTTAATTAAAATGATCGTTTTAGTTTTAAAAATTGTACTTATTGTCATTTGTTGTATGCTTTAGGAAGAAACAAACCAACATCAGCAATTTCGTGTGCAACAAAAAAATACTCACCCCGCAGCAAAGTGCACCATTGACAGTAGGGTTGGGCGATATTTTTTTGTACCGGTATACCGGTATAAGTAAATTAAATGATAAGAAAATGCCTTATACAGGTGAAAACGATCATTTAACACTGAAAACGGCAAGCGGAAGACACGTTTGTGTGCGGCGCACTTTGATGACGCATCTGCGCGGCACGTGTAGCAGAGCGGCGTGCAGGGACAACAACAACAGAGCAGAGAGCAAACATGGGTGAGGGCGGCGGTGAAGACCCTGGTGAAGACATGCAGATTGTAGAAGACATTGTGCCAAAACGCGGAGCTACCTCAAACATATGGGAGTAGTTTGGGAACTAGATAAAAATAAGCAATTGTGTGTAACTATCGACAGTGGATCTAATGTTGTGAAAGCAGCTGCCCTAAACAACTGGACTCGAGTGGCTTGCTTCGGACACTCGCGCTCTCTCTCTCTCTCTCTCTCTTAGTGCCATTGGTAAGCTTTATTTACTGTTTACTGTCATTCATTTTACTTCAATGCATGCGTTTGTCTACATTGCAATATAATTACAAATAAGTTATAATTACATAATTATAGAAACGCAAAAGGATACAAAAAATATATACAGTATTTGATCCTTTTGACTATATTGGGATTAGGAAACATAAGCCAAAGTGATCAAATAATTATTTGATAATGCTACACTTTTTATATTACAAAGGACAAATTTATATATTTTACAAATTACAAATGTTCACCTTTATTACCTGATGCCTGCAATTTTCAGTATGTACAAAACAGAATTCTCTACAATTCAGTTTTGTTAATACGTTTTATATACAATAGCTGTATTGCACATTTTGCTGCCAATAAATCAGTAAATGCACTTTGAGGCAAGTGTGTTTAAAATTATCAGTGCTAAGTTTTTATAGCTTTTGTATTTTATATTTATATGAGGCTTTGTTAAAATTCTCATATCGTATTACATACCAACAAAAATCGTGATACATGCTGAGGCCCATATCGCCCAACCCTAATTGACAGACGATATTTTGAACATGTTAGTGAAGGACATGCGACCGCTCTCGATGGTAGAAGGAGCAGGCTTCCAACAAATGTTAAAGTCATTCAATCCAGGTTACACTATCCCCTCTAGAACGCATTTTGCGAGGTTGTTGGACAAGAAGTACAATTCCATAGTGGATCAAGTGAAAGCAGCTATCTCAGCCATTGACAGTAAAGTGGCTCTGACTGCAGACATTTGGACTAGTGTTGCCACTGAAGCATACTTGGGAATCACATGCCACTACATCAGAACTGACTGGCAAATGGAGTCAATTTGCCTTTCTACTATGCCAAGAGAGACATACTGCCCAAAATATTGCAGGGTGGATTCAAGAAATATTGGACAAATTTGAAATTGTATGTGCTATTGTGCACGACAATGGGGCCAACATTGTGGCTGCTGCTCGACTACTGGAGGAGAAACACGGATTGGCCTCTCTCAGATGCACAGGTCACACATTGCAGCTTGTTCTCATCTCTGCTCTTAAACACCAGATCATAGCCAAAGCAGTTGGAGCTTCACGGTGCCTTGTTGAGCATTTTAAAAGAAGTGAGCTTGCATCCACCAAACTGAAGCAAAAACGGCAGCAAATGGGCACACCTGAACACAAACTTATCCAAGACGTTAGTACTAGATGGAATAGTACGTATCACATGATTAGCCGCCTACTTGAGCAACGGTGGCC
This sequence comes from Knipowitschia caucasica, assembly GCA_964034765.1. Taxonomy (NCBI): domain Eukaryota; kingdom Metazoa; phylum Chordata; class Actinopteri; order Gobiiformes; family Gobiidae; genus Knipowitschia; species Knipowitschia caucasica. The sequence continues at coordinate 39,880,732 of OZ035823.1, read as the reverse complement.
TGCTACTGCAACGCTGTCGGACCTATCTGTGACAAAAACAGGCAAGCAATATTTAGACTTAAAACCAGACCAATGGAGCCTAATTGAAGAGCTTTGCACAGCCCTGAAGCCCTTTGACTGTGCCACAGAGTATATGAGTGGTGAAAAATACACAACAATTTCCTCTGTTCCACCATTGGTAAAAGGATTGGTCAAGTCAATGCAAGGTATGGAGTTTGAAACACCAGGTGCACAAGCGTTCCTTCACACAGCTGTAGAACAGCTTGAACAACGATGGAGGAGTGAAACCACTTTCTGTGACACATCACACAACACTGTAATCATTAGTTCTTCCCTGGATCCACGGTTTCGAAAGCTAAAGTTTCTTTCTTCTGAGGACAGCTTCAAAGTTCAAGTAAGTTCAAATTAAGGCAGTTGAAATGGAGCAGCTGCAGCCCCCCTGTGTCCAGCAGCACACAGAACCTGACCGTACACCACCTACGCCTGAAAAAGTTCCTGTCTCCTTCATTGACACTCTTCTGGATTCCGACACCAGCAGTGAGGAAGAAGCCAAGGATGGAGATGTTGAGGAGCTCACTAGGAAAGTCAGGCAGGAGGTCCTCACGTACTAGTGCTTCCTGCTTCCTGTCCTGACGGACAGGAAGCAGCGAGTGCGTCTGGGGAAGAATGTCTCGGACTCTCGGATTATAAATACAGGAGCCCCACAGGGCTGTGTTCTTTCTCCCCTGCTCTTCTCCCTGTACACCAACCACTGCACCTCCAGCCACGACTCCGTGAAGCTGATCAAGTTCGCGGACGACACCACCCTCATTGGACTCATCTCCAACAACGATGAGTCCGCCTACAGGAGGGAGGTGGACCGGCTGGTGTCCTGGTGCAGTGGTAACAACCTGGAGCTGAACGCCCAGAAGACAGTGGAGATGATTGTGGACTTCAGGAAGAGCACTGTCCCCCCGCCCCCACCCTCCGTGATGGACTCCCCCATCACCTCTGTGGAGTCCTTCCGTTTCCTGGGCACCACCATCACCCAGGACCTCAAGTGGGAGCCGACCATCAGCTCCCTCATCAAGAAGGCCCAGCAGAGGATGTACTTCCTGCGGCAGCTCAGGAAAGCCAAGCTGCCTGCACAGATGTTGGTGCAGTTCTACACGGCCATCATCGAGTCCATCCTCACCTCCTCCATCACCGTGTGGTTCGCTGGAGCCACAGTCAGGGACAAACAGAGACTACAGCGCATTGTGCGCTCTGCAGAGGAAGTGATCGGCCGCAGCCTTCCATCGCTGCAGGACCTGTACGTCGCCCGAGCTCGAGGCCGGGCTGGTCGTATCACAGCCGACCCCTCTCACCCTGCACATGGACTATTCCAACCACTCCCCTCAGGCAGGAGGCTGCGGTCCATCAGGACTAGAACCTCCCGCCACAAGAACAGTTTCTTCCCCTCTGCTGTTGGACTCTTGAACACTTCTTAACCTGTCCCCCCGCCCTTTATAAAGTCACTTTACTGCCCATCATACGTCACTTTACTTCACTGTACTGCTGTCACCTTACATTGTGTGCACCATGTGCACTTGTATATTGTAAATAGTAACTGTAACTCTATTTTAAATTTAAATTTATTCTTTAGAAGTGTTTTTTATTCTTATTTTTATTATCTCTTTTTGACTGTTGCACTGAGCCAAAGCAATTTCCAAGTCTGTGACCTCCCGTTACTTATGTTGGCAATAAAAATGATTCGGATTCTGATTCTATGGTGAGAAGCCCATTCCCAAGGGGGAAAATCCGTTAGATTGGTGGAAATTGAATGAGGTGAAATATCCCTTTTTGTCGAGATTAGCAAAGTCTTACCTCTGTATACCAAGCACTTCCACACCAGCCGAGCGGCTGCTTTCTGCAGCAGGAAACATAGCCTCTAAAAAGAGAGCAAGCCTAAGCCCTGAACATTTGGACATGTTGACCTTTTTGCACTGCAATGCAAAGTTCTTTCTCAAATGAGTAGTGTTCGGCCTTATTTCCCACAGGTAGTTGGAATCCTGTCAAATCAGGCATATGCTGTTTTGTTTTTTATTGTTTTATAAAAGTTTTGAATTTTGCACTGACTACATATTTAAATCTTGTGAAAATCACAATGGGCAAAGACTTTTATTTGTGCAGATTAAGCAGAACAATGTTGTTTGCAAATGTTTAGTTGTAAAAGCTACTAACATTGCTGTTTTGCTGTTTTAAAGCCAGTTACCAGTTCATAATTCAGTCTTGCAACCTAAAATGAATGTTTAAATGCACTTTTGTAAGTACTCGCTGCTCTTTTTCAGACAGCAGTTTTGTTGCGCGCGTCCAATTTTTTTCTGGACAACCATCTGATGTATTTTTCTTTACATTTGACTTTAAAATGTGAGTTCCGGTTTCATGCCATTGGCACTTTATTTGTAGGATTGTTTACAATTTCACAGCATAAACTAAGCTGTAAAGCCATTTCCCAGGTATAAGCTGTGTGTTTAGTTTACATGAAAAAAATAATAAAATTCATTTTACTGCAATTTTATTCCGTTTTATTCTTATTCTTCATGATAATACGTTCTGAAAGATTCCTTAAAGATCAACTAAACACCAGTGCCCAGCCTTACACTCTTGCTTTTGTATTCCAAAGCACAGGGCAGCACACGTCATCTCTCCCCTCCTGACATCATCTCTCTGCAGTACTGACTGTTTGCAAAAGATGGCGCCACACTCACTGTTTTAGGCATAAAGTTGATCTTTCAACTAATTTGCACAAAACATTTATCCAGTTTATCAACTTAAATAAGCCTTGTTCGGGATTTTAAACTACTTCAGAAGCCCTAAGGATTTTCATGGTGAAAACATTATTGGAAATCTCCTTGTGAAATTTGCTAGAGTATGTAACTGTCAGTGTTTTGTTTTGATGGTCAACATTGAGTTCAACAAAGGATTACAAAAGACATAATAAAACAGCTCCAGATATGTTTTTGATGTGGATATGAATATGTAAAATGGTTAAAATCTCTAAAAAGTCTATGTTGAATGATGAAGGCCCTTTGTTAACAATTTACTTGGAAAAAAATTGGCAAAGCTAAAATATAAGTACATAAACAGATTAATCGATTAGTCGTAAAAATAATCGATAGTTGCAGCTCTAAATAGAAATAATAGTTTCTGTACCCTTCAGGGACCACCTCTTGTTGCACCACCTGTGAATAATCATACATACGTATGTACGTGCGTGCGTATGTATACACACACATATACATACCAGGAGAATATACAAACAAAATATACACAATGGTATGAGGATTTATTTTTACCTCTCCTTGCTCTGCCAACCTCAATTTATCAGAACCTGTGAATGAAGAATACATTTCATTTAGTCAGAGCTATGACACAATAACAAGATGTACAAGTAAAAAAAATAACAAAACACATACATAATAAATACTAAAATGAAAAAACATAAGTGCCATGTACAAAAGAAGCACTCGGGATTTCAGCGCTGTGTTACTTTGAAGATAAAAGCAACTTTCCGTGCCTTCCCCTCCTTTAAAGTCAGCATACTCTAGGTAACTTAGCAAGTTCTTACCTTCAGCTCTTTCTGGAGCTTCTGGGATGACGCTCTGCTGGTTTCAGACCGCAACCACTCATCCAATGAGTCAGGATCAGGTTCGCAGAACGATTCCGAGTCATTAGTAACAGCAGGTGAAACGCTGCGAGAGGCGGCAGGTGTATCCCTGCTCCACGCTCTTCCTACGCGCAAAGTTGGCTGCTCTCTCTCCTCTCGACCTCACTCACTGATCCGCGAGTCAAACTCTCAAGCAGTGTCAACTGTAGGGATGTAAATCGGTGACCGTTTAACCGGTGGTTGACCGTGATGGTGCTTTCAGACCGGATCATGCGTTGCGTCGGGTTTCAATGCAAAGTCTATGGTGGCGCGCGTTCGACTGTCACAACGCACGGACCTCTCGGCACGCACGAACGGACTGTTCAATAATGACGCACAGACTTGGCGCGAAAGTGAAAAAGGTGGAGAAGGAGCGAAAAGTCAACGCCCACAGGAGATGGATTCTGCTCATCCTTTCCTTGGGACGTTTGTGCGACAACCAATCAGAGCCGCAAAGTGGTCACGGGGACATCAGCGGACTGAGCGAGCAGACTGAAAATACTGTAAACAGCCAAAACAGGATCCACACCAGACTTCACCAGAACTCAAACCAGGGTTGACAATGGGGGACTCTGTGTATATATACAGACTGTGTATATGCGTTGTCATGCTCCCGTGACCTTATGCAACGGCTTCGAGTGTGTTCGCCAATGCGGAAAAACCATACAGTTACAGTTACTATTTACAATATACAAGTGCACATGGTGCACACAATGTAAGGTGACAGCAGTACAGTGAAGTAAAGTGACGTATGTTGGGCAGTAAAGTGACTTTATAAAAGGGCGGGGGGACAGGTTAAGAAGTGTTCATGAGTCCAACAGCAGAGGGGAAGAAACTGTTCTTGTGGCGGGAGGTTCTAGTCCTGATGGACCGCAGCCTCCTGCCTGAGGGGAGTGGTTGGAATAGTCCATGTGCAGGGTGAGAGGGGTCGGCTGTGATACGACCAGCCCAGCCTCGAGCTCGGGCGACGTATAGGTCCTGCAGCGATGGAAGGCTGCGGCCGATCACTTCCTCTGCAGAGCGCACAATGCGCTGTAGTCTGTTTGTCCCTGACTGTGGCTCCAGCGAACCACACGGTGATAGAGGAGGTGAGGATGGACTCGATGATGGCCGTGTAGAACTGCACCAACATCTGTGCAGGCAGCTTGGCTTTCCTGAGCTGCCGCAGGAAGTACATCCTCTGCTGGGCCTTCTTGATGAGGGAGCTGATGGTCGGCTCCCACTTGAGGTCCTGGGTGATGGTGGTGCCCAGGAAACGATAGGACTCCACAGAGGTGATGGGGGAGTCCATCACAGAGGGTGGGGGCGGGGGGACAGTGCTCTTCCTGAAGTCCACAATCATCTCCACTGTCTTCTGGGCGTTCAGCTCCAGGTTGTTACCACTGCACCAGGACACCAGCCGGTCCACCTCCCTCCTGTAGGCGGACTCGTCGTTGTTGGAAATGAGTCCAATGAGGGTGGTGTCGTCCGCGAACTTGATCAGCTTCACGGAGTCGTGGCTGGAGGTGCAGTGGTTGGTGTACAGGGAGAAGAGCAGGGGAGAAAGAACACAGCCCTGTGGGGCTCCTGTATTTATAATCCGAGAGTCCGAGACATGCTTGCTGTCCGTCAGGAAGTCAGTGATCCACCTGCAGGTGGAATCGGGCACGTTGAGCTGGGAGAGCTTGTCCTGGAGCAGGGATGGCAGGATTGTGTTGAAGGCAGAGCTGAAGTCCACGAACAGGACCCTGGCGTAGGTCCCCGGGGAGTCCAGGTGCTGTAGGATGTGTTGGAGGGCCAGGTTAATGGCGTCTACAAATCTGTTGGCTCTGTAGGCGAACTGCAGGGGGTCCAGGAGGGGGGAGGTGAAGGACTTGAGATGGGAGAGAACCAGGCGTTCAAATGACTTCATGACGACAGACGTAAGTGCTACAGGTGGATGTGCTACAGTGCCACAATGATGGAGGATTTGAAGCAGGCCGTGACATGGCAGGACTGCAGAGAGGTGTTGAAAATGTCAGTGAACACAGGAGTAAGCTCACTGGCGCAGTATCTCAGAGTGGCCGGAGACACGTGGTCCGGGCCAGGAGCTTCGCGGGGGTGCAGGCTCAAGAAGAGTTGTTTAATCTCTTTAGGGGCTATTGTTAGGCTGGGGGCAGGGCTGATGGGTGGGTCGTTAGAGTAGTGGGGGGTGGGGGAGGGAGAGGTGTCAGGGGCAGCATCAAAGCGAATTATATTTACTTTTTAAATCCTTCCACTAATTATAGCGATGCTGATCAACTGAAGTTTAAACAAACTGATCAACTGAAGTTTACAACTACAGTTTACAAACAACTACAGTGGTGTAAAATACATGTTATTCTTGATTGCCAAAATTAGACTAAACAAAAAAACATTTAAAATGCATAATAAAGTGTAGAACATTACACTGGCATGTGATTTTTATATTCAAAAGGTCCTTGGTAGTGTGTTAGCAGGCAACAAACGGCCCAAAGCTGGTTATGGAGCCAGTCAAGGAGAGGGGCACAACGCTATCCCACATATGGTACTCCTTCACTCTGCGTATTGCCCTCTCCACATTGCCCTCTCCACTAGCACTCTGAGACGAGCAATTGCTTGTGTTTTATGGGCATCAGCAGCAGAGAGTTGGGATGTGGTTTTGAAAGGTGGTATGATTAAGTGTGCACCAATTTGTGACAACTCTTCAATGACAAAACCCTTGTCAGCCATTACTCCATCTCCATAGGAGAGCAGTTGCAATAGACCACATCTCATAGTGATTTCTTTGTCCGAAATTGAGCCAGTGTACAGCTTTGACACAAACGTAACAATTCCACAGGGAGCAATACAAATCAAGCCTTTAAAAGTGTTGTTTTTTTTATAGGTCGAAAATGTTTCTTATTGTAATGTGAGGGATCTCAGTACAGTCCACAATCACACACACATTGGGGCAGTACTGGCGAAATTTGTCTGGCATTCTTGCTTGTTCCTGAGCTCTCGTCATCCAAACTGGCTCTGCCCCAAGAACTTGAAAGCAGGTAGCTTGCCCAAGTGATGACAACCACGACTCACTGTCGAGACGCTGATGTAAAAGATGGAAGCCAGTACTTTTTTCTTGCAGCAACGCGACAAAGGAAAATAAAACATTCATCTAGCAGAGGGAGCTTGCGTTGAAGAGCAGGACACTGTGCCATGCTCTGTGCCCTTGTCCAGTAGACCATCCTAGAAGCAGATGGGTGCAGAGCTTCCCAAAACGCTATGAAGACCTCCTCTGATGGGAATCAGGTGTAAAAACGGAAATCGCTGTCAGAGGCACAAAAACGATGGCACTTAGGTTGCTTTAGTTGTAGGGTCATCTCTGTCCGTTGTAACTAGGGATGTAAATCGGCGACCGGTTAACCGGTGGTTGACCGTCACAGTGTTAAAGAAGCTATACCCGATTTTTTTTCTAAGTAGTTCATAAAAATGCTTTTTACTACATACAAGTTGTATCATAATACATCATGTAATTGAAAACTTGAGGTCATTGATTCAGCTGTGTAAGAATTACAAGCAGTGAAAAGAGCTGAGTAGAGTCTGAGCGGGCCGCTCTTTCTCCTCCGCTCACAGAACGAGCAGCGACCAGCCTGCGTCCTCTAGCCTCTACAGCGCTGCTTAACACCAGGGCTTCCACTTCAAAATTCGAATATAATTCTAAAATAAAAAATGATGAACAAAATAATTGGATAAAAAAATGTGAACAAATATTAGACAACCCTTGTAATTCGAAATGTATTTAATGACTGCAAATAAAATAGTTAGCTCCCAAAGGTTTCACCGGGACGTGCTAGGCAGGTAACAGCTAAGCTAGCTAGCTGTTTCATGGTAACTTCCGGGTTTTTCGCAATCGCTTTTTGTCACATTGAAACAGTATTTTTGTCATGAAAACGTTAACAGCAAATTCTGAAATCATCCGTGCATGTGTGTTAAGGATGTATATGTGTACTGTATTGTTCGATTGACGTTTAATGGTGTTGATTGATAGATATGTAGTTGTTTATTGAGCGTGGCTAGCTCCGCTAGCTCCGCTAGCTTCTCCACACAGACAAGTGTGTAGTGACAGGTACTGATAGCTTGTTGTACTTGCAGAGTAATGGCAGTATTTTACACACCTGAATTACAAACAGAGATTGCATTGGGGCTGCGGTCATTATTGATTTGAGAGTTCTGTTATCAAGAAAAAATGATCGGAAGAATTGCATTCAAGTCAATGGAGTGTTCTACTGCTGTGAGGAGCTGTATAATAAATTATAATTAAATATTAGAATATATTCTAATGTTTAAATTAATACATTCGGACACGAAACACGCGGTATTCTTTTACTTATATATTGTGTTAGCAGTGCATTGCTTTTGTACCATTTCATCAGTGATTGTAGTACGGCTTGCAAGTTGCGCTAATGCTAATGTTAGCATATGTATCAGATCGCAAATAAAACTAGGTGACTCCGTGTTATGAGAGCGTAGGGGAAATGAGAAGCCTGTGAGCGAGTTGGGGGGCGGTGCTAAACATTCAAACATTGCAGAAACGGGTATAGCGCCTTTAACCGGTCAAAGCTGTCGGTTAAAAAAGAGAAAAGGGGAGGTCTCTTAATAACGCTATTTTAAGCCCTATTTGCACGGTGTGACGAGCGGGTCTGTATCTAGCTGTGTGCGCCCATGTATTATAAACTCCGGGACGACACACACACACACACACACACACACACTTTCCCCCTCTCCATACGTAACATCCACACGCATCATCTCTCCCCTCTGTTACCGTCAAAGTTGCACACTGGCGCGGGTCAGAACTACATTGGAGCTTACATTTACACACACACACACACATATACATACACACATACATACACACACACACACATACCGGTCTGTCGCACTCCTCTGTGTCACGGAGCCCAAAGGATTCGCGCAAATACACGGCTCCAGTCAAACCACATGGAACATGTTTGTGTTTATGGTCCTCGGGATCAGCTCCACACACATCACTTGTATTTAAACTTTTGTGAAGACCTGTGAGACGCGGCTCGTCACTCGCTGCTCTGACCATGTGAACGAGCCGTCGTTTGCTGCTAGAAAGTTTTGGTATTAACCCGCAGCACAGCAGAATGGGAAGATTAAAAAAGCAGTTCTCTGTGCGCAAAGGTGCCGGAGCTGTTGCGGGTTTGGGCGCCGCTGTCTCAACTCTGATCCAGTAGAACGCAGAGCTGCACTTATGAAAAGTACGCGGCTCGAAATGGCTGTTATTTCAAAGAACGTGGACTATTTTAAACTACGCGGTTAACCGGTTTCAACCGTTTAAAGGAATAGTTCACCGTTTTTACATACTGACATATGTTCTTACCTTACCTTAGACTAGTTAATACGTACCTGTGTGATCTTAGTCCGTGCGCTCTGTCATGCAAACGGAGCAAAAACGGGAGGACAAATGCAGCCTCCCCTGTATACTGTGTAGCACCAAAAGGTAGCTCCCGCTAGAAGCTACCAAACTCTTCCAAGTGTTCCCTATTAAATGTATATAGTTACGTGACGTGTTACACTGCAAAGTATAGTAACACAGAAATGTAACAGTCGATTTTCTCAGCGGATAAAACGGGTACTATATTGTGAGGCGTAGTAATCTGAGGAGCGCTACGGCCGCGCACTAACTTCTCTCCGGAGAATTCTCTCTCGCTCACTTCCGTCAATAGAAGCAGCGTGACTTGTACACACAGTAGAAGCAGAGACATCGGATAGCTAGCTTGAGGACAGTTGAGGCAGCATCAAGTTTTAGAACGAAAACGTGTGAAAAATGCCTTTTATATGCATCGTGCCGGGTTGTGATCGCAAGAGGAAAGCATTTAGTGTAGTAATGTTTCATAGATTTCCAAGTCACCCCGAACGACGAAAAAAATGGTTCGATGCTTTGGAGATGGATCCAACAAACCTTGAATATTTGAAGGATTGGCGTGTTTGCTCGGAACATTTTAAAGAGGAGGACTATACCTCGTCTGGTTCACGCCTAAAGAAATCAGCCACACCGACGACTTTGAGACAACGTATACAACAAAGAACATCATCATCAGACGCAGTAAGTGTCCTTATATTTTTTGGTTGGAAGTGGCAATAACTATCTAAACGTTACTTGAGCGGAGTAAAATCCGTTTAGCACTTACTGTAACTTCACTGTGAAAGTAATGCTCTTGTGAGACACGCTGAAAGAAATTACCGATTGATTTGCATGACGTCTGAGCTCATAAATAGCAAAGAAGTATCCTAACACACCATTTCGGTGTCACCAATACACAAACCTTCTCTGCCTAGACTAATGGTTTGGGGGAGGGGTACGTTTATCAGAGGTGAAGCACTGATTACACTACTGTCCGTCTGTAAATCAGATGAATCTAATGTAATGTTCTGTAACACTACTTTCTTACTGTGATGGTTGGAAAAGCTGTCAATTGTGCTAGTGCCTATTTTTGCGTTATAATTAATCTTGGGATTGTAACGTTTGTCTGAATTGTGTTAATTGTAACACAGGTCAACATGACAGACTTACTGCAAGATCTGCCCGAAACAGATGAGACCCTTTTTGAGAGTGTTCCTCATTCAACTCCCCAGAAGCACAAAGCTGATGAGCCTACAGCTACATTCAAAGTGCCCTTTGCTGTAAAGCTAGCCAGTCCCTCACCTACCAAACCAGCAGTTCTCCTGGCTCCCACATGGACAAAGCTATGGGTAGGCTAATGAATCTAAAATGTTCACATCACGGTATGATTCCACATTTGAATTTACTAGAAATCTGTTTTGTGTATAGAAGACTACATCTTCATCTACGATGATCACCTTATGTAGTCCACGAAAAAGTCTAATATATGCGGTAAGTGACCTCTATTGAACTCCTGTGTTTGCTATTGATGATCCATCATGCAAAATATGAGTGGGTGAGTGAAAACGTACTGTCGTGCTTTAAAGTTTACATATTATTTTTATAATTTGTAGCAGTTTTATTTTTCCACTCATAGTGTTTTGTGCGAAGCCATTTATACAACTACTTTTTTTATATATAAAAAAAACAGCAAAAAAGATCCTAATCTTTATTTTACACACCCCAGTTCTGTGTATTTCCCCCTTTAGCATCAATGACAGCTTGGAGTCATTTGTGGTAGTTGTGGAGAAGGTTATGTATATTTATTCAAAAGCTAAATTGGTGCATTCTTATTGATCTTACACTTTGGATCAGGGTCATCTGGGATATTTTCTTTTCATATTTATATAAGAAGTGCACATTCAGTTGTTTTATAAATGTCTTCACACAAACCACTAGCTATTAGTGATTAACCAAAAAATAATTTTAGTAAATTACAATTTTCTTTACACATTTGTTTTTAAATCCTAACATTATTCAGCCAGGCAATGTAAACTTTCAAGCACCACTGTATGTGTTGGAAAAGGATTGTGTTGGGATGAGTGTAAGTGTGGATTCATATCAATGCCATGATATGCATAAAGATAGACTGTTTGGTGAGTACTTAGTACTCTCGTTTGGATTTGTGTGGTAAGCTTATATGGCTGTTGGTATAGCATGCCCTTACTGGTTTACAAACTCGGCCTGTAACCTTGTAACTGTAACTATATTTATTGGCCTAATAATATCATGACTTATGCAATAAAAAAGGATAATAATCAAGATCAACTCTATGTTGCCCTAGTGTCGATGCATATTTTTATGTCTAAAACAGGAACCAGACCCCATTGGAGCAACTGCGATGGATATGAGCGCAACATCTGTGTTTGATGTCAGCATGACCTCAGAGACAGCTCTTGATCCTGCAGAAATAAGCTTTGTGCCAGATTCCAGCCCCTCCACCTCCACCACAGGAAGTTCATCAAGCCTCTCTAGCCAACCTAGAGGAATCCAGGAGAGGAAGTGGATAGTGAATGAGTCTAAACTCTTGGAGCTATTTTCGAATTGCCCAAAGTGTGGTTCTGCGATGTGTGACCTAAATCAAAATATAACAGAGTTTGGCAGTAGAATATATATAAATTGGCAATGCAACAATGGCCATATGGGACAATGGGAATCCTGTCCCAATGTACGTGGAATGGCAGAAATTAACCTCCTCGCAACAGCTGCCACTGTCTTTACTGGTTCAACATATACCGACATCTCAGACTGGGCTGGACTTTTCAACTTGCAGTTGCCCCAGAAAACAACTTTCTATAACATACAGTCAAGTTACCTTCTCCCAGTGATCGAAGAAGCCTACATACAACAGGAGGACATAATCAAAGCAAGATTAATTTTACAATCCGAGGAAGGTGAGGGAGTGCAACTATGTGGTGATGGCAGAAGTGACAGTCCTGGGCATTCCAGCAAATACACCACATATTCTTTCATGGATGACTCCACAAAACAGATTGTTGGGTTTGAGTTGATGCAGGTAACATTTCCTATTATCTTCCAATAATCAAAGCTTGATTCAATACTATATTGTAGATGTCATCATCCATACATTTGTGCTCTATAGGTGTCTCAGGCCTCAAGTTCTATCGCAATGGAACCATTGTGCTTCAAGAAAGCCCTGGAAGAGATCCTGAATGAGGGCATAGACGTAAAAGTGGTCACCACAGACCGGCATCCATCAATACGCAAAATAATGAGAGAGGAATATTCTAATATAATGCATCAGTTTGATCCCTGGCATGTGGCCAAAGGTTAGTTGACTGTTCTTCTTTATTGTCTTGTTGTTCTCAAATAACCCTATTTTGGTACTGATAAAGAAAAAAAATTGTGCAAGATGGATGCAAACGAAACTGAAACATCACAATGTGTCTTATATGGTCGAAATGAATGGTTGGCCCCTAGGCTATGCAATGAAAAGAGAAACGCTGGTATAACGTTTACCACAGGAAATAAGTGAACAACCGTATTTATGATTTTCTTACATTTTTCAGGATTTAAAAAGAAATTGATAGCGGCATCCAAAAGGAGGGATTGCAGTGATCTTGCTCCTTGGGTCCGGAGTGTCAGCAACCACATGTGGTGGAGCTGTTGCACCTCCAAAGGAGATGAAAAGGTACTCAAGTATAAAGACACCGCTCAAGTGATTTTCTAGATATAATGCACAGCAACCCACAGCTCTTCAACATGAAAGAAAACTGTATTGTATTACAGGTATTTAAAAGTGTGCCTCTATTGTCCTGTTCTCAGGAGCTGCTCAGACGATGGATGTCTCTCCAACACCATATCACTGGGGTCCATCGCTGGGAAGAGAATGGCACGGAATACAAATGTTTCCACCAAGATTTGTCTGCACAGGAACAGAGAACTAAGAGGTGGCTAAAAGTGAATTCCCCTTCCTTCCAAGCCCTGAAGTCAATGATGACGGACACACGTTTGCTGAAAGACCTACAACAGATGACACTATTCAAACATACAGGTATGTGTATCAAAGATTTGGACAAAAATAATAATGATATGGCTAAAGTCATGCATGTGTCCGTGAGAGTAGGTTATGTTACACCGGTCATGGCACAGAAGTAGTAAAAAACACAACTTTTCTTGCTATTTCTTTCCACTTCAAAGCGTTTGTTTTATTTTTCAGGACAACTTGAGGTGTTTCACAATGCTCTATTGAAGTACTGTCCAAAGCGACTTCATTTTCATTACCCATCAATGAAGGCACGCACTATGCTTGCTATCATGGATCACAATGAGAATCACTACGCAGATCGGGAACAAGCAACAACAGCAGCTGGTGGGTACTACATGACATGTAACATATAACATGTATGGAAGTAACATACATGTTACTTCCATACATGAACATGATATTCATATATGGCACAGACATATATAACTAGTGTTATTTTCACTTCTAAAAAGATGCTTGAAAGACAGTCCTAACAAATGTGTGACAACGTCTTGAAAGTAGAAATAAACGTTCTATCTTTTGAGCATGTTCGCTTACAATGTTTATTTATTCCAGGCCATCCAAGAACTAATGTTGCCTTCAAAAAACACTCACAGCAATGGATTTCTAAACCTATATATACGGAGACAACACAAATGTTTAGAGTCAACCTCATGGAAAGCGTGCTCAAAAGAAGAGTTGACCCTTCAGTAAAATTCAAAGACACATCATCCCATATCCAAGTACCTCGCCTGTCTGCAAACATTGCATCGGTACCAAAGCCCAATAAAGAGGAGGCCGTACAGTCACACACCTCAAGATTTAAAGGTTCATCACAGAAAGACTAAGTTGGTTGCCGCCTACAACCTACCCCGTAGAAAAATCCCGGAACGGTGTTGTACTTGTTTTTATGTATCAGAATGTGTGCGTGTGTTTGCTTCTATGCTCTACGCTTGTTGTGTTTATCTCCCCGTTACCAGACTTTCGGCTGCACAGCTTTGTTTTCCATGGTTACTGTAAACGTTTTCAATTGTTTTTGTTTGTTGATAAATGTTTACATTATTTTCACATTGTTTTCAATTTCTTTGGACCTTCAGCACCAAATATCCCTTTATGCATTTGCTGACCCCTGACATACATGTAGAAGGCAGTGTATGTATTGTGTAAGTGTAGGTATTCTGTTTTTATATTCAAATAGATTTGTCTTATAGTACCAAAAATGTGACAGGTCACTTGTTTTCCATGCAGACGTTCACAATTTTTACAACGCAATTGAAGATAAAGATGAATGAATAACTATCAGACATACTCTAAAGGTTGTATACATTTTTACATATAAAGCTTTAATTTTTTTTTAAATGTAGGTAGTACATTTCTGTCAATGGAACATAATGAGCATACTCTGGGTAGAGATGTACAATGATAGTGGGAAATCAATAATACAAAAGAAAAACATTTATTTTATGGCACCTTTCAAGTCACTAAAGGACAACTTACAATTAACACAAAATACAAATGTACATAAAATCACAGTGCATGTGCAGATTTAAAAAGGACGGTCTTGAGTTGATTTTTAAAATTTAAAAGTCCAGTTGACGGAGGGGCTGTTGAAAGTGTTACAGAGCTTTGGGGCAGAGTAGCTGAAAGCTCTGGCCCCATAGTGACCATTCGTACTGTGGGGATGGAGAGGAGACGAGACGGAGTGTGAAGGTGAAGCAGGCCAGATATTTATGGAGGAGCTAGAACACAAGTAGCTTTGTATTCTGGCACAAGCAGCAGTCCAATTGTCCCACAGATGTCCATAGCATGTAAAGTGCCCAGCACATTCCATCAAGTTATTAGGTCTACATGTCCATTGCTTCCTCTACGTCTTTGTATCCAATATATACACTGGACTCCGACGTATATCTTTTCCTTATAGCCCAGACCACACAGGATGGCAATGGTTTGCGATGGCCTCTGCCCAAGGTTTCACCCTGCAGGGCCCATTCCAGGACGATCCGGTAGGACACCAACCTCTTCTGACTCAGAAAACAGGGATATTCTAAGTATATGCACTGATAATAAATGACAACATGGTAAATGGCATATTTCAATGGTTTCAGTTAGCACTTACTCTGGGGATAGCTGGCCATCGGGTCCACTTGGTGTGGGTCTTTTTTTCCAATTGACTTTGTCCAGGCGAAAGAAAAAGTCGACTACTGCCTCATGAATCATTGCTTGAAACGCATCTGTCGCCGTGACACAAGTCCTTTGTCCATTCTCTGCCAGGTGAACAATGGCGCCCGTGGCCGATGGTAACACCTGGTCCCACTCGGAGCAACACAGACTCTCAATTTCATTCGGCATCTTTTCGCAACAGTCACATTTGCACCACCAATTGCTATTTGCCCGTGTTCTTTCTTCGATGGCTTCAGTCTGTAGTCGTTCTTGTCTTTGTTCCCTCTCATGGTCCATCTGGGCTAGTTCCTCCTCTGTATATTCAGGCTCAAAAAGATATGCCTCTGGATCCGCTGTAAACCATTCTTCCTCATCCACAAAGTCCGCCATCGTAAATTTTTCTTTTTAGTTTTCGTTCTAAAACTTGATGCTGCCTCAACTGTCCTCAAGCTAGCTATCCGATGTCTCTGCTTCTACTGTGTGTACAAGTCACGCTGCTTCTATTGACGGAAGTGAGCGAGAGAGAATTCTCCGGAGAGAAGTTAGTGCGCGGACGTAGCGCACCTCAGATTACTACGCCTCACAATATAGTACCCGTTTTATCCGCTGAGAAAATCGACAGTTACATTTCTGTGTTACTATACTTTGCAGTGTAACACGTCACGTAACTATATACATTTAATAGGGAACACTTGGGAGAGTTTGGTAGCTTCTAGCGGGAGCTACCTTTTGGTGCTACACAGTATACAGGGGAGGCTGCATTTGTCCTCCCGTTTTTGCTCCGTTTGCATGACAGAGCGCACGGACTAAGATCACACAGGTACGTATTAACTAGTCTAAGGTAAGGTAAGAACATATGTCAGTATGTAAAAACGGTGAACTATTCCTTTAATGAGGCTCGGTGGTCGGTCATGAAAATTCATAGTTTTTTACATCCCTAGTTGTAACTACTGTATAGTTGCTGCAGTTGCGACTCCAGCCTCTCATTTTCTTCTGCCAGTGCATCAATGAATCCTTTGGAAAAGCAAAGTACAATCTGATTTAAGTCAAGTGAAAAGCATAAAACACTTTGATCAAACTCTATTTATATGGCGCTTTTCATACAAATTGTGACACACAGGCACACACACTTGGCTAATAGACAAAGTAATGTTTAGCTAGGGCAATAACTATTAAGATTAAGAGATCCTTTATTCGTCCCACAGTGGGGAATTTTCAGTGTTGAATCACAAGTTATAGAACAAAGAGGAGCACACAGCACAAGTTAAGTGAACAATAGCTATACTAGTCAAAATAAAACAAAATCTCTAAATCTAGCATCAAAGAACAAGTATGAAATCTCTATCTTGAACATAATAACAATAAAAAGAATTGTAAAAGTGTTACATTTGCCAAAATAATAATATTCTAGTGCAAGCAATGTGTAGCTAGATAGATACTTTATTGATCCCCCGTAGGAGAAATTCAGGTGTCCAGCAACTGAAGACTCTTTTTTGTTGTTGTACAGTCAGTCAGGTTTGTTGTACAGTCTGACAGCCGAAGGAAAAAGGATCTCTTGAAACGTTCCGTTCGGCAGCGCAATATGTTAGCATCTGTACATTAGCAGCAGTATGTTTACATCTACATTATGTTTACTATAACTATAGCAAATTGATCATATTAAAAGGTAACCTAAAATGTACCTACCAGGTTTGGGATGAATAGCATAGTCGTGGTCAGCATTGGCAGCTAGCTCTCCCTCGCTCTCAGCTGTTTCCACCGTGTCTTCCTCCTCACGGAGATTGACCCCCAGCCTCTCGCTGGCTCCATCATGCACTGACCGGAAGTGGTCATACACGCATACTCATTTTCTTCCGCATTGTCACGTCAACCGTGAAATCGGCCTATTGCCCCTAATTCTTTGCGGTTCACACCAAAATGTCAGGAAAATGCATTTGAGAGTAAGTTTTGAAATATATATGCAATATGTGTGTGTCTATGTTTTACTATGTTACATGGAAAGAAGCATAAATGTCTGATGAAGAATTCCGAACATTCTCTGCTAACAATTTCATAACTTTTATAATGCAAGCATTCATTGAACATTCAGTTTACACTTCACACTTAGTACAATAAACTTAGAATGAATAAAAACTTACCAGATAAGTTAGTTACCGACATTAAACTTAAAATTATACAGCTATCTCAAATTACGAATATAACATACATTTATTTTAACGTGCGTGGAGTAACTCATTAACTACTACTTTTGTTTCCCACAGGCTCGGACGAAATTACCTTGATTTTTTATCAAGTTTAGGTCTGAAAATTACCATATCTTGACTAGTCGATGACTTAACCAAAACTGTCCCAATTCCGCCTTTTTTGCACGCTTGTAACCTTCGCACTCAAACCCTTGTGTGCACTTCAAACAAATGCACACTTTGTAGAGTGTAGGCTGCAGTGTGGGTATTGGGACAGGGCCAATATTGAGCAACACAATGGATACGGAACTAAATGTTACCAGTCATTGAGAAACACCATGGATAGGGAACCAAATGTAAAACATGAGAATACGTTATAATTCCTGCTACGAAAATGGGCCATGTAAAAAATGTAATAATAATGTAAAGAACAACAAGCAGCTCAATAAATTAAGAAGTGAGCTGTTGGAAATACAATACGATACAAGTGATCGCAGCTACAGAACACTTGCCAGACCAAAGGCAGCGTACCACACCCGGCAAATATTGCAGTTTGTGTTTACCTTTTTCACCAGCGTCTGAAGAAAATGTGGAAATACGCTCGACAAAATCAGCGAAAGACCGAAAATAAGAACGAAAATTGAGAGTATTCCTGTGCAGTAAACGCAGCATGATTGGGGCATGACGGCAGAATTGCAAAGTAAGTGTTGTTTCGATGATTCCGTTTTATTTTGACATATTCACTTCCGCTTTCAATGATGGCGAGAGACCGGTTCCGGGTCGGACGGTTCAACGATTATGATTTAAACATATAACTTAAAAAGAAGAAATGTATGAGAAAAATCACATTGGTAAAAACATTTAAAGTACTAGTCAATTAGCAGACCCCTGTATGTATATTTATTTTATTTTGTTTGTTCAATATTATTTTATTAATGTGCATGTTGTGTCTTTGCACTGTTGAGAAATGTACTTGTCTTTTGCACGCTTTGATTAATAAAAAAATAAAAAAAATCAAGAGGTTGTGTTCAAGAGGTTTTATGTTGAATACAGCGTGACGTTTTGACCTCTTTCCCAACAAAGGATTTCATTAAATCATCTTGTAAGCGTTGCTTATCCGAATCATGTGACATAACAATCTATCTACCTTATTTTATTTGAACATTCCAGTAAAAACGACTTTAAAAAAATAATAACATTAAAAGCATTGGTTTTATATGGCGCTTTTTTGGACACTCAAAGACGCTTTACATGTCATTATTCATTCACTCCAAACCATAGACTGTATATATTAACCCTACTCCAAACACGGTGGCTACTACTGTAGCCACAGCTGCCCTGGGGCACACTGACAGAAGCGAGGCAACCAGTATGTGCCTTCGGCCCCCCTCCAACCACCACCAACACAACCAACACACACGCCAGACTCATTCTTACTTAATATTGAGTAAATAATTTTAAAAACCGTTGAGATTTGGTAAACGTATAGACTTCTTTATGTTTGCAGACAATATACCGCTAGATGGCGCAATTGCACTGACCGAAGCCGAGCACATATCTACAACGTTGCTTTATACAGTTTTTCAGAGCTCAGTGGAGGTCTGAAATGTAGACATTGGATTCACGGCTCTTGTTTTTAGTGTAATTCTGTAATTCTAGTATCCCCAGTTTATCTCCCCCCCCCCAATTGAAAATTCAAAAACAAAAACTTCTACCTCGGACCTAGCTCGGACCTGAACATGAAAAATCAGAATAATGGAGCTGACGGAGCGGGGAGTGACGTCAGCGCGTTGAGCTGAAGACAAACAAGGCTGTGAGTCTGTAACTGAACTTTTAATGTTTGCACTCAGGACGGGGCTTCGCCAGCACTTGCTATAGGCTCCAGGCAAGAACCGCGGATACTGGGTTGTCCGGGGGTATCTGTTTGCCCCTTCTGTGCCACTTGTCTTTATGTTTCAGCCTGAACTCGTGTCAAGGTAGATCAGCGGTGTTCATTGTTTTGATTATCACGACCAATGTAGAGTCTAAAATCAGTGCTGAGATTGAAATTGTGCAGACAACGACATTGTAGAGCGCTTGTCTCGTTCTATCGTGTTAAAATGACATACTGCTGTTACAAGTGATAAGATTTACTGGGCATGTTTATGTTTCTGTACAGACGAGGACCTGGACCTCTACAGTCTACGCTTCTGCAAAGGGTTTATATTTTTCGAGCAGCAGTTTCCTAAAGAACCACATAATGAACCGCGAGGTAAACAGTATCGTGCTTGAAAATAAAATAATAAAATAAAAACTGTTAGAGATATTAACTGTTAGAGAAAATAGAGCGTTATGAGGCTGAGAACCTTGAGTGGTAGTTTTCAAAAAGCCTTCAGTAGCACACCCACCAGCAGCAGCCAAGCTTTGCACACTTTTCGCTGCCCAGACCCATGTCGCTACCTTTTTTTGACCGATACCTACACATTCAATTACGTTGTTTATTTAGGTACATTTATTTAAATATCTTAAGAAATAAGGTTCTGCAAGTAATAGCTGGTGCCCGTTACTGTTCAAAGCCTCTATTTCTGAAGGCATAACCATGTTTCCCAAGAATGCAAATAACAAAAGAATGACACCATTTATAAATCAAGCAGGAACTGCTTTTTGTCCTAGCTACTGGTTTAAATCCAGGGCTGATCACTCTAACAGTGTTTTATGGTGGAGATTTTTTTCACATTAGATTTAATTTTTGTTTTCTCTGTAGTGAGTGAAGAAGGTGACTGCACGGACTGGACTGAACATGAAGAGCCTCAAAGCCAAGTTTAAGAAAACTGATGTAAGTACTACGCGTGAGATGTTTGCTGCTATGCACAGCACTGCACATGTGGACATAGTCTTGGAATATTGGACTTGAATTTTACAGAAATCAAACTGTATTTGCCACTCCTTAACTGAATAAATCTATACCTCACCACATGGTATTTGAAACGAGATCTGCACTTCCCCCAAACAGTAGCAAACTGAGACTACCAAAGCGCTTTACAAACACTGTAGAGTAGGGCTGAAACAACTAATCAATTAATCGATGACTAATCGATTATTGAAATAGTCGACAACTATTTTAGTAATCGATTAATCGTTTTCTGGTTCACACGGACTCAAACAGAGCAAAAATGACATGAAAATGTAGTATTTTTAATTAAAACCGACTTTGTTTTTATAATTTCATGAATATCTGTCTGTCTCATCCAATCAGATAGCAGAATTAGCACAAAGAGCCTGTTACAAACATTTACTTTAAGTTTACGCCATCAATACGTCCTCGAGTGTTGCCACTTTAGCTTTTTGTGTAGAAAAAATATTTTTTTCTACACAATTCACAGCCAAGCGATTACTCGATTAATCGTAAAAATAATCGATAGATTAATCGATTACAAAATAATCGTTAGTTGCAGCTCTACTGTAGAGGCAAAAAAAAAATCCCTATCGATCACCTCCTAGCTTCCCTGCCGTTGGGGAAACCCCAAGCATGTCTCCTCAAACCACATACCATGTATTGTACTAGAGGTTCTTTAAAGGCCCCTATGACTAGTAATTCACAATAAACAATACAAATCCACTATAACTAACAGTTTACCTCCAAACTTTGCATCACCGGTGCGATCTAATACTTCCCTTTCATAGAAGGGGCACAGGCTTCTACAAACATAACAATACAATTATTTGAACTAATCCCAAGTGTGTTAAGATAAATTTGACCGTGTTAAATTTTACTGGCTCTAAAAGGGGAAAAAGCAAAAGCAAATAATTATTGCAGGACAAGAACTTCCAACAAAATCCTTCCAAATGCCAACAAAATTTACTAGCTTCCATAAGTGTGGTGTCACTTGGAAACAAAACAGTCCCATCACTTTGAACTACATGACAGGGTTCAAACAAATCCGTGTACCTGTCTCTGATTTCTTTAATTGTGGAGATCATGTAATTAGTAGGTGTGACATCAGATAGTACCTATTGACTGCAAAGTCTCTAAACTAGAGTCTGTGATGAATCACTATGGGGGATTAACACTTTTCAAGGTTTCACATTCATACTTGTGTGCATTTGTGATCAATCATGGAACTGAAGAATTACACTCACTGTTTACGGGACAAAACTAAGCCAGGGACCGGGAGTATTGATTTAAATTAAATTAATTCATCACAAAGTTTGGTTTAAATATGCTTAAATATTTGCCTGTGCGAATTGATGATCCTTTTTACTAGATCACCCTATGTTTCGGATCAAGAAATCAATCCAATTATAAAAATGTCATTCTTCTAAATTGTATTGCTGATTATGATGAGTTGATTAATCTGTGTAAGTGAGTAAGTAAGTAATCTTTATTTATATACCACCTTTCACAGACCAGAGTCACAAAGCGGTTTACAATTGTTATTTTTGGACATTTGTCCTCTCACTCCACACAGAGATGGGAGCAGGGTCGCCAGTACAGGAGGCGCATACCAGACCTTTTGGACATTTTTTTAGTGGTAGGGGAAACCGGAGCACCCGGAGGAAACCTACGCAGACATGGGGAGAGCATACAAACTCCACTCAGAAAGGCCCTGGTCCGACCGGGATTCGAACCTAGGTTCTTCTTGCTGAGAGGCGAGAGTGCTATCCACTCAGCCACCCTGTGCTGAGTAATAAATAATAAATAATAATAATAATAATAAACAGCCCTGTGCTGTTTATTATTACATACAATAGGACACAAATATATTTTATTTAACTTTTATCTAACTCTATGTATGTGAACCCGGAGCCCTAATATGAAATAATCATTGCAAATTATTTTAGCTATGTAGAGATACACAGAAAAGGTTATTGTTCAAGGAATGTTTCACTAAGTTCAAGGACATTACAGTTTCTCCATTTTCTTTATTTTTTAAACCTAGTATAAGGATAGAATCATTATACAATCGATAGATTGGGTTTGTTCACAGGCAGTAGTGTTGGCGGGATGAAAGACCAAGAGTTGCATTTCACCAAGGCCTTTCAAGGTCTTTTCCAACTTATGCGGTAACTTGCTCCATACACTTCGGCATGATCATCGAAAGGAGAATTTTGGCTTTTGTTGTTGCTTGTGCTGCAGTTTTTTGGACAACATTTCCAATTGATCTATTCCAGACCACAGGTGTCAAAATGACCTGTCTCATACAGTGTGGTCATAGGCTGTTCAATGGTCTCATCTGATGTCTCATCTGATGTTCAACTCAGAACATCACATTGTAAAACATTCTGAGATTGCATTTCCGTTGGAGGCTTTTATTATATTGAGAAATATTTTACATTTATCAGAGGCAAAGCAATACCGAAAACAGGGCAAGCTAATTCACATCCATGCTCTATTTTAAGCCCTGCGTTAGTAACCGTACACTCAGTGCTTTAAGTGGCCCAAAAAAAATGGCGGTACTCTTTTTATTTTTATTTTTTTTATTTTTTTTTTTCTTCTTTCTTTTTTTTGCCCAGGGTAATGTTTGTATGTTTTGTAGAATGCACTTATTTTTCCCTAAAGTTTTATTCACAACGGACAACCTTGTAAAAAATAATATATCAATTATATACATTCATTTAGGGATATGCTTGAGCTAAAACATAGTTACTGAAATAAATTA
This sequence comes from Knipowitschia caucasica, assembly GCA_964034765.1. Classification (NCBI taxonomy): domain Eukaryota; kingdom Metazoa; phylum Chordata; class Actinopteri; order Gobiiformes; family Gobiidae; genus Knipowitschia; species Knipowitschia caucasica. Next base: position 39,857,670 of record OZ035823.1, on the reverse strand, counting down.
AAAATGCAAAATGGTAGTTACAGAATGTTGAACAAAAGGTGGTTGACATTAGACCCACGCACACACTTGTTTCTAACCAGGAGGACTGGCAGGTTTGACACTGATTCTGGACGTTTTTTTCTTTCATTAAGTCTCGCTTCTTAATATTTACTGTCTATGGTCTGACAACACCAATCCACAGAGACCATGAGGACACAGACATTGCCCTACATTGGCCATACTGTCCTCTTCACTTCTCCATAGACCACACCGTGAGAGCGTCAGTGTAGTCCAGGGGTCTTCAACCTGTATCTTGGTAGCTAACAGTAGCTCGCCAGCCTCTTTCAGGTAGCTACTCAAAGGATTTAGAATCTAACACATGATCTTGGATGATTTAACTTATTTTTTATGTTTTCTTTTTTAATTTTGCAGACAAACACATATACAGAAAAAAGAGAAACAAAGTAAAGGCCTAGTTCAGATATATCGCTTTCTTCACATTTGCAGATGTGAAGAGAACTGATGAAAGAGAGATGATAGGAGAGGATTAGACAGAGATTACTAACAATACAGTGGGGCAAAAAAGTATTTAGTCAGCCACCGATTGTGCAAGTTCTCCCACTTGAAATAATGACAGAGGTCTGTAATTTTCATCATAGGTTCACTTCAACTGTGAGAGACAGAATGTGAAAAAAAAATCCAGGAATTCACATTGTAGGATTTTTAAAGAATTTATTGGTAAATTATGGTGGAAAATAAGTATTTGGTCACTTCAAACAAGGAAGATCTCTGGCTATCACAGACCTGTAACTTCTTCTTTAAGAAGCTCTTCTGTCCTCCACTCGTTACCTGGATTAATGGCACCTGTTTGAACTCGTTATCTGTATAAAAGACACTTGTCCACAGCCTCAAACAGTCAGACTCCAAACTCCACTATGGCCAAGACCAAAGCTATCGAAGGAAAAGAATTGTGGACCTGCACCATACTGGGAAGAGAGAATCTACAATAGACAAGCAGCTTGGTGTGAACAAATCAACTGTGGGAGCAATTATCAGAAAATGGAAGACATACAAGACCACTGATAATCTCCCTCGCTCCACGCAAGATCTCATCCCGTGGGGTTAAAATGATCATGAGAACGGTGATCAAAAATCCCAGAACCACACGGGGGGACCTGGTGAATGACCTGCAGAGAGCTGGGACCATAGTAACATGGCACGGTGGCTGAGTGGATAGCACTCTCGCCTCTCAGCAAGAAGGTCCTGGGTTCTCCCCGTGTCTGCGTAGGTTTCCTCCGGGTACCCCGGTACCCCGGTTTCCCCTATCACTAAAAATATGTACAATAGGCCTGGCATGCGCCTCCTGTACTGGCGACCCCGCTCCCATCTCTGTGTGGAGTGAGAGGAAAAATGCCCAAAATAACCAATTGTAAACCGCTTTGTGACTCTGGTCTGTGAAAGGCGGTATATAAATAAAGATTACTTACTTACAGTGCCTTGTGAAAGTATTCGACCCCCTTGAACCTTTCAACATTTTGCCACATTTCAGGCTTCAAACATAAAGATATAAAATTTTAATTTTTTGTCATGAATCAACAACAAGTGGGACTCAATCGTGAAGTGGAACGAAATTTATTGGATAATTTTAACTTTTTTAACAAATAAAAAACTGAAAAGTGGGGCGTGCAATATTATTCGGCCCCTTTACTTTCAGTGCAGCAAACTCACTCCAGAAGTTCACACCAAACATGTAGAAGAAGAAAATTTCGATGCGGCGCGGCAGGCAACGTAAGGGCCTTGCGGTGACCAACGCGTTGCGCAAGTGACGTCACGTCACCTCCGCGCCGCGCAAGTATACACTAGGCTTAACACACTACGACGACAGGGAATCAAATCCTGCAGTGCCAGACGTGTCCCCCTGCTGAAGCCAGTGCATGTCCAGGCCCATCTGAAGTTTGCCAGAGAGCACATGGATGATACAGCAGAGGATTGGGAGAATGTCATGTGGTGGAGGAAGAATACTGAGTTGCATCCCAAGAACACCATACCTGGGGGTGGAAACGTCATGCTTTGGGGCTGTTTTTCTGATAAGGGGACAGGACGACTGATCTGTGTTAAGGAAAGAATGAATGGGGCCGTGAGATTTTGTGCCAAAACCTCATGCGTGGCCTGGTCCTCGTTTTGTAGCTTATGTCCTTGATCTATAACTCGTCCGTCCGTGTGGAGAGGATCCCTCTCTCAATGTGGATCTCCCTGGGGTTTGTCCCCCACTGGGTTTTAGAGTTTTTTCTTGCCGATGCAGGAGGGTCTGCTAGAATTTTAGTGGTCTAACAATAAGGACTGTGTGATGATCCAGGACACATTCTACAACATTTATGGACATTTATCAACATTCATGGACATTGGTCTCTCCCTATCGACCAATACCTAGGTTTTGTGTCTTAATTGACTTTGATGGTTCTGTTAAGTCCTCTGAGATGACTACTGTTGTGATTTAGGGCTATACAAGAATAACGTAAATTGTGTTAAATTGAATTGTGTCCTTGGGCAAGACACTTGACCCCAATGCCCCCGCTGAAAGATCAAGACCGCTCAGAGCAGAGCGGCCATCTTTCTGTGGACCTACTACCTCCAGAAGGATCAGTGAGGTGCTGGTGCTATAAGGAGTGGCGGCTCCTTATAGCAAACCCCTCCCCGACCCAGAAGAATAGATGGATGGAATTCTAGGGGTGTGCTGTACTCATTGCTTCTTCTTTTTCCCTCTGCAGACAAACGAGTGGAACAAAAACGACGAGCGCCTCCTCGCTGCTGTTGAGGTTGGAGAAGTAGACAAGGTGACATCTCTGCTGGCAAAGAAAGGCACCAGTGCTGTCAAACTCGACAGTGAAGGCAAATCGGCGTAAGTCTTTTGAAAAGTGTATGTGTGATTTATTGCTCTTCAGAGTAGGGCTGTCGCAATAAAAGATTTATCCAGTGATCACATGATAACTAAAAATGAGGTTGCAAAGTCAGACGGAAATGGAGCCTTGATAAGTTCCATGGGTGCAAACCTGTGTTCACTCTTAGTCACTCGTAGTCATTTGCCTACCGACTCTATAACGCATGGTTTCTGTGTTGCGCAAATGCTAGAGGCATGTAATGTGACCGGTCGATTCTCCCGCCCCGCTGCCCGACCTCTTTGCTGCTGTACAGTATGTGTGTGCACCCACCACGAGAAGCAAGCGTGGATGTAATATATATGTATGTATTCGAACGGGATTCCGCATCCTCTGTTGCTGCAGCGGTCTGACCCAGGAGCAGCTGCGGCCGATTTGTAGTGAATGACAGCAGTTCCCGTATCCAGCGGTTGTGAGCCATTTTGACAACAGCGCGGCGAGCACGCAGCCGTAAAGTGGCCGTAAAAGGGACCACAGTGCGGACCTTAGACGGACAGGAGCAATCTGTGCTTGTTGCAAGTGTGTGTCTGTCTGTAACCTGTGCACGCAATAAATAGGCTGTCAGTGTCCATGTCTCCCCCTGCATCTCCTCTTAAAGCACAGAAACTAAAATTCACTAGATTAAAGCTAGGGTACCTACATTTCCCCTGCATTAAAGCTGCACGAACTGACTTTATTTTCGTATTCATTACAAAAATACTATCCATATCCATCCTTTTGAGAATAAGTAGCGCAGATTTGTGGGGTGACATTATTTTAGATCGAGTTTTGATGCATTGGACCAATCACCGCGCACCACTATACATCCTTTTGAAGAGCAGCGCACAGAGAGGGAGCTCATTTGCTCGCGATTGAAAAATTCTCAAAATCAGTTAGTGCAGCTTTAATAATGCATGTTGATAACTTGAGCTCAAAAGTAAAAACAAGCTATACACAGGTTTTCATCACTTTCGTCCAGAACATGTTTTTAAGAAGTCTAAGTATATTGGTTTTTCAAATGGTTTATTTGCTGTGTTTATCTCAAAATGGCGATATTAATAATTTATGGGACGATTAATTGTCAAGGAAACTTTTTTATCGGGACAGCTCTACTTGAGAGCATCATAATCAGTGGGGGCGGGTACTGGTGTTTAATTAGATCGAGTTTTTTCCCCATTCTATCGAGTGTCTGCGCATGCGCAATCAGATTTGGGTTACAGTAGCAGTGTGGTTTCACAGGAGCAGTGAACTGCTTAAAACAAACTTTACACGAAACTCTTAAGGGGCGTTCACACCGGACTTAACTTTGACTTCAAAAGCGTCAGGTTTGCATTGAAAGTGAATGATGAAGCGCCTCAGGTGACGCCGAGCCGCAGCAGCAGCGGGTCTGTCTCTGTCATGGAGAGAAGTCATGTAGCTGCTGCTGCTGCTGTTTTATTGTCAGTATTCTTATTAGTAATACTATTGTATGAATAGTAACGTTCTTAATAAATATGTAACAAAATCATTGTACACATGCTGTGAAGTAATTTATTTAATATAAGAACAAGCTGACGATGAGTCTGGCACAGAGCGGGAGCGAGGCAGCTCCAGGCGGACAGAGGGGAGAGAGAGGTGGGTAGAGGGGAGCGAGGCAGCTCCAGGTGGGGAGAGGGGAAAGAGAGGCGGGTAGAGGGGAGCTCCAGGCGGGCAGAGGAGAGCGAGAGGCGGGGAGAGGTGAGCTCCGGGGTGCGGGAACTCAAACTGGGCGAGTGACTTGGGAAAGTACCGCTGAAAGCGAAACTCCTCCATACGCTGCTCCTGGAGTAAATGACGGAACTCTGCAAACACTGCAGCCTCTCAATTCTGTGGTGAACCCAGAACATGTTTTGTAGAAGCCCTACGACAACGTTATTTGGCTTTATATAACAAATAAAGGCTTGCTGCTCTCTGGAATATCCACCGTTGTCTGACTACCGGCAACAGAGAAGCTCCTCCCATCGGCGTCAGGCGCGTCTCTCGCGTCAAAAGCTTCAAGCACCAAAATGACAAAAACAACCCGGCGTCAGTTGACGCGCGTCAAAAGCTTTTTGAAGCTTTTGGTCTGAACGCACCATTACTCTTAAAACCCACATATCACAAGACGGAACCATCAACATCTCGCCTCAAATTGCATCAAAAGTGACATTTTTGTCTTAATTCGTTCATGTCCGCCATCTTCAGATTCAGATTCAGATTCAGATTCATTTATTGGCCATGTGCAGTATAAAACCTACATTGGAATACATTTGCAATAAAAGGTACTCTGTGTGCACCGACAGAATAAAAGCACGATACAATGTAATATAAAATACACATACACTGAATATAAAATAATAAAAAAAAAAAAAAAAAACAGCTGACACTGTGGCACCGATCAACAAAACGATACAAGGGGTAAAAGCAGGAATTAAAGTGCTCTGTTTAGGCACCTAACAGCCTGTGGAAAGAAGCTGTTAGCATAGCGCGATGTCTTGCATCTCAGTGACCGATATCTTCTGCCAGAGGGAAGAAGCTGGAACATGGCTTTCCCAGGGTGGCCAGAAGAGTCACCGATGATTTTAAGAGCTTTGTTTAAAAGTCTGGATTTGTAAAGAACCTCCAGAACAGGAAGCTCACAGCCCACGGTCCTCTTTGCAGAGCGGAGCACCTTGTTTAAAGCTCTCTTTTCTTTATCTGTGATGTTTCCAAACCACACAGACACAGAACCAACAAGTAAACTCTCAATGGTGCAGCGATAAAAATTAAGCAGAATCTTAGAATTAGTGGTAAATTCTCTAAGTTTCCGCAAAAAGAAGAGCCGCTGACGAGCTTTCTTAACGACCCGGTCAGTGTTTTTAACCCATTTCAGGTCGTTAGACAGAGTTAAACCCAGGAACTTGCACTCCTCTACGATCTGCACCTGGGAGTTATCAATAACAACAGGAGTGTGAGAACTGCTACGACTGAAGTCAAAGACAAGTTCACATGTTTTTGCAGTGTTCAGCTGGAGATTGTTTACTTTACTCCACTGAAAAACATGTTCGATCTCTGCTCTATAAGAGGAATCATCATTGTCACTGATGAGACCGATGATGGTGGTGTCATCAGCATATTTGATGATCAAATTTGAGTCAGAGGAGGACACACAATCGTGAGTGTACAAAGTAAAAAGCAGAGGACTCAAAATACATCCCTGAGGAGAACCAGTGCTCACAGAAACAACATCAGAAAAACAGCCATTGATTTTTACTCTCTGAGATCTGTCAGTTAAAAAGCTAAAAATCCATTTACACATGGCAACATTCAGACCAAGGGACATTAGTTTTTCAACCAATATGCTTGGGACAAGACAATTAAAAGCAGAGCTATAATCAATGAAAAGCATTCTCGCGACAGATTTACTAGTGTCCAAATGAGTGTAGACAGAGTTCAGAGCAAAGGAGATGGCATCCTCCACACTCCTGTTCTGTCTTGGTTTGCTTCGGCTGCCGTACGACGCGCATGCACAGGTTTGAATTACATCATTAACAGCTGAGGGAGATCATCTCGACGGGCAGACCAACTTGACAGAACACTGGATCAAAAATGATAAGATGAGATAAGAATTCCTTTATTCGTCCCACAGTGGGGAAATTTCGATGTTGCAGCGCATATACAGGACAGTAGTAAGAGCACACAGGGAGCACACACAATATATACAAATAAGTAGTAGCTATGTTTCTTAGCTAACATAACTAGCTGAAGATGCTGAAAATGCTTCAATACCAGTCAAAAGATACAGTGCCTTGCGAAAGTAATCGGCCCCCTTGAACCTTTCAACATTTCGCTACATTTCAGGCTTCAAACATAAAGATATAAAATTTTAATTTTTTGTCATGAATCAACAACAAGTGGGAAACAATGGTGAAGTGGAACGAAATTTATTGGATAATTGGATATTGGATAAACTTTTTTAACAAATAAACTGAACAGTGGGGCGTGCAATATTATTCGGCCCCTTTACTTTCAGTGCAGCAAACTCACTCCAGAAGTTCAGTGAGGATCTTTGAATGATCCAATGTTGTCCTAAATGACTGATGATGATAAATAGAATGCACCTGTGTGTAATCAAGTCTCCGTATAAATGCACCTGCTCTTTGATAATCTCAGGGTTCTGTTTAAAGCCCAGAGAGAACCATGAAGACAAAGGAACACACCAGGTAGGTCCGAGATACTGTTGTGGAGAAGTTTAAAGCCGGATTTGGATACAAAAAGATTTCCCAAGCTTTAAACATCTCAAGGAGCACTGTGCAAGCAATTATAATGAAATAGAAGGAGTATCAGACCACTGCAAATCTACCAAGATCCGGCCGTCCCTCCAAAATTTCATCTCGAACAAGGAGATGATCACTGATCGGAGATGCAGCCAAGAGGCCCATGATGACTCTGGATGAACTGCAGATAACCGCAGCTGAGGTGGGAGAGTCTGTCCATAGGACAACAATCAGTTGTGCACTGCACAAATCTGGCCTTTAAGGAAGAGTGGCAAGAAGAAAGCCATTTCTCAAAGATATCCATAAAAAGTCTCGTTTAAAGTTTGCCACAAGCCACCTGGGAGACACACCAAACATGTGGAAGAAGGTGCTCTGGTCAGATGAAACCAAAATCGAACTTTTTGGCCACAATGCAAAACGATATGTTTGGCGTAAAAGCAACACAGCTCATCACCCTGAACACACCATCCCCACTGTCAAACATGGTGGTGGCAGCATCATGGTTTGGGCCTGCTTTTCTTCAGCAGGGACAGGGAAGATGGCTAAAATTGATGGGAAGATGGATGGAGCCAAATACAGGACCATTCTGAAAGAAAACCTGTTGGAGTCTGCAAAAGACCTGAGACTGGGACGGAGATTTATCTTCCAACAGGACAATGATCCAAAACATAAAGCCAAATCTACAATGGAGTGGTTCACAATTAGACGTATCCAGGTGTTAGAATGGCCAAGTCAAAGTCCAGACCTGAATCCAATCGAAAATCTGTGGAAAGAGCTGAAGACTGTTGTTCACAAACGCTCTCCATCCAACCTCACTGAGCTCGAGCTGTTTTGCAAGGAAGAATGGGAAAGAATTCCAGTCTCTCGATGTGCAAAACTGATAGAGACATACCCCAAGCGACTTGCAGCTGTAATTGCAGCAAAAAGTGGCGCTACAAAGTATTGGCGCAAAGGGGCCGAATAATATTGCACGCCACACTTTTCAGTTTTTTATTTGTTAAAAAAGTTTAAATTATCCAATAAATTTCGTTCCACTTCACAATTGTGTCCCACTTGTTGTTGATTCTTGACAAAAAATTAAATTTGTATATCTTTGTTTGAAGCCTGAAATGTGGCACAATGTTGAAAGGTTCAAGGGGGCCGAATACCTTCGCAAGGCACTGTATATATGTAGTAGTAGTGCCGTTATATACTGTACAGTTAAATAGTGCAGGATAATAAGTAGATAAGTAAAGTGACATGAGGTAAAGTGACATTGTTCTGTGACATTCTGAAGTTGCAGTATTGCACATTGCACATGATTTAAGAATTTACTTAATTACAGATGAATGAAATTTACAGGCTCAGCAGTTCTTATTGTACAGTCTGACAGCAGCAGGAAGGAAAGACCTACGGAACCTCTCCTTCACACAGCGAGGATGAATTAGTCTGTCACTGAAACTGCTCTCCAGAGCAGAGAGAGTGTCCTGCAGGGGGTGACAGTCATGGTCCAGCATAGATGTTAGTTTGCACAGGACCCTCCTGTCCCCCACCTGCTGCACTGTGTCTAGGGAACAGCCCAGGACCTAGCTGGACTTCCTGATGACCTTGTCCAGCTTCTTCCTGTCCCTCTCTGTGATGCTGCTGTTCCAGCAGACCACAAGATGGCTGATGCCACCACAGAGTCATAGAAGGTCTTCAGGAGTGGCCCCTGCACTCCAAAAGACCTAAGCCTCCTCAGCAGGTAGAGGCGGCTCTGGCCCTTCTTGAAGAGGGCGTCTGTGTTATGAGTCCAGTCCAGTTTGTGGTTCAGATGAACACCCAGGTACTTGTTAGAGTTGTGAGATTTCATGACACTTTTAAGCAACTTTTGTTAAACTCATCATTCTATCAATGTGCAGACGCCTGTACTTTACCATTTGATGTTTTGTCTATCTGAATGCCAAGCTACAAGCACACCGTGGCAGCTGCTGATTGGAGGACTTCATTCTCCCATGCTATATTATCACTAACAGTTTGTTACATCCTTTGTTCGTGTGCTTTTGTTCGTGCTGTCTCTACCATTGACAATAAAACATGTCTTCTGTCAGAATTAAAGACGATTTGGAACAATTGGATTACACAATTTGGACATAATTTGGAACAATTGGATTTCTGAATTTGGACATAATCTGGACTGAATTGAATTGCTGAATCTGGACACTAAAGCTGAAACGTGTGATTGAAAGACACGTCACAGAAGAATTTATGGCTCGACACGACAAATGCAGCATGAAGAAACCAACACGGAGAAGTGGGAGAGACTGTTTTCAAAGCAATATCTGAAAACCATCGACTGATGAAGTTTGGTATTTTACTGAAGATTGTTGACAAGTTTTATGAAAGATCTGAACATGTTTTATGAGTTTTTGAAGTATTCCGAGTGAAGTACAGAGTTTATGAGTTTAAGTATTGAGGTATGATGTTATGTTGCTGTTGATCGATCCTGATGGTCCCACGTGAATGTGTGGCCAGAGGGGGGAACGTGAGATTTCATGACACTTTTAAGCAACTTTTGTTAAAGTTAAACTCATCATTCTATCAATGTGCAGAAGCCTGTACTTTTCCATTTGATGTTTTGTCTATCTGAAGGCCAAGCTACAAGCACACCGTGGCAGCTGCTGATCGGAGGACTTCATTCTCCCATGCTATATTATCACTAACAGTTTGTTACAGCCTTTGTTCGTGTGCTTTTGTTCGTGCTGTCTCTACCATTGACAATAAAACATGTCTTCTGTCAGAATTAAAGACGCAATCCCAGACTTTGTCATCTTCTTCAGAGTCCACTCTCTCGATGTCCTTTCCCTGGTTGTTCGCTGGAGCGACAGTGACGTCTGCGGAAATCCATCACCATCTCCTTGGTCTTCCCCGCGTTGATGAGGAGGTGGTTCCGCTGACAGCAGTCAACAAAGTTCTGTATAACTCCTCTGTACTCTGTGTCATCGTCCCCGGAGCTGAGTCCGATGATGGCAGAGTCGTCGGAGAACTTCTGGAGGACACAACCGTCCGTGTTGTGTCTGAAGTCCGCAGTGTAGAGGGTGAAGAGGAACGGCGCGAGGACAGTTCCCTGGGGGGCCCCCACACTGCAGGTCAGGACCTCAGACACAAAGTCCCTGGTTCTCACATACTGGGGTCTGTCTGTGAGGTAGTCCAGGATCGACTGGGACAGGTCGTAGTCCACACCGGCTGTCTCCAGCTTGTCCCTGAGAAGCCGTGGCTGGATGGTGTTGAAGGCACTGGAGAAATCAAAGAGGAGGATCCTCACAGTGGAGCCGGGTTTCTCCAGGTGGGACAGGGAGCGATGGAGGAGGGAGATGATGGCGTCCTCGACTCCGATGCCCGGCCTGTAGGCGAACTGCAGCGAGTCCACCGCTGGGCTCAGAGTGGAACGGAGATGTCCCAGGACCAGTCTCTCCAGTGTCATCATGCAGTGGGATGTTAGAGCCACTGGCCTGAAGTCGCTGAGGTCTTTGGCCGTGGTTTCTTGGGCACCGGTACCACACAGGAGGTCTTCCAGAGCTGTGGTACCGCCCCAGCTTGAGGCTCAGGTTGAAGACGCGCTCCATCACTCCACAGAGTTCAACTGCACAGGAGCGAAGGAGCCTGGAGCTGATGTCATCTGGTCCTGGTGCCTTTCTGGTCTTTATCCTCATCTCTGTCCTCACCTGAGCAGCGGTGAATGGCAGGGGGGGCTGGGTGGAGTGGGTGCTGAGTAGGGAGGACGGGGGTTCAGTGGTGGGGGGGAGTGTCTCTGGGAGGGCTGGGGGGGCTGTGGGAGGAAGACTGTGGGGGCTGTGGGAGGAAGACTGTGGTGCCATGACAGAGGTGTGAACGATCGTAGGTGTTGCCCTTTGTTCCGCTGCCGGAGTGAGGGAGAGCGTCTGCACAGGGGGAGGGGAAGGCTGGTCAAAGCGAGCGAAGAATGTGTTTAGCTCGTTTGCCCACAGCTGCTCTCCTGTGGACTGACTGGGGGGGTGTTTTGAAGCCTGACATGGATTTGAGTCCTCTCCACACCCCCCGCACGTCCTGCCGAGCCAGTTGCTTCTCCATCTTCCTCCTGTAGATGTTTTTAGCTGCGCGTATATTCCACCTCAACTTCCTTTCCAGATATTGCTTTGAAAACAGTCTCTCCCACTTCTCCGTGTTGGTTTCTTCAGGCTGTATTTGTGTCGAGCCATAGCAGTGAATTCTTCTGTGACGTGTCTTTCAATCACACGTTTCAGCTTCAGTGTCCAGATTCAGCAATTCAATTCAGTCCAAATTATGTCCAAATTCAGAAATCCAATTGTTCCAAATCATGTCCATGCAAAAGAGGACGATGGTATTGTCCATGTCTCAGCAGCTCACAGCAGGCCTGATTGGAATCAGGGGCTGTGCAGATTGTCCAAGTGTGCTGGTCCAGATGCATTCTCTTGAGGTTTCTCAGTTTTGGCTTAAAAAAAACAAATTTTTGTGTAAAAAAAAAGTAGTCCTCTGTTCTCTAGATGTTACAGACAAGGCCCGCATCCTTCCACCACCTGAAGAAGATGCTGTCAGGGATTCAGCAGACAGAGACGGATCGTGGTGCGCCAAACTCTGGAAGTTTATTTAAGTTTCTCTCAAGTTCCAGTGGTTTACTTTGTTTCTTTCTCTCAGACAGAATAAAGGCAGTACACAGTTTATATAGTCATTGTCACGTCACACATCGAAAGACACGTGTCACAAAGAGACAGTCAAATCATAGTCATAACATGGAGTCCTTGTAGAGTCCTTGTAGAGTCCTGCACGTAGGCCATATTGCTATCTAATACTAACAATGCCAAGTCTGGGATCGCGTCTTTCATTCAGACAGAAGACATGTTTTATTGTCGATGGTAGAGACAGCGCGAACAACACGAACACAGAATGCAAGTGTATTATACAGAGCGGAGGCATGGAGACCTCCAATCAGCAGCTTCCACGGTGCCATGTAGCTTGGCCTTCAGATAGACAAAACAAGGGAAAAGTACTGGCTTCTGCACATTGATAGAATGATGAGTTTAACTTTAACAAAAGTTGCTTACAAGTGTTAGGAAATCCCACAGAACAATAAAGTATTTATCTATCTAATCATTGGTTCATGTACATAAATGTAAATTATATTTTCTTTTTTATATTTCTTGATACCAGACCCCTCAAACCAATATCGAGCACTGCTATTAGAAAGGCAATTTGTGCTTGTAATTCAGGTTTGTAATGATTACTGCGCAAATAGTCCGGTTACTTCGCCATCGGCCGTATTTACGCTAGCGTTATCCATTTCTGTCTCTGCGAGAGAAGCTAGCGTGGCTATACTCAAATAACAATATTACAACAACATATTAAAATGTTAATCGGAGAATACATTATACATATACATTCTTGGTACACATACACCAGGGGTGTCAAACTAATTTTGGTCCGGGGGCCAAACCCAACCTAATTGGATCTCAACTGGGCCGGACCAAAAGATGCTCTACAAAAATCTCAAACGGTACAAAGTCCAACTTTTTGTGCACATAAACACATTTATTTAAAACTTCCTTTAAAACACTGTCCTTTATTACTCACTCAGTTTTGACTGTAAATCTGTTACAAACTTAAATGTAACAGTGAGTTTTTCATAGTGCAAATAATGTATTTTCAATATTACATTGTAAATCGCATTTCACAATATTTATATTAAGATTTGTATGTTAGTGTTAATACTGGTTCAGCCAGGTTTGTCCTTAAACAGTCGCCCGATGAAAGAAAGGAAACTACAAACTTTGATGGATATAAAAGAAGGTTTAATATATAAAACAGAATACATATAAAAGACAAGCTGAGAGAAAAGCCTGGGTCTAACTACCTACACGTACAAGAGGCAAAGCACAAAAGACGCCGCTCATAGTCCAGCCTCTAGTCTATACCAAAGGTAACAGGATATGAAGATTTAAAACACATGTGACAATATGACCTATGAACTCTAGGTTTGAAAGCAATCTTCTCTTCCAACAGAAGAAGTGTCTTCTTACATGAGACCAACTCAACCCAGATGTTTTCTGGCTTCATGCTTGTTTACTCTTGCCTGGGGGCTGAAAGAATGCTGCATCCCACCCTCAATGCATGAGTTGATTGACAAAACTAGACCCTACTAATCTACACACATTTATTAATATGATAATACACATAACATTTCTTAACAGTTAGCTTTGTTTTAAGGCTCATTACAGAGAAAACTTGCTCACAAAGGTAAAGTAGGCAGATAGAAAATAGCACTTTAACACAGCACCTCAGCTTGACCATCTTCAGTGTGGTAAGGTCCATGGTTATGGGATTATCAGAGAGAAAGCATCAAACTGACCATGTTTCAGTTGAAATGAACAAAACAACTTCCATAACGTGATCCTTAACGACTTGCAGCACAGTGTCTGTGTAAAATACAGTCAAATGTCCAAATATCATCACCTCCATTTGCGGCTTTGTCACAACACTTGCCTTGACAGAGACCTTTTGCTGAGGGTGTCACTGTCAGTCACAGAACACTCTCTGGTGAGCCACTACAGACGCACTTGACTCGCTGCTGAGCTCAGCATTGCGGCACATTGCGGCACCATGGCCTCAGATTTGGAGGTGCCGTATCACAACCCAGCTGCTTCACACTCAGCTGCAAATCGTCCCAGTGCATGTTGCAGGTCCAACAGTATAACATTGTCCACAAACAACTGAGGTTAAATCCTACGGTCTCCGAACCGGACCCCCTTCGGCCCCGGTCTGCCACTCCATTGGCACCGCCCCCGAGCGTCACGCGATGTTGCAGAGACGTGTCATCCAAGACAGTCCTACAACATCCAGAGACTTTAGATAGTCAGGGCGGATCTCATACACTCTTGGAGCCTTGCCACCAAGGAGGCTGCCAACCACCTTGGTTACTTCAGCCAGGGAGATGGAAGTATCCATCCCAACATCCTTAGCCACTGCCTCCGGGACGTAGGACATGACTGGGGGATTGAGCACCTCAAAGTATTCCTTCAACCGTCCGACAATATCCCCAGTCGACGTCAGTAGCTCTCAATCCGCACCGTACACGGTATTGGCACAGAACTGCTTCCCCCTCCTGAGGTGCCGAACGGTTTGCCAGAATCTCTTTGAGGCTGACTGATAGTCATACCGGACTAGCCATGGACTCTCTGAACTCCTCCCAGTCCCAGATGTTTGCCTCTGCAACAGCCCGGGCAACAGCATGCTTGGCCTGCGGTACTGGACAGCTGCTTCAGGAGTCCCACGAACAATCATGGCTGTTCTTTGAAAAAGATGGCCGCGAAGAGCAACATGTGCTGAGACCGTCTCTACATAAGTTACAGTTTTATAATGTTACATACAGCATAGATGCTCCATTGAGACGGATTAAAGTCGTTATACGATATATACAGTGGGGCAAAAAAGTATTTAGTCAGCCACCGATTGTGCAAGTTCTCCCACTTAAAATAATGAGAGGTCTGTAATTTTCATCATATGGCCAAGACCAAAGAGCTGTCGAAGGACACCAGGAAAATAATGGTAGACCTGCACCAGACTGGGAAGAGTGAATCTACAATAGGCAAGCAGCTTGGTGTGAACAAATCAACTGTGGGAGCAATTATCAGAAAACGGAAGGCATACAAGACCACTGATTATCTCCCTGGATCGCAAGATCTCATCCCGTTGGGTCAAAATGATCATGAGAACGGTGATCAAATATCCCAGAACCACATGGGGGACTTGGTGAATGATCTGCACAGAGCTGGGACCAAAGTAACAAAGGTTACCATCAGTAACACACTACGACGACAGGGAATCAAATCCTCCAGTGCCAGACGTGTCCCCCTGCTGAAGCCAGTGCATGTCCAGGCCCGTCTGAAGTTTGCCAGAGAGCACATGGATGATACAGCAGAGGATTGGGAGAATGCCATGTGGTCAGATGAAGCCAAAGTAGAACTGTTTGGTATAAACTCAACTCAACTCGTGTTTGGATACTGAGTTGCATCCCAAGAACACCATACCTACTGTGAAGCATGAGGGTGGAAACGTCATGCTTTGGGGCTGTTTTTCTGCTAAGGAGACAGGACGACTGATCCGTGTTAAGGAAAGAATGAATGGGGCCATGTTTCATGAGATTTTGAGCCAAAACCTCCTTCCATCAGTGAGAGCTTTGAAGATGAAACGTGGCTGGGTCTTCCAGCATGACAATGATCCCAAACACACCGCCCGGGCAACGAAGTAGTGGCTCCGTAAGAAGCATTTGAAAGTCCTGGAGTGGCCTAGCCAGTCTCCAGACCTCAACCCCATTGAAAATCTGTGGAGGGAGTTGGAAGTCCGTGTTCACTGCTCTGGAGAAGATCTGCATGGTGGAATGGGCCAAAATACCAGCTACTGTGTGTGCAAACCTGGTAAAGACCTATAGTAATCGTTTGACCTCTGTTATCGCCAACAAAGGTTATATTACATAGTATTGAGTGGATTTTTTGTTATTGACAAAATACTTATTTTCCACCATAATTTACAAATAAATTCTTTAAAAATCCTACAATGTGAATTCTTGGATTTTTTTTCACATTCTGTCTCTCACAGTTGAAGTGTACCTATGATGAAAATTATCGACCTCTGCCATTATTTTAAGTGGGAGAACTTGCACAATCGGTGGCTGACTAAATACTTTTTTGCCCCACTTTATCCCCCTTCTACGCTATTGGGGAGATACAGTATATCCTACCTACAAGTGCCTTTTGGCTGAAGATAAGGTGCCTCGAATGCTGACCCCATTGTTCCCCGCAACCATGCCAAAACGCGAATTAAAGGAATCTTAACGTGCCGTGAATTGTTGTCTTCGAGTGATTTTGAAGAAAGTACAACATTCACCTCAGACGACCGGAAAATGTTACAGGTTATGGTTGTAAAACTTGACATTCTGGATGAACTAAAAACGGACGTCTCAGAGTTGAAAAGGTCAGTCGAGTACAGTCATGCTCAAATGGAGAAAACAAAAAAGGAACAAATGACGATAAAAGATGTAATGAGCCTGAAATTTGAAACGACAAGATTGACAACGGAGAACAAGAAGCTGAAAGCGGACCTGTTGGAGCTCCGCTGCAGGAGTATGCAGGATAACCTGCTGATTATAGGAATTATTATAGGACAAGTGCCAAAAAATAACAATTGTAAACCGCTTTGTGACTCTGGTCTGTGAAAGGCGGTATATAAATAAACATTACTTACTTACTTACCTACTTAATTAACGACGATGGAGGAGAAACTTACAGCATCGCGGATTAACTTGTTAAAGCCTTTCTGCCGGAGCAACTCTGCATCCCGGAGGAAGAGGAGAAGAAGATCCAAATGGAACGAGCACACAGGATAGACCCCGTGCACTAGAAAATGATAACTTCCGGGTTTGAGACCGGATGTGAGTTTGTTTGTTTCCGGTAGCGTTATTTCTGTCATTTACTACTGATGATGGACTCTAAAAAAATTAAGGATTTGCAGTCGAAAAGATGGCTTTACTTTTCAAAAAGCACACGTTTGTAACCATCACCACTGTAGCTCCCCCATGTGCACTGCTGGAGGTAGAGATTAAAAAATGCTACGTTTTCACAGCTTACCAAAAGATCCAGATTGCAGCTTATATACTGTATGTGTGTATATGTATTAAATATAATCTATATATCTATAGATATATCTATATTTATAGCAGTGTAACTCAGTTTGCAACAATAATAATTAATACAGACATTAATTATCATACGATTTAAAGTACTACTAATATAATACATATTCAAATGTCATTACACACAACCATTTCATACTGCTTCTTTCTATAAACATATTCCACCACCTCTCAAGATTCAATCATTTATTGTCATTGTTACAAAACAGCACAGGGCTACAGGAGTAGTTTAATAACACAGGTACAGGGTGTAAACAGCACAGGGCTATAGGCAGTGTTGGGCACGTTACTTTGAAAAAGTAATTAGTTATAGTTACTAGTTACTTCTCCCAAAAAGTAACTGAGTTACTAACGGAGTTACTCCACTATAAAAGTAACTAGATACCAGTAAAAGTAACTATTGCGTTACTTTTTCGTTTTGTTCTGGAACATAATGTGCACCCGACGTGCGCATTTTTACCTTTAACAGTGCCAATATTTCCATCTAGAAAAGGCTGTTTTGCTGCTGAAGTCCTGTTTACTCTTCATCTCTCACTGTGCTGTAAGCACTAAACACCAACACCCGCCACTGTGAATGTGGAAACACCGGTGACGAGCGGTGAGGCTGGTGAAGCACTGACTTCAGTCCAATCAGATGAACATATACATCATATAAATCAAGTGGACAATTTGTTTGGCTACAGCAAAATATGTTTTATGCCCGCATTGTTTGTTCATACAAAACGCAAAACTATGAGTTATGGGTCTTACCTTATAGCTAGCGTTATACCTTATAAATGACCTGCACAGTCCACTTCGGTTCAGACCAGTTCCTTGTTTAAATCCAGTTAATGGTTTGAGCGTAGATATGTAATCCTCCATTTGGAAATGAGTCCAATGAGTTTTAAAAAGTAAAACAAAACGCGTGTGTCCTCCATAAACTCCTGTGTTTTGCTAGCGGCAGCCGAGTGCATCCAATTTCTAAAATCAACCGTCTAACACTTCACCTCTCTTTCTTATCATTCCTATAGTAATTGAAAAATTACCCTATGTGCATTTTAGATTATGTAAAAATATGTTATATGTATGTTAGCCAAACCTGTTGCTGTCCTTAGCAGATAAACCAGGAAGAGCAAGGAGCTTATCGATGGAATTGTATGCAGCCGACTTCTGCGCTCACATGCACTACTCTGTGGCTGACCTCACAGTGATACAAGCCGTGGTTGAGCGCGATTAAGACCCATATTTGTTTCAAAAACAAAATTTATGAGCCATCCTCTCAACTGTAGACATGTGGATTGTAAAGGAAATATGTTTTACATCAGCCAATAATTGCTGAGAGGTTTTCTCATCCTCCCTTCTCTCATGACAACACGTTCATTGTGCGTCTTGAGTAACGCGCAGTAACGGGATGTCGGAAATGATAACGGCGTTATAGTTACTGTCAAAGTAATTAGTTAGATTACTCGTTACTGAAAAAAGTAACGGCGTTAGTAGCGCCGTTACTAGTAACGCCGTTATTCCCATCACTGGCTATAGGAGGTAGTTTAGGTACTGCTGCTGTTCATTGAGCAGTCCGACAGCCTGGGGGTTGAGGTCTCCTGAGATCAGACACTCCAGAAAACAATGGTATGGTTAGTTATAGAATAACAAGTTAGTATTCATTAGTATAGTGACTGTAACATAAACACATGAAATGATTTATAAATTATATAAATCCTTGAAGCAGAGATGATATAATGCCGCTTTTCCACAGTATCAGTACGGTACAGTACAGTACGCTTCAGCACGGTTATTTTGCGTTTCCACTAGTGGATGGTATAGGAGATTTGAGTACTTTTCCGTACTGCCTCAGCCGTGGTTCCATCCCCATAGTACCCGTGCCATGACGTCACGTCGGCCCACTGCCTTACACTGATTGGTCAACGAGTGTCGTCACCGGAAGCAACATCTGAAAAACAACTCAACCGTGAGTTTAAAACCGGCTGCTCTGCTCGGCTCTGTTTTGGCTACATTACGTCCTCCTCACTCCAGAGAAATGGAATTGCACAGAAAGCCCCAAAAGTCCTAGTCCTGGTCGGTGGACGAGGTCCACACGTTCCTCTCTTCAGGCCAATAGAAAGAATTCAAAGGCAGCTCGAGGCTCAAGACAGTTTTCAGGGAGATCACCCAGCTCTGGATTTGTGACTAGTCTTTGGTAATCCTGGAAATAACTGGTTAGCTACGAATCCCGTTAAAGCTCTCACTGAAATGTATTTACTGTGTACATGTTTGATTGTCTGTTGTACACAGTAAGCTAGCTACATTTAGCTTCATTTAGCTATCGATAGCAGCTAAGCTAACGTCCTCCCTGTGCTACTGTGCTTTATCTCGTATTATCTGCAGTATTCACATGTTTCTGTTTTGTGCTTGTATTTAAGTTGTTGTGTGTATATTTGTATGAGAATCCCTTCCCATAAGTGTGGAGATTACCAACGAGTAATGAGTGACCGGAGTATTCTCCTCATCTGGACCTGGTCCGGACCTGGTCTCACACATACTTTTGACTTTGTAAACTGTTGGTTTTGCACTTTACTTTTGTTTTTGTAGTGGTTTACTTTGATTGTCAATAAGAACTTTCACAGGAGCCGAGAATTAAAAATTAATATAATGCGTTTATTAACTCAATTAACAATACATGGGAGACCCGTCAATCATGCATGGAGCTCTGCGCAGAAGAAGCTCCCCGTGACTCCTTGCTTTCCTTTTTAACTGCTCCTGTCAATACCAAATATGGAATCTTGGCATGGAATCTTGGCTGCGACCGAATAACAGGATCCAGATGTTTCCTTAATGACTATTACCAAACAGAATTCTTTACCGGTCAACAGACAGTGTTCAGGTCAGGCCGACCTAGCGCTTCCTAAACATATCCCAAAAGAACATTCCATTGCACTTAGGAAATCATAATATTTGTCAAACATTCTACCACATATTTCCCCCCCTTTCATGGCTCCCAGCCATGAATTAAGTTCCTTCACTAACTTTTCCTCAGCCTTAGCAAAGTAGTTACATGAGTTACACAATAATGTCAAACACTTAGTAAATGAGAGTAAATGAGATAACATAACTTTCAAACACTTGGTACATGATACAAAACAATATCACTCTTGAGTGTAGGCGTTGGCAGAACTTGGCTCGCACTTGCATTGTACATTATTTTGATTAAACATGAACTTAAGATGGACGAGTGGTCAAAAAGTAGGTATACCGTCACAGTCCATGGTCTTTTCATCGTCCAACGAGTCATCCTCCGCTAACCAGTCCTTGATGGGGAACTGCTCTGGTCGGCTACTCTTGCTCTCCGCATTCAGCACTAACATCTGTCTTGTTACCCCTCGCACCACTACTGCTCTCAATACCGGAATGCAACAGCAGAGGACAAGACTTATTGCCACAATGCAAATAATAACTGGTACTCCAATCTTCACCAACCCCAGTTTCCATGATCCTAAAGTCTGCTGTAGCCAGCTCAGCCAGTCCAACTCTGCATCCCTTCCAGCATTCTTCTTCATCTCCAACCTTAGAGCCTTGATTTTCCCCATTGCCTGTGTGAAAGCTCCTCCTACTCCTGTATGATCGGGAATAAATGTACAACAGTATTCACCCACTAGGGCACAGACCCCTGAGGTCTCTGCCAAAACCCAGTCTAAGGCCTGTCTATTCTGCCAGGCTACAGCACTAGTTGCATGCAACTGCTCTCCCAGGGCTGACATGGCACTATCCGTGTAATTGATGAACTGCTGGAAATTGTAGTAAATGTAGTTTATCCACTCGTGTTTTTATTTGTAGAGATCCAGGGCAAAATGGATTCAAACCCTGACTTAATTTCAGATCTTGCCTTAAACTCCTCTGGGATCCCTCTAGGCTGCCCAATACTGTCTAAATACACACCAGGGTCTGGTCGGAACGCCCTCTTCACCCTCTTACTATCACTTGTTTCCTCGCCCTGTGGGAAAACAATGAGCTCCTGCACCACCTGCACTCTGGTGCATCTTCCGGACCAGTTACCTGGAAGAACAGGAAACAGTACTTGGCCTCCACACCACCAAAAGTGATCGGAGAGAGGCGTTACCTGACTATGGAACGGGCATGCAGGGACATACAGTCTCCAATTGGGGTCCCTTAATCTGGACAGCTCGCTTCAGGGTAGACTTATTACAGTTGGCATTTACATTCCAGATGCTACTACACTTAGTTGCCTTGACTTCCCCCAACCTTACTGACCCTGTCTTTTCTATGCACTCGTACCGGCCCACAGGAAAGAATGCCACACCTCCCGGGGTCCCCATTTTTGCGCTCTGCATGCTTACTCTAACGTCTATCTCTGCACAGCGCTGAGTGTTTGTTTTACCTTTGTGCATAAACTCAACCTGCTCTTTGTACTGCGGGGTTCCCAAATACAACAGGCACTCCGCCTTACACCATACGCGCAGCGGGTCATTCTCTCTTACTGCTGTGTCACTACACTCCTTCCAACTAAACACAGTATTAAAAAGCAACAAAGGATCGGCCCTTGCCTTTGTACAAACGTAGCAGTCAGTCATTCCATTCGTCCGGCCTGCATACTGAACCCACTGATACCAGCTGTTATACTCTGCGCGATTTAGTAGTCTATCTGGCTCTACCTCCTCGGTCTCATCACCTAGCCCTGCACCAATTCTCGAAACAAAACCTCCAGCCGCCTGTCCTATCCCAGCCACCGTCCTGTGAAACCAGTCCGTCCAATTTAGGTTAGTCTTAACCACGTCACTGATCTCTGCAGTTTTTAAATTCATTCTATCCCCGTCATGCTTCTCCATTGAGTTGTCTCTCCGTACGTCAGTCACCAGTACGTCAGGATTTCGGTTTTGGCCATCCGGGACTATCAGGTCAGCCCTACTCTGTCCAGTCAGGTCAGTGTCTGCCTGATCATTCTGATTGTCCGCTAGGCGAGCGATGTCAAGGTTGGTAGGGTTTTTCTGCTGTATTTGGGCTCCAGCATCAGTTTTGTCAGTCAGTTCTGGTGAGTCCATCAGTCTCTTTTGGATGGGCGACACCTTTATCGCAGTCCGGTCCTCTAGTTCCGAGGGCTTCAATAGTCTCTCCTGGATCGGTGACCCTCTGGATAGTGTCCCCTCTTCCAGTTCTGAGGGCCTCAACAGTCTCTCCTGGATCGGTGACTCTCTAGAAGCAAGTTCAGTCCCACGTTCTGTGTGTAGAGTTCCGTCACTCTGTCCTGTTTTGTCTGGGCTGGCGGGTAAGTCCACCCGCATGCCTTGGTCCACAGTCATGTGGTCTTTTTCCTCCATCTTTATAACAGTCTCGTCTTTGTAGCCCGGAGGGTTCAATTTAACTTCACGTTCCTCAATTCCAGCAACGAAAAGCTTGGTCCATCCCACAAAGTATGTCTGTGGTAATTGTCCTTTCAGTGGGTCAAATTCCACCCGTACTAGCCACACATCGCCTTTTTCCTTTATGGCAATACCACAGTCTCTTTCACCCCACGTTGACCTAATCATCTTCTTTCTCCCAAGTGACCAACCGATCCCACACAGTCGATAGTCAGAAGTTTTCACATAAACATTGAACGTGGTCATGTCATCAGTCCAGATCATAAGGGGCATTTGGGCAGTCCAGCTCACGTCTTCTTTGTATGTTCTACTAGGGTCTGTGTACGACCAATTGTCTTCTAGTGGCCATTTATCGATTGCTCTTCTATGTCTCTCGGCCAGTGGGAGTTCCTGTCCCTTCCACCAGGATGACGGCAGGGAACTCAGCGGTACTATCATTGTCATTACCAGCACCACAAGGATCCTCGTCCCCCCCTTCCAAGGACTCGTCGCCTTGGCAGCCATAGTCATTCTTCTCCTTTTCCTTTATGGTCTTTTCCTCGTTGCCGTCAGCCGGGGCCTTGACGCAGTGGTTCAGGTGGTACCACGTCGGCGATCCCTTCACCTGCACCGCCGTTGACGTCGCGTTCACGACCTCGTAGGGACCTTCCCTCCGTGGAGTATGCCACTTCCGTCGGAAGGTTTTCACATAGACCAGGTCCCCCGGCTTCACTGCAGGTGGCACGTCCTCCTCCTTTGTCTGGCTCTGCACAGAGTTAATACGAGCAAAAATACTCCTGTGGATGTTAGACAACTGTTTCACATAGGATTTCATGTCATTTGTTAACACATCAATAGGGGGGCCCTTAGCAGCTCTGTACACCGGTGATGGCATTGGCCGACCAGTGAGCGCTTCATGCGGGGTTAGTTTTAAGCTTCTATTGGCGCTCCCCCTATAGGCCATCAAGGCAAGTGGCAGTGCATCCACCCAATTCAAGCCGGTGTTCATGCAAATTTTTAGTAGTTTGTTTTTTAGTATACCATTCGCTCTTTCAACCATTCCTTGACTCTGAGGATGATAAACACATCCTAACCTTTGCTTGACTCCTAACTTTTGCAACACACATTTTACGGTTTTGTCTACAAATTCCCGGCCGTTATCAGAGCTGATACGTCGGGGAAGCCCAAATCTAGGAAAAACCTCCCTGCACAAAAACTTGTCTGCATTCTTATTTTTTTTTTTGCAGGTAGGGCCTCAATCCATCTACTAAATCTGTCAATGACAACCAACATGTACCGTTTACCTTGCACTGGTCGAATCATGTCAACATAATCAATGGTTAAATGCTGAAATGGTCCTTCAGGAGTTGGAATGTGACCGGCGGGTGGGGTCATGCCCCTGCGAATGTTACTTTTTAGACATATTTCACAGTGACTAATTACATCGTCCACGTGCTGCTGTAGTTTTGGAGCCCAGAAGTTCCACTCCCTTATCTTCCACAGCACTTCTCCTCTCGACTCATGAGCCAACCCATGAGCCTCGTTTATCAACAGGGGCAATAACCCGGTGGGTGCAGCAAAGAGCCCTTCATGGTTTCTCCAAAGTCCTTGCGAATCCTTAGAGGCTCCTCGCTGCAGCCACAACTGTCGCTCTGCTTCTGAGACCTCTTCTTGTAACAACAGTAGATCCTTGTGTGTTAATTGTTCTTCTAAGTCTATCATGTGAGTTACCATTATGGCATGAGCACCTGCCGAAGCTGCTTGCTTGGCTGCCTCGTCAGCTGCTGCATTGCCTCTCGTGATCCACGAGCTGTCTTTGCGATGAGCCGCATATTTTACAATAGCTATTGCTTTTGGCTTCATCATGGCTGTCAACAATCTCTTTATCTGATTACAGTGGTGGATTGGAGAGCCGTCTGTCTTCCTGAAACCTCTTCCTTTCCATGCCGCATCAAAAATATGGCACACACCGTGTCCATATGCTGAATCAGTAAAAATATTTACTCTCTTACCCTCTCCGAGCTCGCATGCGCTCGTCAGGGCCTTCAGTTCCGCTAACTGTGCAGAGCACGGCTGCTGGCAGGTCTCAGTTTGGACAACTTTTAGGGCTGCCTTCCATACTTACAATGGCATACCCTGCTTTGAGTGCCGCCCCATCTCTGTAACAGGAGCCATCCACAAACAATGTCATGTCTGCCGACTCCAAAGGGGTTGCATTCAAATCAGACCGCAACTTAGTGTAATTTTCTGATTCAGTCACACAATCATGAGGCTCTCCCTCAAACGGTAGTGGGATTGAGTCCGCAGGATTTTTCACCTTACACACGCGGATTGTCACATCGGGATAATCTACAAGTAAATGATACTCTGTTAATCTTTGTGCCGTTAACACAAACTTTCCCTTTTCAAGTAGATTCACCAATTTATGATGTGTCATTATTTCTATGGGGTAACCCATAGTGAGCGCTGACGCTTTTTTGTATAGCAGGTGGGCTGCTGCCAGATTCTGGTAACATTCAGGTAGCCCCATTTCCACTGGGGACAATGCTACAGAGTAGTAAGCAATAGGTTGTCCCCACATTTGTTTTCTGGGTCAGCACCCCACAGGCATGATTTTGTCGGCATGAAATAAACAGTTGGAATGGTTTTTCATAGTCTGGGAGGGTTAGCGCTGGGACCTGCTGCAACAAAGTCTTGATCCTTTCAAAAGCCATATAACCTTCTGGAGTCCAGATCACTTTTCCTCTCAGGTTTCCAGCCCCCTGTTCTTTAATCATTTTTCTCAGGGGCTGGACAACCAGGGAGTATCCCTCAACCCATTCTGAACTATAACCAGTCATCCCTAAGAATGTCATCATTTCTTTGACTGTTGTTGGCCTAGGAGCCTGTGATATAGCCTCAAGCTGGGCCGGTGAGACTGATCGGGACCCCTCCCTTATCAATCTCCCCAAGTACTCAACTTGGTCTTGACAATATTGCAATTTCCCCAAGGACGCCTTATGTCCTTTTTCTGCGAGCATGGTCAGCAGAGTCACAGAATCTTTATGGCACGTTTCCAGATCAGGTGCACACAAGATAATATCGTCGACATAGCTAATTATGGTGCTGGACACTTTGCCTGGCAGTTCTGCCAAATCTTCTCTCAAGATTTTATTGAAAATATGGGGGACTTAGTTTTAGGCCTTGTGGTACCCGGCGGTAAGTATAGGATTGATTTCTGTATGTGAAAGCAAATAAATGCTGGCTTGAGGGACTTAATGGCACGCTGAAAAATGCAGAGCACAAATCAACCACAGTGAACCACCTTGCATCAGACGGCACATTTGTTAACAGTGTGTGTGGGTTTGGGACCTCAGACTGACAATCCTCAATCACTTTATTCAGGGCACGCAAATCGTGTACTAATCTGTATTTACTTTTGTCTGCTTTTAATATTGGCAATATTGGTGTGTTACTGCATGGGTTTGGCTCTTCCACCAGGACTCCAGCCTCCACAAGGCCTCGAATTGTTTTTTCAATTCCAGCCTCGGCCTCTGGTTTTAAGGGGTACTGCGGTCTCCAAGGGGGTCTGCACCCGGGTTTGAGCTTAACCTCAACTGGCTGTGCTGTCTTAATACGCCCTACGTCAGTGTCATGTTTAGACCACAATTCAGGTGGTACAACAGATAACATCTCTTCCTTGAACTCTGAGTGTTGCTTACAGTTTTCCAAGTGGCACGGGAGTCTGGTAACCTGTGGCTGAGCCCAACCCGATGAGGAGATGTCTACTTTGATATATAACTTGTCCTTGCTTAACCAAATGTTTTTGTTTTCAGTGCACATATAATCAGCTTGCATTGCCTCCTGAACCATAGGACCCAAATGCTTAACTTCATAGTCTGGATTTACTAACAATGTGACATGTGGAAGGCTGTTCTTCACCTTAAACTCTTTTTCTAAATATGCACTGTTCTCAACAACCATTGCTGCTCCCTGTTTCCCTATTATGATTGAATATGCCTTAATCTGGACTCTACCTGGCTGTTTTCCGAGCCACTCCTCTGGACATGCTTCAGACTTATCTCTAAAAAATTGTAATGTGCAATGTGCCCGCACATTGCCATACATTAATCAATTTTTATGTGGTGAAGCCTGGGGCAGATTTGCTTTTATAAAGTCCATCCATGTGTTTGTGGGTTCCATTAAAGTCTGATCAAGATTTCCCAACCAATACACAACTTCTTCTTCAGGGTTTAATGTCATTTGATAATGTGATGCTTCCACAATCACTACATCCGGTGAGCACAAAATAGCACAGTTCAGCTTACATAACGCATCTCTTCCCAACAAGTTTATCGGGGTTTGCTCTGATATTAATACTGGCAGTTCAATAGTCTTTCCTTGAAAATGCAGGGGCACTGGGTTGGACAATGGTGTCAGCTGCTTGATCCCTGAAAATCCAACAATGCGAACAAACTGTTGTGACTTGGGAAGGTGGCGGGAATCTGGTTGCCCCACGCAGGTGTAGGCTGCGCCTGTGTCTGCCATCATCTGGACTGGTTTTCCCGCTAGTAGAACCTGCAGCATTGGTTCCTCATCAGGGCTTGATGTTGCCGCCAGCTGATGACCTTCCCCTGGATTCTCAAGGCATCCCTAGTAACCAGCAGGTGGTCCCTGCCATGAGTTTACAGGGCGTCTTGCTGGTGTTCTGCCAGAATACGGTTCTTGGATCTCGTAGTAGGGATCCTGACGCGGCGGTTGTCGGCAGTTCATTTTCATATGTCCGGGTTGTCCGCAGTTATAACATCTTGGGGGGTCTCTTCTCCATCCTCTGCCTCGGCTTCTTCCAGGGGAGTAGCCTCTCCCTCTATTCCCCGCTTGCAGATAAATCACTTGCGGCGCTGGGGCCGGTGTTGGAGGCAGAAATTGAGGGACTGGTGGTACAACATCAGCAGACACTACGGCTTGTATTTTCTTTTTCCCAGATGACAGTTGTGTCTGCGTTTAATTTCCTCACGGTCTCCTCATCCTCCTGCTTTTGTCGTGCCTGCTTTTTGCGCATTTTTGCGACTGCATCAACGACATGGTCAGTAAACTGTTCAAATGTCATGTTGTACAGTCTGCTTTGCGCCGTCTCGGGCAGCCCTTCGACTATCCGCTTCCTCAGGGCTGTCCTATGGAAGATGTCATCCTCCGGTTTTGCACCTGTTTGCTTGATCCACTCTTTTCGTGTGTTATGTACGTACGCCTGGGGACTTTCATCTTCTTTGAGGGGTGCCGTAACGATGCTGTCAGGCTGGATTCTGACCGGAAACTTTTCCCTCAGTGCAGTCCATAGCTGATTGCGATATCTGTTGAAAATGTCCCCATCATTGGCTTGGGTTCTGACATACTGCTCCAGTTTTGCAGTGCATAACACTTCTTCCATCTCATTCTTTCCCAGAGTCTTTCCCCAAATTGCCTTTATGTCTCCCATGGCGATAATGTTTGCAATGGTCTCTTCTTCGAAAGTCGCAATCCATTTACTTGCACCATCATGTAGGCAGGGCAGACGTTGTATCAGTCCTTCTAAGTCCATAGTGGCCCAGGGCACGTACTGGAGATCCCTGCCTTTTGCTAGCAGCGGATATTCTGATCCCTCCAATATAGTTGATGTGACAGCTGGTTCTTGTGAAACGAATGACACTTCTCCATTTAGTATTCCTTTTTCCTGTATGACCCCTTGACCGTTGTTGAATGAGATACGAGAAGATGGTTCAATACGTGCGGCGTCGTTGGCCTCTTCGGTTAGGACGTGGTCATTGGACAGAGATCGTGTCAGTGTGCTTTGTTTCTTCAAGATGTTTTTCCAGGGTGGGATCAGTTTAATCTCCTTCTGACTCGCCCCTTTCTCCATTTCTATTATGCTCATGTCCAGTAATGAAGGCTCTTGTGAAACCTTTTCGATGATTTCCTCTTTCTCACTAACTTCCTCCTCTTCTATATCCCCTTCTAAATCACCATCTATCCCCTCTGCCCTTCTTAGAGACCTTTTTACATCATAGCTGTAGCCACTGGCTCTCCTCCCTTTCCTCCCCTTCCAGGGGAGGAGCTCCTCAGACCCCTGCTCCGCCACAGGTGTCTTTCCTTCAGTGAGAACTGGGTACAATGCATTTTTATCAGACTTCAATATGTAATCACCACTGAATGATCATTTTCTTAAAGGCATCTGAGCGGAGTATGGTGGAGGATTTGCCAAACTGTTTCTTAGTAGTCTCATCTCTGGCTGTGACTAATTTATTAACGTGTTGCTTGCATGCCCTCCACAGAGTTTTGCCTGATTCCTCAAACAGTTTTAACACCATAGATTGTTTTTCCCTTTTTTGTATGCGTTTTTGTGATTTGTCCTTTGGTTTGTATGTTTTAATTAAAATTCCATTTCGGTTGCCTTCTCCAAATCAAATGTACCCTCTGGTGGCCAAGGTGCCTCGTGATCTTTCGTAATTTTGTGCCATTTCTCAGAGCAACTTTTTATTTCCTCTGCCAAGAGCGGGTACTTTTTTCCTAGAATTTCTACTGGGTTACAACTTTGCGCTTGCATTTGCTGCTGTGGGGCATTACCGCCACGCCCAATCTTACAGCGCCTCATTGTTTACTTAGGTTGCTTTCAATAATACTATATGGGTGTAAGCCAAAATTTAAGTGGGAGTTGTGAATTTAACAATGAGAGAAGCTTTTAATATCAGTTCAAAAGCAAGTTGTGCTGTTTAGGAGCAACCCACAATCTCTCAGTCGGTAGTATTTAGAGACAAAATGTTTCACAGCACAACAATGACAGCTTGCCGCAATTCAAAAATGCTGTTTAAACAAGACCTGGTTTGTTTGGACAACAGAATATATTTTAAAATTGTGTAAAATTAGGTAATACAGCCTTTGAAACCGTCAACAAAACCCTAAGAGCAGTCCCATCTCAAAGTTACGCCTCCGTGCTTTACTCAGAGCACAGGAGAAGTAGGAGAGCAAAGGGAGGGGCTGTATGTGTGTGTGTATATATCAAGCCAGACCAGAGCGCAGCTGATGATTTTTCAAAGTTAAATCAAATAACCCTTTTGACTTCACCATTAACGGCACAAAGATATAATTGTACGTACGTAATATGTCTGTATATATTTGTAAAAGAAAAGCTTTTCACTGTAAAATCAAGAAATCAAGAAAATAATCTGACACGCATATACAATAACGAGACAGGACAAAGATACATCAACCGGTTTTTAACTTATTTACAAAGCGCTTTGTGTGGGAATGGCCATTTTTCGTTTCTCATAACTCATAACTCCTAACTCATAACCCCGGAGCACCGTAATAACAGATAGCTGTCCCCCCTTTTCCCCAGGTGATCACCCCAGGGGTTAGAAAGACCCTGTTATTGATTTAGGACGACCTTTCCGGATTCACAGATCGCTCAACCTACTTATATTTTTGGGTCAAAAAGCTCTATTTTTCTCTCACAAACACGGGCTCGTGCCTGTTTATACTCGGTCCAACTGTCAGACCTCCGCGCTGACAGTTCCCACAAGGAAGCCGAGGGACACGATCTCGCAGTCTCTAACTCTCACGACTCAGAAATTTCCCGACTTACGTGTTAAAAACACAACGTACAATGACAATGGACTGCGTTAACACTTTTTCATTTTATGTACTCTTTTCCGCAGTCACTAAATTTCACGACTCCGAAATTTCCCGGCTTACGTGTTAAAAACACAACGTGCATTTGCCAATAGACTGATCTCGCAGTCTCTAAATCTCAAAGTCAAAACATTTACCGATTTACATGTTCAAAAACACTACGTAGTTCCAATGGACTGCCATAACTCACTGTTTCTTTTTACTTCCTTTTTCTATAACAACATTAACCACATACATTCAAAACATTCATATATTAGTAAATATTAAACAGTTTTACATGCGATTGCCAGATCTCCCCAACACAGGACTTTTTAAAGAGCCAAAAAGGGTCTTACCAACACCAACTTAGCAACCTCCGGTACAAAAAACACCCAAAATATAAGCAAAATTGCTTACCTTATTTTGTGGCCACTTTTTGGGGGTTCGTTGCGTCGGAGGCCGCCGGTTGGTATTGTGACCTATTGCCTGTTTTCTTGGCATCTGCGGCTGATTTAGTTCATGTTCTTGCCAAAAAAGTGTGGGCCCGTAAAAGGCGTGGAGGCCTGCTCGTGCGTCTTAGGAGAAGAGGAGCGCGCACGGCTCTCCCCGGCATTTTTCTCTCCAACGTACGCTCACTGGGCAATAAGATGGACGAACTCGGCCTGCTGATGAGAAGAAACAAGGACTTCGCCACATCCTGTGTCCTCTGCTTCACTGAGACCTGGCTCAATGAACGGATCCCGGACAGTGCTCTGGAGCTTCAGGGCTTTGAGCTGTTGTTTTGGCATTGTGCGCTATCAGGAAAGAGCAGAGGCGGAGGGCTCTGTTTCTACGTCAATACAAACTGGTGTAACGATGTGACAGTGATCTCCAAGCACTGTTCTCCTGCTCTGGAATATATTTTCATTCATTGTAAACCATTTTACACCCCTCGTGAATTTGTTTAATTCATTCTTGCTTCTGTTTACATACCGCCATTTGCGGACGCGCGCTAGGCTCAGCGTGCACTCGCAGAGCAAGGACTATGTATGGAGCGTTTATACCCGGATTTTAATAAGGGAAACTTGAGCCAGGAATTACCCAAATACAGTTTATCAAATGCCCGACCAGAGAGGAGAACACTCTGGATCACTGCTACACCACTGTGCGCGGAGCTTTTTGCGCTGTTCCCCGAACTGCCCTCGGCTTCTCGGATCACTCCATGATACATCTGATCCCTGCTTACAGACAGAGACTAAAGCTCTTGAAACCTGTAGTGAGGAGCCCCAAAGTGTGGTCTGATAAAGCTGTGGAAGAGCTGTGCGCATGCATGGAGTCTACAGACTGGGACCTTTTCAGAGCTGCCACAGACAGTTTGGATGACTACACGGACACTGTCATACATTCACTTCTGCGAGGATTGCATTATTCCAACAAGGGCCAGGGTCATCTATAACAACGACAAACCCTGGTTTACTGCTAAACTCCGGCAGCTCAGGAAAGCAAAGGAGTCTGCTTTCAGGGAGGGGGACCGCAGAGGCTACAAAGCAGCTAAATATCAGTTCAGGGATGAACTGAAAGCAGCCAAGTCCCGGCACAGAGAACGACTACAGGAGCAGTTTGGTAACAACGATACTGCTTCTATCTGGAGGGGCCTACGGGAGATCACCAACTACAAGCCCAAAGCCCCCCCCTGTGCTGACTACCACAAGCTAGCTGACGACCTGAACTTTTTTTTCAGTCGCTTTGATGCTGCTCCTGACACCTTCCCCACCCCCACTACTCTAACGACCCACCCATCAGCCCTGCCCCCACCCTGACAATAGCCTCTAAAGATATCAAACAACTCTTCTTGAGGCTGCACCCCCGCAAAGCTCCTGGCCCGGACCACGTGTCTCCGGCCACTCTGAGACACTGCGCCAGTGAGCTTCTGCAGTCCTGCCATGCCCCGGCCTGCTTCAAATCCTCCATCATTGTCCCCGTCCCGAAGAAGCCCAGGATCAGAGGACTCAATGACTACAGACCTGTAGCACTTATGTCTGTCGTCATGAAGTCATTTGAACGCCTGGTCCTCTCCCATCTCAAGTCCTTCACCTCCCCCCTCCTGGACCCCCTGCAGTTCGCCTACAGAGCCAACAGATCTGTAGACGACGCCATTAACCTGGCCCTCCACCACATCCTACAGCACCTGGACTCCCCGGGGACCTACGCCAGGGTCCTGTTCGTGGACTTCAGCTCTGCCTTCAACACGATCCTGCCATCCCTGCTCCAGGACAAGCTCTCCCAGCTCAACGTGCACGATTCCACCTGCAGGTGGATCACTGACTTCCTGACAGGAAGCAGCGAGTGCGTCTGGGGAAGAATGTCTCGGACTCTCGGATTATAAATACAGGAGCCCCACAGGGCTGTGTTCTTTCTCCCCTGCTCTTCTCCCTGTACACCTACCACTGCACCTCTAGCCACGACTCCGTGAAGCTGATCAAGTTCACGGATGACACCACCCTCATTGGACTCATCTACAACAACGATGAGTCCACCTACAGGAGGGAGGTGGACCGGCTGGTGTCCTGGTGCAGTGGTAACAACCTGGAGCTGAACGCCCAGAAGACAGTGGAGATTATTGTGGACTTCTCGAAGAGTACTGTCCCCCCGCCCCCACCCTCCGTGATGGACTCCCCCATCACCTCTGTTTCCTGCCGTTTCCTGGGCACCACCATCACCCAGGACCTCAAGTGGGAGCCGACCATCAGCTCCCTCATCAAGAAGACCCAGCAGAGGATGTACTTCCTGCGGCAGCTCAGGAAAGCCAAGCTGCCTGCACAGATGTTGGTGCAGTTCTACACGGCCATCATCGAGTCCATCCTCACCTCCTCCATCACCGTGTGGTTCGCTGGAGCCACAGTCAGGGACAAACAGAGACTACAGCGCATTGTGCGCTCTGCAGAGGAAGTGATCGGCCGCAGCCTTCCATCGCTGCAGGACCTGTACGTCGCCCGAGCTCGAGGCCGGGCTGGTCGTATCACAGCCGACCCCTCTCACCCTGCACATGGACTATTCCAACCTCTCCCCTCAGGCAGGAGACTGCGGTCCATCAGGACTAGAACCTCCCGCCACAAGAACAGTTTCTTCCCCTCTGCTGTTGGACTCTTGAACACTTTTTAACCTGTCCCCCCGCCCTTTATAAAGTCACTTTACTGCCCATCATACGTCACTTTACTTCACTGTACTGCTGTCACCTTACATTGTGTGCACCATGTGCACTTGTATATTGTAAATAGTAACTGTAAGTCTATTTTAAATTTAAATGTATTCCTTAGAAGTGTTTTTTATTCTTTATTTTGTATTATCTCTTTCTGACTGTTGCACTGAGCCAAAGCAATTTCCAAGTCCGTGACTTCCTGTTACTTACGTGGCAATAAAAATGATTCTGATTCTGAAAAATACAGCAGAATTTCGATGGGTTTGTTGTTAGCATCTATGCTAAATTCTCCAATAATGCTAACGTTAACAATCTTGAGGGGCAGTTAAGCAAGTGTAGTTGTCTCCTAATGGTGTTTTGGTGTTATAGGCATGTAGTAGAGAGGTTCTTAGTTGACAAAATAGTCCTTGTTTTTGATGCACTTGCTAGCGCAGTAACTCTGCTCAGATAACACCTTTTCTTTTAGCATAGTTACATAATATAGCTACATATAGTTAGAAATGCTAGGAAATGTTGTATTGTTTTAACTTACCTTCAAAATTGTGCAAGTACTGAGAGGTGAAAAGATGTAAATCCCTTCTCTTTTACTCTGAGGAGCAGGAGACAAAAACATTTAACAATCCAATGAACATCATCAATGGATATATTTCGTAGATTCCCAAGATATCTAGAAAAATGCAAATCTGTGTTTGCTTGAGCCATTTGACGGACCAAACCAGACCTGAAGCTGAGACTCCACTCGCGGCCATTTTGGATAGCTCCAGTAGAGCACATTTTTTGGCCCATTAGTTAGAACGGCGGGGATAGGCGTGACTCTGTCCATTAATATATACAGTCTATGGTGTGTTTCTATGGTTACATCTACAGAGTGTCGTTCTGTTTAGTCCAGCGAGCGCTGTGACCATAACTGGACTTTGCCGCTGGCTCCTGGTGCGGATTCAGTGATAGTTTTAGCAATAGTCCACTTTTCTATGGCTTGTTTGGGGTGCACCGCTGGTCTGCTGTCCTGACCCTCCACATGGTGTGCTGCTCTGACCCTTCACATTGTCTGTGTCAGCTCTGGAGACACATTTACTGCTCAAACTGCATCCAAATGTAGCCCAACCCTGACTATATTACTCCATGCCTGCTTCACCTCTGTCTCTCCTGCTCAGAGTGCTCAGGCAGTGATCATTGACCAAGACACCCACAGAGCTCTGCTGCCACCTGCTGGCTTAATAAAATACTGTCTACAGCCAAACCCCAGACATATATGATACACAGACACAGACGGACACGAAAAGATTGTACCATCGACGTCAACATTGTTTTTCAATCTCAGTGGTACATTCCTGGTTAAATAAAATAAAAATAACTTCTTCTTTTTTTCAGTAATTCTTTGGCGTACCCCTAGAGGTACCCCATTTTGAGAACCACTGGTTTAACCAATGAAGCTAACTTTTTATTTTACGCTTGTTTCTTAACAAGTTGATCAAATGACGTGGCTGGTTTGTTAAATGTGCAAAGTGTAAATGTAATTCTTTGGATCACCCTGTAGGGGGCGCTAATGCTACAATTTCATGTTTTTCACATTTAGCTGACCTAGATCAAAGAGTTTAACAACTGATTCATTTTTGGTGCTAATCGAACTGTATATGAGTAAATGGAAGCAAAATTTTAATTGTCAATTGTCTTTGTTATCCGCTGCTGGCACACTATCTAATCTATAAAAATTCTGCAGCGACATTTTTATGTTACATGTGTTGAGATGAGCAATTTTGAGACAAATTGGTCAATAGCGTGTGGTGAAAATAAGAGAAATGTGTTAATCATTGCCACAACAACACAATAAAAACATGTCTACATCCTCTGGATCAGAATGTCATATTTGTGCGAAATTTCCAACAATTTGACAAAACTACATTTCTTTTTCCCCATGTAAAATGTACAACCTTGGCTAACTCTGTAGGGGGCGCTAATGCTGTATTTTCCCGTTTCATGCAAATTGGCCAAAAGAAGTTTCCAATTGAGAAAATTATACATTTGCGATAAAGAATGTATAACTTATCAATATAGTGCAGCTAACCTTTGATGGTACATGGGTTTAGATGATGTGGTGCAATTTTGAGCCAAATTGGTGAAACGGCCGAGGATGGTTTGTTTTCCAACAGACCTGTGGGAAATTTTACCAGTTGTCATTTTTTCGTTTTCCCTTCACCACCATATTTTAAATATAGGTATATAATTCACACATAGCATTAATCTCCTGTTTATTTCTACACAACACACCACAAACCGCTCCCAAACTCTCAGAGCAGAGGGTGCAACACATGATAATTGTGGAGGATTAGGGGATCTTTTTCGTTGAAGTGCTTCTTTCCATCAAATAACGTTTTTGCCATTGCTAAAGTAGGGAATACGCTGTTTGCTAAAGCTAAAGTGTACCTCTGTCTTGCTCCTCCTCCTTCTCCGTGCACACACAGGAGCACAGGAGTCGCTGCTCCTCCTCACACACCTCTGTCTCGCTCCTCCTCCTCCTCCACTCATATGCACCCAGTGTGAGCAGCTGAATGCAAGCGTCCATCGCTACTTACACGGCGCTCATTCCCGTCTCTTTCCCGTCTCTGACTCACTCGGATTCAGACACTGCTAAAGTTATTTAGCCGCCCTCGCGCCTGCCTGTTTACAAATCACTTTAGGTGAAAATTTGACACATCATTGTAATAATGTACTTTTGCACTCTGAGGTCCAGAGAAAAGGGTTACGGGGTCCGGACCTGGACCTGGACCGCAGTCCGCCATTTGGGGACCCCTGCAATAGACCCTATCCCTTGTCGGGACATGGGCCTAATAAGAATTTTTTTTTCAAAACTTCTTGAGCAAAAACAGTATAGGTTTCCATGGTACATGATTCCATCATATTAAAGCATTTGAGTAGACGCACGCAACTGTTGCGTTTTGGTGAGTGGCGGGCCCTGAGGCATCCGTCACTCACCGCAACCTCTTGGATTCACCATTGTGAAAGCAATATAAAACGTATATTATCTGTACTTAAGGTCTGATTCAGGATTATTTCAGTATTTTGTTATGTATTTGTCCTCAGCCTTCACGTAGCTGCTGCTCGAGGGCAGACTGAATGCCTGGTGGCAATCCTTTCCCAGGGAGTGGACCTGTCCATCACAGATTCAGCAGGTAAAATCACCACTTTAACTATTTTCACTAATCAAACATAATGCAAGAGTTGGCTTTGAACTTTCTCCAGGTTTAAGTCCTTTACACCTTGCAGCCAAAAACAATCACCCAGAATGCTGCAAAAAGCTCATCCAGGTACGAGCTGTTTTCTTGTGTCAATCGGCTTTTTTCATATTTGTCCTGAATAATACTTTCAATTGTTTTGATTTTCAGTGTAATTGTCAAATAGATGCCCTTGACAGTTTGGGAAAGACTGCGCTTCATCATGCTGGTATGTCAATGCTAGTAGACCATTTTTACATGAACAAATTGACACAAAAGGTTAAAGTAACTGTTCTTGTTATTGATCAGCTGCGAGTGGGAGTGTCCAGACTGTTCAACTCCTCTGCAAACAAAAGTCTCCCATCAACATCAGAGACGCAGTGAGTGTTTTCTAAAAATCCAGCATGTTTAAAGCTGGAGTACCTAACATTACAACAACAACAACCAAGGCCAATGATTAGTGAGTGTGTGTCTCAATAGAATAACGTTGGAACTTTACTCGTCTCTGAAGAAATATCCAAAAAGCACTCCATTTACAGTGGGGCAAAAAAGTATTTAGTCATCCACCAACTGTGCAAGTTCTCCCACTTAAAATAATGACAGAGGTCTGTAATTTTCATCATAGGTACAATTCAACTGTGAGAGACAGAATGTGAAAAAAAATCCAGGAATTCACATTGTAGGATTCACATGGTGGAAAATAAGTATTTGGTCAATAACAAAATAATAACTCAATACAATACAATTTATTCTTGTATAGCCCTAGGTCACAACAGAAGTCATCTCAGAGGACTTACCAAAACCATTGAAATCACCAACACAGGTCAGAGAATCATCAGTTAAAACACATGAAAAATATAATGCACACACGGAAGATAATGTCCATACATGTTGTAGAATGCTGTAGTGTCCTGGATCATCACCAATCCTTTCTGTTGGACACTAACTGTCCAACAAGACCCTCCTGCATCGACAAGGAAAAACTCTTAAAAAACCCATTGGGAAAAAGTGAAAAACCTTGGGGAGAACTAGGGAAACCCACAGGGAGGGAGACCCATTTGAGAAAGGGGTCCGCTCCTCCGGACGGACAGGCAAATGATCTAGGACCTAAGCTAGCTACAGAATGTGGACCAGTGGCCGCTGAACGTGGACAGGTCCGGTGCAGGACTGAAGCACTCCAAAGCGGGTCGGGCAGGGCAGTCCGCAGGTGTAGATGGAGGAGGCCAGGCTCAGAGATCCCGTCATCGTACCATGAAACAGACAATGGGACAACGGGTGAATAGCAATGAACAAACTACAGTCAAAATCCTAATAATGCTAAACAGGTAAAGTAGGAAGGAGGAGAGGATAGTGCTCAAGTTTCAATACTTCTCCCAGCAAACTGACTCTCTATGCAGCTTGACTGACAGTCTGAGGAGTTTAGCCTTCCTTGAGTCTTACCTTCCTAGCCATATGCTAAACTAAAGAGGACTCAATACTTTGTAATATAACCTTTGTTGGCAATAACAGAGGTCAAACGATTACTATAGGTCTTTACCAGGTTTACACACACAGTAGCTGGTATTTTGGCCCATTCCTCCATGCAGATCTTCTCGAGAGCAGTGATGTTTTGGGGCTGTCGCAAAGCAACACGGACTTTCAACTCCCTTCACAGATTTTCAATGGGGTTGAGGTCTGGAGACTGGCTAGGCCACTCCAGGACTTTCAAATGCTTCTTACGGAGCCACTCCTTCGTTGCCCGGGCGGTGTGTTTGGGATCATTGTCATGCTGGAAGACCCAGCTACGTTTAATCTTCAAAGCTCTCACTGATGGAAGGAGGTTTTGGCTCAAAATCTCACGATACATGGCCCCGTTCATTCTTTCCTTAACACGGATCAGTCGTCCTGTCCCCTTAGCAGAAAAACAGCCCCAAAGCATGACGTTTCCAACCCCATACTTCAGAGTAGGTATGGTGTTCTTGGGATGCAACTCAGTATTCTTCTTCCTCCAAACACGACGAGTTGAGTTTATGCCAAACAGTTCTACTTTGGCTTCATCTGACCACATGGCATTCTCCCAATCCTCTGCTGTATAATCCATGTGCTCTCTGACAAACTTCAGACGGGCCTGGACATGCACTGGCTTCAGCAGGAGGACACGTCTGGCACTGCAGGATTTGATTCCCTGTCATCGTAGTGTG
Organism: Knipowitschia caucasica; assembly: GCA_964034765.1. NCBI lineage: Eukaryota > Metazoa > Chordata > Actinopteri > Gobiiformes > Gobiidae > Knipowitschia > Knipowitschia caucasica. The sequence goes on along the minus strand of OZ035823.1, from coordinate 39,819,300 downwards.
TTGCTGATGGTAACCTTTGTTAAGGCCTGTGTACACTCGTGCGGCGCTGCTTACGGTTGCGGTTACGTTGGACCTACGTAACCACAGTTTGTGGTACACTTGCGCGTTCCCCGAATGTTGTAATCCCACAACCAACCACGTGATGGCAAACTCACAGGAGTTGCCTAAAGCCTGATTCACACGAGACGATTTTAAAATTGTCGGCCGATTTTTTTCTCTGTGTAAGACCTCACAAACGGAGATTAAAAAATCATGGGTCTAACCACTTTGGTCGTACAGTGTGTGGTGCGCAGCCACACAGCAAAAATCACACAAACCACACACATCGCACACGAACCGACTAACCCACTTAAACAGGCTGTATCTAAAATTGTGGTGCAGAATCTTGTTAATACTTTTCACCAGGGGTTAGTGGACATGTGTGCCTGTAATATGAGCAGCATTTGTGGGTGTGGTTATATTGAAAGTTTTTGAGTAAATTGAGTTCGTAAAACACCTGCGGCGCTGCAGCGCGGATGCGAAGCAGCAACAGTAGTACTGAGCGGAGCAAGAGCAGAGCAGAGGGAGAGAGTGTTTTTTCTTTTACTCACGAGGTCTTCAGTACCAGAGAAGTACTTGGTCTGGTACTGGCTCACTCAGATTCTGAGGAGGAAGACACGCAGGTGTCCAGTGAAGCAGACACAGACATTATTGGTGACGGGGAGACCGCACCATATAGTCCACAATCAGCCCCTGTACAGTGGCTGCTTGTCCTCCGTGTGGCCGCGGTAGAAGCATTCTGTGAACGCCATGCAGGGTCCGTGGTGGAGGGGACAGGGGGATCATAACACCGGGCATGTGGGAGAAAGTAGCGGGGGTAAACATCCACGGGGAACACGGGAGACGCGGGAGAAGTCGCGGGGGAGCGGCGGGAAAAAAACGCATCGCTAATCGTGTTCACTGCCTTTACCAACGGCGATGATGAAGATCAAGGCAGTTCTTGAGAGAAAATAATCCACAAAAGTGGATCAGAAGTGTTGAAGAGCCTGTTGTTTCTTGTTGAGACGATCTGACATGTTCTGAGCCCATTCATTTCATCTCTCCGTTTCTAAATGATAAATCCTGGAGCCACATTTCCACTGAGAAAAATAGTAAGCCCACCACTTCTTTGAAAGGGAAATATTGAAACCAATCTCCAGATTTCATGACTGTAAACTATAAAGAGTGCTGTCTTGATCACTGAAGGTCTTTGAAAATAATACAATTCCATATGGCCGCGAACCAGTGCTAAAACATTATCTATAATCTGGATCAGGGAATTTATTTCTATCCCAAATTCATTTCATACTAAAGATATTTCACATTGACTGTTTATAGTATTCCCTGATCTCAAAAAACTCTCAAGCTACAGCTTTTTTAAGTCTTTATACAATAATTAACATTTTCCAAAATGGCCGCCACCTTGATGACGTCACAATATGCAAATTAGATGACGAATCAACTTCCATCCCAAAGTTTGGTTCAGACTGAAGATATTTCTAATTTACAGTATGCTTTTATCTCAAACCATTTTGAAGTTATAGCCTTTTGAAATCTTGAAATCAAAATTGTATATTTTCTTGAAAAAACTCTGGCGCCTAAAGGGTTAACACACCACACACGGCAGGAAAATCCTGCTTTATTTTGTTACGATATTCGGAGCGTTCTTAAAGGAATAGTTCACCGTTTTTACATACTGACATATGTTCTTACCTTACCTTAGACTAGTTAATACGTACCTGTCTGGTCTTAGTCCGTGCGCTCTGTCATGCAAACGGAGCAAAAACGGGAGCACAAACGCAGCCTCCTCTGTATACTGTGTAGGACCAAAAGGTAGCTCCCGCTAGAAGCTACCAAACTCTTCCAAGTGTTCCCTATTAAATGTATATAGTTACGTGACGTGTTACACTGCAAAGTATAGTAACACAGAAATGTAACAGTCGATTTTCTCAGCGGATAAAACGGGTACTATATTGTGAGGCGTAGTAATCTGAGGAGCGCTACGTCCGCGCACTAACTTCTCTCCGTACTACAAGTCACGCTGCTTCTATTGACGGAAGTGAGCGAGAGAGAAGTCTCCGGAGAGAAGTTAGTGCGCGGACGTAGCGCTCCTCAGATTACTACGTCTCACAATATAGTACCCGTTTTATCCGCTGAGAAAATCGACTGTTACATTTCTGTGTTACTATACTTTGCAGTGTAACACGTCACGTAACTATATACATTTAATAGGGAACACTTGGAAGAGTTTGGTAGCTTCTAGCGGGAGCTACCTTTTGGTCCTACACAGTATACAGAGGAGGCTGCGTTTGTGCTCCCGTTTTTGCTCCGTTTGCATGACAGAGCGCACGGACTAAGACCAGACAGGTACGTATTAACTAGTCTAAGGTAAGGTAAGAACATATGTCAGTATGTAAAAACGGTGAACTATTCCTTTAAGATTGTCACAGGGGTAAATCGGGTCCAAAATCGGCCTAATTATCCTGCCGTGTGAACCAGGCTTAACCAAAGCGGTCCCATTTGTGCTGGTATACTTTCTCCTCTTCAGAACAAAAACAAAAGCGAAGCTGTTTGAGATACATGTGTTTCTACTGTAGGTTTAGGTGATAGTTCTAAACTCATCGTTTCAACTCTGATGTTGTGAAAAGACACAGTTCTTGTTGGAAAAACAGTTATTATTAAAGTGTATTCAGCACAAACAGCAAAACAATAAGTGGTAAATATCTGAGACAAATATGAACGATTTAAAATTGCAGGAGGAATGCAATAAGCTATGAGCAGATTCAAACAAAGACAGGAACAGTGCAAAAGACACGACTGCACAGTTTGTAAGTTATATATATGTTAGATATCCAACAGAACTTAACAGTCCACAGTCTCCGCGTGTGTATCAGGCTCTGCCAAGAGCCCAAACTACTTTTCCTTCGGTTCCTTCGAAGCACGAAGCAGTCTGCTTCATAGTGCCTCGTCCATGCTCCCTGCAGCCGCTCCATGCAGCCGCTCCATGCAGCCGCTCCATGCAGCCGCTCCATGCAGCCGCTCCATGCTTCCTTCCAATACACAGACACGGACCAATCACAGCGGAGCTTCCTTGCGGCGACCCTTACGTAGTTAGACATTTTCGAGGGTGCGCGGCAGGCAACGTAAGGGCCTTGCGGTGATCCACGCTTTGCGCAAGTGACGTCACGTCAACACCGTAAGGTCCGCGCCGCGTGACTATACACTAAGCTTTACTTTGGTCCCAGCTCTCTGCAGGTCATTCACCAGGTCCCCCCGTGTGGTTCTGGGATTTTTGATCACCGTTCTCATGATCATTTTGACCCCACGGGATGAGATCTTGCGATTGAGGGAGATTATCAGTGGTCTTGTATGTCTTCCATTTTCTGATAATTGCTCCCACAGTTGATTTGTTCACACCAAGCTGCTTGCCTATTGTAGATTCACTCTTCCCAGTCTGGTGCAGGTCTACAATTTTTTTCCTGGTGTCCTTTGACAGCTCTTTGGTCTTGGCCATAGTGGAGTTTAGAGTCTGACTGTTTGAGGCTGTGGACAGGTGTCTTTTATGCAGATAACGAGTTCAAACAGGTGTCATTAATACTGGTAACGAGTGGAGGACAGAAGAGTTTCTTAAAGAAGAAGTTACAGGTCTGTGAGAGTCAGAGATCTTCCTTGTTTGAAGTGACCAAATACTTATTTTCCCCCATAATTTACAAATAAATTCTTTAAAAATCCTACAATGTTAATTCCTGGATTTTTTTTCACATTCTGTCTCTCACAGTTGAAGTGTACCTATGATGAAAATTACAGACCTGTCATTATTTTAAGTGGGAGATCTTACACAATCGGTGGCTGACTAAATACTTTTTTGCCCACTGTAACTGATAAATATTCTGAAGCTAACTTTCAATGCTACACTTGTTAACCTTATGTAGACTGATTTTGAGCCTTGTTGGTAATACGACCAAGTCGTTTGAAGTGGGAATTGTAAATTTGAAAGATATGCTCAGTAAGTGTGTGCACACACATTGAATAATTATTAGTTACCTAATGTAACTGTAGTTATATGTATGGGTGCGTAGCCCCTTAGGCTATGCTATGGTTATCCACGCGTAGCCGTAGGAAGATGTACTCCCATCAGGTCAGCGTAGCGTGATTGGAACCCTGCCTGAGACTCCCCCAACACCACCAAGGTGAGCGGGCTCAGGGCATGAAAAAGGAGGCATAAGCAGTGTTACAGGGCCGCTCCTATCAAGGACGCCCGAAGAACACTGACAAGCCCCTTCCAAGGGCAAAAGGAAACCAGAGTTAACGGGCCGCTCCTATCAAGGACGCCCTAAGAACTCTGTAAAAACACCTCCCCTGTGAGCAGGGGCAGGCCGCATTCCCAGGACGCCTCTGAGCTCCTGAAGGGAACGGCAACACATCCCGTCCTCGGGGACCAAAGGCGGGCCGCAGCCCCAGGATGCCTCTACTAAGAGCTCTTGAAGGGGACAGTAAAACACACCGCCCTCAGGGAAACAAGGGCAGGCCGCAACCCCAGGACGCCTCTACCAAGAGCTCCTGACTGGGACGGCCATTACACACACACACACCAGACTTTAGGCTGCCTCTATCAAGAGCACCTCAGGGTCCAAATTAAATCCCAGGGTTCAGAACAGAGTGGGCAACCGACCGTTCTGAAACGTCGACCAGATAAGACTGGGCAAAGGAAGAGGATGAGGCCCAGGATGCCGCCTGACAGACGTCCTCCACCAAGGCCCCACGGAGCAGAGCCGTGGAGGCCGCAACCCGAGGGAGCCAACCCCTGTTCCTGGTAGGCCATACGAACCGCCCGGGCCCAGTGCGCCAGCCGCTGAGAATATCTGAAAGAGGCCGTAACGTCCAGGTAGCATCTCAGCATTCTGATTGGACGCAAAAGATGCCGCCGCTCCTCCTCCTCCGAGGCATGAGGCGGCGGATGAAAAGGGCATGATCCTGATGACCCTAGACCTAAAGGCCGAAGTCACGACTTTAGGGAGACCAATCCGTCTCCAGCTCCAAACGACAGACAGGCCGGGTGGATGGAGAGTGCGCATAAATTACAAACAAACACCACCAGGGTGCCGGCAGCCCTCCCCTTCTCGAGCAGCTCTTGCTGAAAACCCCAGGACCCCCTCCAGAGGGCAGGACATGGGGTCCCAGTAACGCAACGCGCACCAGTCACTGAAAACCTTCCGCCTGCAGTCATCGGCCTTGATGGTGGAAGGGGCCCTCGCGCCCTGAATGGTCTCGACCACCGACGGGGGAGACCCAGGTCTACCTCTCAGCCTCTCAGCGTCCAGACCCAAAATCTGGAGGGTCCGGGGGGTCGTCCGGGACGGCCTACGGCTCGTCGTCCGGGACGGCCCACGGCTTCCTCACCGCCATGCCCCTCAGGAACGGAAACCAACGGGCATGCGAACTGTCCGGAGCAATCAAAAACACCGACCGCCCCTCTTGCTTGATCCTCCTCAGCAGGACCGGTAGGAGCCGAACTGGGGGAAACGTGTACAGGAGGCCCCCTGGCTACGGGTAATGAGCCAGAGCATCCACCCCCAGGGGCGGGTTTTCCGCGGCCCGCAGAGCGAACCAGAAAGGGCACTGAGCGTTTTCTGCACTGGCGAAACAGGTCGAACACTGGACGACCGAACCTCTGCCAGACCTCTGCAGCCACCTGCGGGGCCAGGCCCCACTCGTCCCGGAGTGAGCCCCCTCCGGACATAATGTCCGCCCCTGTGTTCCGGACTCCCGGAACATGGCGTGCTCTCAGAGACTGAAGATGCACCGCAGGCCCGAGCAAAATGGCTGCTGCCAACCGATGGAGAGCGGGGGACCTCGTGCCCCCTGTCTGTTCAGATACGTCACCACCGTGGCGTTGTCTGAACGCACCATCACGCGCTTACCCTCCAGCTGTGGGGCGAAGTGCAACAGCACCCTGCACACTGCCTCCATCTCCCGAGCAGTCTCCCCCCATCCCGTGGGGGTTGAAACAACCTGCAACTTCCCTGGATGGGGCCAGAATTAACCAATCGTCTATGTAGGTTAAAACTTTGACCCCTGCGTGGCCGAGCGGCTCCAGAGCAGCCTCGACACACTTGGGAGAAGGCGCGCGGCGCCAGTGCGTACCCAAACGGGAGACGGCAATACTTGTAGCCCCTTTCCCGCCACTGCGAAGCGCAGAAACTGTCTGTGTTCTGGCACTGTCGCTACGTGGAAGTAAGCATCCTTCAGATTTATGGAAGACCACATAAATAAATAAATAAATAAATTAAAAACGTACTTACTTACCACCAGTCTCCGGGTCTGACGCATTCCAGCAGCTGCTTGTGAAGAGCATGCGGAACAGACGCTTGGAATTCTACGTCATGGTGCTACGCCCCCTAGGGCTACGCCAGGGGTAACCCTAAGGGGCTACGCACCTATTCGTAGAACTAAAGTTACATTAGGTAACTAATGCGCAGGTCCAAGATGGGGCGCACTCCCCCTGTCTTCTTGGGGACCAAGAAGTAAGGGGAGTACAACCCCCTGGAGGCGTCTCGCGGGTCCACTTCGACCGCAGCGTCTTATCTCAGCATAGAGGAGACCTCCAGCTGGGGCGCCTCTCCTGACCCCCGCACCAGGGAGTGCACTGCTCGAACGCCCTGGCGGTGGCCTCTGTACGAATTGCAGGGCATACCCCCAGCGCAAAGTTTTCTCCAACCATGCGTCTATGAGTAGCCCCTGCTCTCTCCAGACCTGATAAAACTCTGTGAGAGGGGGCTTTGGGCCCGAAGCACTCGTCTCGCGAGCCCCGCCCCTCCTGGTGCTCCCAGAGGAGAGGGGGGGTGGCCAAAAGGGCAGGGAACCCCTGTGTAATACGCTGCGTTAGACAGAGAGGGTCACTGGCCCCCCTGTCTCACTCATAGCAGCCTGGTCTTCCCGCTTCACTCCTCTCCGAGAGGACGAAGCGCTGGTTGCCATGGGAGCGCTGGTTGACCATGGCAACGCGGCCAGCGCTCTGGGCCAATTGCTCTGTCTCTCTCGTCTGAGCCCATGTGACCCCCTGGCTAACAGAATGGTGCTGAGCTGTGTGTGATACAATGCCTTCTACCAGTGAAGGCACATCAGGCCGTAAGCAAGGAGACCCATACATCAATTACGGTTATTTCTCTTTTTATTAAAGAAACCCCTACCTCCCCATCCACCACTACTGTAAGGGGGACGGCGTTGAAAGCGTTTTTCCCGAGCCCGAAGGCCCGCTCTGAGCCCCGGGGATCTTGCTGGAGAAGGGCGGCCGAGCAGCGAAGGAGCGGGGCGCCGCCTGGGAGACCACTCTCTGTTCTCGTCGAGGCCCCTCGACTGCTGGCGGGACTCACGCCACGGGACCAGATGGGGCGTCAGCTTGGCAGAGTCCTTGGCCGCGCTGTCAAGCCTGTCGACCAGCCCCCAGTCAGATCCTCGCCGCTAAGCGCCTGGCCCGCGGAGAGAGACCTATCTAGAGCCCCAGTGATTAAGGCCATGTTGCTATGACAACGCAACCACCTGAGCCGCGTTGGCATAGCACCCCTCCAGTACGGACATAGACCTCCTATCCTACTCTGAGGGAAGGAGCATCTGTTTTCTGGTCCCACGGAGGATACTGGGAGCAACGCCAGCCCCACCGCGTCCTCAGCGTCAGGGACTCCGCTGGACCTAGCAGAGCAACGCTTACCTTCTTCGTCCGCCGCCTGAGGGCGAAAGGGAACTCTGATGAGCAGAGAAGGCAGCGACATCTTGACTTTCCCGTAGTAGCTTGGACTACAAGTAGATCTCCCGGCGCCAGAGTTCAAAGTGGCACGGTGCAGGCCTGAGCTGGGCTATTTATAGGAGGAGCTGGCTTGTGATTGGAGCATTCGATCTTAAGATCTCTCTGGCGGAGGCTAGGTGCCTCAGGAGTCACCCATAGCGTAACATGAGGACTGTGACACGTCTCAAATGTGCAAGTCTACCCAAGGACACCATTTAACTGATTACCGGTATTAAAGAAGCTATACCCGATTTTTTTTCTAAGTAGTTCATAAAAATGCCTTTTAGTACATACAAGTTGTATCATAATATATAATTTAATTGAAAACTTGAGGTCATTGATTCCACTGTGTATGAAATTCAAGGAGTGAAAAGTGCTGAGTAGAGTCTGAGCGGGCCGCTGCTTAACGCCAGGGCTTCGACTTCAAAATTAGAATATAATTCTAAAATTAAAACTATATATATATTTAAACAAATATTAGACAGCCCTTACAATTCGAAATGTATTTAATGACTGCAAATAAAATAGTTAGCTCCCAAAGGTTTCACCGGGACGTGCTAGGCAGGTAACAGCTAAGCTAGCTAGCTGTTTCATGGTAACTTCCGGGTTTTTCGCGATCGCTTTTTGTCACTTGAAAACAGTATTTTTGTCATGAAAACGTTGACAGCAAATTCTGAAATCGTACGTGCATGTGTGTTAAGGATGTATATGTATACTGTATTGTCCGATTAACGTTTAATGGCGTTGATTGATTGATATGTATTTGTTTATTGAGCGTGGCTAACTCGTCTAGCTCCGCTAGCTTCTCTACACAGACAAGTGTGCAGAAAAACTGCACAATGTAGTGACAAGCGCTGATAGCTTGTTGTACTTGCAAAGTAATGGCAGTATTTTACACACCTGAATTACAATGTTATCAAGAAAAAATTATCGGAAGAATTGCATTCAAGTCAATGGAGTGCTGCTGCTGTGAGGAGCTGTATAATAAATTATAATTAAATATTAGAATGTATTCTATTGTTTAAATTAATACATTCGGACGCGAAACTAATGGCATTCTTTTACTTATATATTGTGTTAGCAGTGCATTGCTTTAGTGCCATTTAATCAGTGATCGTTGCACAGCTTACAAGTTGCGCTAATGCTAATGTTAGCATACATATCAGATCGCAAATAAAACTAGGTGGCTCCGTGGGATGAGAACGTAGGGGAAATGAGAAGCCTGTGAGCGAGTTGGGGGGCGGTGCTGAACATTCAAACATTGCAGAAACGGGTATAGCGCCTTTAAGTGTTCCGGCTTCTCGACCGTTGACGTTGGACTGACGAGTCCGGTGGACCACAGACTGGACTCGTCAGCACAGGCTAATGCTGTCTATAAGAAAGGTCAGAGCATACTCTTCTTCCTGAGAAGACAGGTCCTTTGATGTGAGCTGTCAGATGTTGCACATATTTTACCAGTCTGTTGTAGCTAGTGCCATGTTCTTTGGGGTCGCGTGGGCTCGACAGGCTGATTAGACAATTTATCTCTGTGGTGGAGAGAAGTGTGGACTCTGTGGGAGCCGTGCTGGAGTGAAAGATGAGGGCTCTAATACAGGGCATCCTGGGTAACTCCAGACACCCTCTGCATGACACTATGGCGACTCAGAGGAGTAATTGTAGCACATTGCAAAAGATGACAGAATTAAAGACAAAAAAATGCTCAAATTTGGCTAAATGTATCTAAATTTGAGCACATTTTGACTGCCTTAAAACAAGATTTTCCAGTGGAACAAGAAAAATTGTCTTGTTTTAAAAAGATACAAGATATTTTTCTGTTGGAATGAGAAAATAAAGCAATAGTTCTTGAATCAAGTCAAAATTGCTTGTCTCATTGGCAAATCTCATTTTAAGACAGTCAGAATGAACTTAAGTCAAGTTAAAAAAAACTCGATTCTAGCAATTATGATCTCATATTTGATCATTTTTTGCAGTGCAACAAGTTTATATCACTGTGCTGCCGAACATTTTAAGAGATTCTTTGTTCGTTCAGCTGTCAGACTGTACAACAGACCTGTATGAGTTAAAAATATTCACTATTGTTAGGTAGGTAGTTAGAAATGTTTATAATTGATCTCCAAATGTTTATAATTGATCTCCAAATGTTTATGTTTATATGGATGTGTTTTTCTGCTCCTGGACCGGTGAATTTCTCTTACAGGGATCAATAAAGTACATACAGTATATCTATCTGTCTATAGGTGAAATGTAAATTGACTTTTGTAGGTGGCAGCGATTCACTAACGTGCCCGTCGCTCACCGCAACATCTTGAATTCCTTTTTGGGAAAGCAATAAGCCCTAGCCCAGTTGAAGCAAAGCAATATAGGTTTCTGTTTACCATAGAAACCTATATTGTTTCCCAGACATTACTCGTTCGGAAAGCAATAGATACTGTGCCCTGTTGGGGCTTGGGGCTAACAATGGGCCTCATTCACGAACGGTTCTTAGGAACAGATTTGTACGTAAATCCTACTTACGCGGTTTTTACGAAGAAAGTGGCATTCACGAATATTTCTCGTAACCAGAATTTCTCTTGGGCAAGTACAAATCCTACGAGTCCTCAGGAGCACTCGTACGCATTCAGTGCTGACATGTTCACACGCCGGGGTTGTCCTCTTTGGTGAAGTTTAATAAAAATACAACATTCCAGTGATATGTCCGTCATATCGATGTATGTATTTATTTATTTGTAGTAATCTTTATCAGTAATCTTTATTTATATACCGCCTTTTTCACTGCAGATCTGGCCTACTTTTTAATTCATTTTGAAATGAAATGTGCCAACGCTTTATCAAATACATTGGAAATCTTGCCGTGTATTAGTGACCCCTTCCTATTTATAGGGGGCATTTCTTTATCCACGGGCCACAGAACAACGGCATATATACTGCTGCTGCAGGAGGTTACTGGGTCCGCGCTGAGTCTCTGCGCTGGTCTCTCCTATGGATCTATACGGGTCTGCACTGGTCTCTCCCATATACGGGTCTGCACTGGTCTCTCCCATGGATCTATACTGGTCTGCACTGGTCTCTCCCATGGATCTAGACGGGTCTGCACTGGTCTCTCCCATATACGAGTCTGCACTGGTCTCTCTCCATACGGGTCCGTGCTGCATGCTCCTGGATCCATACGGGTCCGCGCTGGTCTCTCAAGTCTGGTCTATGCGGTCTATCTTCGGTCCGCGCTGGTCTCTGCGCACCGGTCTCTCCAGTCAGGTCACTACAGTCTATGCGGTCTCTCCTATAGGTCCGCGCTGGTTTCTGTGTGCTGGTCACTCCAGTCTCACCTCGGGTCTGCATTGGTCTCAGCGCTGGTCCGCGCTGGATCTCCTCCCAGGGTCCAAAATATTTTGAGATTAATCTCAAACATTTTGAGATTCATCTTTAAAATAATACATAATATATTTTTAAATTAAGCTCATAACATTTTGAGATTAATCTCATCATATTCTTAGATTAATCTCATAATTTTGCTAGTTCGACTTTATTATCATAATATTTCGACTTTTAAGTCAACATTTTATAACTTTATTCTCAGTCTGGTAAAAGAAGAAAAAAGGGTGACTCTTTTGCTCCGTGTAACTCTTTGCTTTAGGCCTGTTGCTGTTTCCTCTGCCGTCTGCACACGGCCCTGCAGCCCCTTATATGGGCATTAGTGGGCGGTTACTTATGCTAAGTACCTATGCTAATGAAGCACCTGGCACGCGCGCTGTACTTACGAGGAAATGGGATTCATCAATCTAAGAGAACAGCTGCGAACAATTCAGCGGCTTACGAGTGCGTTGATGAATCCCACGTGGGGACTTCTTAGAAATCTACTTAAGGACAACTTGAGAAGAAAGTTGAGTAGTTTCTTACGAAGTTATTCGTGAATGAGGCCCAATGTACTGACTAGTTCCTAGTTCTCAAATGTTTTCTTTCCACTCAGCCACCGTAATAGAACCACTTTCACTTTGCAGCATGTATTTCTTCAGTTGGAACAAACGGATGTATTAATGAAACGTTACGATTTTCTGCTTTAACACAGCATGATTGTGTTTTTCTTAAGTGAAGTGGGCCCAATTGAATAATTGCCCTCAAGACAACATTTTGTTTTTTGTTTTTTGTGAATGCCGGGAGCATGTGGCATTAGGTCCATACTGTGGGAACCAGTTCTGAATCCGCAGACGTGTGGTCTCATTCCACTGGTTTTTAACGCTTGTGGTTTTTTTCAAGAGCAAAGTACATAATTCTCGGCCACTGGAAAAAAGTATGATTATGTTAGCAATCACATTGCCTACATTCTAATTTACATATCCTTTAGCACCACATTCCACAACTTAAATGCTTTTTGAGGCATCTAGTTTTTCAAAATGTATTGAGTTTACAGCTCTATTTTGTACTATGGCTCACTAGTCATATCGACATTGCAGAATATGACTTTTTAGCACATCCATGTACACTTAAGAATGTTAATGACTGCTGCTAAGAAACATCTTTTAGTTCATGTGTAAAAAGTAGGGCTGTCAAAATTACAAGGATACAATGTAAGCTAGCTATATTCTCCGGGATTCACAGCTCACTATGCAGACAGAGAAAAGGAGACCACGGGTAAATCCAGAAGTGGAGATGTGCGTTTTTAATTAATCAGCACAGGTGCACTTGCATTGTGAACCAAGCATGTACTGCTAATCTGGAATGCCTGATCTTAGTTTTCTGTCTTTTTTTATGCACCATTTACATCCACCCACAGGTGGACTATTCTGAAGCTCTACATGATCTTAAGATCTTGCACAAATATGAGGCTACTCATCCTAATGCAGTCATCATTGTTGCTGGGGACTTCAATAAATGTAATTTAAAGTCTGTACTCCCGAACTTTCATCAATATGTGACTCAAGCTACAAGAGAAGCACAAATATTTGTCCTGTCCTAGCAACTTGAAGGGAGCTTTCAGGTCCAGTCTCAGGCCTCCTGTGGGAAATGAATCACACAGAGACGGATTGTGGCACACCAGAGCCTCTGGAAGTTATATTAGGCTTCTCTCAGGTTCCAGTTGTTTCAATCTTCTCAGACAGAATTGAGTCAAATCTCAAAAAACCTTTTAAACTTAAAAAAAAATATTCTATTGTGTACTTTTATACTATGTGTGATGTAATTATTCTATCTGTTGAAAAAAAGGAATTTGGAAAAATATCAAAACAAAAGATTAGAAGATTTAGCTCCAGCTACACTGGATTTGGTTTGAATAAAACTCAATTTTGTAAAATAGAGACATTTGCTACTTTACTTACTATTTAATTCTGAAGATTTGGAAAAATTAGATTAACCACTTAAAGGAATTTGGACTGTACCCATAAACATTTATATCAAGATAAATTCTACTAATTTAAAATAATTTCAGCATTTTTCAAATAAACTCAATAGACCTATTTATTGGAGCACGTTCTTAGAGCTCTCTGTGCTGTGCGCATCTGCAGCAGGAGCAAGGTCAAGTGCATAGAGACAACAACAAAATTCATAAGATGTGAATTGAAGCAAAGTTCTACGGGGGAATAATACCTTTTACACTATTCCCACTTCTATTCCTAATCCCTCTTTTCTTTTTAGACAAAAGTCTATAATCAATCATTCTAATCACTTTTTACAAGGATTATAATTTAAATGTTTTGAACAACGGCTTTTGTAACCAAATCGGAAATACATAAACATATTGTCACTAACAGTTAAGAAATATATCAGACACCTGACAACGACAGCCTGAGAGAGAGGCGCACACTCACACAGAAAGCAGTGATTTAGTAAGAATGCATAAACAGAAGATTTTCTAGCTTTCAAGATTACTTTAAGTGCTATACTGCATAAAACCAAATCTAAAATGCATATAATTCACAAGAGCTTATACAACAGACCAAATTCAACACTCACTGAGTTTCTCAACAAAATTCAACTTTATATGCAATTTACACTCAATTTCAAGAATATAACTGATGTTGTTCTTTAAACTTTTGTCATCCAAGTCTAGAATTGATCACTTTCAACACAAAATGTCCATACTCTTTAACGTTTCCCTTTTTTAATTGTTTTTATATTTATTCTCTAGGTAGCAAACCTCTCTTTTGGTCATAAAACAAAACTGTTGGATACAGCCTGAGCCGAGACAATTTTTTTTAAATAACTCACAAAAGCTAATAGCTTAACTGTAGATAAAACTCGGCATTCTGCAGTGAACTCTGTTCACGTAAAAAACAAACTCCCTTTTTCTGTATGTAATTTAAACCGTGATTACTGAAATGTAACACACATTGTTGCTTCTATACTTTTGTCATTTTTCAAGAATGAAATTCGTCAATTACAAAACTTTTTGTGACAAAGGTCCCTTCACACGTTTCCCTTTTTTTATTGCTTTTAGTTTTACACCATGGTTTCACTAAGGATCCTCCTTCTCTATCTTAGGGCCTCTACCCTGTATCTTCTATTCTCAAGGGGCCTCTACCTCGGTAATTACTCAAAAACAGGCCTCTACCTTGTAATTACTCTGTTTTTTCTCTTCCCCGGCTACTTCAAAGGGTCTCTTCTCAAGGGGCCTCTACGCCGTACGGTAGCGAACCTATCTTTATTCTAATCTGATCTATGGATATAACATTTGGCAGACCTCTAAACGTACCATAATTTAGCTAGTATCCAATTAAGCAGACTTTGAATAAACAGGTGTCCGCTTACTTTGTTTTCTTTGTTAAACCGGTTCCAAGGACTGTCCGAGAGGCCAACCCCTCTGTCAACTTGTTTTCCGCGTCAAAAAATTCAATTTTAAAACGAAAGTGACAGACAGCAAGAAGCATCCAGGACGCAGCTCTCCCAGCCTGCTGGAATTTCCTCGCCCAAGATTACACGTTGCTCTCCCACGGCAAAAAAAAGAAACAAAAGAAACTCCCTCAAAACAACCAGAGGAATGGTGCACCCAGAAGCCACGCATCTCTCCACCAAATCTGTGGGAAATTAATCAGACAGAGACGGATCATGGCGCACCAAAGCTCTGGAAGTTTATTTAGGCTTCTCTCAGGTTCCAGTTGTTCCAATCTTCTCAGACAGAATAGAGTCAGGACATGATTTTTAAAGTCACACATCGAAAGACACATTCAGAGACACTCAGAGCATTTTATAGTCATAACATGAATACACAATCAGAGTCCTTGTAGAGTCTTGCGTTTGTCCTGCGTAGGCCAAATACCTATCTAATCCTCATACTCCTTTTGGGAAGTCTGACTCCTCTGTTCTCCTTCTAAACCAACTTCTCATACTGTGCAGTTCTGGTCTGTGGAGGCCAACATGAAGCTACAGGACTGCCTTGATGCCTCTGACTTGCCTGTATTTCAGTCAGACAATGTAAAAGAATTCTGTGACGCTGTGACATTCACTTTTGTATTGACTGCTGTTTCCCACAGACGACATTTTAGTCAACCCATGGATGCGGGAGTGAAACTGATAATTCATGATCGTGCATTTGCCTTTCAATCTGATGATTCTGTGGCCTACAAGTTATCCTGTTACTCCTTCTCACTTCCGCCTCCGTCGAGCATAGTCGTGTCTTCAGACCGCTCCTGCTTCTGACTGCTTTCTCTCTCTTGTTTTGTGTCTTTTCCTGGAGTTTTGCCCCAGACAACTCTAACAAGAAATATGGATATCATTAACTGGACCCTCAACGCAATTGACACTATGTTTTCAACTCGTAAGGGAGGACCGGGGAAGCCTCTGTGCCCAGACGGGACTGCACCTGCGGGGTATACTCTTGACAGCTGGTACAGGCAGCCCTTCTGTTTGTCGGTCCTGTCTATTGAAGATTCGGAACACGTATATATCTTTGGAATTTTGGTGGTGGGGATCCTCCTTTTCGGGTTTGGAGCGTTCCTTTTCTACCGCAAATTTGGAGGCATGGCAGCTCATAAAATTCACGACCTGCTGTCCAACAAAATTGATGGGATGTACAAGGAGTTGAGCCGCGTCGTGGTTGAGAGTGCTGTGTCTGGACAAAGGAGAGTTGTGCTAGTGGAACAGTTGATAAAAGACCTCACAACACGTTCACTCGAAGGGCATAAGACACTGGAGATGAGGCTGAATGACATTGTTTGCCAGGCTTGAACTCTCTGACCCGGCATGGATTTGCCCCTGTGTACGGAGGTCTGAGGGCGCCGCAATTCGGTTTAATTGGATTTAATAGAATATCTGTCTGCTTTTGACCGCTACATTGCATATAATATTGTCCCTCTCAAGGCGATGTGTTTTCCTCCATTGCTGTGGCTGTCTCCACTCTTATCTATCTCACATTCCTCTGGCAAGGCCGAAGATAACATGGACTTCTCCAATCTACAACAAACCTCACACTTACAGCTGTACGTCTGCTCCTCTCCCCCTCCCTACTCCCTTCTCCCTCCCTCCTCACCCCCTTAAGTCTTTCCTGCTCATCCCCCCCCCCCTCACCTAGCCCCCTCTGACGGCCCACATTGGCGAACGGGTGGCCGGAGTTTACTTCCACAATAAAAACGTCCTTGTTTTATCCAAAACATAATGTGTCTTATCCAAACTGTCTTGTGATATGTATGTTACTGCTCTCTGCTGTTTATTCTACTGTTTGTTGCATGGCGCCGTAAAAAATGGCCCCGTGGCAAGAGCTCTGGTGTGTGCCGCCTCTGTCTGGTGCACAGTTTTTCCAATGTGGTTTTACTGCAAATGGCAAATAAATGTATCTGAATCTGAGGGTTCTATTAAATCTGCAAAGCACAATTACGGGTACAGGTTAAAGGGATACAGTGCCTTGCGAAAGTATTCGGCCCCCTTGAACCTTTCAACATTTTGCCACATTTCAGGCTTCAAACATAAAGATATCAAATTTAAATTTTTTGTTATGAATCAACATCAAGTGGGACACAATCGTGAAGTGGAACGAAATGTATTGGAAAATTTAAACTTTTTTAACAAATAAAAACTGGAAAGTGGGGCGTGGAATATTATTCGGCCCCTTTACTTTCACTGCAGCAAACTCACTCCAGAAGTTCAGTGAGGATCTTTGAATGATCCAATGTTGTCCTAAATGACTGATGATGATAAATAGAATGCACCTGTGTGTAATCAAGTCTCCGAATAAATGCACCTGCTCCTTGATAGTCTCAGGGTTCTGTTTAAAGCGCAGAGAGAACCATGAAGACAAAGGAACACACTAGGCAGGTCCGAGATACTGTTGTGGAGAAGTTTAAAGCCGGATTTGGATACAAAAAGATTTCTCAAGCTTTAAATATCTCAAGGAGCACTGTGCAAGCAATTATATTGAAATGGAAGGAGTATCAGACCACTGCAAATCTACCAAGACCCGGCCGTCCCTCCAAACTTTCATCTCAAACAAGGAGAAGACTGATCAGAGAGGCAGCCAAGAGGCCCATGATCAGTCTGGATGAACTGCAGATAACCACAGCTGAGGTGGGAGAGTCTGTCCATAGGACAACAATCAGTCGTGCACTGCACAAATCTTCTTATGGAAGAAAGCATGTGGAAGAAGGTGCTCTGGTCAGATAAAACCAAAATCGAACTTTTTGGCCACAATGCAAAACGATATGTTTGGCGTAAAAGCAACACAGCTCATCACCCTGAACACACCATCCCCACTGTCAAACATGGTGGTGGCAGCATCATGGATTGGGCCTGCTTTTCTTCAGCAGGGACAGGGAAGATGGCTAAAATTGATGGGAAGATGGATGGAGCCAAATACAGGACCATTCTGGAAGAAAACCTGTTGGAGTCTGCAAAAGACCTGAGACTGGGACGGAGATTTATCTTCCAACAGGACAATGATCCAAAACATAAAGCCAAATCTACAATGGAATGGTTCACAAATAGACGTATCCAGGTGTTAGAATGGCCAAGTCAAAGTCCAGACCTGAATCCAATCGAGAATCTGTGGAAAGAGCTGAAGACTGCTGTTCACAAACGCTCTCCATCCAACCTCACTGAGCTCGAGCTGTTTTGCAAGGAAGAATGGGCAAGAATTCCAGTCTCTCGATGTGCAAAACTGATAGAGACATACCCCAAGCGACTTGTAGCTGTAATTGCAGCAAAAGGTGGCGCTAGAAAGTATTAGCGCAAGGGGCCCGTATAATATTGCACGCCCCACTGTTCAGTTTTGTATTTGTTAAAAAAGTTTAAATTATCCAATAAATTTAGTTCCACTTCACGATTGTGTCCCACTTGTTGTTGATTCTTGACAAAAAAAAAATATTTTGATATCTTTATGATTGAAGCCTGAAATGTGGCAAAATGTTGAAAGGTTCAAGGGGGCCGAATACTTTCGCAAGGCACTGTATGTACGTCTTCTGCTGTGTTTGCTGACTGCAGACACACGACACACTCTCGCCTGGAACTGTTGTGTCTTGGACCTTTTAGCTGCTGGGAATCACATCTGAACTACACTCACCGGCCACTTTATTAGGTACACCTATCCAACTCCACTTTAATGCAAAGTCCTAATCACCCAATCACACGGCAGCAACTCAATGCATTTAGGTATGTAGACATGGTCAAGACGATCTGCTGCAGTTCAAACCGAGCATCAGAATGGGGAAGAAAGGTGATTTAAGTTACTTTGACTTAATTTACCAACGTGGCATGGGCTAGTCTGAGTATTTCAGAAACTTCTGATCTACTGAGATTTTCACACACTACCATCTCTAAGGTTTACAGAGAATGTTCCGAAAAACAGAAAATATCCAGTCAGCGGTAGTTCGGTGTGCAAAAATGACCTGTTGATGCCAAAGGTCAGAGGAGAATGGTTTGAGCTGATAGAAAGGCAACACTAACTCATATAACTACTTGTTACAACCAAGGTATGCAAGAGAGCCTCTCTGAACACAGAACACGTCAAACCTTGAAAAAGATGGGATACAGCAGCAGAAGACCACACCGGGTGCCACTCCTGTCAGCTAAAAACAGGAAACTGAGGCAAAGATTCACATAAGCTCACCAAAATTGGACTAAAGAAGATTGGAAAAAGTTGCCTGGTCTGATGAGTCTTTATCTGCTGCGACATTTGGATGTTAGGGTCAGAATTTGGAGTCAATAACATGAAAGCATGGATCCATCCTGCCTTGTATCAACGGTTCAGGCTGGTGGTGAGGGTGTAATAGTGTGGGGGATAATTTCTCGACACTCTTAGAACCCTTAGAACCAATTGAGCATCGTTGCCACGCCACAGCCCACCTAAGCATTGTTGCTGACCATGTGCATCCATTTATGACCACAGTGTACCAATCTTCTGATTGCTACTTCCAGCAGGATAAAACATTTTGTCACAAAGCTCAGATCATCAGACTGGTTTCTTGAACATGACAATAAGTTCACTGTACTGTAATGCTATCCACAGTCACCAGATCTCAATCCAATAGAGCAACTTTGGGATGTGGTGGAACAGGAGATTCGCATCATGGATGTGCAGCCGAAAAATCTGCAGAAACTGCATGTTGCTATCAAGTATGGACCAAACTCTCTGAGGAATGTATCCAGTACCTTGTTGAATCTATGCCACAAAGAATTAAGACAGTTTTGAAGGCAAAAGGGGGTCCAATCCGGTACTAGCAAGGTGTACCTAATTAAGTGGCCTCTGAGTGTATATTAACATAATGTATTGAAAAAATAATTAGTGCATTTGCCACGTCTTGCATCAGCTGGACAGAGCTTAGAGTGTGCTGAAGGCAAAGTTATCTGAACACTTCCTTCACTGGTCAAGACCATAGACTGTATATAATAACGGACAGAGTCACGCCTATCTCCGCCGTTCCTAGGAGTTGGCCATGAAAAGTGCTTTCATGGAGCAATCCAAGATGGCCGCAAGTGGTCCCGCCCACAAGAAAATTGTGAAAAAACGCATTTGCGCATGCGTCAGCCGGCGCAGCTACATTCATTTGAACGAGAGACTTAGAAAATTCCCCGCGAGTAAACTAGAGTGGACCAAAAAAATGCACCCCCCTCAGCATTGACACACATGTGGAACGGAGCTTTGGGCCAAGAGCCAACTTTTGGTCCATCCTGTAAAGACGTTTTTGAGAGGTCTGCCAACGCTATATGTTAGCATTGGCTAATTCTTCTTCTGGGTCCACCCCCAACGGCCCGGGGTGGTATTGCAAGCATGTCAGCGCACGTCATTTTGGCCACTTTTGAGCTGGGACCCTCCCCCACTGGTCAAGACTGGGCCTTATGAGGAAGAGCTATTTGTTATTTCCATAGTCATGTTAATTTATGAGTGAGTCCAAATGTTACTATCAAATTGGTTGCTTACAATTTTGCTTCCAAAACCACTAATCATTTTGCAATTTTATTGGGGTCTTCACTTTATCCACTATCCTGCCTACAGACAAGCACACACACGCTTACATTTCTTCAAATGTTGATTTTGTTAAAATGTTTTATACATTTCCAAAACCTCATATATTCCTGTTGTTTATTTAAATGTGTGTAAATAAAACTCATCTGTGAATAACACAGTTCTCTGAGATAAAGAAATCACAGCGCTGCTGTTGCTTAATATTGAGGCTGAGTTTACACGGAGACAATGTGGCAGTAAAACGGTATAGTTGGATGTCGGTTGCTACCAACCGTTCATACGAAGACTGTGTTTCAGGGGGGTGAAAACGTAAGTGTTCAGATCCAGCCTGCAGAGTGGGACAACTCAGAAACGCTGCACAGCGGGGGCTCTCTTTCACACCCGCGAGAGGGGAAAAGGTGTGAAATCCCCCTGTGCTCTGACCCCCGCCTCCGCGCTGCTCCCCGCACGTAAATTTGGACATGCGCAGTAGCGGAGAACAAACATCAACAACAATGGCGCCGCCCACACAAACTAGCTACGTGGGCTTCCAGCGCGGCACAGAGGATAATTCTACTCCTTCGTTCGTCCAAACGAGACCACGCGAAGCTCTAGCTTCAGTTCCCATGTTCACAGCTGCTGTTAAAATGCAGTTGGTACTCTCTGAGGGTCTGGTACAGGAAGTGAGTATACTGCCGAGAGGGGGGCTGGGCACGGGGCTCGGGGTCGTGTGTCGTGTTGTAAAGTTTCTCTGCCCACTACTGGCCGGCCGCTAGAACTACATCGTTTTTCAACCTCATGTGAACGCTGAGAAATTTGCATTAGGAGCCAGGTCGTTTCTGTTAATAGCCTGGAAACGTCTGCGCAGCGTCTCAGTATAAACAGGGCCTCAGTTGCCACATTTTATTGGGCGGAATGTTTTAGCTTGTATGGAAACGAGATAGAGCTTCAGGCTGGTGGAAATGAGCTAGTGTTTGTTGAATATATCATAGATATGTTTTGTAGCCAATAATTCCTTTTGACTGACGTGTCCACAATTTGATACAGAAATCAGACAAAAAGATTCTCCAAGTTTAACATCTGCATTTAATTATCTTTACAATCAGATACAGGATATTCAACAAAAGAGTGCTCCTAAAACTAATATGTCCCTCTCCTGGCCCTCGGCTGATCCTTCTGTGTCTCCCCAAGCCAGAGCATATATAAAGAACAGGAAGGAGGGGAGTGTCCTATCAGCCAGCTTCCGGTCTAGGGTCCAGCCTTTTCCTCCGTCTGCCAGACTCCTGATGGAGTGAGGTTGAAAAGTGCAGAAGTCAGCAGGCCAAGACTAGGGGGTTGAAATCCAAACAGGAGAATCCATCTGTTGTCCAGTTGCTGGCACAAGAAGACACCTAAAATAAAATAAGAAGGACTGGCCTCCCACTTAGAGGTTAGCTAGGTCATAAAACACATGGTTTTAGAATGTCACGTATTTATAAATACAACAGTTTCCCTCTTTTGACCTGATTAAAAATTAGGTCACAATCCACATCGTCGTTTATCATCAATACTTGTGCTTAGTTCCAGCTTGATATCTGTGAAGAGTTAATACAGAAAGACAAACAACACACAACCACATTCGAAACATTCCTTCACTAAACTCATTGATGACCACTGCTGTCATTCTGATTCTTCTTCAACCTCGTCTGTAATGTATGCACTAAAACTATTCACTATAGTTTAAACTATTCTAATCTGTTTACAAATATGTTTGCATATTTTGCTTTTATTGAGCCCTATTCTCAAACATATGTTTTTATCTAATAAATCTATCTATACTGTGGTTTGCTTTCAAATGTTTTTGAATCTGTGTTGGTTCTAATCGATCTCATTAATCTATCTCATTAGCTTTTTGCATTGTCAACATTCACAGATGTTTGAAACAAGTGAATTTGACAGTATCTAATAAAACTGTGCATAAACTGTAATGAACTTTATCTACCTTTGAAGTAAATACTTTTAGACATAATATGAAGGAAATGGTCCTTTTACCGTTTGATATTAGCCTTGGCTAAAAATAATCTCCATTTTGAAAGCATCTATGGTTGATGCATTTATCTATTCCTATTTTTACTCTATTGTGACTCTAAAGCTCGGTTGCAGCTTGAGCAAAGGCATATTCCTTGTTTGTAACTTCTGTCACTTTTAATATCTCTAACATTATTCTGATTCTAATATTATCTGCTCTATCAGAGATAACATTGTATGGTACTATTTTAACTCTTATGTGGAAATGTGTTTATGAACAACAAAGGAAGGACAATTCTACTTTTTTACTATTATTAAAACGCTACAATACTCATACTTTATCATTTTAAAACATTTTAACTGTTGCTCAGTCTCCCAGACTAAAAATCAACCTTTCTGTCTGCCTGACTGAACCCTTAACATTTATTGCATTTGGTCACAGTTGTGGTTCTAATTGTAACAATTGCATTGGCAATGGACGATTTTTCATTGGCTGGTTCTTGTTCTGCGAATCACTATTCTATGTATTGTATTTCAGACAATTCCAAAAACAACACAGTCGTTCTCCAATATTAAAGACATAAATCTAAATCAAGTTGCCTGAAAGGGATTTTAACTATTTTAAAACGTTCTCTACGATTATAAGGCTATGCATTTAATTATTTAATAAACAAAAGCACATTCATGGCTTCTGTCCGCTGCTTATAACTGTTTAAAGAGTTGTCCCAAACTTAATATGTGTAAATACATCAGCTGTTTGTAATAAACAATAACATTTAACCTGTTCTCCAATGGAGCAGCTCAGAGGCTGCATCAAGAGCAATGTTATATTTGAGCTATTTTTAGATTTAAAATTTTGTTAAAGCCTGTCGTTCTATGTCTGCATTTTAATACTACTCTCTATAAACACATCTGCACTAGATCCTACAGATGTGGAAAACAGAAACATCTAAAATCTGACTCCATTTGATTCCTTTTTACTTTAGTTATTAGAACAATTTGACCTTATTGATACTTATTTCCACAATAGAACTATTTTGATTATTCACTAGTCTAACTATTATTACTATTGTTTATTCTGACACCTCTTCTTAGCGACTTTTCAACCTATAGCTCCTCGAATCCAATGACATTATAGCTCCAGACTATTTCATTCTATTCTATTATTATTATTATATGATCTATTATCTTAAAGAGTAGATCTGCTTGATGTTATAAGCGCTATTATTTCTCCTTTTGAATTTGCACAACACTAAATTTAGAATGACCCCCTATGGGACAAATATAGAATTTCATTCCATTTTGGCAACTCCGAAAATTACTTAATAATTTTCCCATTTTGCTTTTTTAGGCTGCCCTTTCTATTTATTTGTTCTTGTAAATATATGTTTTACACTTCTTTCTAATGATTTAGAAGGTTAAGGACCATGACCACCTATGACAATACAATACTCCCCTCTCTTGGTCATGGGCCAAGTATAACACCTGCATCTGTGTGTGTGTAGATTACTGTTCCAATCATCTCCAGATGCTTTTCTCCCGGATCGTCCTCAATTCATATTGTGGGCTTTGGCGCCAAAGTAGAGGCTCATTTCCTCATGATCCATACTACTGTCATCCCTGAAGCAGGGGTAGTTTATCTCTCATCTGAAAAAGAAATATTAGAACACAAAAATGCCCACTTCCCTGGCTTTTAGCGGCCTGTCAATCTTTTCCAATTGGGCAAAACATAACTGCATTGACAGACGGTGTGTGACATCAGGGCAGAGGCTGTAGCCAAATACAGACTTAACAATATGTATGTTTCTAATTTTATACTCCCCTAAATGTGAGTTACAAACCAAAGTTGTCCTCCGCCCAATGACCGCTCACTGCGGTTGGACCGAATCACTGTCAGGACAAACAGCAGAGGGAGGGACTCCCAGTACCTTCAGCAAGGTATTTCATCTCAGAGTACTTTCTCAGAGTACTCATCCCAGAGTACTCTCACTTTTACACCTGTTCAATAAAGCTTGTTATCTTTGAATCTCTAGTACTTACACCGTATGCTGTTGACAAAAAATAATTATTCCATGATCACATTAAAACATTACAGAAAACTTTTGTTATTCCATGATCCGTTCAGCACTCCTCGTTCACTCCTCATTTCACAACACACTCACAACACACTCACAACACACTCACAACACACTCACAACACACTCACATCACACTCACATCACACTCACACAGGCCGATTCCCCACGTTAGTATATTGGTCCAGAGTTTGTTAAGGTCAACGTAGTGTACTTGACATGACGCACAAACATATAACATACACAAACATATAACACACACAAACATATAACACACACAAACATATAGACAACACAGGAGGCCTGTAATTTTAACTTTGTTATATTTTTCCATGTCCAATTACAATTGTCTCATGAGCTATTTCTCTTGTTGCAACTTTCAGAGCCTGCAGAACATGCAGAGCTTTGAGAGATTTTTTCTTAAAAGGATCCATTTCAAACTTTTAGTGTTTACCACGTGGTCTGTACTCGGGCTTATCACAGATTGTGTCCCCTATATCTTTAATGAGCTCTTGTTACTTTAAAATGTTTTTTCCTTCTTTTTTCTTTTTCAGTAAAGCCAGGTCGGATTCATTAAAAATTTAAATTAGTCTCAAACTTTAATACTTCACCTTTGTTTTCACGTTCATGTGGAGAAAAGACCATCGTTTTATGTGTGTGTACTTGTACCAATCATGTCTCAGATAAACTGCCAACAGTTGTATCAAAGACATAATTGTCCTAATTGTTTCTAATTTAGCTATTTGGAAAAGAAACATGTCATAAAAGATTTCCTAAAATGTCTCTACATCCTTGTTTTCAACCAATGAACAGTGTTGCGTCTATGTGTTATCAGAAATGATCCAATATCACCTTTAGCCAAAATTCAGAAATGCTTTAAATCATTTTTCAAACTTTAATTGTCTGAACAAACCATTTTGTACTAAATGCAGCGTCCATTAAAAGCTGCAGTTCTCTTTCCAGCACCAGTTTCAACTGTGCATGTGATTGTTCTTAAATGAGAAACGAGCCACGGTTCAGAGGTTGAAAAATTGCCTTAAATATCCGTATTACCAAGATCATGCAGTCAAAATCAATAATTCTAAACTTCTCCGCGTCTATAACTTTAAATAATAATACTAGTTTCAATAATAGAGCTCCTCTACTTTAAATATACTGCTGTTCTAATCTCCTTGTGTCTCATGCTAAAGCAAGAGTCTAATTAATTTTAACGATTGTCCTGTATTCTTTCATGCAGCTAAATGTAGTGTTATGAACGAATGACCTAAATGTGTAAATATGACTTAAATTCCACATGTCTCTGTGCGCTTGTTTGTCCGTATATATTTACCTTCTGTCTGTCTCATTTAGCCCGGCCACGTCTTCTTCTTATGGCGTCTTTCAGTGTCTTTTGTCTCAAAGTGTCCAATGTCTTTGTCTCAAAGTGTCCAATGTCTTTGTCTCAAAGTGTCCAATGTCTTTGCCTCAATGCCTTTTTTCCTTCTTCTTTAAACAATCACTTTCTTTCTTCTTCTTTCAATAATCACTTTCTTTCTTCTTCTTTCAATCACTTTTCTTTCTTCTTCTTTCAATCACTTTCTTCTTCTTTCAATCACTTTCTTCTTCTTTCAATAACTTTCTTCTTCTTGCAATGTCTTTTTCTTTCATGTCTTCTTTGTCTCATTTTTGACGCACACCAATGTGTCGTCCTTCGCTTGGTTTACACAACGTTCTTCTCCGTGCACATAACTCCACTCGGTTTGTGCAAAAGTCTGGTTTTTCTCCATGAAATGGAGGCCGGAGAGGTCTTCTTCGAGAGTTCCTGTTAGCTGCTGCAGCCGATGCTGCAGTCTTTGCTGCCCCCTGTGGGTCTGGGGGAGACGCTGATGGTCCGTGCTGATGGCGCCCGATTGAGGTCTTGTGGCAGACGATTTTGGCCAAATGAAACAGACAGAAGTTTTCTCGGAAAAAACAGACAAACAAGAAGCACAAACAAGTGTGTTAATTACCATACCAAACCAATGATTAATTACAACTCAAAATAAACCTATGAAATAATTAATATTAACATTTTAAACATTAAATTCTGAAAACCAAATCTGCATTCAACTGCTATCCTAAGCCCTATTTTTCCAAAAGCATAATGCTCTCTAAGATCATTCTAACTTTTATATCACCAAAATGTAGGGAAAAAAACTTGTCCAGACGCCTTGGAGATAAAAAATAAAACATAAAATAATGCCTCTTTATAATCTAACTCAAAGTTCTGTGATCCTATGACTCCATGTCAGTAACATTATCGTGTGTATAAATGTAATTTTCTACAAAACAAAAAATTTCTTTCTTCACGAGAGAGAGAAATTCTTCAGGATAGGTGGTTCACGAGTCGAGACCAGAATGTTTGCGGCAGGAGAAGTGGTCTCTGTTATAGGACGAGTAGCAATATCTGCCGGGTGTTCTCTGATGAGACATGATACATTGTGATGCACTGAAGATTTTCTTATTCTCGAGGATCTGGATTAGATACGTACATGTAAAACCTTCGTGATGTGTTGTTGAGGTAACCTAGCCACAATCTTGCTGTCCGTGTTGACATTTGACAGCCCATGCAACTTATAGTCCATTCTCGACATATGAGGCTCCGCCTTTCTACAGCAAGATCCGCAGCGCAGAGCTCTAGCGAGGGATAGTTTGCGCTGGGTCGTGGTAATGCGATTGTGCTAGGTTTGCTTTTGCCATGACAAACCCAGTGAAGTGCTGTCCTCGGTAATTATGAGTCCGTAATAGGCCACAGCGGGATATTGCGTGGATGTGAGCGTCACTTGAAGGACAACTAGTTCTCTGTGTTGCTGTGAGGATAGAGACATATGTACGTAGGTCTAGGAATGTGTATTTTGCTCTAAACTCCAGAATGAGAATTGCCAAGCAGACCATTTTCTTTCTTTGTCTGGAGACAAGGATCGTCCCAATACATGGTCCGGAGGTGAGTTCTCTACATGTACAGTAATAGGTTGCAACAAAGCCCAGGGGGCGGCGTACAAACTTTTGACCGTGTGCCAGTATACCTCTTTTGGTGAAGGGTTTTTTCTCTTTGCACACTGAAATGTGAAAGTGTCAGATTCAAGACTCTGCTAATGCCTAACTTCTTCTGAACAGGCTATGGGTCGTTGTCTATTTAGACTTTTATTGTCCTTTGCCAAATCACTTGTTGGGAAGGCCTCACCATGACTGTACTGCTGTTTGAGGCGATTTTGTGTAGCGCAGGTTTGACTTCGGACTAACTCGTCTTTGGGTCTTTTGCAGGAGGCGGAATAGCCTCGAGTTCTGCTGGGGAGGGAGTGTGATACGAACCGTCGTCCACATAAAATTCCTGGTGACAAACTCGGCCGCGTCTTGCCATGTTCCATCTCCCACTACTTCAGCTGCTTTGCGTAGGCCGTTAAATTGCAACAGAGAGGATGAGGTCGATTCCCAAACACATGAACTTTCCATGCGGATACTCAATAATTTCCTTGTGATTTCATTGTCTTTTGAGCCCCAAGTGTATCGCAGGAAATTACGTGTGATCTTCCCTTTTACTGTGAAAGCACGTAGTACATTTGTTCACATCTGCTGTTATTGCAATAGGCTCTCTGCGAAATCTGATTTAGCACCCCTAGGCAAGGCCATTGTTAAGATCTGGGCCGCTTTAAAAGGACATCGTTGAGTGCTATTGCCCTCGAGTTTGGCGCTTGAGTAAAAACCACACGAATTTGGAGTGGGTTTTTGCGGGTTGGTACCACTCCGATCCTAGGGATTTTGGGTACCAACCACTCTTCATCAGGCTGCAAGGGGGGTTGCGATTTCTGCTTGCTGATTATCAGAATTTTCTGCTTTCAACTGTACAAAGTGCTGCTTCTCATATGAGGTTTTTTGTCCAGAACTACGTCTTGAGTGTGTAGAGTCTCTATAAGCATGTCTTTGTTGTTTGGTAAACGTTTTGGTTTGTCTGGGAGTAAACAATGGGAAGGGGTGCTACCCAGCTGTTTGTCTCATCTTGGTACATTTCATTTTTGCCATATTGTGTGAAACTGCCACATCTTGTTCCTTGCGTTTTGTGAGGTGCCAACCTCTCATATCTCGTTTTTGATGAAATGTGTATTTTCGAGATTTGTTCGTGTTGTTTTTCTTGGTAAGTTTCTGCACAGTTTCGCGTCTCAAAACATAACTTGATTTTAGTTTCTCTCTTTAATTTGCAATAAATTAGTACTAGAATTTATTATACTGCTATTCCAGAATATATAACTACAATTGTGTTATCTAATATTTCGGGTGTTCAATTTTTTTATTATGTTCAGATGAATTATGTTTAAAAAAAAACGACTTTGAAGTCGCACCTTTTAACAAACTCTAGGGCGAGCCAAAATGGCGGCGATGACATCTCACAGAAGCATCATTTCAAACTAATTGTGTTTTTTTTTATTCTTGAAGTCAACTCTTTTCAAACACAACACGTTAGACCATAGATTGTAAATATACATTTTAACATTAGATCTCACCATTCATTGTAAGCACTTAAGAGTGTTATGTATTTCTTTGTCCACATGATGGCGTAGTGGAGCATGATTCACCTCGAGCCTTCGACTCATGGGCCGAGTAATAGGCTGCGATCCCTCAAGGCTTCATGGGGCTTCATATTGCCATCACTAGCTAAAAGGTTAAAAGAGTTGCACACTATTATGTACAAAACTCATGAAAATATGTTTATACCTTTTTCAGATGACAGTGAAACCTCCTACAGATTCAGCCCAGACTGCTGTCTGCTGCTGTGAGATGCCCTTCTCCTACGTCATCGCCGCCATTTTGGCCCCCCCTAGCGTTTCTATGCGGAAGTGAAAAGGTGCCACTTCAAAGCAGTTTTTTTAACATAATTCATCTGAACATGTCAAAATGAACACCCGAAATATTATAAACACATATTGTAGTTATATATTCTGGATAGATTATTATTTAAATAATAATGTGATTTATCTTTTCCTTCAAAAGCACAACAATTTCTGATTTTGCAATGGAAATTTATTGAATAAAGTTTAATATAAAAAAATATAAAAAACGTTTATATAAAAAGGAAATTTTGACACCACCGAACATAACTGACTTGGCCATGACAGAACTCATCACAAAAGCACTAGTACCTCCCTGATGTAGTCTGTCCTTGTGTCCAGGGCTGGACTGGCCATCGGGCGTACCGGGCAATGCCAGAAGGGCCGATGCCCATATTTGGGCCGGTCTGTTTGCCTCATACAAAAAAGATGTTTGTGAAAAGTGTAAATCCGTTGTGAACTGTTCGAGGGGGCGCGCGTGTCCGCGGGGCACCTGCTGTATGTACTCGAACAGGATTCCACCACCTAAGCGGCTGCAGTGTTCCGGCATCCAGCGGCTCTGAGCTGGACGCGGGAACCGCTCACCGGGAGCCGCTCACAACACAACACGGTGAGCGCCTAGCCGCAACGTGACCATATACCCAAGACCATAAACGTGCACAGGACCATGCGTGTCTTTGCGTAATTTGTGCACCCAATAAATACACCGCTGCAGTAAACAGTCCGCGTCTCCCCTCTCCTCTCGAAGTGCGACTAAATTAAAGCTCGGGTGCCTAAATTTTCCATTGCATTAAAAGTTCATGTTTGAGCCCAAAAGTAAAATGTTGTGAAAAAATTAAACAGATTTAGAGCCAGCCAATGGCTGACATTATGCATTTCAGACTTTTTTGACCAATTCTCATCCCTGTAACAAACAACAGTGTTGTCTGTGTCCACCTCCCTCACTCTGAGACATGTTTATTACTCTCTTGTAATGTAGACTATTGCAATTTATTTTTTTGTTGAAACTGCAGACATCCTGATCCTCTACAGTATGCTTGCACATACTGTATAAACCAGGGGTCGGCAACCTTTAGTGCTCCTCCAGTGGCTCCTGAAAATGGAGTGGGAGGGCTATATTTTATTCCTAGTTTGAATATGGTTTCTGTAGGAGGAAAAACATTCCTAACGTATTTCAATGCTGTAAAAATGTGTATAAGTAATATTCAATTTCAACATTTCTGTCAACGTAGTGAGTCATATCCTGTGGCGCGGCCCCGCGCCAGGCGGCCGCTGCTGTAAACAAACCGGCGTGTGCGCACGGATCCCAAAGATAAAAAGAGAACGAGTTGATAATAAGACTGGACTAAGAACAAGACTGAACATTTGCTTTCAGTCAATGAGGAAGGACAAAGAATCACTAAATACCGTTCACAGGGATTACGTGAAGGATTCTTTCATACAAAATCCGGAGCACCTTTTTCAGACTTCAAAAACCTCCGCAAAGACTGTGAAAGAAAAGGCCATTAAGGACATTCAGCTCCAGCAAACTTCAGCCTGTGACGTAATCGATATGAGCGGACAGTGCAGGTGTGTGACCTTTGAGCCAAAAAGCAGATTTATTTACTGTATTTCTACAGTTGCATGAAGGCAAAAAAATTGAAGTCAAAGTTAAAGCAGAGTCATCACGTGGTGCGTCATTCTCTCCAGGACACGCTGCAGTGAAAACACACATTTGATAATCATGAATGCTTATTATGTATTTGTAGCCTTTACTTGGTCATTTAGATAATAGGCTAATGTAGCTAATGTAGCTACATTGTGTAACCTTCATATAAGCTTTATACAAGGCTGTTATTTTTTTGCGGCTCCAGACAGATGTTTTTAGTTTTTTTTGTCAAATATGGCTCTTTGAACCTTTTGAGTTGCCGATCCCTGGTATAAACAAACTGTAAAAAACGTGACAAAAACATGCCTGGGCCGGTAAGAAGGAAAAAATGCCCGGGCCGTTTTTTTGTCCCAGTCCAGCCCTGGTTGTGTCCAAGAGTATATGTCAG
Source organism: Knipowitschia caucasica (assembly GCA_964034765.1). Classification (NCBI taxonomy): domain Eukaryota; kingdom Metazoa; phylum Chordata; class Actinopteri; order Gobiiformes; family Gobiidae; genus Knipowitschia; species Knipowitschia caucasica. The sequence goes on along the minus strand of OZ035823.1, from coordinate 39,788,182 downwards.
AACCCCTGAAATCTCACAACATCTGTAAATGATGCCAGGGAGCAAGTGACAAGGAGCAGTAAACTGATCACTGGAACATTCTTTTTTTTTTTTTTTCATATAATCTGAAACTTTTATTCTGTTACAAAGAAAAAATGCGTAAGCCCTTAGTTGTACAGAAATTATTCAAACAAATTATTCATACAAATTATTTCTACCCCGGGGAAGATAAGGGGTCTTCCCCGGGAGGAGGCCCCGGGGAAGACCCAGGACACGCTGGAGGGACTATGTCTCTCAGCTGGACTGGGAGCGCCTTGGGGTCCCCCCGGACGAGCTGGAGGAGGTGTGTGTGGATAGGGAAGTCTGGGCGTCTCTGCTTAGACTGCTGCCCCCGCGACCCGGCAATGGATGAAGCGGAAGAAGATGGATGGATGGATGGATGGAAGTTTGATAAGCACCAAACGTGAATCAATTGTTCAACTCTTGGATCTAGGTCAGGTGAAAGTGAAAAACATGAAATGCGGCATTAGCGCCCCCTAAAGAATGATCTGGAGAATTACATATACACTTTGCCAAAACAGCATTGGCCAATATGCCAACAGGGCTCAAATTTGCACCACATACTGTAAACATGAGTAGCATCAAAAGTTAGCTGCAACATTTGAATCAATTAACAGTTTGTGTGCAGCATTCTCGCATGTTGGGGTTATTTTGAGATGTAGGATATTTCCAATGTCATTCAATGGAGACACACACTCACTAATCAAATGCATTGCAATGTTTACAATAGGAGGATCTTGGAGTGACGTCGTTGTTTATAGTTTTTCCGCGCCGGTCACGTGACTGGGTGGCAAAACAGCATAGAAAGCTACCTGGATGCTAAAGAGTTAGCTATTTTTAGAGGTTTGGAGAGAGGTTTTACTAAATCAAATGGTTCATTCTTGTTGTGTGGTCGGTTGTACGGCCCGCTGGGGCCAGATCAAGTTTTTTTTTTCTAATTCCTTCGGAAAAGAACAGCAAAAAACAGCCGCGGTAAAGTAGTCTGCACATTAAAATTGTGTTGCGTCCTTATGCTGTTACCTATGGTAAACACAGAAAAGGAAGCCGGGGGGCAGGAGGGGATAAAAATTCATACAAATTGTAAGTTGTGCAACTACTTTCACTGCACACTTGTTCACTGTGATGATGAAATTTAAACATTGCAGTTTGGTTGCTCATCCCGGCCGGCTCCTTTTCCACGTTTGCCGTAAGTAGCAGCATAAAGGAGCAACCCGCTTTACCGCGACAACAAAAATCCGGGCCACTCTACAGCAGTGAAAAATGCGAGAAATGGTTTTTCACGACAGACCCTTCTTACGTGAAGGGTCCCAAGTTTTCTATGAAGTAAGAATATATGTCTACCAGCAGATTGGTGCTCTCGTCAGCCCTGGTCTCATATGGGGTTTGGATTTGTTCAGTTCGGTCTCATATACTTATTTTTAGCTTGTCTTTATATCTCCTCTGATCTTCTTGCGTTAAAGTGCTTATATACTTTACTTACTTATTACTTATTACTGTACTGTATGAGCCTTTCGCTCATTGAGTCTTTTAAAAGTACTCATCGTATCCGTGCTTCAGTATGTGCTCTGTCTTCTTGCCACTCAGCGAGTGGCGCATGCCGACGTAAACAAAGATCCTCCTATACACAGTGTTTCCACCATTAGGACTGTATGCAGATGGTGCGAAAGGGCCCCCTCCTTTGTGTGGCGCGTTGCACGATGTTGCGTTGCGCAAAGCAGCGTTGCGGTGAGGGCCGTTCAACGCTGCTTGCGGCTTTCATTATAATTCTTTCCCTCACCTCCCTATGGTTCTACTCCCACTCATCCATTATTTGGCCAATCCCCCTACCACTCCTCTTTCTCACCCCATCACTGCCTTTCTGCTTTGCACAGGAGAATGAGCTCACAAGAATGGCACAGAAAGAGTTACAAGAAGAGAAAAACATGTTGGCCGACACTGTTGAAGACTTGAGAAAAACTGTGGAACAATGTGGGACTGAATCAGAAAAGGTAAAGCAGTCAAGTTATTAATGTGTGTGCACGCTTACGTCACAAAAAGTCAATGTAAAAAGTGACTGTTGTTTGAAATACATGCTGGATGTGTGATATGTCACTAAAAATATATTTGCAACTAATTCATGACTGAATTGTGTGCTATTTCCAATGTAATCCTTTATGAGATGTTTGCATGCTGAACTTTTTCACCTTAGGCATTCTTGTGAATCGGTAACTAAAGCTTTTAAACATGTCATAGCATGTTTTGCAGAATGTAGCTAGTGGTCGTTATATGGCTTTCATGCCTTTTGTGGGGCCTTTGCATGTCAATGTGTTGACAGGACGAGAACAGTTTATCTGCGCTGCAAGCAAAGAAAACTGTTCTTACTGTGGAAAACCAGCAACTTAAATGCAAGCCTACAGTAAGTTGGCCACTAATTCATCTTTTAACATATTGTGTAGCCAAGCATAAAGGCTAGAAAAACATGCTCTGTGTATTGAATGCACGTCGCTGCTGTTTTAAAGTTGTTGCTGCGTTCTTGTGGTCCTCAAGTGCTCAGGTTAATGAGGTGAGAATGCGGGTTTCCATGGAGATACTGTTTTACCACAAATGTTTCACACTATGGTATTATATTGATATTTCATCCGACCTGTTTTTCAACTCCAGATGTTTCTATTGCTCTACACTACAACATGATAAAAGATAAATCCTCCCTAAATATGACAAGTACTGTACAGAAATATTTATTGCCATAGTGTGGAATATTCTCAGGGGGGGAAACAGTTGCATATATTCACAAAACCTAATTCTGCAGTATGCAAAAGCTACTCTGATGTGGCTAAAACCCTCATAATGGTCTGTTTTTTGTTTGTTCTATTTTTTATTTTTTTAACACTGCCAATTTTGTTTCAAAGACCATCACAGCTTGACCTGATTTTTTGCATTACTTTCAACACACAAACTTATGACATAAATTGATACAAATAAGCAATTAAATAAATTGTATCATACTATATGTACAGCTTTTGAAGGCAGAACTTCTCTGAAAATGTTTTTTTTTTCCTGATTAATTGCAGGTTCAAAGTTATAGCCAATAGTTATGAGCCGTGCACAGCCAGTACAATATGTGAAGTACAGAACACTCAACGCAGTGCCCTGGAGCAATGCTTATTTCTCAATACAGGAAAAAGAGTGATGTTTTGGTTGTTGCCTTATCGAATTTATGGTCAACATTAATACTTGGGGCAACTAATGCAACTAATCATTAATGCCTTTTTTGTTTTAGGAACATAATTATGATCTTCAGGACAGCAATCAACCAGACAGCCTCACCTCAAACTCATCCTTCCACTCAACCCAGGACGAGCTGGAGCTGCCTGTGTCGCAAACAGACAAAGTGACTGAAGAGGAGGAACCTGAGAGGGGGAAAGCAAGGAGAAAAGAGGAGATACACTCGCTCCACCAGGCTTTTGAGAGTGTGCGGGTAAAACTAATAGAAACCAGAGAAGAGAGACGCTCCCTCCAGGTCCAACGCCAGCCCGAGTGCCTGCGGGAGTACAATGTGGAGGTGAGAGAGAAGGAACGTGAGGCTGAGCTCATGGACAGTCTGGCTGAGCTTCAGGCCAAACTTTCAGACACACAAGAGAGATTCCACCAGGCCCTGGAGGAGGTGGAGGAGCTGAGGGTGCAGATAGGATTAGGAGACAATAATGAGAGACAGGAACAACAGGCAAGAGCACTAATGCTTGAACATGAAGTTAAACAACTCAGAGCTCAGCTCTTGCAGTCGGAAAGCCAAAATAGGAACTTTCTCCTTCAAATTAAACATCTGGAGCAGGCTTTAAGGAGAGCTGAGGTAAAGCACAAGGAAAATGAACTCCAGAGCATTCAACATGAAGAGGCCCAAGAGGAGATAAAAATGCTTCAAGTACGTATCATCCTTACTTTTCTACTACTTAACACTAATACATTCTGTCAGACTTTAATTTTACACAACAAATGTGTCTTTGTCTTTTTTCAGGCGGCTCTAAGGGGAACAGTTTCAGTGGAAGCTGCTGCTAAAGACTTTAAAGACATGAAGGGGGAGTTGAGCGAAGTGATCTCTGGACTTCAGAGGCGCCTGCTGGAGCTCTCACACTCGTACAGTGACACAAAGAGCCAGCTTAGCGCTGCACAAAAAGAACTATCGGTAAGCAGTGCCTCTACCTCTCCAACTTCAGAACAGCAGCAGGAACAGTCTGAAGCCCTCAAACGAGTGGAGGAGATAAAAGCATGTCTTCTGGAGACAGAGAGCAAGTACTTTGCTGCTCAACAGGAGATCTCACAGCTCCAGCAGGAGGCTGAAAAACAGCTGGATAATTCAGTGACTCTCACAGACCACACACAGGTTGTGGCTGCTCTGGGAAATGCCATTAAAGATCTGGAGAAAGAACTGGAGTCGGTTAAAGAGCAGTTACAGCTGAAGACATCGCAACTGGATGCTCTTCAAAATGGGTGAGGAAAGAAACAAGCAAATCAAGTCGGGAATAATTTAATTTAAAACATGTAACATTTAATTTGCTTCTCATAGATTTTCCACCAATAAATCTTTAGATGACTCAGTGCTTCTTCTAGAACGTGACATGTTGAAAGACCAGCTGAAGGGTGAGGTGAGCCACCTCACAGAAATCCTCCAAGGGGCACTCCGGAAGCAGGATGAGATGGCCCTTGAGGCTGCAGATGCATGGCAGCAGGTACTGTATGACAGAAAATATGAAGACACTTAACTAGACAATAAATAATGATAAAGGCATATTTCATGTGAATCTTTAGGCTCGCAATTACCGTGCTGAAGGAGAGGCCCTGCAGGAGCTGATGATGTCGAGGGAAAAGGACAACCAGAGTCTCAGCAATCGACTGGCTGAGTCTCAGGACGCCGTTCATCAACTGAAGCAGCTGGTGGAAAACCATGTAGCCTCAGAGCGAGAGAAGAACAAACGGGTGAGTGCTACTGTAATTGGATCATGAGGGCTGGCACATGGCTGCGTAAGATATCACTGTCTCCTACAGATCGATGATCTATCCAGAGAGGTCTGTAAGCTGAAGGATGCCTTAAACAGCTTGTCACAGCTCTCGTACAACTCCAGCTCTCCCTCTAAAAGACAGCAACAAAACCAGCAGCAGGAGACAATGCAGCAGCAAATCAAACAGCTTCAGTATCAGCTGGCAGTAAGTATTTTTAATTTTTTTAAATGCAATTAATTAATACAAAAAATTAATTAATACAATGAATACAAAAAAGCAGTTCTAGTTTTCTTTGAACACCTTCTTTGAGCAGCTTCTAAGAGAGCGTGTGGGGATCCAAATAAATAATAATGAATAATAATTGACATGCATCACTGTTTTTCCAAAGGATTCAAAGAAGCAGCACCAAGAAATTGTTTCTGTTTACAGAATGCACCTGCTCTATGCTGCCCAGGTAATTTATTATACTGAAATGTAAAATGACTTACCATCTTACATACTCACCATTCAAATGCTTTATACTCTCCTTCACCAACTTGTGAAGTGATCAGGGAACAAGCTATTGCATCTGTGTCAATGATATAGATCTTGTCTGAGCCACGGGACCTGTGTGCGTGTGAACAAAGGCTCAATGACAAGTTTCAGACCAGTTCTGCTTGTGTGTTAACACACAAGCCTATCACTGCATGAGATACCTTTATGCTGACAATCTTTAAGTGAGTCTTTTGTACTGGTGTTATGAATTTGAATAACACCATTCATTTGAACATGAATTCCCAATGTAGGCTATTGTCCATTTTAAAGTCTTCAAAAACGTTATGCATAAATGTAGTTGTTGCATTTACCTATTGCACTGTAACCAGCGAATATCTTTGTACTAAAGGCCTCCTGATTTTGCTTTGATTACCAATTGCAAGATTCTGCTCTTGTTCTAACTAATTTAAGATCAAATTAAATGCTCTGGGCTCTATTACTTAAATACAGCCTGTCTACTATGTTTACAAGTGTTTCTTTTAATGTAAACAAATGTCCAACTTTGTTTTCTTTGTTAATCTGTGACTATTGTGCTTCTAGGGTCAGATGGATGAAGATGTCCAGAAAGCCTTGAAGCAGATTCTCATTATGTGTAAGATGCCGAGCCAAGTCAAGAAGGCCTGCTGAGACCGTGTTTCTCAAAGTGTTGTGGCCACCCATATTCATGGTCTGTTTGTGTTCAATCAAAGGCATATGGGCCCCTGGACAATCTCAGCATGAGGAAATGATTACTGTCATACTTTTGCTGGCTTTGTCAATGTCACATTTGACCCATCTTCAGGTATCAAGTCATCAGTCATGTGATGAAGATACTTAAAGAAGCTATACTCAATCTGTTTTTTTGAGTTCATAAAAACGCTTATTACTACATACAAGTTGTATTATAATCGGTAATTTAGTTGAAAACTGGGGCTCATTGATTCAGCTTTTGTATGAATTCAGACCTTATAAAGTGCTGAGTAGAGGCTTAGCGGGCCGCTCACTCTCCTCCACTCACAGAACGAGGAGCGAACAGGCCGCGTCCTCTAGCTATAGCTAGCTTCCTCTAGCTTCAAAATTCGAAAGAAAAAATATATATATACAGCCCCCTTGAACCTTTCAACATTTCGCCACATTTCAGGTTTCAAACATAAAGATATAAAAATTTTTTTTTTTTTCATGAATCAACAACAAGTGGGACACAATCGTGAAGTGGAACAACATTTATTGGATAATTTAAACTTTTTTAACAAATAAAAAACTGAAAAGTGGGGCGTGCAATATTATTCGGCCCCTTTACTTTCAGTGCAGCAAACTCACTCCAGAAGTTCAGTGAGGATCTTTGAATGATCCAGTGTTGTCCTAAATGACTGATGATGATAAATAGAATGCACCTGTGTGTTATCAAGTCTCCGTATAAATGCACCTGCTCTTTGATAGTCTCAGGGTTCTGTTTAAAGCGCAGAGAGAACCATGAAGACAAAGGAACACACCAGGCAGGTCCGAGATACTGTTGTGGAGAAGTTGAAAGCCGGATTTGGATACAAAAAGATTTCCCAAGCTTTAAACATCTCAAGGAGCACTGTGCAAGCAATTATATTGAAATGGAAGGAGTACCAGACCACTGCAAATCTACCAAGACCCGGCCGTCCCTCCAAACTTTCATCTCAAACAAGGAGATGACTGATCAGAGATGCAGCCAAGAGGCCCAGGATCACTCTGGATGAACTGCAGATAACTACAGCTGAGGTGGGAGAGTCTGTCCATAGGACAACAATCAGTCGTGCACTGCACAAATCTGGCCTTTATGGAAGAGTGGCAAGAAGAAAGCCATTTCTCGTTTAAAGTTTGCCACAAGCCACCTAGGAGACACACCAAACATGTGGAAGAAGGTGCTCTGGTCAGATGAAACCAAAATCGAACTTTTTGGCCACAATGCTAAACGATATGTTTGGCGTAAAAGTAACACAGCTCATCACCCTGAACACACCATCCCCACTGTCAAACATGGTGGTGGCAGCATCATGGTTTGGGCCTGCTTTTCTTCAGCAGGGACAGGGAAGATGGCTAAAATTGATGGGAAGATGGATGGAGCCAAATACAGGACCATTCTGGAAGAAAACCTGTTGGAGTCTGCAAAAGACCTGAGACTGGAACGGAGATTTATCTTCCAACAGGACAATGATCCAAAACATAAAGCCAAATCTACAATGGAATGGTTCACAAATAGACGTATCCAGGTGTTAGAATGGCCAAGTCAAAGTCCAGACCTGAATCCAATCGAGAATCTGTGGAAAGAGCTGAAGACTGCTGTTCACAAACGCTCTCCATCCAACCTCACTGAGCTCGAGCTGTTTTGCAAGGAAGAATGAGCAAGAATTCTAGTCTCTCGATGTGCAAAACTGATAGACATACCCCAAGCGACTTGCAGCTGTAATTGCAGCAAAAGGTGGCGCTACAAAGTATTAGCGCAAGGGGGCCGAATAATATTGCACGCCCCACTATTCAGTTTTTTATTTGTTAAAAAAGTTTAAATTATCCAATAAATGTTGTTCCACTTCACGATTGTGTCCCACTTGTTGTTGATTCTTGACAAAAAAAATATTTTTTATATCTTTATGTTTGAAGCCTGAAATGTTGAAAGGTTCAAGGGGGCCGAATACTTTCGCAAGGCACTGTATATATTCGATTGGGGGGGGGTGGCAGTCAGAGTGGCACCCAGTTCACTTAGCACCAGCCCCTCACTGATCCTCCTGCAGATGGTGAGTCCACAGGAGTGGAGATCTTCAGGCAAAGTGGGTAAAGCCCAAGAACACAACGACAGCAGTCATCAGTGGGAGTCGTGAAGTAGGTCTTACGGTGGGCTCGAACCCACAAGCTTCAGGCCCAAAGGCCAATGCTCTACCAACTGAGCCATTGTCGCTGTTCAGACAGCCCTTAATATTCGAAATGTATTTAATCACTGCAAGGATTAAATGCAAAGGTTTCGCCGTGACGTGCTAGGTGGGTAACAGCTAAGCTAGCTAGTTCAAAAACTCTCTGGAACTACAAAGAATTCTGAACATCAGCGGTGAGTTACCCATTTATATACCGAACCTAAATTCATAATCAGATCCTCTTCAAATGTGTGTTAAAATGTTCGTTTCATATTAATGGTTACTTCCGGGTTCATCGCTTTTTGTCACATTAAAACAGTATTTTTATCTTGAAAACTTTAACAAATAATTCTGAAAACCTCTGCATGTGTGTTAAGAATGTACAGTACAGACCAAAAGTCCAAAAGTTTAGACACATTTTCTCAGTCAATAGTCATGAAAAGAAAGGACACTCATTGTCCTTTCTTTTCATGACTATTGACTGTAGAGTCACACCCAGGCTGTGTCAGGGCTGTCCAAGAAGGAGAGTGGTGGGGTGCTGGGCCAGATGACCAGGCCTCCACAGTCACCGGACCTGAACACCATCGAGATGGTTTTCGGGTGAATTGGACCACAGAGTGAAGGCGAAAGGGCCAACAAGTGCTGAGCATCCCTGGGAACTCCTTCAAGACTGTTGGAAGACATTTTCAGGTCACTACCTCTTGAAGCTCATCAAGAGAATGCCAAGAGTGTGCAAAGCAGTAATCAGAGCAAAAGGTGCTACTTGAAGAACTAAGAATATAAGACATTTTCAGTTGTTTCATGCTTTTTTTGTAGAACATACATAATTCCACATGAGTTAATTGATAGTTTTGAGGCCTTCAGTGTGAATCTACAATTTTCATAATCATGAAAATAAAAAACTCTTTGAATGAGAAGGTGTGTCCAAACTTTTGGTCTGTACTGTATTATGTATTCTCCGATTAACATTTAAAGGTATTGATTGATTGATTGGTATTTGTTTATTTAGCGTGGCTAGCTCCTCTAGCTTCTCTGCACAGACAGAAGTAGTGACGGGCGCTGAAAGCTCGTTGTACTTGCGGAGTATGTTAGTATTTTACGCACCTGAATTACAAACAGAGATTGCATTGCCAAAGGGCAGCGGTCATTATTGGTTTGAGAGTTCTGTTATCAAGAAAAAATGATCGGTAGAACGATTCGCACTATGTAGCAGGTATGTACTATGTAGCAGGTATGTAGCACATGTGTGTGTATATATATATATATATATATATATATATATATATATATATTAGTATTCTGTCTGACTGTTATCTTTGAATGTCTCCACCTAGTGGTTCATGTGTTTTTTGTGCATTGCTCTGTGGGTGTGGTGACTGTACACCCTTGGGTGCCTGCCCCACCCTATTTAAGAGGACTTCCTGGTTCTCTTTTCATGTTTGCTTGATGAAGGCATAACGCCGAGACGTGGCAATTTCAATAAATAATTTTTAATTTGCAAGTAAGACGGTGTGCGGGATTATTCTCTCTCTGACATTAGGCTATACAGGCCTCTCCTCCTACGCACCCGATCTGTAGGTATTGATGTGCGAATCCCTACTCCAGTCGGTAGAACGATTTGAAATTAGATTCATATCAATATAGTGTTCTACTGCTGCTGTGAGGAGCTGTATAATAAATTATAATTCAATATTCAAATATATTTTAATGTTTAAATTAATACATTTGGACGCGAAACTAGCGGTATTCTTTTACTTATATATTTTGTTAGCAGTTCGTTGCTTTTGTACCATTTCATCAGTGATTGGTGTACAGCTTACAAGAAGTTGCACTCATGTTAACGTATCAGATCGCAAATAAAACTAGATGGCTCCGTGGAATGAGAGAGTAGGGGAAATGAGACCTGTGAGCGAGTTGGGGGGCGGTGCTAAACATTCAAAACGTGCTGAAACAGGTATAGCTCCTTTAAAGTAAACTTCAGTCTCCAGATGTTGTTTGAAACAGAAAATAAATTGCTGTTCTAACTGCATATGCCAATATGAATCAGTGGCTTCACTCTGTTTCTATTTGTTTTTAATCCATTGCAGTCTAAGTATTCTTTGATCAAATCTATCTATCTAAGTATGTCTTGGTCAGCATTTAAAAAAATAAAATAATCTAAATCATATGGGATGTGTTTTCCGCTTGTCTAAAGCCAACCTGTAATTTGAAGATGTACTATTCTATTATAGAATGCATGTGACTGATTTTATTATTGCAAAATTTGCAATTCAAACAAATGTATACTCTATTGTCATGTACCATACTGTATTTAAGATTGATTGTATATTGAATGAGTTAAAGTGTGATGTGCTTCCTCTTCATATTGACAAAATCTGTGTGTTTAAAGTTACTGTTACACTTCAGAAAATGTTCTTGATATTTATATCCAGTAATTTCCTTTATTTCTGCACATGGTAAAGAGACAGGTTGTCTGTCCTTAACACTGTGTACTGGTAAAAATATGACTGCTTATTTTCTTCTCAGATTTGTTTAGTTAAAGCGTAGTGCTTCTGCAGGTACTCCAAAAAGTTGGAATTACTGACCTTTTGCTTGCCTCAGCAGAACCCTATTTATATGTAAGGCAACTATTATAACCGTATATACAAAGTAAGCTGTATCTGAGATGATTTCAACCATTAGGTTGAAGGCACCTACAGTATGTGCCAATAACGAAACACTATCATGTTAATAAGTTGTTTGGAGAAAAAAAATGTTTTATATAGATTTTGCTAAACTTTTTGACAATAAATGTTTTATTGATCTGTAATGTATTGTCTTCATTGAAAAGTTTTATACAAACAGAAAGTGCATTGGTGGTTGGATAAGATAAGACATACTTTATTGATCTCACAAAGGAGAAATTTACATGTCACATCTGACATGGATAGAAACACTCAAGATTGTGCAAAAAGTAAGAAATGTGCAAACATGTTAAATGCAGGATATTATGTCATAAAAAGTCCAGACCAGAGGCCTGCTCACTCGAAGGACCTCAGCCTCCTTCTGAACAGGGGGTTGGTGTTATGGGACTAGTCCAGTTTATTGTTAATGTGAACACCCAGGTACTTGAAGCTGTCCACCAGCTCAATGTCCTCCCCCTGGATGTTCAGCGGCATGTGGGAAAGTGGTTTTCTCCTGAAGTCGATGACCATCTCCTTGGTCTTACTGGTGTTCAGGCACAAGTGGTTGCGCTCACACCAGTCGACAAAGTCCGTGATAACCGACCGATATTCCAGTTCGTTCCCCTCAGACACACAGCCCACGATGGCAGAGTCGTCGGAGAACTTCTGCAGCTGGCAGCTGTGTGTGTCGTATGTGAAGTTTGAAGTGTAGATGGTGAAGAGAAACTGTGAGAAGACAGTGCCCTGAGGGGCCCTGTACTGCAGACTACCACCTCAGACTCACAGCTGCGCAGCCACACATACTGTGGTCTGTCTGAGAGGTAGTTGATGGCCTATGCAGTGAGGTGACTGTCGGTCTGATGGTGTTGAAAGCTCTGGAGAAGTCAAAAAACATGACCCTTGCAGCGCTCCCGGCGGGCTCCAAGTGGGAGAGCGTCCGCTGCATTAAGTAGATGACGACGTCCTCTACTCCGATGTTGGGCCTGTAGGCGAACTGCAGCGGGTCCAGGGTGGGGCTGACCACGGAGCGGAGATGGGTGAGGATGAGCCGCTCCATGGTCTTCATCAGGTGGGAGGTCAGTGCGACTGGTCTGTAGTGAGCCGGTTCCTTGGTGTGCGCTGTTTTAGGAACCGGGATCACACAGGAGATCTTCCACAGGACAAGGACCTTCTCCAGGCTGAGGCTCAGGTTGTACATGTAGCTGAGGACCTCAGAGAGCTGGTCTGCACAGGTCCTCAGCAGCCTGGGACTGATCCCGTCCGGTCCTGCGGATTTCCTCTGCTTCAGTCACTGGAGCTGACTCCTCACCTGGTCCGGTGTGATGGAGAGGGGGGGGGGACCGGGGTGTACTGTCACGGGTGGGGGCAGGAGGGCCCGGGGCAGCCGAAGGCAGTGTCCACTGAGCGGTGTCCACTGGGCTGGGGACGTGTGAAGTGGGGGCGGGGAGGGGGGCAGATGGAGAGGGGGGAGAATCAAACCGGTTGAAATATTGGTTAAATTCATCCTCCCGGTGCTGGTCTCCATCCGCTGTCCCTCTGGCACTCTATCCAAAGCCGGAGATGTTCTTTAGGCTTCTCCACACACCGCGGGCGTTTCCCTGTGCCTGCTTCTGCTCCAGCTTTTTCCCATATTCCTTCTTGGCCATCCTGATCCTCTTCTGCTCCTCGTGCTGGATCCTCTTCTGCTCCTCTTTGTCCTCTGAGATGAAAGCCCTTTTCTTGAGGTTCAGGGGTCACCCATGGGTGGTGGTTGGAAAAGCAGAGTACCTTCCTAGTCGGTACAGTGTTATCCATACAGAAGAGGATATAGTCTGTTATACAGTGTGTCAGGCTCTCCATGTCATCACCATGAGAGCTGCAGATCATGTCCCAGTCTGTGCTTTGGAAACAATCCCTCAGCCTCTCCTCTGCATCACCAGTCCACACTTTAACAGACTTCTTCTGCGCTGGATTCTTTCTCACCATGGGTGTGTATTCGGGAGAGAGACACACTAGAGCAGGGGTGTCCAAACCGGTCCAGAAAGGGCCGCAGTGGCTGCAGGTTTTCTATCAGACCCAACAGGAGCAGAGTAGACTCCACCCATTTCCTCAAGAGAGTTCAGTCTTAACCTGAAGATTTGAGGAAATGGGTGGAGTCTGCTTTGCGGCCTTTTCTGGACTGGTTTGGACACCCCTGCATTAGAGAGTGGTCTGAGTGCCCGAGCGGGGGGAGGGGGGAGGAGGCGCATGCGTCACGGACATTAGCATACAGTAAGTCCAGAGTCTTATTCTTGCGCGTGGTACACGTGACATACTGTTTGAATGTAGGGAGAGTGGCAGAGAGGGAGGCGTGGTTAAAGTCTCCGCTGATCAGGATCAAAGCACGGGGGCTGAGGGCCTGGATCTGTGATACAGTGCTGTGGATCCCCTCACATGCTGCAGCAGCGTCTGCTGATGGAGGACTGTACACGCACAGAACCACGGTGTTCGAGAACTCGCACGGCAGGTATCTGGGTCTCATGTTTAGAGCGAGCAGCTCCAGGTCCTGGGTGCAGGCACGTTGAATAATATGAATATGAGCCTGGTTAAACCAGTCCTCATTCACGTACACAGCGACACCCCCGCCTTTCTTCTTTTCACTCCCCTCAGCACTCCGGTCTGCACGCACAAGTTTAAATCCCTCCAGAGCGACCACAGAGTCCGTTATATTCCCACACAGCCTGTATTCCCTCTGATGGCGGACCAGCGCTGTCAGCTCCTCTGTCTTATTAGAGATGGTACATTATTAGAGAGTACAGTCTCCTTCTCTTCTTTCGGCCTCCTCTGGACCCTCTGGATCTCCTATGGATCTCCACTGGGATCACCGGTTTCTCAGATAGCAGGAAAGCGGAGTCTCTTAGTCCGAGAAGCTGCTCCCGGGTGTAAACAATGGAACATGTGGGACATGCGGTGCTGTGAGCGGGGGATCCAAAAGTGCCAAAAACATGATTAATCCAGTGAAAAAACTCTGCAAGACTAGGCTTCCCGTGTGCACTAATTATTAAAAAAGCACATCTATAGAAATACAGTGCCTTGCGAAAGTATTGAACCTTTGAACATTTCGTCACATTTCAGGCTTCAAACATAAAGATATAAAAAAAATATTTTTTGTCATGAATCAACAACAAGTGGGACACAATCGTGAAGTGGAACAACATTTATTGGATAATTTAAACTTTTTTAACAAATAAAAAACTGAAAAGTGGGGCGTGCAATATTATTCGGCCCCTTTACTTTCAGTGCAGCAAACTCACTCCAGAAGTTCAGTGAGGATCTTTGAATGATCCAATGTTGCCCTAAATGACTGATGATGATAAATAGAATGCACCTGTGTGTAATCAAGTCTCCATATAAATGCACCTGCTCTTTGATAGTCTCAGGGATAGTCGCAGAGAGAACCATGAAGACAAAGGAACACACCAGGCAGGTCCGAGATACTGTTGTGGAGAAGTTTAAAGCCGGATTTGGATACAAAAAGATTTCCCAAGCTTTAAATATCTCAAGGAGCACTGTGCAAGCAATTACATTGAAATGGAAGGAGTATCAGACCACTGCAAATCTACCAAGACCCGGCCGTCCCTCCAAACTTTGATCAGTCTTCTCCTTGTTTGAGATGAGAGATGCTGCAAAGAGGCCCATGATCACTCTGGATGAACTGCAGAAAACTACAGCTGAGGTGGGAGAGTCTGTCCATAGGACAACAATCAGTCGTGCACTGCACAAATCTGGCCTTTATGGAAGAGTGGCAAGAAGAAAGCCATCTCAAAGATATCCATAAAAAGTCTCGTTTAAAGTTTGCCACAAGCCACCTGGGAGACACACCAAACATGTGGAAGAAGGTGCTCTGGTCAGATGAAACCAAAATCGAACTTTTTGGCCACAATGCAAAACGATATGTTTGGCGTAAAAGCAACACAGCTCATCACCCTGAACACACCATCCCCACTGTCAAACATGGTGGTGGCAGCATCATGGTTTGGGCCTGCTTTTCTTCAGCAGGGACAGGGAAGATGGCTAAAATTGATGGGAAGATGGATGGAGCCAAATACAGGACCATTCTGAAAGAAAACCTGTTGGAGTCTGCAAAAGACCTGAGACTGGGACGGAGATTTATCTTCCAACAGGACAATGATCCAAAACATAAAGCCAAATCTACAATGGAATGGTTCACCAATAGACGTATCCAGGTGTTAGAATGGTGAAGTCAAAGTCCAGACCTGAATCCAATCGAGAATCTGTGGAAAGAGCTGAAGACTGCTGTTCACAAACGCTCTCCATCCAACCTCACTGAGCCTGAGCTGTTTTGCAAGGAAGAATGGGCAAGAATTCCAGTCTCTCGATGTGCAAAACTGATTGAGACATACCCCAAGCGACTTGCAGCTGTAATTGCAGCAAAAGGTGGCGCTACAAAGTATTAGCGCAAGGGGGCCGAATAATATTGCACGCCCCACTTTTCAGTTTTTTATTTGTTAAAAAAGTTTAAATTATCCAATAAATTTCGTTCCACTTCACGATTGTGTCCCACTTGTTGTTGATTCTTGGCAAAAAATTAAATTTGTATATCTTTATGTTTGAAGCCTGAAATGTGGCGAAAGGTTCAAGGGGGCCGACACTGTAAATAGAGAAAAAGGTCAAGGAGAAGAGATCCTAAGTGACTGGCTGCACACTGAGACGGTTCCTTGATGTGAAGAAGTTGTCGGAATGCAAAAGCCAACTGCTCATACCCTGTATCATCATGTGCTCTGGGTACCGACCATGCACACTAAAGGATGGTTAAAGATGTTGGGCTTTTGTGTAGAATTTCAAGAATATATGAGCAAAACACACTGCAAAAATTAAAATCTAACTAAGGGAAGGAATCTTAATTCAAGCAAAAATGTCTAGTTTTTTATCTGCCAAGCCATTTCTTCTTACAAAACCGTTTTAGTGTAAGAACATTTCACTTATTTTAAGAGGTATTTATCTTAATAATCTTAATAAGGATATCTAACTTGTTATTGAGATTTTTTTGCTGATTATGAGCAGTTTTATGCTTATATTGAGAATAACCGTATCACAGGGACGCTTAGAAGTATGAAACTGCTTGGTCCAAGTTAATATTTTGTATTTCAAGCATTAATTGCTTATTATTTTTAAGATTAAAAAGTTAAATAACGAGTGAACCCCTTTTGCTCAATGATTCTTTGCAAACACCAAAACAATCTAATATTGAAATATTATATATATATTAATATATATATATATTTATATATATACGTAAAGCCATATGGATTTTTAAATAATTTAACCATTCATTACTAAAGATATTTAGACGACCCCAACACCTATCTACAAGCAAGAACACTCTCTCACTCTCAGCCCGGTCGTAGTTGTCTGTTAAACCAACTGCATACTGGCTATTGGGTCCATGCCTGTGCTGACTTTCCCAAAAGAGGATATTGATGCCAGCGTAATGTATTTTTGTTTTCTTTTGCCTTAAATGTCTGTTTTTAGGTGGCTCTTCTAGTTGCGCTGTGTTTGAGTGCGTTAACAAAGTAATCTGACGAGTTTTTACATATATTACCATTTCCTTTCACAGTACAGTCGGTAAAGGAAAAAAACTATTTGGTTTTACCTAGCTTTAGTTGCATCAGACAGCAGTTACCGGAAACAGGTAGCTATAGTGGTACACTCTGCCCCCAGAGTGAAGAGCTGTAATTGCCTGTCTGTTATCTGCTGGTTGTAGTAACGCTTGGTAAAACCAAATGTTTTTGGGGGTTTTCGTACCAATAGTAGTCTAACAAAACAGAGAACTATATGAAAACTCAACAGATTTTTACTGTAATAGTATAAATTCAGGATTTTACTCTTTCTACTTTAGAGAAAATGTTGATGAAAAGCAATAAAGACATTGTTAAGAAATGCATGAATGTTATTTTCATAGTACCCAGTCTGATAAATGTTTTTCAGATGGTTTACAGTGGCATTGTATACTAAATTGAGTGCTTGTTTACTAGAATAAATAAATCTTAAATTGCTTGTATTATCAAGGCAAATATAATAGTTATCAGTGCATGTTACCTAACATAGACCCTGATAATATCCGAATATAAGCCTATTTTCCCATATATAAAGGAAATTATTCTTGAATTTGGTTTACTTGTCTAGACAAATGTACTTGTTTTAAGTGTGGCTTTACTGACTTTAAGCAGTGGCGGAGCCAGAGGGGTAGCCAGGGTGGCCACTGCCACCTCTAAAAATATCCTTGCCACCCCCAGTGCCCCCCTCGGAAGACGGCAATGTAATAATGTTAATCTTGAGAATCTTCCGCACTTTTTCCGGCAAAAGCTAAAAATTCCCACGGTTTCCCCGTCTGTGAACGCACCTTGACTCCGTGGAGCCGGTGCAGTATGCTAATGTTTTGGGTTGTTGGACATGTGCCCAAGTCGTGATGAAAACAAAGAGGTAAGTTAGCGATGCAGAGCCAACCGTTTACATTTGACACAAAGTATAGACACACGTACTGCAGCGCATTACTTGTTCAGTTTGTAGAACTTTTAGTGTGTGTATGTGTGTGTGCGTGCCTGTGTGCGTGCCTGTATGCGCGCCTGTGTGCGTGTGTCAGCGTGCCAGTGTGTCTGCGTGTGTGTGCGTGCCTGTGTGTGCCAGTGTGTGTGTGCGTGCGGGTGTGCATGCGTGTGTATTTTCCATTATTAATTGCCCATCGTATCATCGCCCTCTTCCCTTTAGTCTAAACATTAAAAGAAAAGGAGGAAACATTGCCTACAGGCCTTTTTTTGTTAGGAAAAGGCTGTAGATCAGCCTGAAGGTCAGACTCTGAGGCAGTATGTTTTAAGATGATGAGGAATTTGTTGTGTTGTATTAAAATATAGCTTATATAATTGAGTTTCAGAGAATGAGAGGGTGTCGCAGACAGGTGCAGGATTGTCTATTGGCAGAAGGCGTTTTTTCACACACAAAAAAAGAAACAAAATAGCTAAGATTATGGATGATGTGCAGTCGCTTGACCCCAAAACGGGGACGTTTGGAAAGTGTTTCATGAGCTTTTTTTTGAGGCTTGCAAAGATCTTTTTAATACCTGTCAGTACTGCGTCTTGTGAAATAAGTTTCTCTGTCCTAAAACTTATTAAAAACCATCTCAGAACGACCATGGCAGATGATTGAGTCATCTTGGTATCCTCAGTGTAGGGTAAAGGAAGGCTCAGGGCTGAATATGGATGAGTTTGTCAACATCTTTGCTGCTTTACACCAGAACCGTAGGAATTTGCTAAATTTGTTAAAAGAAAAAATGTAATGCAATGTTTGAATGATGTTATTTTGCACTTTTTTTGTTCAGACTACTATTTAAATACACTTTTTTTTTTTTGCTTTGTAGTTTCCAAGTGCATGGGGCGACAGTAGCTCAGTTGGTAGAGCATTGGCCTTATGGCCAGAAGGTTGTGGGTTCAATTCCCACCTCTGCACCTTCTCCACCGACTCCCACTGATGACTGCTGTCGTTGTGTCCTTGGGCAAGACACTTAACCCCACTTTGCCATAAGCCCCCACTGAAAGATCAAGGCTCTGCTCACACTCAGAGAGCAGCCGTCCTCCTGTGGACTCACCACCTGCAGAGGGTCAGTGAGGGGCTGGTGCTATGAGACTTGGGTGGCATCTCTGACTGCCACCCCCCTGACCCAGAAATGGATTAAAGGGTAGAAAATGGATGGATGGAGTTTCCAAGTGTGCTCTCAGTTCACTTTATATTAAAAATAATGACAAGATTAAGATTAAAATGTATCGTTTAGCCAGTTTTTGTGCGAAATAAAATTTCGGAATAGTATAAATGTGGACCCCTCAAAAAAACCCTTGCCACCCCCTGGCCACCCTCTGTTTAAGAGTCTGGCTCCGCCACTGACTTTAAGGTATATTTACTTACATGAAACCTTATTTGAAGATGATGGCACTAGCATATGCTGATTTTAAGCACATAGTCAAACATATTGAGCATATAATGCGTAAATCTTTTTCTTAAAATAAGCCAAATCTACTTGTTTTTAGTCTAAATATACTTGTTTTAAGAAATCCCTGGGTTTTTCGGGCTAGATAAATTCACTTGTTTTTTAAAATCTTGTCAAGTCAAATCTTCCTGTTCTATTGGCAGATAATTTTGCTCATTTTAAGTAATATATTGCTCAATATCTTACTTTTTTTCTTATTTTTTAAAGTATCCCCAGTCCGCGCGCACTCCCCCCCGCACACACACTTACCATACCATACATACTTACCTCACTTGCCTGTTTATCGTTCCCGTCCCTTGTCAGTCCGCTCCGTTCCCATCCTTGTTCATTCATTCATCCCAGTTGTCTTGGGTGCACACTAGGCCTCTGGTTAACCATTCCCATCCATAGTTTTGCACTCCATAAAGTTTCCATTCAGTATCCATCTCCCCACCAAAATCCAACCTGGTGAACGAGTTCTACTTACTCATCGATCAAAATGCTTGAAAGTAGGCGTGGCTTAGACATTTTTCACAATAAAAGGCCACTGCCTCTGCGGGATCTCTAAAGTCCGAAATAAAGACTCCTTTCTCGTATTGTTTCTGACGAAGGATTGCTATCACATATAATCAACGTAAAGTCAGATGTGTTGTTGCTGTTCCAAATACTGTCTGTGAATCGCGAACTGTTTCCCATGACACTGACCTGAACACAGGGCTGGACTGGGACAAAAAAACGGCCCGGGCATTTTTTCCTTCTTAGCGGCCCAGGCAACTCAAAAGGTTCAAGGAGCCATATTTGACAAAAAAAACTAAAGACAACATCTGTCTGGAGCCGCAAAAAATACAAAACAGCGTTGTATAAGGCTTATATAAAGGTAACAGGGGCTGAAGCTACATTAGCTATATTAGCTATATTAGCCTAATATCTAAATGACAAAGTAAAGGCTACAAACACATAAAAACCATTCATGATTATCAAATGTGTATTTTCATTGCAGCGTGTCCTGGAGAGAATGACGCACGACGTGACAACTCTGCTTTAAGTTTAACCTTCATGCAATTGTACAAATACAGTAAATAAATCTGCTTTTTGGCTCCGAGTTCACCTGCATCACTGTCTGTTCATATCCATCACAGGCTGAAGTTTGCTGGAGCTGAATGTCCTTAATGGCCTTTTCTTTCACTGTCTTTGCGAAGGTATTTGAAGTCTGAAAATAGGTGCTCTGACTTTATGATGAATGAATCTTTCAGTGAACGGTGTTTAAAGCTTCATTGTTCCTCGTGTTGCAACAAAACTTTTCATTACATCGCAAACATGAAGCAGTCCTTCCTCATTGACTGAAAGTAAATGGTCATTCCAAGGGCGTAGGTTTGCGTGGGGACCATGGGGACATGTCCCCACCAATATTTGGTGAGGACTAAAAAGTCCCCACCAAAATGACATGATGTCCCGTGACCCGGACGGTCCAGGACACATGTCTTCCGTTTGTGCATACGTCGCGCCTCCTCCTCGCCTCCAGAGCAACAGCAGCAGCAGCAGCACGTGACCCGTTCCGTTCTCTGCAGTGATTGGCTGTCTTCTTCAGCGCCAAACTGAAGCACTGAGCGACTGTTTAATTTTTAAAGTTAGCCAGCGTGAAGCAAGTGTTTTTTTTCGTTCCCTGAGCATTGTAGCACGTGAGTAATCAGAGGAAAGTACTGTAGATCTATTACCATTCAAAGTGCTTACGTTATTTCTAATCTGTCAGCGCACTGTTTAATGTTCCGAGGAGCTCACACGGCACAGAGACAGAACAGAACTGGCTCCAATAAAGAAACAGGTTGGTTGAAAGGCTGAAAAAATACTTATTGTGCTCTTACTATCCAAAATGTATAAGTGGGTGTGTTGTGTGAATCAGGATAAACTAGGGATGAAAATATTCCACGGATCCACGATTTACAACCTTTATCTGCTGATAATGTAATTTCTGTGAAATGTGTGACAGCGGGCACTTGCTGTTATTTGCTCTAAGCACATTCAAGAGATGCACTCGAATGTGCACGTCCTGGTGCAGCTGCTGCCGCTTTGTAATGACAGCCGCGGCGCTCAGTGAAAGCACAGCTCTAACATGGTACCGAGCTCGGACCATATGCAGACAGAACCATGTTGCAAGTGCGGCTCTCCCTCGTATCTCCCGCGTTTCTCCCCTGTGTCTCTGACATGTCTCTCCCCTGACTCTTCCCAAAGCGCAACCAGCGCTCCCGAAATTAAAGCTCGGATACCTAAATTTTCCATTGCGTTAACTATGCATGCTGGTTGTGCGCAAAACACACCACAACAGGTCATTTAAGTTTTTATTTTGCATACTTGAGAGCCCTGTGAGTCATTACTTGCCTTTTTGGGTAGAGAGTGGAATAAAAAAAAGAAAATATAGAAAAATCCACACTGTTACTTATTGCCAAACTCTTGTTAACTCATTGTATTGAGAAATACTATGTAACTTTTGACATTGGCCAAGTTATATAAATGATTCTGCAGTTCATGTATATGAATGTCTGTTTTTGATTGTCTATACCTTCTTATATAATTTAGAAAAAATGCCACCTCCACAAATAAGATAAAAGATATCAGGAGCTTTTTTAACAGTTGGAAAGTAAGTAAGAGAAAGCACAAGTAATAGCAAATTATGAATTGTGATGATTAATCTTCTGTTAACATACATAACTGCTTCTCATTCAGTCTACAGCTGAGTTTAGTATAGAAGGCAACACACTATTGCAAATATAGTGTGTGATTACACAACAAATTCTGGGAGAGAAACTCTGGACCCCGTGTCAATGGGTGTAGACTCAGGTCGTAGTGAATGTCCCCACCAAGATTGGAACCAAACCTACACCATTGGGTCATTCTCATTCTTAGTCCAGTCTTATCGACTCTCTCTCTTTATCTTTGGGATCCATGCGCACACAC
Source organism: Knipowitschia caucasica (assembly GCA_964034765.1). Lineage (NCBI taxonomy): Eukaryota > Metazoa > Chordata > Actinopteri > Gobiiformes > Gobiidae > Knipowitschia > Knipowitschia caucasica. The sequence goes on along the minus strand of OZ035823.1, from coordinate 39,766,166 downwards.
AGTTAAAATTTAATATTACTTATACAAGTTTTTGCAGCATTAAAAAACGTGAAGAATGTTTTTCCTCCTACAGAAACCACATTCAAACTAGAAATAAAATATAGCCCTCACACTCCATTTTCAGACATTTTTGAAAAGGCTCCAAGGAGCCACTTTAGGGGCACTAAAGGTTGCCGACCCCTGGTTTATACAGTATGTGGAAGCAAATACTGTAGAGGATCAGGATGTCTGCAGTTTCAACAATAACATAAAGTACAATAGTCTACATTAAACAGAGTAATAAACATGTCCCAGAGTGAAGGAGGTGGACACAGACAACACTATTGTTTGTTACAGGGATGAGAATTGGTAAACATTTCTGAAATGCATATTGTCAGCCATTAGCTGGCTCTAAATCTGTTTAATCTGTTCACAACATTTTACTTTTGGGCTCAAACATGAACTTTTAATGCAATGGAAAATTTAGGTACCCGAGCTTTAATTTAGAGGAGAGGGGAGACGCGGACTGTTTTCTTCAGCGGTGTATTTATTGGGTGCACAAATTACGAAAAGACACGCATGGTCTTGTGCGCGTTTATGGTCTTGGGTACATGGTTACGTTGCGGCTACGCGCTCACCGTGTTGTGTTGTGAGCGGTTCCCGCGTCCAGCTCAGAGCCGCTGGATGCGGGAACACTGCGGCCGCTGAGGTGGTGGAATCCCGTTCGAGTACATACAGCAGGTGCCCCGCGGACACGCGCGCTCCCCTCAAACATTTCTCAACGGATTTACACTTTTCACAAACATGTTTTTTGTATGAGGCAGACAGACCGGCCCAAATATGGGCATCGGCCTTTCGGGCATTGCCCGGTACGCCCGATGGCCAGTCCAGCCCTGCCTGAACAGCTGCAAGGTGCGCAGTTTAACCTGGAGCTGCGGTGGGACTGTGGTGTTTCCATTCAATAAACACGCTCACAACAGCGATTTACAAACACATGACCAGCGCCTGCTCTCACACATTGTTCTCATATACTACAGTCATAAGAAATATTGATGTAGAAAAAGAAATCACATGTGGAATTAATGCTGTATGTGATCGCTATCACAGACCAGGAAAATGACGTTCGGGTTGTATGAGTGAGCAATAATGTGACTAATAATGAGCATGCAACTGTGACAGGACGAACATGTGTGTGTGTGTAAAGCATGACAGCAGCAAGAGGGTGTCACTGAAAGATGACAGCAGACGGCCAAACACATGTTGTATTTGTAGAGTGGGCTAGATCCACCTGCGTGTCCGCGTACTCGCACCCCGCTTCACCTGTCTCCAAAGCATTGTAACACAATGTCACTGGCAATAGAATGGTACACCCTGTTCCTGTTACCTGTGTCGTGTAGCCACAGACACACACACATAGATCGTACGCTCGGACGCGGTTTGGTACGTGGTGCAGCGACAGATTAACCTGCTGACGCATCTCCAGATCCTCTTTCAGAGACGTCTCTGCAGCATTTCTCTGTCACTGCGCTGCGGACATGTGTTTTACGCGTTGCTCGGTCACAATTCCATGTCACAATTGTTCCCTTGTGTGCAGTATTACTGGACCAACATAAACATTTGTAATGAACACAGCACAACACTGACATGAGCAGCTGCAAGGTTTGCAGGTGTACCACGTCCACCCCAAATATACATCATTTTGGCCATCTGCTACTGTCAGCGAAATGTCCAGCAATCAATATTAATTTGTATGCATATTCATCATCATTCATGGGCATTGGTCTTTCTCTATGAACCAATACACATGGGTTCAATATTTCCTGCGTCTTCGCTGTTGATTCTCCAATCTGTGTTGGTGATTTCAACGTGTGTCAAAAAGATTCGTAAGTGTAATGTGGTTGTTCTAGCAGTACACCAGCAGATGGTGCTGTTGTAGCTGGTTATTACCTACACGCAAGCAAACCAAAACCTACTGCCTCGACAAGACACACTACCGCAGCTGTTTATGATATTTTTTTCCTATATTTAAACTCTTGTCATTCACACCACTGTATTATACAGTGGGATCTATTATGATAACTGGTTTGGGTGTTACTAGCTTGGAGCTGAGGGATTCTCGCGTACTGCAGACTAAATTCACGTGGGCTACACAGACATTTCCCTCATAGAACTCAAAGTAAACTAAAACAGCTGATAGAGGACCTACAGCTTTCATAAAAGTCGGATTTTGTGGGAATTTAATTGTTCCTTGTCATCCTGAACTTTTCTTCTTCTTAAATCCTTCGGTTTTCTCTATCTACACTATAGTGCTTGTAGTGGCCAAAATGTACCTCCAGCCTCTAGATGTCACTAGTGCTGGATACTGTCACACCTGTGTGTATTTAAGGCAGGAAATTAGTGCAGCAGGTGTTGCATGTGTGAGGAGGAACAGTCTTTTGACCGTGTTGATCAGCACATGGAAATAAAGGATGGAATTTTGTGCATATTTTTGAGTATTGGACTCATTTTTGGACCAGGAAACACGCGTCTGAACTCCCACCAAACATTGCAACCTAGTGGTTCAGTGACATAGGGCCACTGAGCCTCTACATAAGTCAAAAGACTCCTCTGACGGCATCAGGGAGGATCCCAGCTTTGTCTAAATCTGAGGTACAGAAGCAGGACTGCCTCAATGTTTAGAGTGGATTGGCCGTGCAGATGCTGTTGTTGGGATTAAGGGGAGACTTTTTGAATGGAAACCTTCACAAAGGGGTGACTTGTGCTTATATATAGTTGAAGAAAAACTGAATCAAGTGCTTTGATACAATGACTTATGACAAAACTAAATCTTTGGCTGCAGCTTGTTTAGAGATTAAAGCAAATATAGCTGCACTACTGGTGCGAAAGGCTGCATTGGATCAAAAGTATGAATTGGAGGAGCAGATTGCAGTTCTTCGAAGGAGAAGGGAGCAACTGGAAATTGAGATCAAAATGCTTGAAATTAAAACTAAACTTGCATCATTGAAGTCTCTAAATAAGAGCAATAGACCAGTTTCTGAACTAAAACTCCCTAAGCCAGACAAATTTTTCCTGCATGAAGTTGTAACTTTGCCACCTTCCATTCTTGAACTCTGCAGTGAAGATACAGGGGCCGGTCATCAGGATCTTCACTGCGCCTCTTTGGAAGACACTACTCCAGACCTTTGTGATCACACCTCCAACAGTTCGCCATCTCCAGCACAGGACAACCTCTCATTCGCTAATTGTGAGCTTAATCCCTCTGAAATAGTGGATTCCTCAGATGTGGCCAGTGGCACAGGTATTGGACCTGGTGCTGCTGAAGACCTTTTGACAAAGGCAGGAGGCACTCTGGGGAAAGGACAGGGTAGGACAGGCCTCCCTGATTTGCATGTATGCTCAGTGGACAGAGGGGACATAAAGAAGAGAAGTGAGGTTACAGCTGGTGAAGTATTGGACATGGGGTTGTGTGGTCTCTTTTCTTCATTGCCAACTAGCCTTTGGCCCACTAACTGTGGAGTTCAAGATCTGTTTCATCTTGACAAACCAAAAGCATTCAAGAGGAAGAGATGGAAAGATGAAATGTATGTGGACATCAAACGTTGTGGCTAATGAATTTGATCATCTTGTCAGAGATTATTTGTTTAAAGTGTAACTTTGATGTATAGTTTGAAAATGAAAGCGCTAATCTGTTCATTACACCCATGTTGTCCCCATGTAAATTTTGTAATTGTTCTAGCTAATGCAGGAACAATTAAGGGGCCGGTGTGTAGTGGCCAAAATGTACCTCCAGCCTCTAGATGTCACTAGTGCTGGATACTGTCACACCTGTGTGTATTTAAAGGCACACCGCGGACTTTGTGACCTAAAGAGTTGACACATATGAGTTATTTTATATGAATACTTGGGCCAATATACAGCGCTTGACACTTGCAATGCTCCGAGCGGGGCTGCCCTCTTGAAATACCGCCCATGTAAGTTTAGAGCAGACGCACCGTCGTTTACCAGGTCACATGACTTGGAAGAAAGATTTGCTTTACGGCTACAGGCGCTGATATACTCATGGAGCTAAGGCTTTTGCTACTCATTTTTCACCTGCTCGACTCCTGGTCATGGCTGAGGCAAGGAAAAAGTTTAAACCTTCGGAGGAGGCTAAAAAGAGGAAACGCGAAAGGGATCGTGCTCGAGGAAAAACAAGGGTCGATCTGGGAAAGGAGTTTGCTCGTTGGCGCAGGTTGAAAGAAGAAGCTGGATGTAAATCTGATTCTGTTTTTTCAACTTCGTTATTAGACTGGTAAGTGAAGTCTTTGTTCCTAGTATACAGTAAAGTTTCTTTATTCAGCGGATGTCTTCTTTTCTTCAATCGTGAGTCAATGAGCCCTCTTCAACCAACAGGTCCACTACTGTCTGAATACACACTCAAAAGACACCGGCTGACTGTTTGTTGACTTTTGCGACAGTGCTGAGTTGCTTGTGGCCACTAGGGGCGCTAAACGTGAAAGTTGCAGGTCTAGCGCCCCTAGTGGCCAAGAGTTACACGGTGTGCCTTTAAGGCAGGTAATTAGTGCAGCAGGTGTTGCATGTGTGAGGAGGAACAGTCTTTTGACCGTGTTGATCAGCACATGGAAATAAAGGATGGAATTTTGTGCATATTTTTGAGTATTGGACTCATTTTTGGACCAGGAAACACGCGTCTGAACTCCCACCAAACATTGCAACCTAGTGGTTCAGTGACATAGGGCCACTGAGCCTCTACATGGGCTTTTCAAGCATGAAAAGTTGCCTCTTCGAGTGGACCGCTTCGTTGCTCGTCACCTTACCTTCATTGAAGGTAAAATGAGGATTTGCGCGTCAAACACTGCAGAGGAGGAAACCACTAAAACAGCGTCAACAACTGCCGATGTCGAAGGCACTGGGAGGAAAAAAAAGTCAAAAGGTTGCTAATAAAAACACTCAGTTACATACAGTATACTATAATAATAAATCAGGGGTGGTTTTTATCACAACCACCTTTTTGTTTCAATTTGAGCTATATGTTAAAGCAAATATTCTTGAGCAACTCATTACTTCAAGTGACAAAACCCAGAAAAATAGCACCGTTTGCTGTCATGGATTCCATCAGTTTAGTTTAGTTTATTTATTTGTTTGAGCAGTTAACCTGCTCAAAGGGAGTGGGCTGAAACCAAAGGCTTATAAGTGCCCACCCCGACATAAAAATAATAACATTACATTTAACATTTACAAGGTAACAAATAATAAACAAAGGAACATAGGGCTATATCCCTGTATATCCCAGGGTAGCTGTGCTACCATTTGTATATGGGTTTTGAGTGTCTGGAAAATTCAATATAAAACTATGTTATCATTTCAATAACAGAAGAATATAGATACCCAAAATCAAAACTCAAGAGTATCTAGAAGATAGTATTATTATTATTATAAGTATTATTAAGTTATGACAAGTACACTTTTTTAGGTAGATCTTCACACCTAATGAACGTTTACCTTCTGCAGACTCTGACTCAACTGCTGGCATCCTTGCTGATGAGGCTCTGGAAAATTGGAGGGGCCAAGGAGTTCCACCAAAAAAACGCAAGTGCCACTCTTATTTGGCCCCATGTCCTGAATGGATGAATGCCAATCAATCTACAAAGAAAATGGTTAAAATTGGGCTGCTGAAAAATGGTAACCATCATCAACCACTCAAGCTGGGAAACAAAACAGTATCTGTGTTAAATACTTGTGCAGTGGATGCATTTTTGCAAAGTCTGAGCTGTGCATACTGTGACAGCATGTCCTTCCAGTATGCGGTCAACACCGAACCCTCAAACCCGTCATTCAAGCTGGCCAAATCCATTGCGACAGATGGTATTGGCAGGAATGCATATATCCAGAGAGCTGAGTTGCTGACCACATTATTTCCAGATGTCAGGTGCACTCCAGATTGATGCTCAGTGTCACATTTCCAGTGTAGTACAGAAAACAATGAGGAATATCACAAGCGTGTACTTTCATAAGAAATGTTCCTCCCAGCACTGCGTGCTCAGTGTGCAAACCTCAAGGGAAGTACCAATTGTCTATCCATCCTTCGATGTACTGCAGACTTCTGGTATGGCTCAACTTGAGATTGCAGTGCAGCAAGGACTTCACCTGCCCATATCTCCCTGTCTCAGGCCAGTCCATTTGCCACTACAGGGTCACCCTGGAGGCACCGAAGAGGAGTCATCTGCCCTATGTGAAGGGATGGTCACACACAGCTGCAGTCTAGGAGAAATTTTATGGGTTGATACTGACCGTATGAGTACTTCACAAACTCACCAACAAAAAAGAGTCTTCCTTGTCTGAATTTCCATCCAGCATGGTCCTTCAGGATAAGACCTTCACACTAAGGGCAGTCATAGCATTCAGAGGTGGAGAGTCAACAAATGCCATGGGTCACTACGTCTGAAGGTCCCCAAGAGTCTGGGAGATGTTTGATGACCTGAGGAGCAAAGTGAAAACTGTGGCAGAAAATAGACATGTGTGTCCACATGCAGTGCTTTACACACATGATCAGTAACCTTGTTTTTATGCTTTTGTGAGAGTTGTCCTTTGGCACTTTAAGTTTGTTTGCAATTAGTTTGGCATATGTTTCAATTCTATGTCCATGTTTCTATTCTTTTGTATGTGAAGATATACCACAATATTGTTCTTTGACAGTGACTGCTTTTAGTTCATTCTTACTTTAAAAACATTTCCATTAAATTAAGTTAATTTAAGAAAACAAAACAAAATGTGTATGCTTATAAGCTTCACTACTACAACACTACCATGCTAATCAAGCAGTAAAGAAGGCCTCATACATGTACTTAAATTAAAGCTACATAAAATTGACTTTCAGTGGTATTAGTACTACTGTACACACTACAAAAAAAACAGTGACTCCACTCCACACTGGCTGTTCCAAGCTGCCATCCTGCACAAAAAAATAAATAATAATAATCATGTAGTAAAATGATTTAACCAAATGACAAAACACTAAGCGTACTACGGAGCCCTGCAAGGGCCAGGGGTAAAAAAATAAATAAACTGTGCGCACAGATTGTTAAACTGTGCGCACAGATTACTAAACTGTGCGCACAGATTACTAAACTGTGCGCACAGATTACTAAACTGTGCGCACAGATTACTAAACTGTGCGCACAGATTACTAAACTGTGCGCACAGATTACTAAACTGTGCGCACAGATTGTTAAACTGTGCGCACAGATTGTTAAACTGTGTGCACAGAATTGTTAAACTGTGTGCACAGATTGTTAAACTGTGCGCACAGATTACTAAACTGTGCGCACAGATTACTAAACTGTGCGCACAGATTACTAAACTGTGCGCACAGATTACTAAACTGTGCGCACAGATTGTTAAACTGTGCGCACAGATTGTTAAACTGTGCGCACAGGATTGTTAAACTGTGCGCACAGATTACTAAACTGTGCGCACAGATTACTAAACTGTGCGCACAGATTACTAAACTGTGCGCACAGATTACTAAACTGTGCGCACAGATTACTAAACTGTGCGCACAGATTACTAAACTGTGCGCACAGATTACTAAACTGTGCGCACAGATTACTAAACTGTGCGCACAGATTATTAAACTGTGCGCACAGATTACTAAACTGTGCGCACAGATTATTAAACTGTGCGCACAGATTGTTGAACCGTGCCCACAAATGCGTCAGATGAGATGTCACTTCCGGCGCCGCGTCATACCCGGTCTACTGCTACGTTAATATAATAGATCCATGACTACTACTGATTACAGAGACTATTTTTGTTGTATCGTGTTTTTAGTGTGAGATGACGTCGAAAGTTTCAACGTTTACTTTTCAACGGAGACAGGACAGTACGTCTGGTTATCACTGCTGTGTTCCACGATGCTCAAATTCGGCCAGATTTACTCTGCTTTAAGTTTTTTCACATTCCCTGGAGATGCTTTACTGCGAAAAAAGTGGATCGTGAAAATAAGAAGGGACCAGTTTAAGGTTACGTCAAACACACGGGTCTATTCTCGCCACTTTGAGGCTGAAGATATGATCCAGCCCACCACCCCACAAGGACGTCGTATGTTGAGGAAAGGTGCTGTCCCGCTGCTTTTTGACTGGACCGGGTATAGCCTCCCTGCTCCACGACCCGGTGTTTGGGAGCGAACGGAGCGGCCAAATCCTCCCGGTTTAGACCCTGAAGAGGATCCAGAGTTGGGGGTGGCCTGCTCTGACCACGACTACTGCTCCACCACTTCTGAACCAGCTGCTCTGGATTTAGCCCTGAGCAAAGCAGCGGAGTCCCAGGCTCAAGTAGAGGCGCTCCAGAGAAGGGTCGAAGAAATGACCATCAGTTGCAGGTTCGGTCTGCAACGCTTTGCTGGCTCCGATGAAGACATCAGGTTGTACACGAGGTAAGCTAGAAAGCTTTGAATAATCCAAAATGTAATAATTATTAGCATTGTAAAACAGCAAGTATAGAATACTGTATGGTGAATGTATGGTAAAATACTGTATATAGTGCAAGAAATATGTTGTCATTTGATATTGTATATTTATTAAGTTTTATTTAAGCAAAAATATGATTTATTTGATTGAATTCTCAATTACTAAAATATTTGATAGCTGCAGTTCTACTGGTTTATGGCCTTTTTCCATATAAATGAGATGTTACTAACTGAGGATCTTGTGCCCCTTGCTCAGGTTTTCAAGTTATGCCCACCTGATGTCTTTCTGGAGCCAGATAGAACCAGCCTTGCCGTGCGCGTGACCAGCAGACTGGCAGAAACGTCTGGACAAGATGTTCGCCATGCTTTTCCAACCTCACTTCAACCCATTGATGAGTTTTTTCTTTTTATGAATTATCTAGCTTTGGATCTGGTGCAGAAGGATCTGGCTAATAGATTTTTTATTCACCAGTCCACTGTGAGCCGCATCATCACCACTTGGGCCAATTTTTTATATCAAGTGTTGGGAGCTATTGGTATTTGGCTGGATGAGGAGGCCGTACACCATTATATGCCAGAGGTTTTCTCAGAGTACAGTGACACACAAGTCATCTTGGACTGCACAGAGCTGCGCTGTCAAACACCTGACTCCCTCTTGCTGCAAAGTGAGCTGTACTCCAGCTACAAATCACACTGCACTTATAAGGGACTGATTGGAATGGCTCCTCATGGCGCAATCACATTCATCTCTCCACTTTATGAAGGCTGTGTCATTGACCGGGAAATTCAAGCAGTCAGGCCTTGTAGCTCTGCTGAAGCCCTCAATGGCTATTATGGTGGACAAGGATTTCCTTGTGAAAGACCTGGTCCCCTGCAAAGTCCACATACCCGCCTTCCTGAAGAAACAGAAACAGCTGTCTGGAGCCGCAGTAAGGAAGACTCAGTCCATTGCCAGGCTTAGAGGTCACGTGGAGCATGTCATCAGAAGGGTGAAGGAACACAAATTGTTCAGGACAGTGCTCCCCTCGTCTTCAACTGGAAATATTAATCAGCTTTATGTTGTTGCCTGTCTGCTTGTAAACTACGAGAACGGACCTTTAGTGAAAGCCTGGGCCAGTCCCTTTCCATAATCATCATCGGCCTCTATGGACCAATACCAATGTTTTTCTATCATTTCATGTAGTGTGTTTGATTTTCTGATCTGTGTTGTGATTTAGGGCTATGTATATGTTTGGAGAAAGCTAAGTTGTTTTTGTAGCCTTGTCCCTTTCCATAATACTTAGATACATGTTGTATCCACTTCTCTAAACCCTTGACTTAGCAAATAAATGCATTAAGACTTCTAACTAAACTATGTTGTCCTTTTACTTATGCTATTGGGCTGTGCAGAAATACACCATAATGTCCTTAAATAGATAATTAGTGTGAAACTTGATTGCAAATGCTTTGATTGTACGTAATAACTATGAATGTACAGTACATAACGATATGTATTCCAAATACAGTGTAAATGTTACATAACTATATGTATCCAAAGCTATTTCTGTAGATGTCACTGACGGAGGAAATTAGCAAATATGTTTGTTCTATCACTCTTGTCTACCAAGACTTGTGTTGTTTGCTTTTTGCTTTTTATTTTTTGTTACCATGCCTGGACAGTAGGGGTGGGACATGGGGGGGGTGTGAGTGAGTGTGTAGTATCTAAGTGTGGTATTGTTTTACTGTATCTTTATTTCCTTAAAATTCACATGAACATGTATTGTGCATTACTGCTCATACTAAAAGACCCATTATCACAAAGGGTGAGGGGGGGAAAAATATAAAAAAATCTGTGCTGCATATGAAATTGTTATGTAAAACTTATAACCCGCACAACCCAATAAAAATTTGATCACAAAAAAAAAAAATAGATAATTAGTAAATACTGTCTTCATTTTAATTGTAGCAAAGTGCAATTTGTGGGAGTTGTGCCCAATAAACCAGTCTATGCAGATTTGGTACCAATCAGAACAGAAATTGATTTGTAAAATGTAATATTGTATTTCAAAAATGACATACACACAAGTCAAACACTAAATCATGAACAGAAACAAAATAAGATGCACTAAATCAATCATGCACATCCAGTAAACACAATAACTTTGCACTACTTTTTTTTTAAGACTTGTAGCATTTACAGCTAGTTAAGAAACATTACTATTTATTTTGTGTGCTACTGTCCTGTATGTGTGCTCCAACAATGAAATGTTCCCACTGTGGGACGAACAAAGGTTACCTTAAGGGAGGGTTCTCAATTTGAGGATAAATATTTGGAGATGTATGTATTAAAAAAAAACAAATCACATCGCTCCTTTATGCTTAATATCACTGTGTCATCCCTGTAAATGCGCTGCACAAACATGTTGTCATTTGCACTGATGACAAAATCACACCAGGTCATGCCAGTGATGAGCAGCTGTCCCTGTATCTGCCAGTAGTACGCATGGCTCTCCTTAAGCTTATGTTGGCCATGCTGCACTGAGAGGTATTTGCAGTCAATGTAGCTCTGCACATTCGGGCATTTCAATTCGACCAAGCCCCACGTGCGTCTCTCCAGGGGATTATACACCAGCCCATCAGGTGACGCTCCGAGCCAGGGCGCATCAGGATGAATGACCAGTCCACATTGTGATAGGTTCACGTTCTTCATGGCTGCGTACTCCTTTAAAGCTCCCGCTTCCATGTCGAGCCCTCTTCTCATGATGGCAGTAGGTCTTGTGCCCCTAAGGATCCTCTCAGCCAGGTTCTCTGCAGACGTAGATCCTCTAACATGGCAGACTTCCCTGAAATGAGAGGAGGTCACCCTTTCTCGTCTGAGACTATGCCACTCAGCTGCTGCACTTTGACCTCTGGTTGAAGCTTCAATTTGGTGACACTGGGCCAAGGTCACGTGCAGGGAGTGCAGGTGAAGCTGCTGCTGAGAGGTGGCCACAAAATGACACTCGGTTGGTGGTAGATGGTAGTCATCAAGTGGCAGTTTGGGAAAGGGTGGTGCATCCTTATGTATGCAAACACCCTGGGCTGAAGGCGGAGGGTGGTGGCAGGACAGCACGCTGCCAGCTTGCACTTTTCCAAAAGCTGAATCTACCAGTGGCTTGTCAGCAGAGATGTTCATCTGGCAGATCAATGGCAGCACATCTGGGTCAAAAGCAGCATAGTGTGCTGAAGGATCAAGTGTTGACGGTACTGGCAGTTCACCCCTGTAAGCCTTGTAGAGCGTTGATCTAAGGAAATATGATAATTACAGTTAATGCAATTGTGCATCGGATATATTAACACAATGTGAAAACAAGTTTTCCAATTAAGGTTGCCTGCAACGGTTTTCAGAATCCAGAATTCTGCAATTTCAGATTATCATTATCTACTTTTTATCCTGCCCTATATGTGTATACCTTTACACAGATTGATTGAAGCATTTACAGCTAGCTAAGAAACACAGCAGCTACTTATATTGTATATCGTGTGTGCTCTTGCTACTGTCCTGTATGTGTGCCTCAAGTAATGCCTCAACTAACAAAAAATAAATAAAAAAATACCTTTTTCCACTTGTTGCAGAAGCTCCTGGTGTGGCCTTCATAACCACCACTGTGTCCACTCGCCCCGGCTTCACACCCTGTAAAGTTGGTTTAAGATAGGACACTTTATTGATCTCACAATGAAGACATTTACATGAGCTATACCACATAAATTATTACCAACCATGGTTCGCGGTTTATGCCACTTTTGCTCGGTTTCAGTGCAGGAAAGAACAGGTGGCACCACAGACATCCCACTCTCACAATTATGTGCAGTCTGGTACAGCAGAGCAACTATGTGGTTGCACAGTGCCTGGCCAGCCACACAAGAGCAGGAACTCCCAACAAGCACAACTGGGGTTGATTCACGGAGTGTAATCTGCAACAATAACAGAGGGTTTTAGAGGAATTGTCTTACGGTGTCATGCTTTTTTTAATGCAATGTAAAAGGCAGCCAAGTAGGGTGAAAGTATATGTACAATTGGAAGGTTTAGAAATTATTTCTGTTTGTTTAATAACCTTTCATGAGTAATCAAAATCAGAGCTGCCAGACAAATTCTCGTCCTACTTAGCTGCCTACCAACGTTTCAGCGTGGCTTCCCCTATATTAAAAAGCATATTTGAACATGTTCTACAGAACATAGAACTACATTAAGTCCAACAGGACAACAGAACAACAGTCCAACGGGACAAAGACAAAGACAAAGTCCAACGGGACTGAACAACAGAGATGCCAGAACGATGGCCGTGACTAAGTCCTCCTCTCAGCTGGTGGGGAGCCTCGGACTTCTTCATAGAGCGGTAGCACCGGGCTCTGTCACCTCGCCTGTCAGAGAATTTTTACCTGACACTGGTAATTAGAAAAACAACTTTAATCGTAACACATGTACATAACATTAGCTCGCTACGAATGGGTCATTGCGGGTATTAAAAGGCAGTCACATTAGTTAGCATGTTAGCAAGAGTTAGAGCCTGTGAACTTACCTTCAAAGTTTATGATGTACGAACAAACATACAACTTAAACCCCTTCTCCATGAGGCTCTGTGGAGTTATCGACACACTCCTGACCGGTCGTCGGACGTCATTAACCGAGACTTTTGGGATCTCGGTTAAACAACGAGTGAAATCTGCCATTTTCCGTGGTAGTTGCATAGACTGTAACAGCAGTAGACCGGGTATGACGCGGAGCCGGAAGTGACATCTCATCTGACGCATTTGTGGGCACGGTTCAACAATCTGTGCGCACAGTTTAGTAATCTGTGCGCACAGTTTAGTAATCTGTGCGCACAGTTTAGTAATCTGTGCGCACAGTTTAACAATCTGTGCGCACAGTTTAACAATCTGTGCGCACAGTTTAACAATCTGTGCGCACAGTTTAACAATCTGTGCGCACAGTTTAACAATCTGTGCGCACAGTTTAACAATCTGTGCGCACAGTTTAACAATCTGTGCGCACAGTTTAACAATCTGTGCGCACAGTTTAACAATCTGTGCGCACAGTTTAATAATCTGTGCGCACAGTTTATTTTATTTTTTACCCCTGGCCCTTGCAGGGCTCCGTAGTATACAGTATGTGCAAACCGAAACTTGCAAGTCTGCTCATATGCAAGAATTTAGCGTGTGTTAATTGGCTTAGCTAATTAAGCTCCTTAACACACATTCAGCACGTGAAACATGTGTGAATCGCAATACAAGTGAATTTTAAACAGGCATATGCTGTGAATATATTGAACAAATCCGTGCCAGTAATGTTAAGGATAATTGTACAGGCTATGGCAGATTAAATGTCAACTTGTGCCATTTAAATCTGTGAAATTAACGATTGGTTAATAATGATATTCACATAAATACTACATTCAACGTTATCATCCTCATTTATATGTCAAACACTACACCAATAAGGGGATTAAAAGAAGATTTACTTGCCAAAAGTTCGAGGAGCGTCGAGAGCATAGACTGTGGTCGAGAGGTTCTAGCCATGATTAATCACGCAGCAATAAAGTGTCCGGATATGACGTCACTGTCAGGTGTGTGCGATACCCAAATAAAAAAAATAAAAAAGAGATACCCAAATTCTTAAAATGTTTAACATAACTGTATAAACCAAATATATGCACAGCATAAACGAAGCCAAAAGGATAGACACCATTCTCAGTCAGTTCTGCGCATTTTCGAAAGAGTATGATGACGTCATCGTCTAATAATGCAATTATTAATATCTTAAAAACGATAACAGCACAAACGTAAATTTTTACAGCACAAACCAGCACAAACGTAGCACAAACGAATGACACTATTTTCGTCCATTTTGGAGCATTTTTTAGCAAAATGAGGGGCTGGGTGACCTCAGATTGACCTATAAAAGAATCCTCAATATCTCAAAAACGATAACAGCACAAACAAAAATTTTTACAGCACAAACGTAGCACAAACGATTGACATATTTTTTATAAAATTTTGAGTATGATGGGGGGCCAGGTTCACGTTATATAAACGCTTGCTTTAAAATGTATTAAATTGTTAAAACACAATGTCCGTAATTCTTCATCAGACGTTTATTCTTCTTTCCAAGTAATATAGCAAAACTTATTTACACACATACTGCATATATATTTCAAAATTTGCATTTTCCCAACGTTTTGGTGTGTACCGCAAAGAATTATGGGCAATATCCTTCGCCAGAGTGCGCATAGATGCAGGCTACGGCGAAGTGTGGATCAGGGGCGCAAAGGGGGCGTGGCCAAAGACCTCCCTGGAGAATTGGGACACCCTACGCACTCGCACACTTTATCGGGAACGGGCAAATGAGGGGCGCGAGGGTGGAAGTGCGAGTATTGGGACGGGGCCTTAAATAAAGAGTGGGAGAAGACTGGAGGTACAAACACTCTATATAAGTGATGGCTATTGGAATATATAAATATTTAAGACGTATATTAACACCCAAAAATCGCTTACCTCTGCTTTAAGTTTAGGCATGAATAGGTAGTTTTATATATTGACTTCCGCTTCCGTCCAGATTCCGTGACGTAATCTACTGCTGCGTATGCTCATTGGATCAAACTGAACTTCCGGATGAATCCGGTTTCCGGGACGAATACGGGAGTGACAGCATCTACAGAACCACACACACGTGCGCGTTACGTGCACATGCGCGTGCAGGTCTTGCCTGTCCCCCCTGTCTCTCCCACGTCTCCCCCAAGTCTCCACACGAGGCGCAGCCAAAACCAGTGGGAGAGGGTCCCAGCTCAAAAGTGGCCAAAATGACGTGCGCTGACATGCTTGCAATACCACCCCGGGCCGATGGGGGTGGACCCAGAAGTAGAATTAGCCAATGCTAACATATAGCATTGGCAGACCTCTCAAAAACGTCTTTACAGGATGGACCAAAAGTTGGCTCTGCCCAAAGCTCCGTTCCACATGTGTGTCAATGCTGAGGGGGGTGGATTTTTTTGGTCCACTCTAGTTTACTTGCTGTGAATTTTTGAAGTCTCTCGTTCAAATGAATGGAGTTGCGCCGGCTGACGCATGCGCAGATGCGTTTTTTCACAATTTTCTTGTGGGCGGGACCACTCGCGGCCATTTTGGATTGCTCCAGTAGAGCACATTTTTTGGCCCATTAGTATTTTATTTTATTTATTTGTTTTATTTTTATTTTTATTTGTTATTATTATTAACAAGCGATGCTTACAGGTTCACATAACTCCAATAAATCATACAATTAGAGCATACAGATAGTATGTATATAGTACAGACTACTATATAACAAAAACAGAAATAAACAAAAAATACAAAGAGCCAACGTCAACAACGTGCAAAGGGGTCAAAAGACATTTCCATCATATTGTCATAAAGGCTTATAGCTTTCTTAGACTTGCAAAGTTTTAAAGAATCTTTCAAACTACACAACTCTTTAAGAAATACAAAAAATAAAGGCTTAATACTGCCAAATTTACATTTGTGTATGAAAAATGTTGCAAATACAATAAAATTATTGATTGTGAATTGATTTTTCTTGTGTTCCAATATAGCTCCATATTTTATATCAGTGTAGACAATATTCCCAATTTTTTGTGTGAGGTCCATGAACAGAAACTATCCCAAAAAATGTTAGAATAGATACAAGTAAAAAATAAGTGTTCCTGGGTTTCAATATTATTATTACAAAAGACAGTTATTTTCCCCAATATTAAATTTAGAATTTAAAAAATCTCGACATGGATAAACATTGTTTATCGTTTTAAAATGTACTTCTTTAGCTTTCTGTGGAACTGGAAATTTAACATAATCACATCTAATAGATTTAATATCTTGACATCTAAATTGAGAACACTTCTAAAGAATTTGCTGTTACATCTCTTGTCCCCAAGGGGGTCCTCCTGGACTAAGAGATTAGGCATTTGAGGAACAAGGTGCTGGTATTGTAAAGATCCTTTTAAAATACAAATAATAGCTTGAGGAATTGAATGTATTACCTCTGAAAATTGTTGGATTGTACAAGTCATATTGTATTTATTATTAAACTCATCAAGGTTGAGCAAATTCCCTCGAACATCCATCAAATGCATTATTGACCATATTCCTTTGTCATTCCAGTCTTTAAGGTAAAAAGACTTCTTTTTAATCAGGATATATCGATTGTTCCATATTGGTGTATTATGGGGTGTAAAATGTTTATATGGTAATTTCCAGTATTGTAGAACCTGTTCATGATATTTTGACAGTTTAATGGGCAGTTTAGATAGTTCAAAATCACATTGTAAAAGACATTGAATGCCACCTACATTTTCGAATATTTTAACAGGGAGTTGAAACCATACAGCGTTCATGTGAGTTATAAACTGTTGTAACCATCTTAATTTTAAAGCTCCATTCATTGGTTCAAAATCTATGGCATTTAAGCCGCATTCCTCTAAGGACTTGACTATATCATTCTTCCGTATATAATGTGTATTTTTCCAGATTAAATTAAAATTGTTCTGGTTGATTTGTTTTATAACATTCTGAGGTATATTCACAGAATAAGCAGGATAATTAAAACTGGAGAGACCTTCCATTTTAGAGAGCAACAATCTACCAAATATGGACTGATCTCTCTGTAACCATATATTTAAAATAGTCTTACTCTTTTTAATAGCATTAACAAGGTTGTTTTTTATACGTGTATCTATGTTTTTTGAAATGACAATTCCCAAGTATTTAACTTGTTCTTTAACTGGAATATTACAGAAGTCAAGAAAAAGACTTGACTTGACCATCATCCTCAATTTTATCTCGATAATCTAATAAATCCAGTACCAGTCTAATATTATTAAGGATAGAACGACCTCTAAGAAAACCAGATTGCGAATCCCTAATAATTTGTGAGATACCTTCTTTAAGTCTGTTAGCAATAGCATGAGCAAAAAGTTTATAATCAACATTGAGTAAAGTTATTGGCCTTTGATTGTTTAAATACCTTTTGTCTTTACCACTTTTGGGAATCAGTGCAATTACGCCTTGTTTCATAGTTGTCATCAGAGACTTAGATCTAATACATTCCTGTAGGGCAAAGAAAAGAAGATCTTTTATATCTTCCCAAAAGTGTTTGTAGAAATCCGATGAGAGGCCGTCCTGCCCATGTGATTTCCTTAGAAAAAGTTGTTTAACTGCAGCATCCAATTCAAACATTTCCAAATCTGCATCACACATGTCTTTAAAGTCCTGGCTGATGGTCGGGATATCCTGTTTTAAGCTGTCCAATAGAGATGCATTTCTGTCAGTGGTTGTTGAATAAAGGTCCTTATAAAATGTGTAGACTTCTCTTGCAATAAGTTTGGGATCAGCATAATCAACATCATTAATTATGAGTGTGTTGATTTGATTTCTTTCTTGCCTCCTCTTCTCAAGACCACAAAAATATGCAGTATTACGTTCACCATCTTCTAGCCATTTAGCTCTTGATCTAATGAAGGCTCCCCTGGCTTTCCGAGAGCTTAAATGGTCCAATTTGGATTTGAGATTGATAAAGGCAGCCTTGTCCAATTCCAGCATTGGGGTTTTCTTACAATATTCGTCCAGTTCCTGTATCAATTTGAGTTCCTGTTCCCTTAAAGTTTTACTTCTTTGCTTCCCAAAACGTATCCATCTGTCTGACCTTAAATTTAAAGAATTCCCATCTACAACAATAGTTACCAATATTTACATCATATCTGATTTCTGTTATCAAAATCTTAACTTGGTTGCAGTATTCCTGGTTTTTCAATAAATCTGCATTAAATTTCCAGTATGCATTCCTTTTGTTAGTATTTATGTTTGGTTTTAAATTAAGATTAAGGAGACAGTGATCAGTTAACGGTGCATTTGAAATAGTTACCTCTGAGACGTGGTTACACAATTTAGGGGTAATTAACCATAAATCAATCCGAGACCTTATTGCTCCATTAGGCTTAATCCATGAATATTGCCTGAGGTTGGGATTTTTGTTTCTCCATATATCAATCAATTAAAAAGTGTTACTAAATTCTAATAAAGTTATATTACAATGTATATCTGTGAATTTTGATGGATAATGATCTAAATAATCATCTGGTGCTAAATTGATGGTCCTGCAGACCGATTACTTCCATGGCTGAAAAGGATTTTATCTCCCCATTGTGTTGTCCAGTAGGTGGCGTCCAGTACACACGAATGAGTTTCTTGAAGAAAAATATAGTGACATTTAACTCCTTTGCAGTGCAAAAAAATGGCTTTTCTTTTTAAATTGTCTTTAAGACCCCTTGTATTTAATGAAACTAAATTTAAGTTGGCTTTTAGAACATTTATCTGCTGGTTAACCTCGCAGCAAAACAAAAACAAAGAAACAGAGTCAAAAAAGGTGCTTAGGGTTTTAAGGTAGTATAGGTTAACATGGTTTCTTCCTCCTGTCAATTCTCACCCACATAAAACACTGAAAGAATTTAATTCTAGATACGACGACCATTGATATATCCATGAGGCCCACGGAAATAAGCCTTCTTGCCTTCCTCACGTGCTTGTTTAATGAGCGGCCATAATACCTCTCTGGCCTCTTTGACCTCCTTGGTGAGATCTACAGTAAACCTGATACCAGCGCTCTTGCAGATCCTCGAATCTTTTGTCATCTTCCAAATTGCATCTCTATGGTGTCGTTTTGGAAACTGGACAATGATGTTCCTCATTCTCCCGTTCTCCTTCGGGCCAAGCCGGTGGACGACATCCACATGTTCATCCATCTTATCAGCCCAGTGCGGAGCAATTTTCTTCAAAAGTTTGATGACTTCGTGTCGAGTGTCTTCGTTCATAACTTCTTTCATGCCTTTGATTTTGAGGTTCCATCTTCTTTTGTAATTATCATGTTCTCTGCATTTTTCTTTCAGTGCAGCAATTTAAGCTGGTAATGTCGTTCTCCACATGGGTTGTCCTTACTTTGCAATCTTTGATTTCTGCTGCATTAAACTCAGTTGTCTTTGTGAGGCTAACTAGCATCGCTTCTGTGGAATATCCGGAGCGTTGGTATTAATTTTAGACAGCTGGTCAGAGGATGTTTGTGAAGTCATTTAAAAAGACTTGGATCTTTTTCGGTGGGTAGTAGTTCAATAAACCAACTTTGGAGAAAGAAAACCAAGAGCTAACAGAAAGTAGATGTGCTCAGTCCGCCATTTTCCCGCTCCCCCTTTTTGGCCCATTAGGTATAACGGCGGAGATAGGCTGACTCTGTCCATTAATATATACAGTCTATGGCCAAAACTCACTGAATTAAAGCCCAGGTACCAAAATTTTTGCTTACATTGAAAATGCATGTTATTTGTGAACAGAAGTAAAATGTTGTGACCAAATCAAACAGAACAAACCAAAACTATGAAGGTTATTTTGTGTTTTTATTATCAACACTTTTTTTTGCTTTTGAATTACATGAACTGTAACAAAAAAGTATTCAGTGTAAATAAATTCGATGTTTTAAAATTCAGTGTCAAAATATTCAATGTTTTCAAATTCAGTGTCAAAAAATTCAATGTTGAAAAAAATTCAGTGTCCAAAAATTCGTAGCATTTTTTTCGCTGCTTGAAATGTCATGCTTTATTTCCGGGTAAATCAAGACAGAAGCAATCGATCAGCCAATCCTCAATAGATGTAGCCGGGGCCAGAACACGACTTTGGCTTTATCCGAATATCCACACTATACCGTGCGGGACAATTGTGAGTGAGTGACTGAGTGAGTGGACTCATTCTGATGGCGATTCGGACGCTGCACATCAGGCCGTGCTGTTGTAAATGAGCGTCCCGCTGTAGCGTGGATCACGGAGCGGAGAGAGCGGATTTTCTTTGGACTTCCTCTCCAGCCTTGATCTCCAATGCTAACACGCTAACCACGGGTGTAGAGCTGTGCTGATGCCCAGAATGGAGCGTCATGCGCTGGGAGCCATTTTGAGAGCTCCCTTATGCTAACAGTCTTAATTGTGGAAGTAATTCTGAAAACCCAAAAAGGCTGCAGTAAATCTGTCAGGGTTCCCCTGCTCTGGACGCTGCAGAGAGGCCGCAGCACCACAGCCCGTTTCGTCCTGTAGGTTCTTTTAGTTCGACAAGAGACAATACCAATGTTAAAACAGTAATAGAAATGACAGACACCAAACCTGATTTCAGATGTTATATTGAAGATTTGCAAGCAACATTACAAGAGTAACGGTCTGCGAACAGGTCTCGCTTTGCGTTGAAGATAAGAAGTGGCCCCGGGGACGTCTTTCACCCTCCTGGTCAGAAGAAGCCCCCGTGCCTCCTTCTGTACATGCCTCCTTCTGTACATCTGTACATTAAGTAATTGTATGCGTGAGTAAGGGGTTTCTACTGGCCGAGAATGGCCCTGGATGTAGAAGAAAAGATCAAACATTGTGAGCGCTGTGTGAGAAGGAAAAGTCGACCAGATAAAGCCGCGCCTTTAGTAAATATCCAGACCAGCAGGCCCATGGAGTTAATCTGTATGGATTTTCTGTCCTTAGAGCCGGATAGTCATAACACCAAAGACATCCTAGTTATGACTGATCACTTTACCAGCCGACAGCACTGACAGCTTAAACAAAGCTTTCAGCGCCGTACTAGATGGTGTTGGTTTTACTCAGAATGTTGAGGAACCTACTCACATTCATAACCACACCTTGGACCTTGTCCTGACCTACGGCTGTGATGTCTCCAATGTTGACATCCAGCGTCAAAGCTCGTTGCTGTCTGACCATTTCTTGATCACGTTTGATCTCGATTTGGAGGACTTTCCTGTCCCGCAAGATAAAACCATAATGAAAAGAACCTTAAATGATAAATCTATCACAAGGTTCAAAGAACTAATACAGCCTATGTTGAATACTGCTGCAGGTGAACCTGTTCACAGCTGCTGCAGTCCCTCAGTCATTGACCAAACGGTGGACAACACTATGGAGTCTTTAAAATCTGCATTAAATGCAGCAGCTCCTTTAAAACAGAAAACTATTAGGATTAGATCATCGTCGCCCTGGTACAGTGTTCGACTCCACACTTTAAAACAGGACGTCAGAAAATTGGAGAGGCTATATCGCCACTCCCACTCGGAGCCTGTCCACAGGGAGTGGAAAGCAGGTCTCCGAAACTATAAGAATGCCCTTCGCAGGGCTCGAACTCAATACTATTCAACTTTAATAGAAGCGAATAAAAATAACAGTAGATTTTTGTTTAGCACCGTCGCTAAACTCACAAACTGCCATAGCGCAATCGAGCCTAAAATTCCAAGCTCACTGAGCAGTGTCGACTTTCTCCACTTCTTTAATAATAAAATTACATCCATCCGTGACAAACTGGAGGAGGTTACTCCGGCTGTTGGTAGTGGACAGGCTGAAGCGGCATACGTGACTTCCCACTTAGACTCTTCAGTGGGCCTCGATAAATTCATGGCTGTGAGCCAAGCAGAGGTGATCTCTGTGGTCACATCCTCAAAAGCCTCAACTTGCATGTTAGACGCAGTCCCGACATGGCTCTTCAAAGACATACTTCCTTTGATAATTGAGCCTATCGTAAATATAATAAACGCATCCATACAATGTGGCTATGTCCCACAAGCTTTTAAAACCGCGGTTATCAAACCCCTTCTGAAGAAAACAAACCTGGACCCAGAAATACTTACAAACCACAGACCGATCTCAAACCTCACTTTTATATCTAAAATCCTGGAAAAACTTATAGCTGAGCAGCTTCGCTGCCACCTGCAGGAAAATAATATGTTTGAAGTCTTTCAATCAGGATTCAGAGCTCATCATAGCACTGAAACGGCACTAGTCAAAGTCACAAATGACTTACTACTAGCTGCTGATAATGGACAAGTGTCAGTGCTGGTCCTACTGGACCTTAGTGCTGCATTTGACACAATAGACCACAGCATTCTACTGCAGAGGCTAGAATGTGATATAGGTCTTAGAGGAACAGCCCTTGGCTGGTTTAAATCCTATTTATCAGATCGGTATCACTTCGTCAACGTAAATCAGAACTCGTCACCTTATTCTGGAGTAGAATTCGGTGTGCCGCAGGGTTCGGTACTCGGACCGATTCTTTTTACTCTCTACATGCTGCCATTAGGAAACATTATTAAAAAGCATGGAATTAATTTCCACTGCTATGCAGATGACACACAGCTTTATCTGTCGATGAAGCCAAATCAGACAGATCAGCTAGAAAAGCTCAGTGCCTGCATAAAGGACCTTAAAATGTGGATGACTCTTAACTTCCTACTTCTCAACCCGGAGAAGACAGAAGTGATCCTACTCGGTCCGAAGCGCCTGCGTGACTCCCTCACTAACCAGATAATTACTCTCGATAATGTCAGTATTATACCCAGTAACACTGTGAGGAATCTTGGAGTCATTTTTGACCAAGAACTCTCCTTCAAGGCTTATATAAGCCAAGCAACTAAAACGACGTACTTCCACCTACGGAACATCGCTAAAATTAGGAATTTCCTTCCTAAAAGTGACGCGGAAAAACTCATTCACGCGTTTGTCACCTCAAGACTTGACTACTGTAACGCTTTATTGGCAGCGTGCCCTAAAGCGTCTTTGAAGAGCTTCCAGCTCGTTCAGAATACAGCAGCTAGGATCTTAACAGGTACCAAAAGGAGGGAGCACATAACTCCGGTGTTAAAATCACTCCACTGGCTCCCTGTGGAGTACAGAATAAAGTTTAAAATCCTTCTCTTAACATATAAAGCCATAAATGGCTTGGCTCCTTCTTATCTCCATGACACGTTGGTGTCGTATCAACCAAGTCGAGCGTTGCGCTCACAAAACGCCAGACGTCTGGTGGTCCCTAAGGTCTCAAAAATCACTGTTGGTGGCAGAGCATTTAGCTACCAAGCTCCTTTACTGTGGAATCAGCTTCCCATTTATGTTAAGGAAGCAGATACGGTCTCCACATTCAAGGCCAGGCTTAAAGCACTTTACTTTAATTTAGCATATAATTAGGTAATATATAATATATGGTATATATTATATATGTATGCTGTATTATGTTATATATTATACAATAATGTATTGTGTTATGTTGTATATTATGTTATATATTATGCTGTATGTTATGTTGTGTATTATATATGATATATATGGTATGTATGGTATATATGATGTATATGATATATAATATATAATTAGGTTTGCTTGGATCGGTTTGCACACCTGGTGTGCAATCCATGAATCTCTTTATTCAAGGCTAGGTTTAAAACAGTCCTCTTTAGTTTAGCATATGGTTAGGAAAGTAAGACTCAGGGAAGGCTAAACTCCTCAGAGTGTCAGTCAAGCTGCATAGGGAGTCAGTTTGCTGGGAGAAGTATGGTAACTTGAGCACTATCTTCTCCTCCTTCCTACTTTATCTACTTTATCTGTTTAGCACTTTTAGGATTCTGACTGTAGTTTGTTCATTGCTATTCACCCGTTGTCCCATTGTCTGTTTCATGGTACGATGACGGGATCTCTGAGCCTGGCCTCCTCCATCTGCACCTGCGGACTGCCCCGCCCGACCCGCCTGGGAGTGCTTCGATCCTCCACCGGACCTGTCCACGTTCAGCGGCCACTGGTCCACGTCCTGTAGCTAGCTTAGGTCCTAGATCATTAGCCTGTCCGTCCGGAGGAGCGGATCCCTTTCTCATATGGGTCTCCCTCCCTGTGGGTTTCCCTAGTGCTCCCCAAGGTTTCTCACTTTTTCCCACTGGGTTTTTTAAGAGTTTTTCCTTGTCGATGCAGGAGGGTCTTGTTGGACAGTTAGTGTCCAACAGAAAGGATTGGTGATGATCAGGACACTTTAGCATTCTACAACATATATGGACATTTTCTTCTGTGTGTGCTTTATATTCTCCATGTGTTTTGGCTGTTGATTCTCTGACCTGTGTTGGTGATTTCAATGGTTTTGTTAAGTCCTCTGAGATGACTTCTGTTGTGACCTAGGGCTATACAAGAATAAATTGTATTGTATTGTGTGTGTATTTACCAAGTATGCCACCGCTGTACCTACAAGAGATCAGAAAGCCAGCACGGCAAAGTGAGGACCAGTCCATATCATCCTAGAGGGAACCCAGTAGAACGATTTAACCGTACACTGCTGAGTATGCTGGGAACCCTTCAAGCTAAGGACAAGACCAGGTGGCGTGACTTCGTGAAACCCCTTACTCACGCATACAATTGCACAAAAAATGATGTTACGGGGTATTCACCATATGAGCTCATGTTTGGACGTCAGCCAAGGTTGCCCATCGATATTGCATTTGGCTTACCTGTCAAAAATGGCTCACTTCCTTCTCACTCAGTATATTAAGGGTTTGAAAGAGAAGTTGAAAGAGAGCTATCACATTGCCCTGGAAAATGCAAAGAAAGTAGCTACAAAGAACAAGCAAAGATTTGATGCCAAAGTGAGAGAGGCCACACTTGAAATGGGGGACAGAGTCCTTGTACGGAACCTCCGCAACAAGCACAAGTTAGCCGATCGCTGGGAACCAACAGTTTACATTGTACAGAAAAGAGCAGGAGACTTACCCGTCTATACGGTGTGTCCAGAAGGTCGAGATGGTCCCTTGCGAACATTACATCGTGACCTACTGTTACCTTGTGGTTTCCTGTCAGAACCGCAAGAGGAACAACCAGAACCAAAACAGAAACCCAGAACACGACAGTTTAGTAGAGAAAATGAACTAGAGAAAACTAGAGAAAATGAACAAATCGTATTGTAGAAGATGAGGAAGATGATAGTCAATGGCTTCGTCCAATGGAAATTACTATTGAAACAAGACCCCCGAGAGTATGTGAAAACTTACCTGAAGGAGAAAAACAACCTGAAAGAGAACACCAACCTGAAAATGTTGACAATCTATCTGAAAGTAACAACCTACATGAGAGTGAAATGTTACCTGGAGGTGACATCAAACCTAAAATTGTCAATCTACCTGAAACAGAAACAGCAGATAAAGAAATTGAACATGTTGAAGAATCAGGCCCTGTGAAGAGGCCTCAACGTCAAAGGAAACCTCCCATAAAGTTTACTTACCCCACACTTGGAAACCCTGTTATATCCCTCATGCAAACCTTATTTGATGGTTTTAACAACGTTATTGTTGATGTATTTGAAAATAATCTGTTAAGAGAAGTACATGAAGGGACTAATGTTATGTAAGGAGGGGAGGATGTAACCCAGGTGTAAAACCAAATTCCTAATTTAAATGTAAACCACAAAGGAATGGCTAACATATTTAAGTACTAAGTGAAAATGTGTACTTTGTTAATTTATTTATTTGTATATGTGCCAAGACAATGCACTGTAGTGCAGCATATAAGTCGCGTAGCAACAGCCAAAACGTTACGTTCAGATCCACGGTGCACGCGACCCCGCTTCCCCTCTCTGACCGGAGTCAAGCAACGAGACACACGCAAAGCTCAGCTCCATCATTTCAACAATTCAAAAGCGCAAATCAGAGGAAAAATGACATCAATCCAAGCCAAAAGAAGAGTCCTGTTGCTGGCCTGGAGTTAAAGTTGACTGATCGGTAAGAGTTACTTTGTAGTGACCACCGCAACTTTAACGTCCGCAAATGACCAACGGCCGCTACACTAACGGACCTCCTCACTGTTTTAGAGCAGAGAAAAGAGAGAAAGACAAGCTGAGCGCAGATTCCGACACCGTTCCGTAAAGGAACGAGAGAGGATTGGTAAAGAATTGCTTGATTGATGATGTGTTGGCTGTTTGTCTCAATGTTCTAATGGTCCATATTGATGACAGAGGCAGTTATCTGCGCGAGCGCTCACATCCAGAGCCGTGACGTCACTGTGTCCCGGCTCATACGCGCGTGAATCGTGAGAAAAGTTGTCTGTGACTAAAATGCTATTGTTTATTGTTTATTGTATAAAGGGTTGAAATAATCCTATAAATGGTTTATGTATATGAATAATTAGAAAATGTTTGCATACAGAAAATCTTTTTGTTGCTATGTACTGTACATGAGAAATATGTTGTACCTTTAAATTAGAATTAGATTAATTGTCATGACTGGAGCAAGAAATTTATTAGCCTGTCTTTTTAATACAGGTCAGGTCTTTTTAATGAGATTTGGAAACATCTTTGAAGAAGACCACTAGATGGCGAGCCACCCCACCTGAGCCAAAACTGGATGATCCCATTGCAGACCGCATGAGCTATCGGCTGCGTAGGACCGTGTCAGCTGACCACCTTGAACAAAACTTTAAGTGCACTCACAGACTTTAAGGATTTATTTTT
The DNA here is from genome assembly GCA_964034765.1 of Knipowitschia caucasica. NCBI lineage: Eukaryota > Metazoa > Chordata > Actinopteri > Gobiiformes > Gobiidae > Knipowitschia > Knipowitschia caucasica. The sequence goes on along the minus strand of OZ035823.1, from coordinate 39,739,402 downwards.
GGGTTATTTTAAAGGCGCCTATTTATTTTGTATTTTATTTTACATTACATTGTATTTGTGGTAACAATTCTTGACATAATTAACTAAATCAATTTACATTTAAAGGACAACTCACCCTCAAATCCACTTTTTTTTGCTGATAAACGATTTAAATGAGTGTCCAATAGTGTTGTCTACATATCCTGGTCATAGTTTTTTCACTTTGGTGCAAATTAGTTGAAAGTTAAACTTTCTGCCTAAAACCGTCTGTGAGGCGCCATCTGCTGGCGACCTGTATTACTACATTTGAATTTTGAATCTGGCGCCAACACTGGCACAGAAGTTGGACCTGACGTCTGCAAGTTGGACCTGACGTCAGCAGCCCCCCGCCCAGAGCAATATAAACGGCCCAGTCTCGTTCACGCCCCCTTCAGTCCTCCAGGCTACGCCCATTTAGAGGAAGATTTGAACAGGAAATGTGAGTGACGTAAGCTCCGAGGAGCGTGGGTGAGAACCACTTTAACTATTGTCTGTCTTTCATTGTGGCTATAGTTCCAACACTTTACATTTGAGCTCTTTAAGAACCTAGTCGTTCATGTTAATTCCAAAGTGGGTTACATGTACATCCAAGGTCACTGACATCACAGATTCGTGGACTCTATGACTTCTTCTGGCCAGCTGCCAAAACCTGCACCTGCTTGATAACAACTCTAGTTTTTCTCACTTTTCATACAGAACTGCTACTATTCAGAAATAATAACCTTGACCTAACTGCTCTTTGAAATTTACACAAACAGTTGCTTTCTAGACCTAATCATTCTGACGTTTAAGTTGTTTAAGTATTAATTTAGCAACAGAAACAATACTAAACTGATTTTAGTTTAACTGGTGCAGGAGGCCTCTAATATTCCAACAAGGCGACCGAGGTGAAGTTGGCCGAACGTTTGATATTCGCCTTATATTCGCAAGGGACCGTCTGCAAATTGCAAGAGGTCAAAACGACTAATAAAGACTAAAAATCAACAAAGACAGTTTTCCCAGTTTTGATGGGTGTAGTAGCTCCCAATGAACAATAGCTAGCTACTACAGGGAAGAATTTGGGAAAAATATTGTTTTCCCCTTCACAGTAGCAAAAATAAAATTGGAAAAATTCACTAAAAATCAACAAAGATATTTTTCCCAGAATTGATGGGTGTAGTAGCTCCCATTCAATGATAGCTAGCTACTACAGCCAAATTTTTGGGAAAAATATTGTTTTCCCCTTCACAGTAGCAAAAATAAAATTGGAAAAAAACAATATTTTCCCCAAAAGTTTGGCTGTAGTAGCTAGCTATCATTGAATGGGAGCTACTACACCCATCAAATCTAGGAAAAAAGTCTTTGTTGATTTTTAGTGAATTTTTCCAATTTCATTTTTGTTACTGTGAAGGGGAAAACAATATTTTTCTCAAAAGTTTGCCTGTAGTAGCTAGCTATCATTGAATGGGAGCTACTACACCCATCAAAACTGGGAAAACTGTCTTTGTTGATTTTTAGTTAACTTTTCCAATTAAATGTTTGTTGCTGTGAAGGGGAAAACAATATTTTTCCCAAATTCTTGAAATCCAACAGACCTGATCATGTCAGAGTTAATGGCTTAAATGTATTTAAGATTAGAAGTACTTAAATAAAAGCTATGAAACATGTTTCTCACGGATTGTGTGGTTGGATAAAACAAACGCATACATCACTTTTCATTGCACACAAAGAACTAAATCATAATAAATTTATTTTATTCCAGGTTGTGATGAGTCCACCATAGAAAAGACAGTCAGAGGCAGACGTCCAGGCACCTGCTGTTGTTACTGTTGCTGCTGCTGCATATGTCTTCAGAAAATGAGAGATGTGTTCTAACTATCCATGACTTGTAATTAATAAAACAAATGAACATATTGGTCGTTGTAGTTTATATCGCAATCCACAGAAGCTGGAGGTGATGGAAATGGATGAAGAAATGATGGCCTCTGGAAGACAGCTGCCTCTGGAAAAGAAATTCACACAAAAAATCATTAATTAATTGGTTCTTCTGGGATTAAAATCAGCCGACAGTAAATGTAAATACATTGCCAGTCTTTAACAGGAGGCTGGTAGAGTGGGATTTACAAATATACTCAATTAAAACCATATCTATCAGTGTGATTCCTCTCTGTAGCATTAATATTGAATCCATGGGTTTGTTTTCTCCCTAAAGAACCGATCCTTCATTCCGTCTTGGTTTCACTAAGATGTCAATATTTAAGAGTAAAGATAGAATAATTATTGTCTGCTCTGTCTCTAAAACAGTCAGCAGGTTTCGTCCTTGCTGCACTGCTAGAGTAATATACACATTGAAATTGGGTACATATGTCACAAAAGAACCGCAAACCCCATGTACTTGGCTTTCCTGCGGTTCATTTTAGCTTAGCATTAGCGAAGATCAGCTTTGGGGAATCGCCAAAACATAGAAGCCACCTACGCGGGGCTAGCTAATGATAAGCTAAGGTAAAAACATGTTCAGAAAGTACATACAGTAGTGGTTTGCGTGTTACATACCAACTAATGATGAGAAAACACACTTACTGGTTTGCTGTGGACGCCATGTTCAGATGAACAAGACAAGTCATGTTCTGGCCCTGGCTACATCTATGGAGGATTGGCTGATCGATTGTTTCTTTCTTGATTTAACCGGAAATAAAGCATGACATTTCAAGCAGCAAAAAAAAATGCTACGAATTTTTCAAAAGCAAAAAAAAGTGATAATAAAAACACAAAATAACCTCTTGTTTATTTTTTTTACTTACTTTAGAAAGAGCCCTGTTAGTCATTATTTAACTTTTTGGGCAGAGAGTGGATTTTTTCAATAATTTTTTTCCACATAGTTGGTGCCACTTAATTACCAAACTCTTTTTGACTTATTGTGTTGAGAAAGATGTGTTAGTCCCACATTATTATTGGTTGTTTTATTACCTTTCCTGTGTGGAAGTTTTATATATTTTTTATTATTCTACTGAAGGATTATAGTGACGACAGTAGCTCAGTTGGTAGAGCAGTGGCCTTTGAGCCTGGAGGTCGTGAGTTCGATTATTGTGTTGAGAAAGATGTGTTAGTCCCACATTATTATTGGTTGTTTTATTACCTTTCCTGTGTGGAAGTTGTATTTTTTTTTTATTATTCTACTGAAGGATTATAGTGGGGTGACAGTAGCTCAGTTGGTAGAGCAGTGGCCTTTGAGCCTGGAGGTTGTGAGTTCAATTCCCACCATGGGACCTACTCCAACTGCTCCCACTGATGTCTACTGTCGTTGTGTCCTTGGGCAAGACACTTAACCCCACGTTGCCTGAAGCCCCCGCTGAAAGACCAAGGCTGTTTCAGTTCACCACTGACAGAGCAGCCATCTTCCTGTGGACTCACCCCCTGCAGAGGATCAGCGAGGGACTGGTGCTATGAGCATTGGGTGGCAGCTCTCATTGCCACCCCCCTGACCCAGAAATGGACAATAAAGGGCTTGAAAATGAATGAAGGATTATAATGATACACTGCATTTTTATTGACAAGTGTCAGCTCTCAGATTCTTATGAAATTATGTTTCTATCTGCTAGAGGCCGAGATATCAATCATTCTGTAGACGTTGAATTTCGACATTAAAAAGAAGCAAGTATAAAATCTCGATTAAGAACCGCGCGACAAATGAGTACCAAACACCATGTCCTGGTACTCATCTGAGTAACTCACTGAAAAGGTTATGTGCACCCCTGTATATAAAGATATTTTGATTGTGTATGACTCTTTAATTTAATTCATCAGAATCAGAATCATTTTTATTGCCACGTAAGTAACAGGAAGTCACAGACTTGGAAATTGCGTTGGCTAGAATAAAAATCCTGTCTAAGGAATACATTTTAATTTAAAATAGAGTTACAGTTACTATTTACAATATACAAGTGCACATGGTGCACACAATGTAAGGTGACAGCAGTACAGTGAAGTAAAGTGACTTATGATGGGCAGTAAAGTGACTTTATAAAGGGCGGGGGGACAGGTTAAGAAGTGTTCAAGAGTCCAACAGCAGAGGGGAAGAAACTGTTCTTGTGGCGGGAGGTTCTAGTCCTGATGGACCGCAGTCTCCTGCCTGAGGGGAGTGGTTGGAATAGTCCATGTGCAGGGTGAGAGGGGTCGGGTGTGATACGACCAGCCCGGCCTCAAGCTCGGGCGACGTACAGGTCCTGCAGCAATGGAAGGCTGCGGCCGATTACTTCCTCTGCAGAGTGCACAATGCGCTGTAGTCTCTGTTTGTCCCTGACTGTGGCTCCAGCGAACCACACGGTGATGGAGGAGGTGAGGATGGACTTGATGATGGCCGTGTAGAACTGCACCAACATCTGTGCAGGCAGCTTGGCTTTCCTGAGCTGCCGCAGGAAGTACATCCTCTGCTGGGCCTTCTTGATGAGGGAGCTGATGGTCGGCTCCCACTTGAGGTCCTGGGTGATGGTGGTGCCCAGGAAACAATAGGACTCCACAGAGGTGATGGGGGAGTCCATCACGGAGGGTGGGGGCGGGGGGACAGTGCTCTTCCTGAAGTCCACAATCATCTCCACTGTCTTCTGGGCGTTCAGCTCCAGGTTGTTACCACTGCACCAGGACACCAGCCGGTCCACCTCCCACCTGTAGGCGGACTCATCGTTGTTGGAGATGAGTCCAATGAGGGTGTTGTCGTCCGCAAACTTGATCAGCTTCACGGAGTCGTGGCTGGAGGTGCAGTGGTTGGTGTTCATCTGTTTGATTATGGTCAATATCAGTAGTAATAACGAATATATTTTAAATGACAATAAAATTATAATGTACTGGTAACTGGTACAGTTGTCTGCTCTAATACATACACAAACACATACAGTGCCTTGCGAAAGTATTCGCCCCCCTTGAACCTTTCGCCACATTTCATGCTTCAAACCTAAAAATATAAAATTTTAATTTTTTGTCATGAATCAACAACAAGTTTGACACAATCGTGAAGTGGAACAACATTTATTGGATAATTTAAACTTTTTTAACAAATAAAAAACTGAAAAGTGGGGCGTGCAAAATTATTCGGCCCCTTTACTTTCAGAGCAACAAACTCACTCCAGAAGTTCAGTGAGGATCTTTGAATGATCCAATGTTGTCCTGTATGACTGATGATGATAAATAGAATGCACCTGAGTGTAATCAAGTCTCCGTATAAATGTACCTGCTCTTTGATAGTCTCAGGGTTCTGTTTAAAGCGCAGAGAGAACCATGAAGACAAAGGAACACACCAGGCAGGTCCGAGATACTGTTGTGGAGAAGTTTAAAGCCGGATTTGGATACAAAAAGATTCCCCAAGCTTTAAACATCTCAAGGAGCACTGTGCAAGCAATTATATTGAAATGGAAGGAGTATCAGACCACTGCAAATCTACAAAGACCCGGCCGTCCCTCCAAACTTTCGTCTCAAACAAGGAGAAGACTTGTTGTGGTAAGTTTCACATCTTAGAATATATTGTACTAAACACACTGATACATTTGCAGACAAAGGCCACTTGTCTCATACAAAGGGGCCCTCTCTCCTGCTCTGTTTCTCATGGCCTTCGTTCTGCTTGCTGTTACAATCTGCAGGTGCGCTATCTGCCTGTTCTTTTGCTATCTGCTTGTCCCTTGCTTATCTCCTCCTTACTCCCCGTCCATGCATGACTCATCCAATCTTGCCGCCACTGCAGACATCAGTGTCCTCTGTTCATTGTTCACTGATTTCCGCCTGAGCATATTATTGAACGCTGGAATGTGAGGAGGAGAGGGAAGCCGTGCAAGGCATCTGCGTGCACCGCTTCTGTCTCGCTCTCTGCAGAGATCTTATTTGTATTGTACTCTCATCATCTTTTAAATAAATTGCACAAAGACAAGCTGTTTTCCTCGGATTTATTCATTGAAGTATTTGAATTTCCACTACAGACTGATCAGAGATGCAGCCAAGAGGCCCATGATCACTCTGGATAAACTGCAGATTAACTACAGCTGAGGTGGGAGAGTCTGTCCATAGGACAACAATCAGTCGTGCACTGCACTAATCTGGCCTTTATGGAAGAGTGGCAAGAAGAAAGCCATTTCTCAAAGATATCCATAAAAAGTCTTGTTTAAAGTTTGCTACAAGCCACCTGGGAGACACACCAAAAATGTGGAAGAAGTTGCTCTAGTCAGATGAAACCAAAATCAAACGTTTTGGCCACAATGCAAATTGATATGTTTGGCGTAAAAGCAACACAGCTCATCACCCTGAACACACCATCCCCACTGTCAAACATGGTGGTGGCAGCATCATGGTTTGGGCCTGCTTTTCTTCAGCAGGGACAGGGAAGATGGCTAAAATTGATGGGAAGATGGATGGAGCCAAATACAGACCGGATGGAGATTTATCTTCCAACAGGACAATGATCCAAAACATAAAGCCAAATCTACAATGGAATGGTTCACAAATAGACGTATCCAGGTGTTAGAATGGCCAAGTCAAAGTCCAGACCTGAATCCAATCGAGAATCTGTGGAAAGAGCTGAAGACTGCTGTTCACAAACGCTCTCCATCCAACCTCACTGAGCTCGAGCTGTTTTGCAAGGAAGAATGGGCAAGAATTCCAGTCTCTCGATGTGCAAAACTGAGAGAGACATACCCCAAGCGACTTGCTGCTGTAATTGCAGCAAAAGGTGGCGCTACAAAGTAGTAGCGCAAGGGGGCCGAATAATATTGCACGCCCCACTTTTCAGTTTATTTGTTAAAAAAGTTTAAACTATCCAATACATTTGGTTCCACTTCACGATTGTGTCCCACTTGTTGTTGATACTTGACAATTTTTTTTATTTTTATATCTTTATGTTTGAAGCCTGAAATGTGGCGAAATGTTGAAAGGTTCAAGCGGGCCGAATACTTTCGCAAGGCACTGTACATGATATAGATAGATTTAATAATTAATGATTATAGATTCTCAGGTCAAATTCAATGAAATAAATCCAATAGGACAAAAGACAATTGTGACCCTATCAGTTGTTAAAAAACAATAATTTTGTTTTTTTTAGCAACTCACTCACTAACTCTTTAACTCACAAACTCACTAACTCACTCACAAACTTAATCATCAAGACAAACCCACAAAGTTTGAGCGGATCCACTGCAGTACTTCATGAATCGCTCCTTTTCCTGTACTCCCGAGGCTTCAAACGTCATTAGTGACGTCACTCACCTAAAACATCTCAAGCTTCGGCTCGCGCTCTGCTAAAAACTTCAGTTTTCTCGACACGACCCATCACTAATGCATGCTATTCGTGGGGATATCAAAGCTACTGTACTTAACTTTCAAACCACAACAAATTGCATCAAATCCCTCTTGTACCATGCTCTCAAAACAGTTTGTTTTCACATGCATGTATCATTACCCTCTCTTGCATCTTTAGATCAGGTATTTACGTCAGAATAACAACAGCAAATAAGCTCTCAGGCTTCAAAGCATCAAATAGTGTTAGGGCTCTTTTTACGTATGTGACAATTAACATGTTTTCTAATAAGAGAACAGCATGTTGTGGCCCGATTTGTTACTTTACATATTGCTTTTACAAACACTCTTTCTGTTGGAATAAAACAATCATGAAACAAAAAAATGGGTATTCCAGTTTAAAGTTGTTTATTAATGAAACACTCTAGAAGTAGTTTGGTGCAGTATATAGACAATTCACACTTTTAGCATTGCAATTTCAATGTCAAACAGAAATGCAAAATAATTGTCTCCTGCCTGCAGGCAGGCAAATGTGATTTTCCAAAACATCTTGACTGGAGCTAAACAAACTACACAGACAAACGAAAGAAATACTGAGCCGCTGAAACAGCACAGGACAGGGAGGAGGCTCTAAAACACTTCCAGATCAGCTGCGCTGTACACCACTGGAGTGTCCTCAGTCCCAGCTGCTTTGGGGTTCTCCTCGTCCTTCTCTTCCGGCCCCTCCTCCAGAGCTTCCAGTGCCTCGTTTGTATCGCTGGCAAATGTCTCCCTGCAAGTAATACAGGGAGACATTTAATACAGTCATAAGTAAAACTTTACACATTAGGCCCCGTTTATACGGGGCGCTGCGCAGATGTTGTCAGGCTATTAACAGAAACGACCAGGCTCCTTATAGAAATTTCACAGCGTTCATACAAGGATGAAAAAGATGTAGTTCTAGCGCCCAGCCAGCAACGGGGAGGTGGGGGGTCAGATCAGGTAGAGAATTCACACCTTTTTCTTCACGCGGGTGTGAAAGAGCCCCACTGAGCAGCCTATCTGAGCTGTCCCACTCTGCAGGCTGGATCTTAAGCCTAGCATACATCGGACTGGCAACTGATTATATCCGTCGCATATGAGTTGCTGCCCCGCACACATCGACAATCTGACGAAAACGGGCAACTCCCAGTATCAGACCAGTCTCTGGAATAACAGCGCGTACATCGACAGCAACTGTCCGTCAACTACAGTGTGTTTTCTGACATAAACTGTTGCGGGCTCGCAATACACACACGTTGTCGGAGCGGCGCATGGAGCGCGCACATCGGGTCATATCTCCGAAACTGAGGACAACTAGTTGCCGAAAAGTAGAACACGGGCAACTGACTGAAACCGGAGACCGACTGTTTATCTCCAGTTGTAAGAGCGCTCACATCGACCGATTTCGGCAACTGATCATCTCCCACCATCTCCTCTCAGTTGCCAAAAGCAGCCTTGCAACTAGTTGTCCCCAGTTTCTCTGTCGATGTACGCTAGGCTTTACATTTTACGTTTTCTCCCCCCTGGAACACAGTCTCCATATGAACAACAAATGTAGCAAAAGACATCCAACTACTGCTGCATTATCTTCATCTAAACGGGGCCTTAACCTTTGAAGAACAAATATTAAGCCTTGACACTCAAGGACGGACAAACTTTGGATTTCACATAAAGAATCTGATTTGAGGGCTACACACAAACATCAGGTTAGGTAAAAAAGGCTTTCCCAGCGCCATTTACAGTGGGGCAAAAAAGTATTTAGTCAGCCACCAATTGTGCAAATTCTTAAAAAATCCATTCATTATAGGACCTAAACTATGAGAGAAAGAATGAGAAAAAAACCCCCAGAAAATCACATCCTCTGATTTTTCAGAGGATATATTCCAAATGATGAGATAAGTATTTAGTCACATACAAACAAGCAAGATTTCTGGCTCTAAGAAACCTGTAAGAGTTAGGGTTCCCCTGTCCTCCACCTGTTACCTGTATTAATGGCACCTGTTTAAACTCATTATCTGTATAAAAGACACCTGTCCACAACCTCAACAGTCACACTCCAAACTCTACTATGACCAAGACCAAAGAACTGTAAAAGACACCAGAAACAAAATTGTAGACCTGAACCAGGCTGGGAAGACTGAATCTGCAATAGGTAAGCAGCTTGGTGTGTAAAAAAGTCAACCGTGGGAGCAATTATTAAAAAATGGAGGACATACGACACTGATAATCTCCCTCCATCTGGGGCTCCACACAAGAGCTCACCCTGTGGGGTCAAAATGATCACAAGAACGGTGAGCAAAAATCCCGGAACCACACGGGGAGACCTAGTGAATGACCTGCAGAGAGCTGGGACCAAAGTAAGAAAGGCTACCATCAGTAACACACTATGCCGGCGCCGCAGGGGACTCAAATCCTGCAATGCCAGACGTGTCCCCTGCTTAAGCCAGTACATGTCCAGGCCTGTCTTAAGTTTGTTAAAGAGCATTTGGATAATCCAGAAGAGGACTGGGAAAATGTCATATGGTTAAGATGAAACCCAAATAGAACTTTTTGGTAAAAACGTCCCTTTGCAGAAAAACATTTTTTTCTGCAAAGGGACCAAGACGACTGATCCGTGTAAAGGAAAGAATGAATGGGGCCATGTATCGTGAGATTTTGAATGAAAACCTCCTTCAATCAGCAAGGGCATTGCAGATGGAACGTGGTTGGTCTTTCAGCATGACAATGATCCCAAACACATCACCAAGGCAACGAAGGAGTGGCTTTGTAGGAAGCATTTCAAGATCCTGTAGTGGCCGAGCCAGTCTCCAGATCTCAACCCCATAGAAAATCTTTGGAGGGAGTTGAAAGTCCGTGTTGCCCAGTGACAGCCCCAAAACATCTGCATGGAGGAATGGGCCAAATACCAGCAACAGTGTGTGAAAACCTTGTAAAACTGGATGTTGGAGCTCTGTCATTGCCAACAAAGGGTACATAAAGTATTGAGATTAAATTTTGTTATTGACCAAATACTTATTTTCCACCATAATTTGCTATTAACTTTAAGGATTTTTTTTCTGGCACGCCGCAGAATAAATACTGACACCTCAGTATTATTACGACACTCACTTTATCTGTCCTGTTTTAAAAATAAAAGCATGTCTGTACGTGTTTGACTGCCGGCACTAGGACCCAGAGGACACCACTGCGTGGATTTGCGTTATACAGATCTGCATGCGCCGGGCCTTACAGGGGTGTCCAAATTCAAAGTGGCGAGGTAGGCAGCGTAGGCATCATGCCTTTGTCTCCATGGAAACGGGCACTTTTTGAGCAGATTTGAAGGATACATCTGATGTATGCTTCGTTGCCTTATTTTTCCCAGAGTCATGGCCGCGCATACATGTGCAGAACTCCGTTCGGCGTTAACGTGTAAGCAACTCAAGAACCTCTGACCTGGAGCAAACATGTGTCTATAGTGAGTACTGCTATACTTTAGTGTTGAGTTATGAACACGACTGTAAAACACAGGCATAAGTTAGATCTGCCAAAGACGTATGTTTTTAACTTTGTTATCTGCCGTGATTAAATTCAGTTGTCCTGAAAAGCTAAGGCTAATGCTACGAGGCTAGCCAGTTTGTTCAGAGTGTTTTTGAACAAGAAAAATCATGTTGTGTTTTATCTTTAGGGAGAAACAAACCCACAGATTAAATATTAAAGCCGCACTGAGGAAACAGTCACGTTTTCATGGAAAATCACTCAGCAGTCCATGGAGACAGCAGCTATAGTATGCTAACACATGTTTTCTGTATTAATATAAAATAGATTGTGTTTATCATTTTTAATCCCATACTGAGACTGGGAATACTGTATTTACATTTACTGTATATATTAGACATATATGAAATTATAGAATTGGCCAATGCTAATTATAAAGCACTTTTCATTCAATTGTCTGATAAATATACGTATAGTAATAAAATAACAAAAGTACATTGTACAGATGTTTCTTTTGTCATTAAGACATTTGCAGATGACAAAGTCCGACTTCCACAAAGACAAGTTTAAAGTGGTTAGCCATGCTTCTAAGTTGTTCATTTGTGTATATTTCTATTATAATACTCTGTTACTCCTCAGAGCGTTTGTTTCTCCTGCTGTGAACGCTTGTACCTCTAATATTAAATACAAGAAGGATTTATCTATTTTTAACCAGTTCATTGCAGTTTGAAAGAAGAAAGACGCCTAATAACTTTTATTAATTGAATATGAAGTGTGAAAAGAATCTAAGTGTGGTGTCCATGTTTTAATATATGTCTGGTGAAATTAACTTTGACAGCAACAAAATCACAATCCATTTCTCCAGCTTCACCGCCATCACCTCCTGCTTCACTGCTGATAACAATCTACAAAAAACTTGTATATAATATTATAGTGTTTTAATTGATCATCAGTCATGAATAGTTAGAACACAGTGGGCTCTGCATCTCTGAAGACATGTAGCAACAACAGCAGCAGGAGGAGCAACAGCAGCAGCAGGAGGAGCAACAGCAGTAGCAGCAGCAGCAGCAGCAACAGCAGAGTCCTGGGCGTCTGCCTCTGACGCAGGTCTCTTCTACAGTGTGCGCTTCATATAGAAGAACCTGGAAATAAAGAATTTTTAAAAAAGTGAGGTATTAACACAGGTACATTTGTCAACAGTACCTATACTTCTAATTGAATACATTAAGCCATTGAACTCTAATCTGATATGACTAGTAACATTCTGTTTGCTTTTCAACACTTCAAAAAGTGAATAAGAGCAGTTTAACTCTATTATACAGTTATTATTATAGATCCATGGATATCAGCAAACACACGTTATTACATTTAGGCCTGATATAAATTACTTTTAAGTTATGCACAAACGAGGGCCATAGAAAATATATCAAATCATATATAATAATAATCCATTGCATACATGTGCATTGTTTACATAAAATATCACTTTGTAAAAACAAGTAATTACTGCCAATACAATTGTTATAAACAGAGAAAGTCCGTTACAATAGCCTCGTCTTTAGGTTTTTAGAATTAAGATTGTAAACATCAGGGGAGCTCTCAAAATGTGTCCCTGTGTTTAGACGCTCTGTTCTGGGCTTCAGCACTGCAGCTAACTGCGCTTTTAGCTTATAGCACCGGAGGTCCGCACTGGAGGAAAAGTCCAAAATGTTTTGATTTTATCACCAAACAGACTGCTGATAATGACAATAGACGGGGGTATTTCTCGCCTCATATGTTAAGAGAACTCCTCTGCTCCTCTATCCTCCCTGACCATCCAGCACCCTGTCCCAACCCTCCCTTACGTTTCTACAGGACAGAATTAAAGCGTATTTTAAACTTTTTACCTTCCATCATGGCCGTGGTGTCCTTCCGCTCTGCTCTGAGTTGAGTCGTCACGTGACGAAGGCAGTTGCTGTCCAAATTCACTTCAGGTTTCACTGCCTATGTCGCCAGATGCCTACGAGGCTCTGAAAGTACGTTCCTTCGATGCCTACGTATCCACCCTGCATCGCCAGATGCCTACCAATTTGGACACAGCCAATGACAGTCTATGGGTTCGACGTGCCTCCTTGGTTAAACAACTTTTAGCGGATAACATAGATTGTAGTAAACTTTTGCCCTTCAGAATCAGAATAATTTTTATTGCCATTGCCACTGCCACAGACTAGGGAATTGCTTTGGCTCTGGTGCAAACAAGTCAAGAGTAGAGAAGGAATAAGGCATAATAAATAATTTCGAAAATATAACATTTTCTAAAATATTAAAAACGTAAAAGTAATTACGATTATTACTATATACAAGTGCACTCGGTGCACACAACAGCTCGTTTCTGTGCCTCTCGAGAATGAAAGAGAAAGATCGCTCTCTAACTAAAGCTTGAGGGAATCAAGGAAAAAAACTACTGTGGGCATATGTATGAAGGCCAAATAGCACTGTAATTATGGAGCTATTATTGTTTCAGTAATATTTGTGCATGCGTAAAAAGATTTGTGAGTGCGTAACCAGATTTGTGTGTGCGTAACCAGATTTGTGCGTGCGTAACCAGATTTGTGTGTGCGTAAAAAAAATATTTATGCGTTTGTAAATAGATTTGTATGTGCATAACAAGATTTGTGTGTGCGTAACTAGATCTGTGTGTGTGTAAAAAAAAAAGTTTTACAGTTTTACAAGTCTTTTTTTAGACACAGATCTTTTGACACAAGTGTAACTTGGACTGTGTGCGTGTGTATCCAGATTTGTGTGTGTGTAATTTGACATTTGTACGCGGAATAAGTGCTACGCACAGGCTCTCGTTTTATACACAAAACTTTTGACACACCTCTTGTGCCAATAGTGTGTCAAAAGAGATTGTTTTTTTTTTTTTGACATTCTGTTTAATATGTTTTCTTTTTATAAAAGAGCAACAACAACACACACACAAAAAGTAAAAAATAAAAATAAAAAATAAAAAAGGAAAGGGTGGGGGGGGCTGGCTTAAGATTTAAAAAAGTCGATAAAAGGCTGCCATTTTTCAAAGAATTTGTTTACTTCACCCTTCCTGAAGTATCGTATCTTTTCCAGTTTCAAAAAAGACATAACCTCGTTCATCCATTGAGTGTTGGCTGGGGCATTTACAGATTTCCATTTCCATTTACATCCATCCGGCGCTAGCTCCCGCTGTGCAGCTCGTCACTTTGGCTCTCTTCTCTTTCCGACCCTTTCTCTATTTATTTCTTGTAGATGTGTTTTTTTTTTTTTTTTCGTAGGCAAGCGTTTATTTGTGCATTGTGCACACGGGAAGCCTAGCCTCGTGGACTTTCTCACTGGATTAACATGTCTTCTGCACTTTTTTCGGAGTCCTCCGCTCAAAGAGCCACGAGACCAGCGCGTCCCATTGTTTACACACGGGAGCAGCTTCTCGGACTTAGAGACTCCGCTTTCCGGCACTCAGAGAAGCCGGTGATCCCCTTGGAGATCCGTAGGAGACGCAGGGGCTCCAGAGGAGGCCGAAAGAGGAAGAAGAGACTGTATCTCCCCTCCATCCTCATGGGAAACGTACGGTCCATCTCTAATAAGACTGAGGAGCTGACCACCAGGAGGAGGAGATGAAGACTGGTCCGCCATCAAAAAGAGTACACACAATTTGGACTTGTGTGTTTCTCTGAGACGTGGCTGTGTGGGAATATACCGGACTCTGTGGTCGCGCTGGAGGGATTTAAACTTGTGCGAGCGGACCGCTGCATGGAGGGGAGTGGGAAGAGGAAAGGCGGGGGTCTCGCGGTCTACGTGAACGAGCAGTGGTGCATCCCGACGCACGTGCATTCAGCGTACATGCACACAGGACCTGGAGCTGCTCGCTGTGACCATGAGACCCAGGTATCTGGCGCGGGAGTTTTCACACACCGTGGTTCTGTGTGTTTACATCCCCCCGTCAGCAGACGCGGCCGCAGCATGTGAGGGGGTCCACAGAACTGTGACCCAGATCCAGACCAGCAGTCCCCGCGCTCTGATTCTGATCAGCGGGGACTTTAACCACGCCTCCCTCTCCGCCACTCTCCCGACATTCAAACAGTATGTCACGTGCCCAACTCGTGGCAATAAGACTCTGGACCTACTGTATGTTAATGTGCGGGACGCATACGCCAGTGGTGAGAAGAAATCCAGCGCAGAAGAGGATTGTAAAAGTGTGGAGCGATGATGTGGATGAGATGCTGAGAGATTGTTTTCAAAACACTGATTGGGAAATGATCTGCAGCTCTCATGGTGAGGACATCGAGAGCCTGACACACTGCATTACAGACTATGTTCTCTTCTGTGTGGATAACACTGTACTAACTAAGAAGGTGCGGTGTTTTTCTAACAACCACCCATGGGTGACCCCTGAGCTTAAAGCCCTCCTGAACCTCAAGAAAAGGGCTTTCATCTCAGGGGACAGGGAGGAGCAGAAGAGGATCCGGCACGAGCTCTAGTGGAGGATCAGGAGGGCCAAGAAGGACTATGGGAAAAAGCTGGAGCAGAAGCTGGCCCAAGGAAACGCCCGCGACGTGTGGAGAGGCCTAAAGAACATCTCCGGCTTTGGACAGAGTGCCAGAGGAACAGTGGATGGAGACCAACACCGGGCGGATGAATTTAACCAGTACTTCAACCGGTTTGATTCTCCCCCCTCTCCACCTGCCCCCCCTCCCGCCCCCACCTCTTCACACGTCCCCAGCCCAGTGGACACCGCCCAGTGGACACTGCCTTCGGCTGCCCCAGGCCCTCCTGCCCCCGCATCCCCAGCCCCAGTCCACTGCTCCCTGGACTCTGTGGAGGAGGTGAGGGACAGGAGGGTGCTAGCCAAAGCCACCTCCATCATGAACAATACCACCCACCCACTGCACAGGACTGTAGAGGAGCTGAGGAGCTCCTTCAGTGGAAGACTGAGACACCCTCAGTGTAGGAAGGAGCGCTACCGCAGGGCCTTTATCCCCACTGCTGTCAGACTGTACAATAAGTCACTTTAAATGATTACTGTGTGAAAACCTGCACTACTATTGACACTGTTTCCAATTGACACTTAACTAATTATTGTCACTTTTATTGTACATATATATCCTGCATGTAACATGTTGGCACATTTCCTCCTTTTGCACAATCTGAGTGTCTCTATCCATGCTAAATGTGACATGTAAATTTCTCCTATGTGAGATAAATAAAGCTTATCTTATCTTAAGCGGCTGAAAGAAAGTCGCTCTTGCTCTCTCTCTTCTAAAACTTTCGTCTTTTCTGCTGAACAAGCTGGTCCTCGATGCAACTACCTCTGTGGCCCAACTCCCGCACACATATATATTGATACATGGTGCATGTATATATAGCCTTAAATTATTATTTTTTGACAAGATGGTTAAAGTTCACCTAACTCTCGCCAGATCCTTGTAGTTCCACCATGCTCCACCAGAGGCGTTTACCTGAACACAAGGGTCTGGGATCAAGCGCATTGCAAACTCCTTCAGGAGATCAAAAAATAATCAGCCAATCAGGATCGCCGGTGTGTCCGTTGGGTTTGCACCGCCTTCTTGTGCGTCTCTCACATGGATCTATAATAATAACTGGATAGGGTATTACTAGCTTATAACTGTCCCACCCATGGGCACAGGGGGCGCCCGTGGTACTGCAGACTAAATTTATGTGGGCTACCCAGAAAAAAGTCCCATTGAACTCAATGTAAACCAAAACAACTCGACTTCAGCTGACAGAGAATTTACAGCTTTCACAAAGGTCGTATTTTGTGGGGATTTTAGTGTCCCTTCTCATTCTGAACTTTTTTTCTTCTTAAATCCTTTGTTTTTTTCTTAAAATCCACACTTTACTGCCACAAACTCTGCTTGTTTCCTTCCCGCTCTGGCTCCGCTCTACCACAGCTCTGATCAGCAGTGCTGAGCGCGGCCGAGCCCCTCTGTGCTCGTGCATGAGAGCCACACACGCGTATTTGCCGCAACGCATCATGGGAGCTCGTCCACTGCGCAGAACCGGGAGGACCAGACGAGGCACAAATATGGGCGAGTTCAGCTAATCTCTCGGTCCTGTGTATGTCAGTGCTCAGTAGCGCATGGCTACTGAGCACAAGCCATTCATTTGAATAGGGCACCATCTTGGATCACTGGGGCTTGTGTAACCCATTAAATATAATATAAATATTTTTTATTTATAATATAAATATTATCACATATCAAATATAATGTATTTTTATTATTTATTATTATTATGTATTATTATTATTAAAACTAAATGGTCCCAAATTTCCATTGGGTCTGGCGCCGGCTCCAGGGAGTTTGGGATCACGTGGGTCATGTGACTTGGGGTTTTAAAGATGGCGGGTCGCTTGTACAGGGAGGCATGGGGGAGGCTGCGTTTAGGGCTGCAGCAGGTCAGTAATGTTCCTAATTATTATTATGCTTCTGTGTGATCATCGTGTTGATTGCTGCCAACCTTTTCTTAGTAGTCTACGCGATCGAGCCGTTCCGAGTGAGTGACAGGCTGGATTGTTCACCTCGAACTGGTGAGTGTTGTTTACATGCTGCTGGCCGCTGTTAGCATTAGCGGTGGCTTATTATGCTAAGCGCTAACAATGGTTGTGTATTGGAGTTGTTAGCATGCGTCGCTAAGTTAGCAGCGAACCATGCATTTTAATAGGAGCTGTTAGCTCCTAACCGGAGCTCTCAGTTCTCATTGGATTATTGTGGCTGGTAGTAATCTAATGAAGGTTATTTTTTGCACTTTGAATATTAGACCACATTCTGATGAAGACCAGTTATGAACTTATATATGCTCTTTTTATACATTTGTGAATTATGAATTATGTGAACTATGTGTATTTACTGGTCCTGTTCATCACACAGGCCGGGTCTTTTCTGTGCTGTGATATCGAGTCGAATCGAATCACTATTGATGGCGAGCTGAGCCCAGACAAGAACTACTGCTGCAAGTACCCCACCAATGCGGTAGGAGATCGGCCCTTTACCCCCATGCACTCTGGTTCATATGAACTCTTGAGCAATACGCGAGCTCAATGGACACACTTTTACAGTAGCCCGTCTATTGTTTGGACCTTGGGAAGTTGTGTTGGGTTTGGGTTTTTTTTCCTTTGGACTTGTGAGCGAATGAAATGAAGAATTCTAATCTGCGCAGCGCTGTATTTGAGAATTTGAGATGTCATGACTGTAAATATGTAATAATACACAAACTTGCAAACTAGAGCCACTGTTTATTGATTACTGACTCACCTCCCAGAGCGAACTCTAGATCTTCAGTCCTAGCCTACAGAGTCTTTTACCATTCCACTGTATATGTGGGATAGGGCTTACACTTGGTCTCTCAGCAAAATCAAACCAATTTGCCGGACGAATTAAGACATAGATGTCACTTTTAATGCAATTTGAGGCGAGATGTTGATGGTTCTGTTTTATGTGTGTTTTAAGAATAAAATTTTTGTGTAAAGTTTGGTTTAAGTACTGGTTATATGCTCATGTCACAACACTACGCAGCAGGATTGCCAGGTTGGGTGGTTTCCTGCGTACTTTTTTTCCAACCAACTTTTAAGTAATAGAAAGACAAAAAACAGGCATTTGGCAACCCTGCAACGCAGTGAGAAATCGTGTGCTTTCATGTGAGTGGTTGAAGGAACACGTCATTCAAGATAACAGACAAGTGGTTTATACAATCATAAACAAGGATTTTTTGACAAGGCCCAACCTTCTGAAATTCATCCGCTATGAAGCAGACCAAGACCATAGACCACTGGATAGGGTATTACTAGCTTATAGCTGTCCCACCCATGGGCAAGGGGGTGCCCGTGGTACTGCAGACTGAATTTGCATGGGCTACCCAGAAACTTTCCCTATAAATCTCAATGTAAACTAAAACACCTCGACCTCAGCTGACAGAGAACCTACAGCTTTCATAAAGATCGCATTTTGTGGGGATTTGAGTGTCCCTTGTCATCCAGAACTTTTTTCCTTCTTAAATCCTTCGGTTTTCCTTCCCGCTCTGGCTCCGCTCTACCGCTGCTCTGATCAGCAGCACTGATTGGTCAAAGCATGGCCGAGCCACACACGTTTATTTGGCCCAATGCATCATGGGAGCTCATCCACTGCGCAAAACCGGGAGGACCAGACGATGCCCAAATATAGGCGAGTTCCGCTAATATGTCAGCGCCCGTGATGTCCCATGCGCTACTGAGCATAAGCCATTTATTTGAATAGGGCGCTATCTTGGATCACCGGGGCTTGACCCAGACCCTTTTGTGAAGCTTAGCGAACTACAAGGGTCTGGCGAGAGTCGGGCTAGGTTCAAGTAGTGTGATTCATAGGCTTTTATTAGTGAACATGCTCAGTGAAAGTGCCATAAGGAAACTACAATATTGTCTTTGTGCTCCAAACAAACAACCATTCCTATTTCATTGTCACTAAACATCACTGGACTTGAAAAAAAGTTTTTAGCGATTGTGTGTGACATCACAAAGATGAACTAGCTTGCTGCACCCCTGAATGCGAATGCAAACGTTTGGTGAAGTAAATAAGTAATCTTTATTTATATACCGCCTTTCGCAGACCAGAGTCACAAAGCGGTTTACAATTGTTGTGAAAGTCTTGTTACTTTTGCAGCGCAGCTACTGTGCCACTTCACCATCATTCAGGTTTCTGTATTTCTCTGCTTCGTCTGGTGCAGACCCACGTTGTACTCCTTAAACACGGGGTCTGCTCCCCGCAAACAAAGCACACAGCTTATTTCTGACTTCTACAGTAACTACTTAGCAGTGTAATTGTTGTTACAAATCCTCCATTCCGCATCTACCTTTCTTTGTTTATCATGAGCGGACGTTGTTAAGGGCGAATGACATGTGAACGATCATATCTGGCGAATGCCCTCACATAGCCGCAAACACACAGCTATGAGGGGCTGTGCAAACGTGACACGGAATTGACAATGAAGCGTCAAAGCAGTGCAAAAAATGCCAGAAAAGGTACATCGGGCCGTATTTTGCCCATGTCTGGGATAGGCCCTAACCAGCTATAGTATAAACAGGGCTCGACATTAATAATAATAATAACAATACATCGGTTTTATATAGAGCTTTTCAAAAACTCAAAGACGCTTCACAATTCAGAACACACACACACGTTTAGACAGACATACAAAACTAAAAATCTAAAAGCAAGAAGGAAGAGAATAAAGTTGAAACTACGAGTCATATGCTTGGAGGAAGAGGTGAGTTTTTAGCTGTTTTTTTGAAGGAGTTTAGTGAGTCAGAGTTTCTGAGATATGGGGGGAGAGGGTTCCAGAGAGCGGGAGCAGAGATGGCGAGAGCTTGGTCCCCAAAGGTTTGGTGTTTGGATTTGACAGTGGGAGTGAGGAGATGTGAGTCTGCAGATCGAAGTCGACGGGACGGACTGTAGGGCTGTAGAAGTTCAGTGAGGTATGGAGGAGCGAGGTCATTGCTCGCTTTGTAGTGCTTTGTAGGTGATGAGGAGGATTTTGAAATGGATGAGCTGTTTGATGGGGAGCCAGGGGAGTTTATGAAGGACGACATTAACGGTTGTCCGCTTGCCCAGGGCAACTAAAGATTTGGGACGGGCAAATGCGCTGTTGTAGCAAGTGATGTATTACTTTAACCCATTCAGGCCGTTAAAGTGATTGTCTGGAGTTTGTCAGAAAGAGAGAGAGAGAGAGGTACTTGATTTGAAAAAAACGACGCAAGCTCCCTCCCCCTTCCTTTCTGATTGGTCTACACCTACGTTTCCGTAACACTTCTAATTGTTAATCAGAGAACACATTATACATATACATTATTAATACACATGCACGGAGGTTTTCAGAATGATTTGTTAACGTTTTAATGAAAAAAATAATGTTTTTATGCACAAAAAAATAATGTTTTTATGCACAAAAAAAGCGATCCCGGCAAACCCGGAATTGCACATTATAGGACACACCTGCAGAGGATCTGATTATGGATATAGGTTCAGTATATACATAAGTACCTCAGCGCGGATGTTCAGAATTCTTTGTTCAGTTTTCATGTAGTTCCAGAGCCTAATAGAGGCTTGACTCGGAGGCTCCGCGAGTATTAGCGCCGATGATTGACAGCCCTTGGCATGACTCGATTGGTTAACGTGGACGGCATCGTGGATTTTGAACTATAGCTAAGAGAAGGGAAGGCGGGACTTGCCCGTAATATTAGAATTAATAAAATGAATCAACATTTAAGGCCAGGAGGTCAATTTAACACATTCCCGACATTTCTTACCATGGAGCAGGGAGCTGATACATCCGACTATCTGTTGTTGACCAATTCTCTTCAACATTTTCCACGAATCCGCAATTCTCGACTGTTTTCCGCTCACAATGTCATTATAGTGAAATGTGTGACCGCAGGAACTTTCTGTTGTTTGTTGTACGTACGAGATTTACATCCTACGCTCTGACCCCGGGCGCTGCTGCGGCCACTTTATAACGACAGCCGCTTTGGCAACAGCTCAACGACCACACAGGCGTAACATGGTATCGAGCGCAAACCAAAGATGTGCGGACAGGACCATAGACGCGCGGACAGGACCATAGACGCGGGGACAGGACCATAGACGCCCGTTCAGGACCATCTCCAGCTTGTTGCAAGTGCAGGTCTCCCCCGTGTCTCGTAGCTATGAGCAACCAAAACTCACAAAATTGAGGGCCTAAATCTCCTCTTGCATTAAAAATGCATGTTGGTTGGGCACAAAAGTAAAATGTTGTGAAAAAATCAAAAGGAACACACCACGACAGGAGTCTTGTTTTCAATTAAGCATACTTAAGTGAGTCATTATTTGACGTTTTGGCCTGAGTGTGGATTTTTTTTTCCAGACAGTTAATGCCACTTTATTGCCAAACTCTTGTTAACTTATTGTATTGAGAAATATTTGGGCAAGTAACTTTTGACATTGGGCAAGTAAAATATAAATGGTGCTTGCCCGAAGGGCAAGTGGTAGCCTGGCCTTAGCCATCCGAACACTTCGTTCAATCATAATTTCACTGCATGTAATGTCTGGGTCTAGTCCCTATGTTAGCGATTACAATCGGTTGAATTTCAACCGACCATTAAGAGAGTGCGGAAGACAAGTTAGTTGTGGGTGACGTCAAGAGTTTGCGGTTTGGCAATGGCGAAAAATGCAATATAAGGAGCTGGCTAGGAGGTCTCTTAATAACGCTATTTTAAGCCCTATTTGCACTGTGTGACGAGCGGGTCCATCTCTAGCTGTGTGCGCCTATGTATCAGTAAACTCCGGGCCAACTTTGCACGCACGCACGCGCACACGCACACACACCATTGATACTTAACATCCACACGCATCATCTCGCCCCTCTGTTACTAGTCCGCCAAAGTTGCACACTGAACTACATTGGAGCTTACATTTACACATACATACACACACGTACACTGATGTACACACATACCGGCCTGTCGTGCTCCTCTGTGTCACGGAGGATCCTCGCAAATACGTAACACATGAAACATGTTTGTGCTGATGGTCCTTGTCATCAGATCAGCTCCACACACATCACTTGTATTTAAACTTTAGCGGAGACCTGCGAGACGCGTCACTCGCTGCTCTGACCATGTCAACGAGCCGTTGTTTGCTGCTCCAAAGTTTTAACCCGCAGCACAGAAGAATAGGAAGATTAAAAAAGCAGTTCTCTGTGTGCAAAGGTGCCGAAGCTGTTGCGGGTTTTGGCGCCGCTGTCTAGGCTCTGATCCAGTAGAACGCATATATACACTTATGAAAAGTACGCGGCTCGAAATGGCTGTTATTTCAGAGAACGTGAAATATTTTAAACTACGCCGTTAACCGGTTTCAACCGGTTAATGAGGCTCGGTGGTCGGTAATGAAAATTCATAGTTTTTTACATCCCTAACTCAGATCCAATCGTTTCAATCTGCAAAAGGAGTTAACCCCTCCCACCTGTAAACGGAGCTCAGTGGAGCGCCTCCAGACCTTAGTATGAAATTTAATTTGTACTATGGGGTGGTACGACCAAGCTAGGCAAGTGGCTGACAAAGCTTTATGTCAAGGCCTGGTATAAATGATGCATACATTTTGATTGACAGGATTATTTATAGCAGCAGATCTGCAACCTTATTTGGTGGTGGAAAACGCTGGATTTAAAAATTGAATTAGCGTACTTGAGCCATGCTACAGTACGCTACAGTGTGCTGTAAGAAAAAGAAAAGAAATTGAGAATTGAATCAAATCATGATTCTAAAATTAAAATAAAATCGAATTGTGGATTTGTAGAATCGTAACACCCCTACTTTAAACTCAACATTGTGCTTCCCACACGTGAACAGAAAATGGAACTACCTGGATTCGTCGTTGTGCTCCTGCAGGTTGAGTGTGCCTATGGCCTGCTTCATCTTTCGGGCCACCAGGTGTCTGCGTCTCTTTTGCGCTGCCTTCTTGCCGCGGACCTCTTGCCTGCCTTCCTCCACAAAGATACTCTTCAGCTGTGACTTGCTGATGCTGGGACTGTTCTTGAGAAGGTTGAGATAGACCCCTCCAGGCGTACGTCTGCGGCTGCCGTCCAGAGTGTAGATGCCACCGGCCTCCTCCAGCCTAGCGGTCTGTTCCAAAAGCTCCAGGGCCTGCTTGGTCCCCACCACGGCCACCACTTGCTCGATTAGCTCAGTTTTTGGCTCTCTTAACCTGTATGCAATTTCCTCCGCCACCTTCTCCAGGGCGTCGTCCTTGGTTATCTCGTACCTAAAGTGTAGTTGGAAGAACAGACAAATAATCATAAGGAGGATTTTAGAATTCAAATGAAAGCTGTGAGAAAAGATTTTCCAACAGCTAAAGAAAGTATATGTTTTAAATATATCTAACTTGTCCCAGAGTTCCTTTGTCTCCTCATTAGTATTTTGCACTCCTGCAGCAGCTTCTTCAGAAAACGTTTTGAAGTCACCAATCGGAGGATCTTTTTTACAACACTGTTTGGAATTCAACACTGTTTATGATCTCTCGTCTGCTAAAGAACCAAGATGCTGTGAAGGTTACTCTAGCTAAACAGAAGCACAAGCTCACCATGTTAACTACAGCGAAGTGGGACAGACTGCAGAGGCTCGAGACCCTCCTTAAATCATGCAGGAAAAAAACCCGCCAACTGTTTCTAAATTTATTGTACTGAATATCAATATCATTATGACTATAGTATAAAGTTGCTACTGTTTTTAATCTACTATTAATTGGCACAATAATTAATCACTTTTCTCTGCAGATATGTGACTGAGCTCCTCGGGGGTGAGACTTAAGTCTCATGCTCTGTTGTGTTACCTGCTCTCAGCCACCTGACCCACACCATGAAAGTCTCTGATGACGACCCAGCCTATGTGGTGAGGTTCAAGGGTGCCTTTAAAAAGGACCTGTCTAAATTCCAAGATACTGTACACACAACCATGGATGGCTCAGGCTGGCTACAGCACTCGACCCACGCTTTAAAGGTAACATGTGTAATTGTCTTGTTTTTCTTTTCTCTTGCTTTTTGACCCCCTTTACCCTGCCCCCCCTCTTTCTTTCTATGGCAGGGGTGTCAAACTCATTTTTGGTCTGGGGGCCAAATACGACCTAATTGGATCTCAAGTGGGCCAGACCAGAAGATGCTCTACAAAAATACCCAAAAACGGTACAAAGTCCAACTTTTTATGTACATAAACACATTTATATAAAAGTTCCTTTAAAACACTGTCCTTTGAGTTTTTCATGGTGCAAATAATGTAATGTATTGGAATTTCACAATATTTATATTAATAAATACATGTTAGCTTTGTTTTAAGGCTCATTACATAGAAAAGGTAAAGTAGGTAGATAGAAAAAAGCAATTTAACACAGCACCTCAGCTTGACCATCTTCAGTGTGGTAAGGTCCATGGTTATGGATTATCAGAGAGAAAGCATCAAACTGACCATGATTCAGTTGAAAGGAACAAAACAACTTCCATAAAGTGATCCATTCTTAACGACTGCAGCAGTGTCTCTGTGTAAAATACAGTCAAATGTCCAAAAATCATCACCTCCATTTGCGGCTTTGTCACAACACCTGCTTTACCATTGGTACCGGGCTGAGAGCGCAGGACCAGTCCACACTGTCCAACAGCACCAACAACAACAGCACCAGCAGCAGCGCTCATAATTCCTCTTTGATAGTTTTAGTAACACCACAAATGAATATGCGACATCAATAACAAAATCTCTCATCAATGGCAACATGATGTTGGTAAAAGCGAGTGGTTTCTCAGACCATGTCAGCTGAGAAAGAAACTCTCCCTCACTGTGCGGCTGCGATGCTAATGCTATGTTTTAGCACTCAGGTAGCCTGTCTTTACAGCAGCACTAACCTCTTGCTCTTGGCACAAACAGACTGCTGTGTCTTCAGGGCCAGACATGATTATCTTCTGTCTCCTCAATTCTCCGCTCAAAGTGCCGTATCGCAGAGTCTCGCACTTTAAGATGTTATTCCTTCAGCACCGCTCTGGTGGGAGCCAGCTACAGACGCACTCAACTCAACTCGCTGCTGAGCGCGGCACTGCAGCGTCGCGGAGCCTCACGTCGCGGCACGGATTTTTATTTTCTTATTATTATTGTCATTTTACATAAATGTGCCGCGGGCCGTATCAAATCTCTTGGCGGGCCGCATATATAATATATATTATATATAATATATATATATTATATATATATATATATATATTATATATATATATATATATATATATATATAATATAATATAATATATAATATAAATATAATATAATATAATATAATATAATATAATATAATATAATATAATATAATATAATATAATATAATATAATATAATATAATATAATATAATATAATATAATATAATATAAATAATATAATATATATATATATATTATATTATATTATATTATATTATATTATATATATTATATATATAATATAAATATAATATAATATAATATAATATAATATAATATAATATAATATAATATAATATAATATAATATAATATAATATAATATAAATATATTATATATATATATATATATATATATATATATATATATGGCTGGAAACTGAACAGTTCTGTAACAGAAGAACATATGGGAGAAGGATGCAGCACATAACAGAAGTGCACAATGGCTGGTGTCCCTGAGAGAGGAGCACAGCCACCTCTCAGAACAGAACTCAGTTACCATCACAGAGGCAGACATCCGAGAAAGAGTCTCAGGTATGAAAAGTAAGTAAGTAAGTAAGGTTTATTTATATACCGCCTTTCATTGAGGTTGCGTTGGGGCGCCGCACCACGATTCCAGCCTCTGCTAAACTCTCCGCTAATAGTTCCTCCCACAGATGTATTATCGTGCCTCCCGGTCATTACCGGGACAGTAACGTGTTGGAGGCACGGTGGCTGAGTGGCTAGCACTCTCGCCTCTCAGCAAGAAGGTCCTGAGTTCGAATCCCGGTCGGACCAGGGCCTTTCTGAGTGGAGTTTGCATGTTCTCCCTGTGTCTGCGTAGGTTTCCTCCGGGTACTCCGGTTTCCCCTACCACTAAAAATATGTACAATAGATCTGGCATGCGCCTCCTGTTCGGCGACCCCGCTCCCATCTCTGTGTGGAGTGAGAGGACAAATGCCCAAAAAAAAAAAATAAAAATATAACAAAACCAAATTGTAAACCGCTTTGTGACCATTGTCTGTGAAAGGCGGTATATAAATAAACATTACTTACTTACTTACTTGGAGAAGCCTTTGTCATGTGTTTGTTAGACGAGAGAGAGAGCAGGGGAGAGAGCAGTAGGAGAGTCGCGGTGACGCGCTTCACCTGCAGGCGCGCGTCTGGGCCATAGACTGTATATCTTACCGGACGTAGTCACGCCTATCTCAGCCGTTCTAACTAATGGGCCAAAAATGTGCTCTACTGGAGCTATCCAAAATGGCCGCAAGTGGTCCCGCCCGCAGATGAAAAAACGCATCTGCGCATGCGTCAGCTGACGAGAGCTCCATTCATTTGAACGAGAGACTTCAAAAATTCACAGAGAGCAAACTAGAGTGGTCCAAAAAAATTCACCCCCCTCAGCATTGACACACATGTGGAACGGAGCTTTTGGACAATCCTGTAAAGACGTTTTTGATAGGTCTGCCAATGCTATATGTTAGCATTGGCTAATTCTACTTCTGGGTCCACCTCCATCTGCCCGGGGTGGTATTGCAAGCATGTCAGCGCACGTCATTTTGGCCACTTTTGAGCCGGGACCCACCCCCACTGGTCTGGGCAGACTGCTCACAGCAGTGCCATGATTTGTATTTTTTACTTTTTACCTGAACATTTACAATGCTACAGTGTGAGTTCTGTTTGTGTTCATGTCCTAGGGATCAAAATATGTCTGTCAGTTAGAAAAATAAAAATATTGAATGAAAATTATAAAATCCACAATTTCTAATGCCATATGACGTCATAATATGCAAATTAGATGGCTGGATTTATTACCTACGTAAACTTTGGGCCATCCTTAATATTTTTCTAATTTACAGAAAGCCTTTATCTCATCACTTAACCCTTTAGGCGCCAGAGTTTTCAAGAAAATATACAATTTTGATTTCAAGATTTCAAAAGGCTATAACTTTAAAATGGTTTGAGATAAAGGCATACTGTAAATTAGAAATATCTTCAGTTTGAACCAAACTTCGGGATGGAAGTTGATTCGTCATCTAATTTGCATATGGTGACGTCATCAAGGTGGCGGCCATTTTGGAAAATGTTAATTATTGTATAAAGACTTCAAAAAGTATTGGGAGTTATTTGAGATCAGGGAATACTATAAACAGTCAATGTGAAATATCTTTAGTATGAAATGAATTTGGGATAGAAATAAATTCCCTGATCCAGATTATACATAATGTTTTAGCACTGGTTCGCGGCCATATGGAATTGTATTATTTTCAAAGACCTTCAGTGATCAAGACAGCACTCTTTATAGTTTACAGTCATGAAATCTTGAGATTGGTTTCAATATTTCCCTTTCAGAGAAGTAGTGGGCTTACTATTTTTCTCAGTGGAAATGATGCTCCAGGATTTACCGTTTAGAAACGGAGAGATGAAATGAATGGGCTCAGAACTTGTCAGATCGTCTCAACAAGAAACAACAGGCTCTTCAACACTTCTGGTCCACTTTTGTGGATTATTTTCTCTCAAGAACTGCCTTTATCCTCATCATCGCTGAGGCAGTGAACGCGATTAGCGATGTGTCTTTTTCCCGCGGCTCTCCCGCGACTTCTCCCGTGTTCCCCGTGGATGTCTACCCCCGCTACTTTCTCCCACATGCCTGGTGTTATGATGCCCCTGTCCCCTCCACCACAGATCCTGCTTGGCGTTCACAGAATGCTTCTACCGCGGCCACACGGAGGACAAGCAGCCGCTGTACAGGGGCTGATTGTGGACTCTATGGCACGGTCTCCCCGTCACCAATAATGTCCGTGTCTGCTTCACTGGACACCTGCGTGTCTTCCTCCTCTGATTCTGAGTGAGCCAGTACCAGACCAAGTACTTCTCTGGTACTGAAGACCTCGTGAGTAAAATAAAAAACACTCTCCCTCTGCTCTGCTCTCGCTCCTCTCAGTACTACCGCTGCTGCTTCGCCTCCGCGCTGCTGCGCCGCAGGTGTTTTACGAACTCAATTTACTCAAAAACTTTCAATATAACCACACCCACAAATGTTGCTCATATTACAGGCACACATGTCCACTAACCCCTGGTGAAAAGTATGAACAAGATTCTGCACCACATTTTTACATACAGCCCGTTTAAGTGAGCAATGTTGCTTGTCGCAATATTGCGACTTTGGCGCTTGAAGGGTTAAAAGTTATAGCCTTTTGAAATGAAAATATCAAAATCGAGCGTTTTATTAAAAAAACCTCTTCCGCTTAAAGGGTTAACCCTCCAAGGTCTAGGGTCATTTTGGGGAACCTTCCTCGCCTGGTTTTCTTTGTGTATAATTGCTCATAAAAGTCATTTTTTGATGCAGCGTCAAGCAGTATACTTTGTTTTTTTCAGTAAAACCTGGGGTTTTAGAATATTTATATTTTAGAGCTGTCATATCAATTCAGATTCAGATTCAGATTCATTTATTTGCCATTTGCAGTAAAACCACATTGGAAAAACTGTGCAAGACTACCCCAGTGTGCACCAGACGACACACACCAGAGCTCTTGCCACGGCGCCATCTTTACGGCGCCATGCAACAAACAGTAGAATAAACAGCAGAGAGCAATAACACACAGTTTCACAGACAATTGGATAGACACATTGTGCTTTGTATAAACCACAGATTTTTTTCTCGGGATGAGCACCTCCGACTGCCGGCCCAATGTGGCTGTCAGAGGGGGGCAGGGTCAGGGAGGGGGTGAGTCGGAAACACAATGAGGAGTGGAGGGGAGGGAGGGAGCAAGATGGATAGGTAGAGGGAGGCGGGGGGAGCGGGATCCGTGCTGGAGACTGAAATAGTGTGAGTTGTTGTAGATGGGGACCTTGTTATTATGGCCTTGGCCGAGGAATGTGAGATAAGAGTGGAGAGAAGACACAGCAGGAGAAAAACACATCGCCTGAGAGGGAAAATATTGTATGCAATGTAGCAGTCAAAAGCAGGCAGATATTCTATTAAATCCAATTAAACCGAATTGCGGCGCCCTCAGACCTCCGTACACAGGGGCAAATCCAAGCCGGGTCAGAGAGTTCAAGCCTGACACACGATGTCATTCAATCTCATCTCCAATGTTTTATTCCCTTCGAGTGAACGAGCTGCGAGGTCTTTTATCAACTGTTCCACCAACACCACTCTCCTTTGTCCAGACACGGCACTCTCAACCACGACGCGGCTTAGCTCCTTGTACATCCCATCAATTTTGTTGGCCAGCAGCTCGCGAATATTCGAACTTCGAACTGCCATGCCTTCGAATTTGCGATAGAAGAGGACCGCTCCAAACCCAAACAGGAGGATCCCCACCACCAAAATGCCAAAGATATATACGTCTTCCGAATCTTCAATAGACAGGGTCGACAGACAGAGGGGCTGAAACTTGTTCCAGCTGTCAAGAGTATAACCCGCAGGTGAAGTCCCGTCCGGGCACACGGGCTCTCCAGACCCTCGCTTACGTGTTGAAAAGATAGAATCAATTGCGTTGAGGGACCAGTTAATCATTTCCATTCTGTTAAAGTTGTCTGTGGCAAAACCCCAGGAAAAAGACAAAAACAGGAGATAGCAAGCAGTCAGAAGCAGGAGCGGTCTGAGACACGTCTTTGCTCGACGGAGGCGGAAGTAGAAGAATTATATAAAAAAATTGGAGTCATGAAGACAAAGAAAAAATCTAAACGGAAAATCAATTTCACAAAAATGTATTGAAAAAACACAATGAAATGCTATAAACAACATTTTACACTGCATAGAAATGTTTTTAGGGTCTTAGGGGTATTGGGGAAAAAAATTGAATCCGTAACTATTATACTTTTACAAAATTCCTCTATAAAAGCCAAAAACGCTGTACTCCTGATGCCCTTCCTCAAGCAGTTTGTCTATGAGGCTGTGGTTGCTTCTGTATCACAGCTGTAAAATATGTAAAACAAAAGAAACAAAGACAAAAAAACCCCCATGTAATTTATATATATATAAATACATTAAATACACATAATATAATTTTACTGTATTTATTATTGTCTATTCTCAATAATGCGAACTCCTCTGGTTCCTCTGAGCGCTGCTGCCTATGCTGCAACAAGTAAAACACAGAGGAGTGAGCCATCTCACTCTCTGACAATCTTTGTCTGAGTCCCCGTGTGTGTAAACAACTTTACATGCGGCTGTGCCTGGCTCACGGGGCACCGCTTGAAGATCCGATTGGGGGACTGACTTTCATACACACGTAGTTTATCCCCGTATGTAGCAGAGACAAACCGAAGGCAGTTTCGGAAAGGCTGGAATGTGTACTTCACGGAGATAAAAAAAAGTAAGTCGCTAGCGTTTACCGTTTGCGAGTAAATTGATCATTTGTAAAACATGTGCGCCACCATCGTCGGCGATGGCATCGTCTTTTAACCCTCTGGGGTCCAGAGCGTCGGATCCGACTCCTGCGCACATGTTTTATAAATGTTCAATTTTCTCATGAACGGCAAAACGTAGCGACTTACTTTTTTTTTCTCCGTGAAGTACACATTTCAGGCATTACAGCGCTAGTTTTGTTTTGTCTGTGTGACTTTTGGGGAATTTTCTACGTGTGTTTGAAAGTTGGTGTCCAATCGGATCTTCGAGCGGTCTCCCGTGAGGTAAAACAGCCAAAACAGTAAAGTTATTTTGCTTACACGCTGACACAGGGACTGCCAAAGATTGTCAGAGAGTAGGATGATCCACTCTCCTGTGTGTATTTATTGTCCCATAGTTGAAATTACAGCTGCGATTGCAATTACTGATGCGTAAAAGACGCATTATTTTAGCGGAATGTTACACAAATGCGTCCCCGACACAGCTAATGTAGCTTTTGATCACTGATCTACGTGATCTACGAGTGATGTGTGTGTTCAGAGTCTGGGCTTGAAAGTGCATTACACAAAGATAGGAGGAGACGCAGATGCAGCGCTCACAAGAGCCAGCACCTGGCTGAACAGTGCGCATTATTGATGTAATTATATTATATATTTATTATTGACATTGATAAATACATTATAATGATATGATGTATATGAATATAAGATGTTGTTTTTCTTTCTTTGTTTTCTTAGTTTTTTTTGTTTTACATATCTTACAGCTGTGATACTGAAGCAATATATAGACATAGACAAACTGCTTCAGGAAGGGCATCAGGAGTACAGCGTTTTTTTCACTTGTAGTGGAATTTTGTAAAAATTATAATAGTCACAGGTTCAATTTTTTTCCCCATCAACCCCAAGACCCTAAATAACATTTCTATACAGTGTAAAAAGTTAGCAATAGCATTTCATTGTGTTTTTCAAAACATTTTGGTGAAATTGAATTTCCGTTTCATTTTTTTCTTTGTCTTCATGATTCCATATTTTTTATATAATTCATATGACAGCTGTACACTATGAATATTATAAATCCACAGGTTGTACTGAAAAAAACAAAGTTTACTGCTTGACTCTGCATCACAAGATGACTGTTTTATGAGCAATTATACACAAAGAAAACCAGGCGAGGAAAGTTCCCCAAAATGAGCTTAGACCTTGAAGGGTTAATTAAGGGATATTTTCTTGGCACTCTTTGAGTCCCTAAAGCCTGGTTCACACGGCAGGATAATTAGGCCGATTTTGGACCCAATTTACCCCTGCGACAATCGGAAGAACGCTCCGAATATCGTAACAAAAAATCGGATGGATTGTCCTGCCGTGTGTGGTGTCTTAAGACTGTGCTCGTCGCTCGAAAGGACTTCGGGACTGCTCCGATCTCAATATCGGGGATATCCAACATGTTGGATTGTTTTGGCCCAATTTCTCTCCGTGTGTCGTGTCCCCTGAGGACAGACGAGCGCGTTGCCCTGACTGCGGCGTGTAGCCAATCAGAAGACAGCGAGGAAACACCGTAAAAATACCAAAACAGTCAGCGGCATGGCGCACCAGAAAGTTCGGTGGACATCAGAAATGGAGGAACAACTAGTTGACCTAAGACATCACCGTGAAGGTATGTATGTATGACGTGTCGTGTAAAGAATATCATCACCGAAATGACAAGGAGAGGAATTGGGCAGAAATTGCTGCTGCACAGGTAGTGTTGGCATAAGCCCTATTAGGACGGGATTACTACACTAAATGATCAGACTGATGGGTTTTGTTTGTACGTATAAAGCCATAAATGGCTTGGCTCCTTATCTCCAAGACACGTTAGTGTCGTATCAACCAAGTCGAGCGTTGCGCTCACAAAACGCCAGACGTCTGGTGGTTCCTAAGGTCTCAAAAATCACTGTTGGCGGCAGAGCATTAAGTGGAATCAGCTTCCCATTTATGTTAAGGAAGCAGATACGGTCTCCACATTCAAGGCCAGGCTTAAAGCACTCTACTTTAATTTAGCATATAATTAGGTAATATATAATATATGGTGTATATATTATATATATATATATATATATATATGCTGTATTATGTTATATATTTTACAATATATGTATTATGTTGTGTATTGTGTTATGTTGTATATTATGTTATATATTATGCTGTAGGTTATGTTATGTATTATATATGATATATATGGTATGTATGGTATATATGATGTATATGATGTATAATATATAATTAGGTTTGCCTGGATCGGTTTGCACACCTGGTGTGCAATCCATGAATCTTGGTGCTGTAACCTAGGCTAGCCTAGCCATGGCTGCTGCTGTCTCACCTCCTTTCAGATACGCTCTCTTTATTCAAGGCTAGGTTTAAAACAGTCCTCTTTAGTTTAGCATATGGCTAGGAAGGTAAGACTCAGGGAAGGCTAAACTCCTCAGACTGTCAGTCAAGCTGCATAGGGAGTCAGTTTGCTGCGAGAAGTATGGTAACTTGAGCACTATCCTCTCCTCCTTCCTACTTTATCTGTTTAGCATTTTTAGGATTTTGACTGTAGATGTTCATTGCTATTCACCCGTTGTCCCATTGTCTGTTTCATGGTACGATGACGGGATCTCTGAGCCTGGCCTCCTCCATCTACACCTGCGGACTGCCCCGCCCGACCCGCCTGGGAGTGCTTCAGCCCTGCACCGGACCTGTCCACGTTCAGCGGCCACTGGTCCACGTTCTGTAGCTAGCTTAGGTCCTAGATCATTAGCCTGTCCGTCCGGAGGAGCGGATCCCTTTCTCAAATGGGTCTCCCTCCCTGTGGGTTTCCCTAGTTCTCCCCAAGGTTTCTCACTTTTTCCCACTGGGTTTTTTAAGAGTTTTTCCTTGTCGATGCAGGAGGGTCTTGTTGGACAGTTAGTGTCCAACAGAAAGGATTGGTGATGATCAGGACACTTTAGCATTCTACAACATGTATGGACATTTTCTTCTGTCTGTGCTTTATATTTTTCATGTGTTTTAACTGTTGATTCTCTGACCTGTGTTGGTGATTTCAATGGTTTTGTTAAGTTCTCTGAGATGACTTCTGTTGTGACCTAGGGCTATACAAGAATAAATTATATTGTATTGTATTGTACGTTTACTTTGCACTCTGTCCTAACACAGTACAGACGTGTTGATGCAGCCGTTACTGCAGCCGTGCTTGTTGGTTTGCGCGTATGTAAAGTTTCATGTCTAGCAGTGTGTGTGATGCGTTCACAGGTAGTCCGTACAAACTGTATTGTTGAAAAGCACACAGTGCGGGCCAGAGAACTGTAGAGCAGTAAAATCCACATGTATGTGTTTGTCCTCATGGTGTCTGTGGCTGCTGTGGTCAGACGAGTCTCTCTAGGCTGCGTGAAGCGGAGAGGCCAACACTGTTTACTCTAAAGTCACGCTTGATCTCGAGAGATGTTGTGAGATTTCCGGTGACCTGTGAATGCTCGGGGGTGAAATCGGTTCGTGTGTGATGTGTGGGATTTGCGTGATTTTGCCGTGTGGCTGCACACCACACACTGTACGACCAAAGTGGTTGGACCCGTGATTTTTTATCTCCGTGTGTGGGGTCTCTCACGGAGAAAAAAAAATCGGCTGACAATTTTAAAATCGTCTCGTGTGAACCAGGCTTTAGTACCAATTGAGCATCATTGCCAAGCCACAGCCCACTTGAGAATTGTTGCTGACCATGTCCATCCCTTTATGACCACAGTGTACCTATCTTCTGATGGTTACTTCCAGCAGGATAAAACACCTTGTCATAAAGCTCAAATCATTACAGACTGGTTTCTTGGAGATGACAGTAAGTTCACTGGCCTCCACAGTCACCAGATCTCAATCCAATAGAGGAACTTTGGGATGTGGTGGAACTGGAGATTCGCATCATTGATGCAGCCGCCAAATCTGCAGAAACTGCATTTTGCTATCAAATATTGATTCTATCTTTTCAACACGTAAGCGAGGGTCTGGAGAGCCCGTGTGTCCGGACGGGACTTTACCTGCGGGGTATACTCTTGACAGCTGGAACAAGTTTCAGCTCCTCTGTCTGTCGACCCTGTCTATTGAAGATTCGGAAGACGTATATATCTTTGTCATTTTGGTAGTGGGGATCCTCCTGTTTGGGTTTGGAGCGGTCCTCTTCTACCCCAAATTCGGTGGCATGGCAGTTCGAAAGATTCACGAGCTGCTGGCCAACAAAATTGATGGGATGTACAAGGAGCTAAGCCGCGTCGTGGTTGAGAGTGCCGTGTCTGGACAAAGGAGAGTGGTGTTGGTGGAACAGTTGATAAAAGACCTCGCAGCTCGTTCACTCGAAGGGAATAAAACATTGGAGATGAGATTGAATGACATCGTGTGTCAGGCTTGAACTCTCTGACCCGGCTTGGATTTGCCCCTGTGTACGGAGGTCTGAGGGCGCCGCAATTCGGTTTAATTGGATTTAATAGAATATCTGCCTGCTTTTGACTGCTACATTGCATGTAATATTGCCCCTTTCAGGCGATGTGTTTTTCTCCTGCTGTGTCTTCTCTCCACTCTTATCTCACATTCCTCGTCCAAGGCCATAAAACAAGGTCCCCCTATCTACAACAACTCACACTATTCAGTCTCCAGCACGGATCCCGCTCCCCCCACCTCCCTCTACCTATCCATCTTGCTCCCTCCCTCCCCTCCACTCCTCATTGTTTTTCCGACTCACCCCCTCCCTGACCCCCTCTGACAGCCACATTGGGCCGGCAGTCGGAGGTTCTCATCCAGAGAAAAAAATATGTGGTTTATACAAAGCACAATGTGTCTATCCAATTGTCTGTGAACTGTATGTTATTGCTCTCTGCTGTGTCTTGCTGCACACAGCGCCGCAAATGGCGAAGTGGCACGCTCTCTGCCAAAACAATTTCCATGTGGTAACTTTGTTACTTACGTGGCTATAAAAATGATTCTGATTCTGAAATATGGACCAAACTCCAGAGGAATGTGTCCAGTACCTTGTTGAATCTATGCCACGAAGGATTGAGACGGTTTTGAATGCAAAAGGGGGGGGGGGGGGTCCAACCCAGTACTAGCAAGGTGTACCTAATAAAGTGGCCGGTGAGTGTACATACACACAATACATATATACTAGTGCTGTCCAAAATATCGCGTTATTAACGCGTTAACGCAAATCAATATTAACGGCGTCATTTTTTTTATCGCGCGATTAAAAAAATATTTTTTTTTTTTTTTTTTTACTTTTTATTGCAGACAAACACATATACAGAAAAAAAAATTGAGACAAAGAAAAGGACTAGTTCAGATACATTGTAGACAGAGATTACAAACAATATGTAGTTGGAGATACAGGGGGCCAAAGAAGAAACCCAGAAGGGCACATAGGAGGGGGGGGGGGGGGACATGAAGTGGGAGATGGGGGGTTAATAAAAAAGGCAATACAAGCAAACAGTATACAGTCATAGATATACCGAAAGTAAACAGAGAAACAGCATAGAGTATTTACATGAACAAATTTACAAAATATTTAAAAAAGCTATTGCACACAGCACGCCTATTCACTTTTTAGTAGTATTAAAATGATAATTCATGGGACATAAAGAATAGATACAAATGTGTGACTAATTTGCGATTAATCGCGAGTTAACTATGAAATTCATGCGATTAATCGCGATTAAATATTTTAATCGTTGGACAGCACTAATATATACACATATACATTTGACATTAAGCTTAAAAATCTAGTCGTCGGCGACAAATGCGCACATGTTTTACAAGTGATCAATTTACTCGCTTAAATGGTAGCGACATACTTTTTTTCTCTCCGTGAAGTAGACATCCCAGGCATTACGGAAATACCTGTGGTTTGTCTGTGGCCCGTATGGAGGATATACTACGTGTGTATGAAAGTCAGTGTCCAATCGGATCTTCGAGCAGTGACCTGTGCACCGGAAAACGGCCAATTGTAAAGTTTTTCACTCACGCTGGACTCACACGGGGAATCACACAAAGATTGTCAGAGAGTAAGATGGCTCACTCCTCTGTGTACTTGCTGCAGCATAGGCAGCAGCGCTCAGAGGAGCCAGAGGAATGCGCATTTGATATAGACAATAATAAATACAGTAAAATTATATTATGTGTATAAAATGTATTTATATATAAAAATTAGATGTTTTATTTATATTTTTGTCTTAGTTTCTTATGTTTTACGTATTTTACAGCTGTGATACTGAAGAAACCCCAGCCTTATAGACAAACTGATTCAGGAAGGGCATCAGGAGTACAGCGTTTTTGGCTTTTATAGTGTAATATTGTAAAAATTATAATAGTCACAGGTTCAATTTTTTTTCCCATTATCCCCAAGTCCCTAAATAACATCTCTATGCAGTGCAAAAAGTTGTTTATAGCATTTCATAATGTTTTTTCAATACATTTTTGTGAAATTGATTTTCCGTTTTATTTTTTTCTTTCATGATTCCATAATTTGATATGACAGCTCTACAATATAAATATTCTAAAACCCAGGTTGTACTGAAAAAAACAAAGTATACTGCTTGACTCTGCATCAAAAAATGGCTTATGAGCAATTATACACAAAGAAAATCAGGCGAGGAAAGTTCCCCAAAATAAACCTAGACCTTGGAGCAGGGGTCGGCAACTCAAAAAGTTCAAAGAGCCATATTTGACCAGAAATACAAAAAACAAATCTGTCTGGAGCCGCATAAACGTAACTCCCTTGTAAAAGGCTTATATGAAAGCAACACAGGCTGTGAGCTGTATTAGCCTAGTATCAAAATGAGTAAGTATAGGCTACAAATACATAATATGCATTCATGATTATTATATGTATTTTCACTGTAGTGCAAGAGAATGACGCACCATGTGACTACTCTGCTATAAGATATATGCTTTAAGTTTAACTTTCCTTTTGTTGCATTCATGCAATTTCAGAAATACAGTAAATAAATCCGTTTTTGGCTCAGACTTCACATACCTGCATTACAGCACTGTCTGTTTATATCGATCACGTCACACGTCGTCACGGCTAGAGTTCGCTGGAGCTGAATGTCCCGAACAGTGTTTCGCACTTCTTTGTTCCTCGTGTTGCAACACAATTCAGCAGTAGAAGTTTGGAGATGAATCCGCTCCAGAATAACTGCGATCGCACTGTTTCTCTCCAAACTGGGGTCAGCAGCCAATTTTCCACATGACTCTTTTTGTTCTTTGATATATTACAAAGCAAAAAGGAAGCAGTCCTTACTCATTGACAATGAAAGCAAATGTTCCAGTCCATTCTTCCCTGAATTCTCGGTTCTTATCAACTCTTTCTCAATATAGCTTTGGGATTCATGTGGCACATGCCGGTTTGTTTACAACAGCAGCCGCCCGGCGCGGGGCCGCGTAACCGCGCGTCGCAGGATATGACGTAAATCTCAGTTTACAGAAATGTTAAAATTGAATATTTCTCATGCACATTTTTACTACATTGGAAAAGGTTAAGAATGTTGTCCTTCCTACAGAAACCACATTGAAACTAGAAATAAAACATACCCCTCCCACTCCATTTTCAGACATTTTTGAAAAGGCTCCAGGAGCCACTCGAGGGGCACTAAAGAGCCGCATGCGGCTCCGGAGCCGCAGGTTGCCGACCCCTGCCTTGGAGGGTTAAACTACAATAAGGCCTGGTATGCATTAGTGCATTGCCGCCTCGTCCGATTTGTTCACGTTATACATTGCCATGGATGTTTTGTTGGGACACACTACTGATTACCTGCCCTTCACGTCCATCTGTGCTTTGGAGCCAAGGCGGTCCTTGACCGCCCTCTTCCTCTTGGCCTCTCCGCTGGTCCTGTCACCATCCTCAGTCCCTCTGTTCTTCATGTACTCGTCCAGCTGCACGTCCAGCATGTGCACCTCTCCATCGCCTTGAC
The DNA here is from genome assembly GCA_964034765.1 of Knipowitschia caucasica. NCBI lineage: Eukaryota > Metazoa > Chordata > Actinopteri > Gobiiformes > Gobiidae > Knipowitschia > Knipowitschia caucasica. The sequence continues at coordinate 39,700,574 of OZ035823.1, read as the reverse complement.
CCTGCCGCTCCAGCTCGCGTTCCTTCTCCATCATTTTCCGGGCCAGGACATAGTTATAAGTCTCCACGTTTCTGCTGGACGTGTCCAGCTCTGCGTCCATGCCGAACACACACAGCTCTGCGGCCACTGCGTCCTGGCACTGCTCCTGCACCACGGAGCCCCAGATGTTGTTGACTTTTCGTTCCGGGGCGGCGAGTGCAAGGGGGGGAGCTGGGGGCGCACAGTGGTGGTTGTTGTTGGTCACTTTCTGCCTTTTCCGGCGCCACAGGGCCGCATCGTCATCCGAAGAATCCTGGTCACTGTCACTCGAGATAGCAAGGCCTGGTGCAAAAGTCACATAGTATGATTACACTATGACCACAGCATGTTACACAATCAAAAGAGAGATTTTATCTAATTTGCACTAAAATGTCAAAAAACTGACCAGGAAATGTAGGGAGCACTACAACAAACATATTTATGCAGTTTATGAGTGAAAAAAAGTTGATTTGGTGTTTAGTCACTAATCCATAGAGAAAAAGATTTGAACCTATATTCATGGGTGCTCGACCAATGATAAATCTCCCGGACAATCTTTAATAACAAAACTTTAGAAAGTAAACGTTTGTACTTGTAGAACAAAGACCAAGACAAACCGTCCAATTCCTATGAAGAGTATTGGATAACAACAAAAATGGGACCAAAGAGATGAAGGCTCAGTATTGAATGAAGCCTTTATTGTAACCGCTGGGCTGAAAGCTTCCTTTGAATTATTGCTTCTTGCGTTTATGGTTCAATATTTAGGATAATAGCAATGCTGTGGTTGTTTTCATGAAAAAGAAAAAAAAAAAATTCCTGAGATGGAGGTCTAACCTTCAGTGGCGGCCACATTGATAATACATTTTGATGTCCTCTAGGCAACCTTTTTGCAACCACTGTTTGAGACCACTGCTTTAGGTTTACATGCAATATCCAGGTAGATGAACAAGAACAACACACAAAGCCAGCGGAACCTGGGCAGCTGCGATAGCCGGGTGGAGGTGCCTGCTTGTTGGAGACTCTGCTGTGGAAAGCTTGGCCGCTGAATGCTGCTGGGGACGCGGTCTGCTGTGGCCCTGGTCCAGGCGTCATTTCGGAATCCGAGCCGGAGACCTCCCCGTCTTCCAAATCCGCATCCATCACTGGTTTGGTCGACTTAACAAAACACAGGGGACGATGTTAGTCCTACTTTCCCCAATGGTAACGTAAATGCATTCCCTGGAGCGACAATAAACCAGCACTTGCGTTTTCCGTTTTAACCTTAGATGGACAAAAGTTGTTTCGCTGGGGATTTTTAACTAATTTGGACGACGTATTCTTGCTAACCAAGGTGGAGAAAACTTGCACCGCTTGCTCTCAGTACCACGCGGATCTTTTCTTCCTGGTGCACACTGTCAAAACATTACGCACGGCTGAAACCATACCGCATTACACACGACGACAATCCATAATAAAACATATTTATGCTTTGAAACGTGTGTATTTGGTAAACATAGCTAGTCACGTATATACCATGGATTGTAAATATTAGATACAGGTTTTTTTTAAGCTTTGATACACGTGTAACATTTTAATTTGAAGTCATCGTCACTTACTGTCACTGTTAACGGCGCATGCGTACTCTGAAGAAGCAGCAACATCATGGCAGCTTGCTTGAGGAGTCTCGCGTCCTCGGGGAAAACTGTGATTACAAGACACTTTCTGCATCAAAACAGCCTGCTCTGGGTGAGTTGTGGGTTTTTAATTTTCTCACTGTTAATAACACTCAGAGATATAACTATCTAGGACGCACAATCTTGAGTTAGAGGTGTCTAAGGCTAAAACCTTAGTTACCCCACATATTATTGGCAATGTTGTCATTAAATTCATGCTACAGGAATGTTTAGCGATCCAATGTTTTGTATCATATGTGTGTAGTTTGCAGTAGCCCTAAAGGTGACTGATGACCTTCATCATCATGACTAGTGGGTTTTACATGACACACGAGTACCGCAGTTTGTAAACACACCAGGTTGCATCCAATTTCATAGAAACAAAATCGTCCTCCTTTAAAAGAAAGGTAACCTAATTCGCCTTGATTAGTCTTCAAACTCCGTCCATCCATTTTCTTCCCCTTTTTTATTAATTAATCAAACCTGGAATTGCTCTTTCATGTGACTACATCATTTTTTTATTAATTCAAATTCAGCCCAAGTTTCCAGAGTCTCTGACCACATGCATATGTACCAGTGATGGAAAGTAGGGCTAAAGAAATATTTAAATGGAAAATTTGTTTTTGATTAAAGGCACTCACTAGGACTGGGATAAACGATATTTTTTTAATGATTTATCTAGCGATTATTTGTCGAAGCTGGTATCATTACCCACGTTAGCAGTGTTGGCTCCAAACATATATATGACAAAAGAACCAGCCTATCAGGGCTCTGCTAACTGATAGCATATCCTTGACGATTTGCGTCAGCACAAAATAGCAGTCAGCTCATTAAATATGCCGAAATTTCTAAAAATCATTGTGGCTAAACTAGAGTGGTCCAAAAAAATTCACTCCCCTCAGCATTGACACACATCTGGAATGTAGCTTTGAGTCAAGAGCCGACTTTTGGACAATCCTGTAAAGACTTTTTTGAGAGACTGTTTCCAAAGCACAGACTGGGACATGATCTGCAGCTCTCATGGTGATGACATCGAGAGCCTGACACACTGTATTACAGACTATATCCTCTTCTGTGTGGATAACACTGTACCGACTAGGAAGGTACGGTGCTTTTCCAACAACCACCCATGGATGACCCCTGAGCTTAAAGCCCTCCTGAACCTCAAGAAAAGGGCTTTCATCTAAGGGCACAAAGAGGAGCAGAAGAGGATCCAGCACGAGCTCCAGTGGAGGATCAGGAGGGCCAAGAAGGAATACGTGAAAAAGCTGGAGCAGAAGCTGGCTCAGGGAAACGTCCGCAACGTGTGGAGAGGACTAAAGAACATCTCCGGCTTTAGACAAAGTGCCAGCGGGACAGCGGATGGAGACCAGCACCGGGCGGATGAAGTTAACCAGTATTTCAACCGGTTTGATTCTCCCCCCTCTCCATCTGCCCTCTTCACACGACCCCAGCCCAGTGGACACCGCCCAGTGGACACTGCCTTCGGCTGCCCCGGTCCCTCCTGCCCCCACATCCCCGGCCCCCACCTCTTGACAGCACACCCCGGTCCCTCCCCCCCCCCCCCCCCTCCCCCCTCCCCCCCTCCCCCCCCCCTCCCCCCCCCCCCCCCCCCCCTCCCCCTCTCCATCTGCCCTCTTCACACGACCCCAGCCCAGTGGACACCGCCCAGTGGACACTGCCTTCGGCTGCCCCGGTCCCTCCTGCCCCCACATCCCCGGCCCCCACCTCTGACAGCACACCCCGGCCCCGCTTCAGTCAGCTCCAGCGACTGAAGCAGAGGAATTCCGCAGGACCGGACAAGATCATTCCCAGGCCTGCTGAGGACCTGTGCAGACCAGCTCTCTGGGGGGTCCTCAGCTACATGTACAACCTGAGCCTCAGCCTGTGGAAGACCTCCTGTGTGATCCCGGTTCCTAAAACAGCGCACGCCAAGGAACCAGCTCACTACAGACCAGTCGCACTGACCTCCCACCTGATGAAGACCATGGAGCGGCTCTTCCTCACCCATCTCCGCTCCGTGGTCAGCCCCACCCTGGACCCGCTGCAGTTCGCCTACAGGCCCAACATCGGAGCAGAGGACGCCGTCATCTACTTCCTGCAGCGGACGCTCTCCCACCTGGAGCCCGCCGGGAGCGCTGTGAGGGTCATGTTTTTTACTTCTCCAGTGCTTTCAATACCATCAGACCGGCACTGCTGCGGGGTAAGATGGAGGACGCGGGAGTGGACAGTAGCCTCACTGCATGGACCATCAACTACCTCTCAGACCGACCACAGTACGTGCGGCTCCGCAGCTGTGAGTCTGAGGTGGTAGTCTGCAGTACTGGGGCCACTCAGGGCACTGTCCTCTCACCGTTTCTCTTCACCATCTACACCTCAGACTTCACATACGACACACACAGCTGTCACCTGCAGAAGTTCTCCGACAACTCCGCCATCGTGGGCTGTGTGTCTGAGGGGAACGAGCTGGAAATCGGTCGGTTATCAAGGACTTTGTCAACTGGTGTGAGCGCAACCACTCCTTGGTCTTACTTGAACACCAGTAAGACCAAGGAGATGGTCATCGATTTCAGGAGGAAACCTCTTTCCCACACGCCGCTGAACATCCAGGGGGAGAACATTGAGCTGGTGGACAGCTTCAAGTACCTGGGTGTTCACATTAACAATAAACTGGACTGGTCCTTTAACACTAACGCCCTGCACAAGAAGGGCCAAAGTCGCCTCTTTCTTCTGAGGAGGCTGAGGTCCTTCGGAGTTAGCAGGCCTCTGCTCAGGACTTTTTATAACTCTGTGGTAGCCTCTGCCATATACTACACTGCCGTGTGCTGGGCCCCGGGCAGCACAGAGCGGGACAGGAGTAGACTGAACAAGCTGGTCAGGAGGGCCAGCTCCACTCTGGGCTGCTCCCTGGACTCTGTGGAGGAGGTGAGAGACAGGTAGCCTGGCTCTGCCAGACCCTTGTAGTTCCGCCATGCTCCACCAGAGGCGTTTGGCTGAACCACATGGGTCTGGTATCGACGCCATAGCGAATGCCTTCCCCAGATTATTTTTTTATCGACCAATCAGGATTGCCGGTGTTACGTGGGGTTTGCACTGCCTTCTCAAGTTTCTCTCATGCAGCAGCGAGACGAATCCAAGATGGCGCACGTAAAGTCCGCAAATCTTTTTAAAAGAGTAAATACAATCGAATTAAGACACGGATGTCACTTTTAATGCAATTTGAGGCGAGATGTTGATGGTTCTATGTTGATATATGTGTGTTTTAAGAGTCAAATGTTCCTGTAAAGTTTGGTTGAAGCACTGGTTCAGTGTTCCTGTTTACACACTATGCAGCAGGGTTGCCAGGTTTGGTGGTTCCCACATATTTTTTTCCAAGAGACTTGTAGGTATTAAATAAACAGAAAGACAATAAACAGAATCATGATAGCCCAAGTCTATTACATTACGTTTTTAGCCAAAAAATTGTTGTGTGTTATTTTTTTTGGGCATTCTCGCGGATTTTGGGTTGGGAAATCTTGCAGGGATTTGGCAACCTATGGGAGCCGTGTGCTTCGATGTGAGTGGTTGAAAGCAGACTTCATTCAAGATAACGGACAAGTGGTCTATCCAATCACATACAGTGCCTTGCGAAAGTATTCGCCCCCCTTGAACCTTTCAACATTTCGCCACATTTCAGGCTTCAAACATAAAGATATAAAATTTTAATTTTTTCTCATGAATCAACATCAAGTGGGACACAATCGTGAAGTGGAACGAAATTTATTGGATAATTTAAACTTTTTTTTTAACAAAATAAAAAACTGAAAAGTGGGGCGTGCAATATTATTCGGCCCCTTTACTTTCAGTGCAGCAAACTCACTCCAGAAGTTCAGTGAGGATCTTTGAATGATCCAATGTCCTAAATGACTGATGATAAATAGAATGCACCTGTGTGTAATCAAGTCTCCGTATAAATGCACCTGCTCTTTGATAGTCTCAGGGTTCTGTTTAAAGCGCAGAGAGAACCATGAAGACAAAGGAACACACCAGGCAGGTCAGAGATACTGTTGTGGAGAAGTTTAAAGCCGGATTTGGATACAAAAAGATTTCCCAAGCTTTAAACATCTCAAGGAGCACTGTGCAAGCAATTATATTGAAATGGAAGGAGTATCAGACCACTGCAAATCTACCAAGACCCGGCCGTCCCTCCAAACTTTCATCTCAAACAAGGAGAAGACTGATCAGAGATGCAGCCAAGAGGCCCATGATCACTCTGGATGAACTGCAGATAACTACAGCTGAGGTGGGGATGGTGTGTTCAGGGTGATGAGCTGTGTTGCTTTTACGTTGCCTGCCGCGCAGCATCGAAGTTTTCTAACTACGTAAGGGTCGCCGCAAGGAAGCTTCGCTCTGATTGGTCCCTGTGTGTGTTTTGGAAGGAAGCACGGAGCGGCTGCAGGAGCATGGACGAGGCACTATGGAGCAGACTGCTTCACGCTTCGAAGAAACCAAAGGAAAAGTAGTTTGGGCTCATGGCAGAGCCTGATATACGCGGAGACTGTGGACTTGAGTTCTGTTGCATATCTAACATATATATAACTTATAAACTGCAGTCGTTTCATTTGCACTGTTCCTGTCTTTGTTTGAATCGTAGCTTATCGCGTCTGTTCCATTCCTCCTGTACTTATAAATTGTTCATGTTTGCCTCAGATATTTACCACTTTTTGTATGCTGTTTGTGATGAATACAATTTAATAACTGTTTCCAACAAGAACTGTGTCTTTATTCACAAAATCACAGTTAAATGAGTTAAGAAATAATGAGTCCATAGAACTATCACATAAACCTACTGTAGAAACACATGTAATGATCTCAAACAGCTTTGTTTTTGTTTATTGTTTTTGTTCTGAAGAGGAGAAAATAGCAGCGTAAATGAGACCGCTTTGGTATCTCAAGCAACTCCTGTGAGATCGCCATCGTGTGGTTGGTTGTGCAATCACAACATTCTCCTCAAAACTCCGCAAGGAGTATAAATTAAATTGTGCTTGCGTAGGTCCACCGCAACCGCTAACGTAAGCAGCGCCGCGCAAGTATACACTAGGCTTTACCCTGCACATGGACTGTTCCAATCCAACCCCTCCCCTCAGGCAGGAGGCTACGGTCCATTTGGACCAGAACCTCCCGCCATAAGAACAGTTTCTTCCACTCTGCTGTTGGACACTTGAACACTTCATAACCTGTCACCCTGCTGACCTTTTATAAAGTCACTTTACTGCCCATCATAACGTCATTTTACTGCTGTCACCTTATTGCACTGCTTACTGCATATTGTGTGCACCATGTGTACTTGTATATAGTAATTGTAATAATTTTATTTCAATCTTTATACCTTTATAAGTGGATCCTGATTTTTACTATGCCTTAATCTAGGGCCGGGCAATAAATCAAATTTTGGCAATTAATCGGCTTTTGAAAAAATCGAATTCGTGAAAATCGTGAAATCGAATGAGGGATATTGTGAGAGTTCCAGCAGCACATCAATTATACTTGCAATATCAGCACAGCCTGTACAAGACTTTTATAATATGTATTGGGGGAACAAATAAAAAATAGTTTTGAAACTTAAATATTGAGCGGGAAGAAAAAATATTTTAAGGGCAAAGTCTGTCTTGAGTGACTTTAATGAAAATCAATTTAAAATCGACATCGTCCAAAGCAGGAAATGAAATCGAGATTTTACTTTTTTGCCATATCGCCCAGCCCTACCTTAATCTATTCTTTACCTCTCTTCTTTGACTGTCCACCGAGCCAAAGCAATTTTCTAGTCTGTAACGTCCTGTTACGGGGCAATAAAGAAGATTTTGATTTTGTGTCCGGTTTCCTCCGGGGGCTTTTGTTTCCCCATGTATAATTGTGGTGCTGCTAACATTTTATTGTTGTCAGACCTCTGAAGCTAAGCAGGTGGGTAGAGTGGCTGATGGCACATACTACCTGCTTCGCTTATCTCTGTCTGCTCCAGGACAGTGGGGGCTACAGGACGAATCTGAGTGAATTATTAACTCTTGGGTGTCATGAAAAGCGCTGTATAAATAGTGAGCATGAAACATCTTGTAGCCCCAGATAAAATCTTATCACGTGTCCTCACAGACAAGAGCAGTGTGACATATGTTTTGTGCTTCCCTCACAGCGGCTCCTCACAGCGGCTCCTCACAGACAGGTGGCGGTGCAGGCAGCGCAGTGTGTGGCTTTGAACGTTCCTCAAACTAAAGTGACGACTTTAGAGAACGGCCTCCGCGTGGCGTCTGAAGACTCGGGCCTCCCTACCTGTACTGTGAGTCCAAAAAACCAGCACAGTGCAGGACTAAGTAGACCACTCTTTCCTAAATAAGCAGTTTTCAATTCAGAATGTTCACATATAGTATATACATAATTATCCCAAAATTGTTTATGAATAACTGTTTCAGCCATGTACCAGATATAGCCACAATTAGACTCTGAACTAGAAATGTAATGCGAACAGCCCATACAATAACTCCCAGCAGTGCAGAAATATCCCAAGTCCTTTCTCTTTCTCATACCTCCTCCTCTCATATCCTCACAGGTCGGCCTTTGGATTGACGCTGGAAGTCGCTATGAAAATCAGAGAAATAACGGAACGGCACATTTTCTGGAGCACATGGCATTCAAGGTGAAGGCAGGACCTATGCATGTGGACCTGTTGAGGGTTAAAGCTTGTAATGATTCAGAACATGAAATCACCCCTTAAGCTCGTTAAACGAAAAAAAAAAATACATCTGTTGTCAATAGCAGATATATTTTGAACTTCATAACCCACAAGCTATATATAATTTTAAAGCTTATTTTCTCAGCTACATTTATATATTATATATAATATATTTATATACAGTGACTTGCGAAAGTATTCGGCCTCCTTGAACCTTTCAACATTTCAGGCTTCAAACATAAAGATATAAAAATAAAAAGTTTTTGTCAAGAATCAACAACAAGTGGGACACAATCGTGAAGTGGAATGAAATTTATTGGATAATTTAAACTTTTTTAACAAATAAACTGAAAAGTGGGGCGTGCAATATTATTCGGCCCCCTTGCGCTAATACTTTGTAGCGCCACCTTTTGCTGCAATTACAGCTGCAAGTTGCTTGGGGTATGTCTCTATCAGTTTTGCACATCGAGAGACTGGAATTCTTGCCCATTCTTCCTTGCAAAAGAGCTCGAGCTCAGTGAGGTTGGATGGAGAGCGTTTGTGAACAGCAGTCTTCAGCTCTTTCCACAGATTCTCGATTGGATTCAGGTCTGGACTTTGACTTGGCCATTCTAACACCTGGATACGTCTATTTGTGAACCATTCCATTGTAGATTTGGCTTTATGTTTTGGATCACCATTATGCTGCCACCACCATGTTTGACAGTGGGGATGGTGTGTTCAGGGTGATGAGCTGTGTTGCTTTTACGCCAAACATATCGTTTTGCATTGTGGCCAAAAAGTTCGATTTTGGTTTCATCTGACCAGAGCACCTTCTTCCACATGTTTGGTGTGTCTCTCAGGTGGCTTGTGGCAAACTTTAAACAAGACTTTTTATGGATATCTTTGAGAAATGGCTTTCTTCTTGCCACTCTTCCATAAAGGCCAGATTTGTGCAGTGCACGACTGATTGTTGTCCTATGGACAGACTCTCCCACCTCAGCTGTAGTTATCTGCAGTTCATCCAGAGTGATCATGGGCCTCTTGGCTGCATCTCTGATCAGTCTTCTCCTTGTTTGAGACGAAAGTTTGGAGGGACGGCCGGGTCTTGGTAGAATTGCAGTGGTCTGATACTCCTTCCATTTCAATATAATTGCTTGCACAGTGCTCCTTGAGATGTTTAAAGCTTGGGAAATCTTTTTGTATCCAAATCCGGCTTTAAACTTCTCCACAACAGTATCTCGGACCTGCCTGGTGTGTTCCTTTGTCTTCATGGTTCTCTCTGCACTTTAAACAGAACCCTGAGACTATCAAAGAGCAGGTGCATTTATACGGAGACTTGATTACGCACAGGTGCATTCTATTTATCATCATCAGTCATTTAGGAAAACATTGGATCATTCAAAGATCCTCACTGAACTTCTGGAGTGAGTTTGCTGCACTGAAAGTAAAGGGGCCGAATAATATTGCACGCCCCACTTTTCAGTTTTTTATTTGTTAAAAAAGGTTAAATTATCCAATAAATTTCGTTCTACTTCAAGATTGTGTCCCACTTGTTGATTTCATGACAAAAAATTAAAATTTTATATCTTTTATGTTTGAAGCCTGAAATGTGGCGAAATGTTGAAAGGTTCAAGGGGGCCGAATACTTTTACAAGGCACTGTACGTCACAGTAAACTCAGATCCAATCATTTCAATCTGCAAAAGGAGTTAACCCCTCCCACCTGTTCACGGCGCTCAATGGAGCAAATCCAGACCTTAGTATGGAATGTAATTTGTACTATGGTGTGGTACAACCAGGCTAGTTCAGACTGCTCTTTTACATTTTGCCAAGTTTGAGCTTTGTTTACCCCCCAAAACAGGGTATCCTCGTGTTCCCTGACTTGTTAGCTTCAAAATGAGAGGTTCCTTGAAAAGATACAAGCAGGTTTCTGTCCATAGTACCCTTGTGAAAAAGACAAGCGGCATGCTTTTGCACTGGGTCCGTTTGGGTTTGTTGTTAGCTACACGGTTAGCGCAATGTGCGATGGCTGAATGATTGACATGTATAAGTAGCCAATAAAAAGAGCTTTCTATTGATGGGTGGGATTTACAAGAACCCCTGTTAATTTTCACAGTAAAAGCGTGCGTTTACTGTACAGCGTTTACTGCATTTACACTACAGTACTTAAAAATTAATTTTGAAAAAATTAAAAAAGAAATCACACACATTAGTAACTTATAAGTACCAAAACTAAAAAATATATGGTTTTTATGATAATGAAATGTCAGTAAAGCAATTTGGCACAGTTTGGCACACATTTTGGCACACATTTTGCCAAATTGGTTCCGAATGGCACTACTTGATAAAACTGCATAAAAACTAAAGAACTTAGAAGTCTGAAACTTGAGACAATTGTTGTCAACAACACAATGACCGTATAGTTTGAATATTGTCTTCTTCCAATGAAGTCTGCCTTTTTTAGGGCATTTATACATTGAATTTTTTAGGCGAGGTTAAAAAAAAAATATATTATACATTATTAGTATTTATTCTACGGCTCCTCACAGCAGCAGTAGAATGCTCCATTGATTTGAATGTAATTTCAAAACGTTCTACCGGTCATTATTTTCTATAACAGACCTCTCAGAACAATAATGACCGCTGCCCATTGCAACGCACTCTCTGCTTGTCTTTCAAATGCGTGGATAACTCCGCAAGTAGTTCCGGCCACTCCGGAGCTAGCCACGCTCAATCAACACACTTAAATGTTAATCGGAGAATACTTATACATATACATTCTTCACACACGTGCACGGACATTTTCAGAATTTTCTGGTCTTGTCTTCATGACAAAAATACAATTTCTCTGCGTCAAAAAGCGATCGTGAAAAACCTGGAAGTAGTTCCGGCCGCTCAATAAACGCAAATGCCAATCAATCAACGCAATGTTAATGTTAATCGGAGAGTAATTTATGCATATCCAGTCTTAATACAAGTGCACGGAAGTTTTCAGAATTTTCCGTTTACGTTTTCATGACAAAAACACTGATGTAATGCGAGAAAAGGCGATCCCGAAAAACCTGGAAGTAGATACCGGCACATTTTAAGATACCGGCACATTTTCGGACACATTTGCAGAGGATCGAATTATGGATTTAGGTTAGGTTTATGTATGGGTCACTCACCGCTTATGTTCAGAATTCTTTGTTCAGTTTTCATGCAGTTCCACAGAGTTCTAGTTTGGAAGTTGCCAGCCTAACTGTTGCTACTTATTTTCCGATAATGACCTGCGTAATATACGTTATCCCTTACATATTTACATAAACTAGATGGCTCTAGCTTTAAAATGATGCATTACACAAGCATGTGACATGTAAGATGTGTTTTTAAATAAGCAAAGACATTTGGGTATGCCCAACTTTTGTGCACGAGCCAAAACGATGCGGGAGTTTAAGAAGTAGAAAATGTATATGTACTCTGTAATGGTCAGGATTACCAGAGTGAGTGGGAATTTATATTCTGGTTTTATAATTCAGTCTCTAGCGTGGCACAATCTACATCTGACAAACGGCTGCATTTGAAGATGTATAAATGTGCAAGAATATAAGGGACTTATCTAAAGGAGAAGCCAAAAGTCTACTCAACTTTTCTCAATGTAACGTTTTTCTTTGAGTAACTGCTAACTTCAGTCTCCCTAGAGTAGCTCAGACCATCCATCCATAGTGGATAAAAGCATTTTATGCTACCTCATTTGGGTCACCCTAGGGTGGCCAGTCAAACCCACTACTTTGGGTTGGACTGGCCAGAACACACACAAACACATACACACACTTATGTCCTCCGGCTCCGGTCGTTCTGCTCGTACGCCACACTTTTCTGTCTTTCTTTCTCATTCATTCATTCTCAGCGCTTTACGTGTCCGCGGCGCGCCCGCACACACAGACAACACGCACGTGTCCCACTGCTGCATTTTGGGGAAAGACGTATCTCACACTTTGTCACATTGTCCTGATGCAAACAACACGTTGCCTGTTGGCTGCAGTAGCAGAATGTAAACAGGAAGAGAAGCGGATACTCTACTCGGACGTGTTTGTCGCTGAAGTTATTATTAGCGCCACCAGCTGGACCGGGCGTCGTACTACAGCAAAGTTGCGCTGGCACGGTTCAGAGGACACGTTCATGTGACCGCAGGCCGTTTTCACACCCCTGTGGCGACAATCCGGGCCACTTGGCCCAGTTCGCTTGTAAAAACCTATGTGACCATGCCCTTAGTGTCACTATTATTGTTCTCTATTGGCTTCACTCACTCTGAAAGTAATGCTCATTGTCTTTCATCACGTCACTATTATATTGAAAGTAAGTCAAACTGACATGAGCCTGTCTAAGTAAATAAATTATATTGTTAGAATGGTGTGCTAACAATAGATTTCCCTTCCGTAGTATGCAAAGACGCAGTTTTAAAGAACATGATTTGACTGGAAACATTCCCATAAGTAAAGTAGAATCTAATATTTTCTAATGTTTGAAAACACAGAAGGGGTGGAGCATGTGTAAACGGTGGTAAACACGGATAAATTACATTTTTACTTTTATTTGACTTGAAACTAGATTAATTCTGTTTTCCATGTCTCAAAAGACACATGTCCATATAAGTATGTTCATGAATTGTGTTTGTGTGTTTGGGCAGGGCACGAGGAAGCGCTCTCAGCTGGACCTGGAGCTGGAGATAGAAAACATGGGAGCTCACTTAAACGCCTATACGTCCCGAGAGCAGACAGTGTACTACGCAAAGGCTTTCTCCAAAGACTTGCCCAGAGGTACGCACAGCCACGTGTCATGAGTCTAATATGACAACATTGTGGCATTTTGTTATAATTTATCATTTAACATTGTGGCTGGGTTTATCTGGAGGCCATGTTGACAAGTCTGCGCATGTATTAGGAGAGACATTCTTAACTAAAGGCTCCTGATTTGAGGCCAGGCGGTGGACAGTGGACTACACTAATTTAGTCTGCATGCCTCAGTTTGGACGCAGGACAAGTGAGTGATGGTGACTCACCTCTTCAGTTGGCCACACTAATCCTTTGAGGGGCTTTAGGGGAACATCATCTGATTATTTTCAAAAATTGTCAATTATTTTCCAGCATAAAACGTACAATATTATAGAATTAATCCAAAAAATCAAATGGTTTCCAGACTCAAACCTTTGTAAAATATTAGGGCTGTCAACCCTAAATCGCGTTAACGCACGTTAATACATTTTTTTCATTAATCGCGTTAAAAGAATTAACGCATTTGACGCATGCCCATGCGTCCCATAATAACACTCAGAATGCCGCGGACCCATGCGCGTGTGTAAGACGGGGACAGAGCAGGTAGGCCCTCTGGGAATTCAAGTTTTGAAAGAATACACGCGTGACCGTGGGGCACTTGTTGTTTACTGTATGAACTCTGCATGATGAGCTGCGGGCGCCACAGCGCTCTGGACAGGTCCCACTTCCAGCGGCTGTGATCACGGCGAACGGCGCTGCGTAATGGGATCATATCCAAGACCACGCGCAGAACTATTACAGAACTATTCTCTAGTGTGCGTACGTGTCTTTGCGTAACCGATGCACACAATATGTACAGCGCTGAAGCTGGACTGCGGAGCCTCAGTCTCCTCCGTGTCTTCTCCCAAAGCGCACTCGCTAAATTAAAGCTGAGGTACCTAATTTTCCTTTCGACCATCAGTTCATGTTCGTTGTGCCAAAAAAAGTAATGGTGTGAGCAAATCAAACAGATTTAATGACATTCTGCATTTCAGACTATTTTGAAATGTCCCTCATCTGTAACAAACAATGGTTTTGGTCTGAGTCTAAACAGAAAGACAGAATGTTAATAATGTTAATGCCATTTTATATGGATTTATTGTTATAACAAACAAATACAGTTCATATGTTCACTAAGCTGTCATTTATCTTTCCATTCAAACAACAATTTACAGAAAAATACGGCATAATTTTGCCAATAGTTTGAAATGCGATTAATTACGATTAATTAATTTTTAAGCTGTAATTAACTCGATTAAAAAAATTAATCGTTTGACAGCCCTATAAAATATACATTTATGTTTCCATAAAGTGATAACTTTTAGAAATTACTCATTTAATTTTAATGATCAATTTACGACAGACCTGGGAAAATTTGTATTTAACTTTTATTTAACCTGGAGAACTTCAAGAGTGTCCTGGACAAAATACGGCCTGCCAAGCAAATTGATCCGGCCCGTTGCTCACTTTTCAAAAAAGTGTACTTTTTCTGGCATTTTCTACACTGCTTTGACGCATCCACAGTGCATCCGTGGCACTGCCCCCTCGAGCAGCGGTGTGTTTGAGACCAGCTCCTGTCATGTGACAAACATTTGCGTGATATGATCGCTCAATTTTCATTAGCCCTTAACAATGGCCGCTCATGATAAACAATTACACATATGCCGTTTTTCCACGGTCCGAGTACGGTACGTTTTGACTCTACACGGCGCGCCATGGCCCAGTTCGCGTGCTTTTCCATCAAAAATAGTACCCCCTAGTATGTCCTCAGCGTTGTCAGACCACGTCATTTACGTGTGACGCGTAACTAGTACTGGTGCGGTGCATGGATTTATTATAATACCAGAGCAAGTGTTTAATAGAAAATTCAGCACAACACGAGTAGTTTTTGAAAATGCTTATGTCTTAAAAGAATGACTCAGACACTGTGAAGTCAATGGTGCTGACTGCTCTGTACAATCTGAATGGGACATACCTGTAGCAACAGCAGCCTGTGTAGCAGAGGAGGAGGGCTGCATGTCCGAGGATACTGCTAGGCTATAGCTAATGCTAGCGCTAGCTCGAAACTCTGCTCACTCACTAACCCTGGATTCCAAAGCTACTACAATACTACACTTAACACATCTATCACTGCCATCAGAGGAGGATCCGGGGTTTAAACTCGTCATATGGCAACTCGAGCAGTAAAGGACCGAGGGAGAGACAGCGGCAGCCATAGGGGTAGCGAGTTAGCGGCTAAGCTAGGCTAAGCTAGGCTAAGCTAGGCTAGGCTAGTCCGGACTTGGGTCCGGACTACAGCAGACTCCGAGACCAGACAAACAATCAATACCCAAACCTCAGCTACAATAATAATAAATGAATGAAACACAGTCTTGGGATACAATCACAGATTTATTGAAAACAAAAGTCAAGTGCAAAACCAACAGTTTACAAAGTCAAAAGTACGTATGTCCAAGACCAGGTCCAGACCAGGTCCAGGCCAGGTCCAGATGAGAATACTCCGATCACTCATTACTCGTTGGTAATCTCCACACTTATGGGAAGGGATTCTCATACAAATATACACACAACAACTTAAATACAAGCACAAAACAGAATGACAACACGTGGATACTGCAGATTATACGAGATAAAG
This sequence comes from Knipowitschia caucasica, assembly GCA_964034765.1. Classification (NCBI taxonomy): domain Eukaryota; kingdom Metazoa; phylum Chordata; class Actinopteri; order Gobiiformes; family Gobiidae; genus Knipowitschia; species Knipowitschia caucasica. Next base: position 39,684,792 of record OZ035823.1, on the reverse strand, counting down.
CACAGTAGCACAGGGAGGACGTTAGCTTAGCTTGCTATCGATAGCTAAATGAAGCTAAATGTAGCTAGCTCACTGTGTACAACAGAGAATCGAGCATTTACACAGTAAATACATTTCAGTGAGAGCTTTAGGGGGTTCGTAGCTAGCCAGTTATTTCCAGGATTACCACAGACTAGTCACAAATCCAGAGCTGGGTGATCTCCCTGAAAACTGTGTTGAGCCTTGAGCTGCCTTTAAATTCTTTCTTTTGGCCTGAAGAGAGGAACGTGTGGACCTCTTCCACCGACCAGGACCTGGACTTTTGGGGCTTTCTGTGCAATTCCATTTCTCTGGAGTGAGGAGGACGTAATGTAGCCAAAGCAGAGCCGAGCAGAGCAGCCTGTTTTAAAGATGGCGGTTGAGTTGTTTTTCCCCAAAGGGTCAGATGTCGCTTCCAGTGACGACACTCGTTGACCAATCAGTGTAAGGCAGTGGGCCGACGTGACGTCATGGCACGGGTACTATGGGGATGGAACCACGGCTGAGGCAGTACGGAAAAGTACTCAAATCTCCCATTCCATCCACTAGTGGAAAAGCAAAATAGGTGCGCCGTACCATACCGAAATGAACTGAACCGACACTGTGGAAAAACGGCATTACACTGCTAAGTATTTACTGCTGAAGTCTAAGGTAAAGCCGTGTGCTTAGTTAGCCAGGAGCAGATTCTTGTACTTTTTTTATTTTTTTATTGGACAGGGACAATGTAGTCGTACATAGTTGCAGGATGCAGCACATACAGAGTGTATAGTAAATGCTAATTTTCAACTCCTGTCCCTGGTTGAGCTTTTCCCTACAGTGCAACACATTAAACAGAATGAATAAAATAGGCCTAGCCCTAAAACACATATTTACAACAGTGATCTAACATTCAACACATTCCCCCCACCAATGACGGCTATACGGACAACACACATTCACAGTCGAGACGGTGGATAGCACTCTCGCTTCTCAGCAAGAAGATCCTGGGTTCAAATCCCGGTCAGAACAGGGCCTTTCTGAGTAGAGTTTGCATGTTCTCCCCGTGTCTGCGTAGGTTTCCTCCGGGTACTCCGGTTTCCCTTACCACTAAAAACATGTACAATACATGTACAATCTGGCATGCGCCTCCTGTACTGGCGACCCTGCTCCCATCTCTGTGTGGAGGAGACAAATGCCCAAAAATAAAAATTGTAAACCGCTTTATGACTCTGGTCTGTGAAAGGTGGTATATAAATAAAGATTACTTACTTACAGTCACGTGCACACTCACACACATACACACACACACACAAAATTCTCTTATTTACAAGTTTAGAAATGGGTGCATGTTTGGCTTTTTTTAAGCCACAGCCAGAGCTTTGACGTGAACTCCTTAAAATCCACAATTTTTTTCAGGTTAGTGGGCAGCGAGTTCCACAGTTTAGTTAAGATAAGATAGACATTATTGATCTCACACAGGATAAATTTACAAATGTGGTCAATTGGGACAATGACTACTTTTTTCCACGCTTCAGGGAATCTGCAAGTTCTTATTGAGAGATTGAATAGATGTGTCAAGGGTTTGATTAGTGCAGTCGGATAACTTGTTGTGAAGCAGACCTGTGTTCGTACTATGTATGTCATTTGATTTTGAACTTGATAAATTTGTTATTCTTGTTGTTTTTTTCATCAATTTTAGAAATTTGGAAACACACTGCATGGATCTGATAATTTTCATGCCTCAAAATGGCTATTTCTTTTATTGATTGGGCAAAGTGGTTGTTAAATTCATTGGCGATGGTGGCACTGTTGTTAACACTGTTGCCATTTATTGTGATTTGCGTAATTTCATTGTGCTTTTTGTTTTGTTAGTTAGACTGTTTTGAATGTTTCCAAAGGAAGTTATTATTTTTCCCTGTAGAATTGCCAATGATCTCAGTTTAGTAAGAGGCTTGTGCTTTATGCAGCTCTTTCACTACTTTATTTTGTAAACTTCTGTTTATTTTATTGTCTATGCCAAGTTTTGTCTTTAAGGATTTCTTGAGAGCTAGGTCACAAGATCTCATCAGTTTTCTTAAGTCGCTGTTGATCCAATAGGCCACGTGCTAGATTGAATATTTTTAACTTCCGTTCCAGTGTCATGGGAAATACTTTTTTTCAACGTTGTCTGAAACCTTCTAACAATATGAACATAATCTGAAGTTTCCACACAAAGAATCCTTGTCGTATTTTTGCAAGGGCCAACTGAAATTTGAACTTTTCATCATGTAAAGTAGTATGTAAATTGCCATTGACCCAGTTTCAACCAATCGGAGCGCCGGATTTCTTGGACATGAAGTCAGTGAGTCGGAGTGTTTGTCAACAAAGATGTCAGCCCCCGGTTGCAAGAGGCAACCAGGGTTTCCGCCGGGTGCTCTGGTTTCCTCCAGGTGCTCCGGTTTCCCCTGCCACTAAAAACATGTACAATAGGTCTGGCATGTGATGGGAGCGAGCTGTAGGTGACCTCGTTCCCATCTCTGTGTGGAGGGAGAGACAAATGCCCAAAAAATTGTAAAACTCTTTGTGACTCTGCTCTGAGGCGCTATATAAATAACAATCACTTACTTACTTAAATGATCGGCAGATGGTGAGGGTTATCATAATCATAATTTATCAATCAATGGATGCAACATGATGTGCAATGAACAATGACTGACTGCAGGGCATGGCCGTGGTATGGTCAGATTTGTCAGTATGGTCAGCATGGTCAGCATGGGCGTGGCATGGTCAGAATGGACATGGCATGGTCAGCATGGTCAGAATGGGCATGGCATGGTCAGCATGGGCGTGGCATGGTCAGCATGGTCAGAATGGGCGTGGCATGGTCAGCATGGTCAGCATGGGCGTGGCATGGTCAGCATGGTCAGAATGGGCATGGCATGGTCAGTATGGTCAGCATGGGCTTGGCATGGTCAGCATGGTCAGTATGGTCAGCATGGGCGTGGCATGGTCAGAATGGCCGTGGCATGGTCAGCATGGTCAGTCAGTCAATGATTATTATGGTAATGTATAATTGGGCATGATAATCTTAAACTCGGGCTTCGACGAGTGCCCAACTCGAGGAGAGCGGCGTGCGGACCGCGACAGAGACGGGGAACAGGGCGATGAGGCCGGGCGCCTCCCCCGTGTTCACCACCGTACGGAGCCGGGTGTCTCTCGCCGACGGAGGAAGCGCAGACACCGGGGAAAGCGTGGCGGGCTTCTCGTGCGGAGTCGCGCCCCCAGGGTCCCACTGCCACCCATTTACCTTGCAAACGTTCAGTCTCTCCCGAACAAGTCAGATGATCTCCTGAGCCAAATCCAGTACCAGCGCGAGGCTCGGGACTGCGCAGTGTACTGCCTCAGCGAGACGTGGCTGCATCCGAATATCCCGGACTCAGCTGTTCAGCCGCCGGGATTCGCCATTTTCCGCTCGGACAGAGAGAAGGAGAGCACGGGGAAATCGAAAGGCGGAGGTGTGTGTTTTTTAATTAACCAGCGCTGGTGCACTAACAGTTTTATTATAAACAAAACATGCTCTGCTAACCTGGAGTGTCTGGTTTTGAGATGCCGCCCGTTCTATCTTCCCCGAGAATTCTCAGTGATTTTCCTATGTGCTGTGTATATTCATCCTCGGGCTGACTGTACAGCTGCACTGAATGACTTAAGTGACATTTTGCATAAACATGAAGCTGCTCACCCCAATGCTGTGATTATAGTTGGTGGTGATTTTAATAAATGTAACTTAAAAGTTCGGTAATACAGACTTTATCAGCATGTGAGTCAGCCTACCAGGGGAGCTCACATCCTGGATCACTGCTATAGTAACGTGAAGGCAGCTTACAGGTCCAGTCTCAGACCTGCTTTTGGGAAGTCTGACCACTTCGCTGTTCTCCTTCTTCCTTCTTACACACAGAGGAACAAACAGCACAAACCTTCTTCCCGCACTGTGCAGTGCTGGTCTGAGGAGGCCAACATGAAGCTGCAGGGCTGCTTTGATGCCACAGATTGGTCTGTTTTTAACTCTGAGAATGTTGATGAATTCTGTGAGGCTGTGACAGGATACATACAATTTTGCATTGACTGTTGTGTCCCCTATAAAGTTATTAAAGAACACTCCGGCCAAAAACCTTGGATGAACACTGACGTCAAATTAAGAATTAATGAGCGGACACTGGCGTTTCAATCCGGTGATGAGGGTGCTTACAAGCTGTCCTGCTACGCTGTGGAACGCTCTATAAAAGCTGCTAAGCGTTCCTATGGGGACAGGTTAGAGGGCTTCTTTGGCGAAGAGGACCCTCGACGCATGTGGAAGGGGATCAGTCTCATCACGTCCTGGAAACCAAGTGCAGGGAAAATTGCTGCTGGCCAAACTCTGCCAAACGAGCTCAACGACTTTTACTGCCGCTTTGAATCTGCTGATCCCCTGCCTTTTGTCTTCCCCGAATGTCAGGGTGCCTTCACAGTGACTCAGGAGGAAGTACGGCGGGTCTTGTCCAGGACCACAGCTCGGAAAGCCGCAGGCCCAGACTGCATTCCTCCCCGCGTCCTGAAACTGTGCTCCGAGCAACTTGCCCCTGTTTTAACGGACATTTTTAACTTGTCACTCAGGAGCTGTACGGTGCCGGTGAGCTTTAAAAGGTCCACCATTATTCCAGTTCCTAAGAAGTCTCCAGTGACATGTCTCAATGACTACCGCCCTGTGGCTCTCACGTCTGTTCTTATGAAGACTTTTGAGCGGCTTGTGCTGGACTTCATTAAGAGCCAGATCCCTGTGAGCGTTGACCCGCTCCAGTTTGCTTACAGACAGAACAGGAGTGTGGAGGATGCCATCTCCTTTGCTCTGAACTCTGTCTACACCCATTTGGACACTAGTAAATCTGTCGCGAGAATGCTGTTCATTGATTATAGCTCTGCTTTTAATTGTCTTGTCCCAAGCATATTGGTTGAAAAACTAATGTCCCTTGGTCTGAATGTTGCCATGTGTAAATGGATTTTTAGCTTTTTAACTGACAGATCTCAGAGTGTAAAAATCAATGACTGTTTTTCTGATGTTGTTTCTGTGAGCACTGGTTCTCCTCAGGGATGTATTTTGAGTCCTCTGCTTTTTACTTTGTACACTCACGATTGTGTGTCCTCCTCTGACTCAAATTTGATCATCAAATATGCTGATGACACCACCATCATCGGTCTCATCAGTGACAATGATGATTCCTCTTATAGAGCAGAGATCGAACATGTTTTTCAGTGGAGTAAAGTAAACAATCTCCAGCTGAACACTGCAAAAACATGTGAACTTGTCTTTGACTTCAGTCATAGCAGTTCTCACACTCCTGTTGTTATTGACAACTCCCAGGTGCAGATCGTAGAGGAGTGCAAGTTCCTGGGTTTAACTCTGTCTAACGACCTGAAATGGGTTAAAAACACTGACCGGGTTGTTAAGAAAGCTCGTCAGCGGCTCTTCTTTTTGCGGAAACTTAGAGAATTTACCACTAATTCTAAGATTCTGCTTAATTTTTATCGCTGCACCATTGAGAGTTTACTTGTTGGTTCTGTGTCTGTGTGGTTTGGAAACATCACAGATAAAGAAAAGAGAGCTTTAAACAAGGTGCTCCGCTCTGCAAAGAGGACCGTGGGCTGTGAGCTTCCTGTTCTGGAGGTTCTTTATAAATCCAGACTTTTAAACAAAGCTCTTAAAATCATCGGTGACTCTTCTGGCCACCCTGGGAAAGCCATGTTCCAGCTTCTTCCCTCTGGCAGAAGATATCGGTCACTGAGATGCAAGACATCTCGCTATGCTAACAGCTTCTTCCCACAGGCTGTTAGGTGCCTAAACAGAGCATTTTAATTTCTGCTTTTACCTGCTTTTAAACTGCTTTTACCCCTGTATTGTTTTGTTGATCGGTGCCACAGTGTCAGCTGTTTTTTTTTTTTATTGTTTTATGTTCAGTGTATGTGTGTTTTGTATTGCATTGTGTCGTGTTTTTGTTCTGTCGGTGCACACGGAGTGCCTTTCTTGCGTATGTATTCCAATGTGGTTTTTTTAACTGCACATGGCCAATAAATGAATCTTGAATCTTGAATCTTGTATAGTCATTGTTGTAATCAGTGGCATAGCCAGAAACTTTTTGAGGGGTGCGTCTGCAAAGGAATGTAAGGCTTATTATTGATTTTTTTCTGCCAAATCAAGCAAAGGTACATAGATTGACACAAATATTTTTAATGTTGTTTTTCAATTTTTCCCAAGGTAGGCCTAAGATACGATGTTGGATGGAAATATGGTAGCTTGGCCTTACTGGTGTTAGCACGTTAGCACCACGTTGTAAGAAGAGAAGAACGTAAAAAAGCCTAAGAGCTACGCGCAGGCTCTCGTTTTACACACAAAACTTTTGACACACCTCTTGCGCAAGGAGTGTCTCAAAAGAGATTCGTAAGTGTAATGTGGTTGTTCTAGCAGTACACCAGCAGATGGTGCTGTTGTAGCTGATTATTACACGCGAACAAAGCAAAACCTACTGTTGAGATACACTGCCTCAGCTGTTTGTTTGTTTTTTTTATTCATAATCCTGTCATTCACACCACTGTATGTATACATGGATCAATTATTTTCTGGATAGGGTATTACCAGCTTGGAGCTGAAGGACCCAGAGCTTGGATTCTTGCAGTACTGCTTTGAGTACTGCTGACTACCAGAATAAATTAACGTGGGCTACCCAGAGATTTTACCCATAGTATCTAAAACAGCTCAACCTCAGCTGACAGAGAATGTACAGCTTTCATATCAGTCGTATTTTGTGGGGATTTTAGTGTCCCTTGTCCTGAACTTTTTCTTCTTAAATCCTTCGGTTTGCTTTAAATCTACACTCTAGTGCAACAAACTCTGCTTGTTTGGCCCCCGCTCTATGATATTGTTGTGAGATCTGTCTTTCTTGTAAGTTCAGTGTGTGTGACGTGAGAGCAAGTGCTAGGTATGTTGAATTGGGAGAAATAATAAAAATAATAATAATAATTAAAAATATAAATCAATATAAACTCTCGTAGAGACAACCCATTACAAGGCAAGGCTTCAAGAAATAATAGAAAAATTAAAAATACATTCACAAAATAGACACATATCTTAAAAATAGACACACTGTTCACTGTCTTAACACAGTAGTAGATTTTCAGAAGACTGGTAGATTTGATTAGCATTCAGATTGTATTGTATGATAGTAGGGATGTGCATTTAAAGCAAAAGTACTATTCGATAATCGTGGGGTACTAATCATTAATATTCGAATATTCGACAATAACTGCCGCCAGACTGCCCCCAACACCCACCGCTGCGGAAACAGATATAGATCCACGATTTTTCTCTTTCTTTTTTATTTTGACAGTGGATGCAATTCACAGCACAACATTATAGAACCGTTTTCTGTCTTTAATCCCATTAAACAAACAGGATATTATATACAATACAAAAGGTGCGTGTGCGGACCGGGTTTTCCTTCATAAATCACCCAATAATACCGTCGTCACGTCAAACAATTAACAAAGTGCGGAGACTTCAAACAATAATTATATAAATGTTGAACATTTTACTAAACATACCTGAGAGACAGCATTGCTGACGTGAACATTTTTTAACATGCTCGTCCTCATAATCCGAAAAATAGTTCAAGCCTAATCCAAGTTTTTATTCAGAAAGATCAGCATGTCCACATGCACGGGATGAAGACGGGAACGAAGTCTGTTTACAATAAGTCCCGCCGTGGAAAACATCCTTTCCGACGCCACATGGAACTTTTTGACGACTGCTGCAGTAATTTCTCCATCGTGTCTTCTCCAGTTTGTTAATTTTCTACGACTTGGCATGTAGCCCGCCACTGTGTATCGTCAAATGGTACGCTGCCCCCGTGCGGAAGCCGCCAGTAATACCATTTTTTCCCCCCTCCAGATATGGTACACTATTCGATTTTTTTATGATTTAACGACTATTCGAATATTCGAAAATCGATGCCCATCCCTATATGATAGTCCCTTTGTTGAACTGCCGCATACGTCATTTTACTGACGTAGGCAGATGACGTGTCCTGTGACTCGACAGCTGTTAGTTTACAACTTAGATTTGTTTTTTATTTCCATTATCAACCCGACGGACCATACATAATCTATTAGCTACCGTGAGACACACATGCGCAGGTTTGCCTTATATCATAAACAGCTGAGGCAGCTGTATGTTTGGTTTGTTTGCGTGTAGTAAACAGCTACAACTGCACCATCTGCTGGTGTACTGCTCTTTTGAGACACTCCTGGCGCAAGAGGTGTGTCAAAAGTTTTCTGTGTAAAACGAGAGCCTGCGCGTAGCTCTTATGGCGTGTTCAGACCGGATCATACGTTCCGTCGGGTTTCAATGCAAAGTCTATGGTGACGCGCGTTGCAACATCACAACGCACGGACCTCTCGCCACGCACGGATGGACTGTTCAGTAGACATGCACGGACTTGGCGGGAAAGTCAAAGGGGAGGAGCAGGAGCGAAAAATCGACGCCCACAGGAGATTGATTATGCTCATCCTTTCCTTGTGACGTTCGTGCGACAACCAATCAGAGAGCCGCAAAGTGGTCACGGGGACATTAGCGGAGTGAGCGAGCAGACTGAAAATACTCATAAACAGCCAAAACAGGACCCACACCAGGCTTCACCAGAACTCAAACCAGGGTTGACAATGGGGGACTTTACTTTACTTCACTGTAATGCTGTCACCTTACATTGTGTGCACCATGTGCACTTGTATATTGTATATAGTAATTTAACTCTATTTTAAATTTAAATTTATTGCTTAGAAGTGTTTTTTTATTCTTTATTTTTATTATCTCTCTCTGACTGTTGCACTGAGCCAAAGCAATTTCTAAGTCTGTGACTTCCTGTTACTTACGTGGCAATAAAAATGATTCTGATTCTGTATGTGTTGTCATGCTCCTGTGACCTTATGCAACTGCTTCGAGTGTGTTCACCGATGCGGAAATACCGTTTAATAGTATGAAAAAACGTATGGCGCACCTCCGTGAACACATACTACTGTTCTATAAAGTCCGTGGAAAGACAAGTTGCAAAGCTGCATATTGGAGAAGATCTGTACACAAGAAGCCGCTAGCATAGCTCTGTTAGAGCCGGCCGGCTACTTCCGGTACTTCCGGCTCGCGTCAGGACGTTCTGGTGTGAAGTCCTCTGCGTCTGAAAACAAGAGAATGCGCGTCTGGGGCTTTAGCGTTTGCGGTCTGAATGCACCATTAGGCTTTTTTACGTTCTTCTCTTCTTACAACAATGTTATTTACACACAGATTGTTCTGTTACAGATACAAATGTCAAGTTACACACACACACAAATCTGGGTACACACGCACACAGTCCAAGTTACGCTTGCGAATTTGCCAAGGCAGGACTGCGTCAAAAGATCTGTGTGTAAAAAAAAAAAAAAAAGACGCACATACAAATCTATTTACACACGCACAAATATTTTTTCTACACACACACAAATCTGGATACAAACACAATAATCTTTTTACACACACACAAATCTGTTTACGTATGCACAAATATTATTGAAACAATAATAGCTCCATTTCCTACAAGGCGTTTTCTACATGGAGGACACTTGGAGAGGGCTCTGAACCCGAGCAGTGTTCAATTGTTGGACTTTTGTGCTAGTCACAGTTTATCCATCACGAACACCATGTTCGAGCACAAGGGTGTCCACCAGTACACGTGGCACCAGGACACCCTAGGCCGCAGGTCGATGATCAACTTTATTGTCCTTTCATCTTAACTTCGGCCACGTGTCTCAGACCCTCGGGTGAAGAGAGGGGCAGAGCTGTCAACCGATCACCACCTGGTTGTGAGTTGGATCCGCTGGCAGGGGAGGAAGCCGGTCAGACCTGGCAGACCCAAGCGTGTAGTGAGGGTCTGCTGGTAACGTCTCGCTGATCCCCCTGTCAAGTGGACTTTCAACTCACACCTCCGTGAGAGCTTCTCCCAGGTCCCGGGGGAGGAGGAGGACATCGAGTCTGAGTGGACCATGTTCTCCACCTCTATCGCTGATGCGGCAGCTCAAAGCTGTGGTCGCAAGGTCTCTGGTGCTGGTCCCAGCATCGGCAGTAAGGGATGCCGTCAGGCTGAAGGAGTCCTATTGAGCCATGATGGATGGGTGGAGAGCTGCTGACCTCGACTGGGGATATTGTCGGGCGGTGGAAGGAATACTTTGAGGTTCTCCTCAATCCCCCCATCACGTCCTCCGTTCCGAAGGCTGAGGATGTTGGGGTGGATACTTCCATCTCCCTTTCTGAGGTCACCAAGGTGGTTGCCAGCCTCCTTGGTGGCAAGGCGCCGGGTGTGGATGAGATCCGCCCTGACTATCTACAGTCACTGGATGATTGTGAGATTTCATAACACTTTGAAGCAACTTTTGTTAAAGTTAAACTCATCATTCTATCAATGTGCAGAAGCCAGTACTTTTCCCTTGTTTTGTCTATCTGAAGGCCAAGCTACAAGCACACCGTGGAAGCTGCTGATTGGAGGTCTCCATGCCTCCGCTCTGTATAATACACTTGCATTCTCTTGTATCTGTGCTCGTGTGCTTTGTTCGTGCTGTCTCTACCATCGACAATAAAACATGTCTTCTGTCGGAATTTAAGACGCGATCCCAGACTTTGTCATCTTCTTCATGATGTAGGACTGACATTACTCTGCAACATCGTGTGGCGATCGGAGGCGGTGCCAGTGGAGTGGCAGACCGGGGTGGTGGTCCCTCTCTACAAGAAGGGGGATCGGAGGGTGTGTTCCAATTATTGGGGGATCATACTCCTCAGCCTCCCCGGCAAGGTCTATTCCAAGGCACTGGAGAGGAGACTTCGACCGATGTTCAGATCTCTGATTCAGGTGTGATTTTCGTCCCGTTCGGAGTCCACAGGATTCCATCTCTGTTGTTTGCAGACAATGTTGTCCTGTTGGCTCCAACGAGCCAGGACCTGCAACATGCGCTGGGAGGGTTTGCAGCCGAGTGTGAAGCGTTTGGGATGAGAATCAGCACCTCCAAATCCAAGGCCATGGTGCTCGAACGGAAAAAGATGCCTTGCCCTCTCCAGGTGGGTGGAGCAGTCCTTCCTCATGTGGAGGAGTTGTACCGGACCGTCGTGGTAAAAAGGGAGCTGAGCAGAAAGGCAAAGCTCTCGATTTTACCGGTCAATCTTCGTTCCCTCCTTCACCTATGGTCATGAGGTTTGGGTAATGACCGAAAGAACGAGATTGCGGATACAAGCTGTCGAAATGAGCTTCCTCCGCAGAGTGGCTGGGCGCTCCCTTAGAGATAGGGTGAGGAGCTCGGTCACACGGGAGGAGCTCGGAGTAGAGCTGCTGCTTTTCCACGTCGAGAGGAACCAGTTGAGGTGGCTCGGGCATCTGTTCCGGATGCCTCCTGGACGCCTCCCTGGGGAGGTGTTCCGGGCACGTCCCACCGGGAGGAGGCCCCGGGGAAAACCCAGGACACGCTGGAGGGACTGAGTCTCTCAGCTGGCTTGGTAACGCCTTGGTGTCACCCTGAACGAGCTGGAAGTCTAGGAAAGTCTGGGTGTCTCTGCTTAGACTGCTGCCCCCGTGACCCGGCAACGGATGAAACGGAAGAAAATGGATGGATTATTAATATTCAAATATATAAAACTAATTATTAATATTTTGACCAAAAAAGGCTCGTAATATCTCAGAGTATAAAAAAAAAGTTATAGTGGCTATTGTTTGGTCTACCAGTAGGCAGTGCCTCTAGGTAATCAATGCTGATTTTAGAAGAAACTCTGTCAACCCCAGTTCTTTTAACTAGATCTGATACTTATAATCCTATTTTAAGTATTTTAGTCCAAGAAATGAAAGGGGATAGATCAAGATACTCTACTCCCCTTCACAACTGTGCTTGTGGTGTGGCAGCGGTGGAGATCCTGGCTGACATCATCCAGAACAGCACTCTGGGGGAGGCGGAGATCGAGCGGGAGAGGGGTGTGATCCTGCGGGAGATGCAGGAGGTGGAGACCAACCTACAGGAGGTGGTGTTCGACTACCTCCACGCCACGGCCTACCAGACCACCGCGTTGGGACGGACCATCCTGGGCCCTTCTGATAACATCAAGTGAGGGCACACATCATGTTTGCACCCCTGCCCCTTTTGTTTATGCAAGCTTTTTTCTAACTTGTTATACTATGATGAATCTTCAGACTTTGGTGTTATTGACAGAGCAGTTTTAGCCCCTCACCTGATGCCTTGAATATTTATACTCTGTCTTAAGTTTGAGGAATTGTTCCATTCACATTGTTATTTTTTTGTTCAAATGTATTAGTTTTCTCCTTTTTTTAACAAGCAACAAGTTGGCACACATAGTGGGGCACATTACAATATTACAATACAACAAAACAATTTTACAACGTCTCAATTAGTTAAGATTTCAAAACTGTTTGATTTGGGCGGAACGGCGGCTAAGTGGATAGGACTCTTGCTTCTCAGCCAGAAGGTCCTGGGTTCGAATCCTGATCAGAACAGGGCCTTTCTGAGTGGAGTTTGCATGTTTTCCCTGTGAGTGTTGGTTTCCTCTGGGTGCTCCGGTTTCCCCTACCACTTAAAAGACCTATTGTTTCTGCTGCAGTTGAAACATGTAAGACATAGACCTGACTAAAACGATACATTGTACTTTTTAGTTGGACACTGAAGCAATAAATCTCAATTGAGATGCCAATTGATACCACTTGACATTGGGGACGTCCAAGCCTCCTTTTGAGCTAGGAAGCTGCAACCTTGACATTTTGAGCCTTGCTCCAAATAAAGATACTTAGCCAACTGTCAAGTAGTTTCAGTACCTTGTTTGACAACAATAAAGGAATCATCTGTAGGGGATGCAATAATCTGGGTAGCGCGTTCATTTTGATGACAGACTGACTAGCAGCAAGAGAAGGTTGGACTCCATCTCTGCAATCTTATTTATATTGTCTAGAAGAGGTGTAAAATTGGCACATTATGTTATTTCTAACTGCTGTATTTGTGTGCACTTGTGCGTTTGTATTTATGTGTGTAGAACTATAAACCGAGGCGACCTGGTGGAGTACATCACCACTCACTACAAAGGCCCCAGGATTGTCCTGGCTGCAGCCGGAGGTCTGTGCAGCGTCACCACTGCTCTCATTATATCATGTTTAACCTAATTGTATAAAAAAAAATTATCTCAGGAAAACAGCCACATGGTTTACTTGATTATAAACTCAAAACAGACACTCAAAACAGAAATAATAGATTAGAATAGAACTTTATTGTCTGTTTCAAGATAAAAAGATCATCTTGTAAAATGCCTCTCAAATGCTTACATATTTGCCATGTAATTTATGTATTATTTATTTATTTATTTGAGCATCTGTTAAAGAACATGCACAATATTCAACTTGCAAGAGTTGGCTAATTGCAAAAAAATAATGGACATTTGAAATAATTGGCATCGTCCACAGAGCACATTATAATTATAATATCCATGACCCCTGTCTTCTCCTCAGTGCTTGAGTGAAATGCCTCTGTGTTTCAGGAGTGTCCCACAGTGAACTCATAGACTTGGCCAAGTATCACTTTGGGAAACTCCCGGGTCGATATGTGGGAGACGCCCCTGCTCTGCCGGAGTGCACCTTCACCGGCAGCGAGGTGTGCCCCTTTAACAACTCCATCCATGTATATGGATTGAGAACGACAGAGAAGTGAAAGGGAATATAAGGTGGTATGAATGTTTTCTTGAATGGGCAGAAGCTAGAAGAAGTGGATGTGTTTAACCCTTGTGCTACCCTCAGGTCAAAATGACCTGCCACAGTGATTAAAAGTAGTCCCAGGTCTGGTCAAGTTAAGAAAAATCATCAAAATTCAGCTCCAAAACTATCTTTTGGGTATTTTCTAATCCCTGCGGTGGGTCGATTTAATCCGAGGATAGTTTAAGGGTCAAGTTTTTGGGTTCAAATGAAAGTGGAGATGGAAGCTGTGTCAGGGTGAAAATGTGTTTGTATGAAAAGGTGGTTGTGCCGACTGTTGTATGGTGCAGAAACATGGGGAATGAGAGAAAGTAAAAGGAAGAAATTGAATGTGTTTGAAATTAAATACTTGAAGTATGATAGGTGTGAATAGCTGTAACAGTTACGGAGCGAACAAGTGTGTTAGGTCACCTGGTTGGTAAACCAGATGCATGTGTACCGAGATGGTATGGGCATATGCCATGGATCTATGGCATATGCAGAGAATGAATGAAGGAGGCGGATTGTGGTATACCTGAAGACCTCAATCACTGTCTTCGAGGGTTCAGCTCACAGGTTATTACCACTGCACCAAGACACCAGCCGGTCTACTTCCCTCCTGTAAGTAGACTCATCGTTGTCAGATATACGTCCATTGAGGGTGGTGTCATCCGCATACTTGATCAGCTTCACAGACCAGACCTTCTGTAGTGTATATTGTGACCTTCAGACCTTCTGTTGTGTTTTGTGTGTCCTTCAGATCATCAATAGTGTATTGTGTGTCCTTCAGACCTTCTTCAATGTATTGTGTGTCCTTCAAACCTTATATATTGTGTTGTGTGTCCTTCAGACCTTAGTGTATTGTGTGTCCTTCAGATCCGGGTACGGGATGATAAGATGCCACTGGCTCACATCGCTCTGGCTGTGGAGGCGGTGGGTTGGTCTCACCCCGACACCATTCCCCTCATGGTAGCCAACACGCTTATCGGCAACTGGGACCGTTCCTTTGGAGGAGGAGTGGTGTGTATTTGTCTTGTGGCTCATTATTATTATAGCACGCTTTTAAATCTATTGATCTCAAAGATGTAATGTAAGAGCCCGCAAACGTGTGGATTTGTTCCGCCTTATCACTCTGCACTTTACTTTTACGGTTAATGTGGTCCGCTCAGCAGTGTTGTGCCAGTTCACAACTTTTCTGAACTAGTTCAAGTTCAGTTCATACATGCTCAAAGTAAACAGTTCACGTTCAAAGTTCACAATTTTTATTGTAAACTAGTTCAAAGTTCAGTTCATTTTACTTTTTGCGTGAGATATTCAAATAAATACTTTTTTTCACTATGAGCTAGAAATCACTATATGTGGTATATATACAGTATGTATATATAATCTATAATCCTAAACACTGCACAGGATGTTTTGACTCCAAAACAGACAAGATTTACATGGGTTTCAATGGGAACTGAGTTGTCCCATCTCTGCTCATAAGTACTACAAATTGTAATGCGCTGCAGTGCGTGTGTCTATACTTTATGTCAAATGTAAACGGCCTTGTGTCACTGACTTACCCCTGTGTATTCATCACGGCACATGTGAGTCCAACAACCAATGAATAGCACTAGCATACAGCGCCGCACCGCAAGTAGAAACACGGAGTTGGGGTGCGTTCACAGACGGTGGAAACCGTAGGAATTTTTAGTTTTCGGCGGAAAAAGTGCAGAGAATAGAGAAGGAAGGAACTTTCCCTTGTTGCATTTCAAAAGAGAAAACGAATATCACTCAGTTTTCAATGGAAAACAAATCGTCTGCCGTTCATGACACATAATATGAACTAATTCACGTTCAAGTTCTTTATTAAAAAATGTGTTGCGTTCAGTTCAACGTTGACAAAACAATGAGCGTGTTCAATGAACCCGTTCTTTTGAACTTGTTCACGCACAACACTGCCGGCGCACATTTCATACTGGGGATAACTCTAAATGCTTTACAAAACAAGAAGGGGAACATTATAATAAATCATAAACGGTAACAAAATAATTAATGTTTCTAATTTAAATGTGTTTTGTTCCTGTGCTTGTTTTCAGAACCTGTCCAGCCAGCTGGCTCAGATGTCCTGTCAGGGAAACCTGTGCCACAGCTTCCAGTCCTTCAACACCTGCTACACCGACACAGGCCTATGGGGGCTCTACATGGTGTGTGAGCCGGGGACCATTGCCGACATGATGCACTACACTCAGATGGAATGGTGAGTCCAAGAATCCTCCTAAGGGCTGAGGAAAGCTGTTTGTGTTCACATTGAAGTCTATGGGTCAAGGCCATAAACTTATCTCAAAGACAGGAGTTTTGTTAAGACTTATGGGGTGTTCAGACCGCCGATGCTTGAACGCAATTTCCACGTACACTGGACGCTCATTCTCTAAATTTCAGACGCTAAGGGTATTCAGACTAGAGGTCCTGGCATGAGGTGGCGCCCAGCAGAAGTGGCGGAAGGGCTTTGATGCTAGCAGAGTTAAGCTAGCGGCTTTTTTGTTCTTCTCCACAATTTCAGCTCTGCAGCGTCTCTGTGTCAAGGACCTTCTAGAGACTTTTATTTATATATATATATTGTAGGGGTTATTGAAGTTGATATCACACATAAATTAAGTTACTTATTTGATATCGGAAAATTGGGTCGAATCAATCTTGTAGTAAATACAATAATTGATAATAGCTTTATTTTGAGGGAACCAGTGAATAAATCACAACGTGTAATGGATAACGTGCACGTATGACGTCACGTTATCTATTAACTCATTGCCTGCCAGCCTATTTCAGAACAGGTACTCCCATATTGCCAGCAGTTTCTGATGATTTCTATTGATTTTTCAAGACCCACACAATATTTTGTACAATGACTGTCTGAAATTCGAACCCAGATTCTGAAAGAATGGACTGTCTACATTCATCAGAAAAAAGATGAAAGTAGACATTTTTATTTCAAGCTTGTTTCGTTCCCCTGCAATCCCCCAGTCAAGTAGAGGGAAGTTTTACTGAAATCACCAGTCTCAGACAAAAAGCTGAGAAAACGTTGCTTATGTGAAAATGACCACACATGCAGAAAAGTGACTTTGACAAAAATGTTTTACTTAATTTTTTTTAAACTTGTGAACATTGTTCCCTCCAATAAAACAACAAAAACAAAACATAAAAGGGCTTTTAATTGAAAAATAATGTTTTAGAGTATACAAGTTCACAAAAAAAGACAACAAATTAGAAATGACAGTAAACGCTATATACAAAGGGGGTGGGGTGTGTGCGTGCGTACGTGTGTGTGTGTGTTCACACAGTGTAGTTTTGTTTGGTGTGGTAGGCGGTAAAGCCCTCACCTGGATGTAACGGGACACGACAGGACTTGCACCACAGCCTATGCATCAGGGGAGCACTCTCTGCAGCTTGCAGATGGGAGCCATTCTGAAGAAGAATCCAGGTCTGGCTCTGAGAGTCCTTCAGAACTGCTCTCGGCGCGTCTCGACAAAACACGGCCTCTCCATCCAGCTGCGGGCTGAGCGCTGCATGCACAGTAGCACCAGTAGCGCACTTTTCTGCAGCATTTTTGGGCTGCTGTGGCTCCCCCCTCTCCACTATCAGCTGAACAAACGCTCTTCTTGGAACTACCAACTAATCAGCACAAATATCACTTTCAGACAAAGATGGTTTTGTAGATTTTATGCAGTATATACAATACAGATTAGATATTAAATATGCATATTGTCAAGAATAACATGAAGAAAACGCTGATTACAAGACACGTGGCCTGTGCTTAGCACCTTTTATGACTCACACACCCAGCACACGCTGCCGTGTGCTGGGCCCCGGGCAGCACAGAACGGGACAGGAACAGACTGAACAAGCTGGTCAGGAGGGCCAGCTCCACTCTGGGCTGCTCCCTGGACTCTGTGGAGGAGGTGAGGGACAGGAGGGTGCTAGCCAAAGCCACCTCCATCATGAAAAATACCTCCCACCCACTGCACAGGACTGTAGAGGAGCTGAGGAGCTCCTTCAGTGGAAAACTGAGACACCCTCAGTGTAAGAAGGAGCGCTACCGCAGGGCCTTTATCCCCACCGCTGTCAGACTGTACAATAACTCACTTTAAGTCACTGTATAAGACTGAAAAAAAACCTGCACTACTACTGACACTATATCTGATTGCCACTTTAAATTGCCACTTTTATTGTACATATACAGTGTATATACAAAGTATTCGACCCCCTTGAACCTTTCAACATTTCGCCACATTTCAGGCTTCAAACATAAAGATATAAAAATTAAATTTTTTGTCAAGAATCAACAACAAGTGGGACACAATCGTGAAGTGGAACGAAATGTATTGGATAATTTGAACTTTTTTAACAAAGAAAAAACTGAAAAGTGGGGCGTGCAATATTATTCGGCCCCCTTGCGCTAATACTTTGTAGCGCCACCTTTTGCTGCAATTACAGCTGCAAGTCGCTTGGGGTATGTCTATCAGTTTTGCACATCGAGAGACTGGAATTCTTGCCCAAAACAGCTCAAGCTCAGTGAGGTTGGATGGAGAGCGTTTGGGAACAGCAGTCTTCAGCTCTTTCCACAGATTCTCGATTGGATTCAGGTCTGGACTTTGACTTGGCCATTCTAACACCTGGATACGTCTATTTGTGAACCATTCCATTGTAGATTTGGCTTTATGTTTTGGATCATTGTCCTGTTGGAAGATAAATCTCCGTCCCAGTCTCAGGTCTTTTGCAGACTCCAACAGGTTTTCTTCCAGAATGGTCCTGTATTTGGCTCCATCCATCTTCCCATCAATTTTAGCCATCTTCCCTGTCCCTGCTGAAGAAAAGCAGGCCCAAACCATGATGCTGCCACCACCATGTTTGACAGTGGGGATGGTGTGTTCAGGGTGATGAGCTGTGTTGCTTTTACGCCAAACATATCGTTTTGCATTGTGGCCAAAACGTTTGATTTTGGTTTCATCTGACCAGAGCACCTTCTTCCACATTTTCGGTGTGTCTCCCAGGTGGCTTGTGGCAAACTTTAAACAAGACTTTTTATGGATATCTTTGAGAAATGGCTTTCTTCTTGCCACTCTTCCATAAAGGCCAGATTTGTGCAGTGCACGACTGATTGTTGTCCTATGGACAAACTCTCCCACCTCAGCTGTAGTTATCTGCAGTTCTTCCAGAGTAATCATGGGCCTCTTGGCTGCATCTCTGATCAGTCTTCTCCTTGTTTGAGATGAAAGTTTGGAGGGACGGCCGGGTCTTGGTAGATTTGCAGTGGTCTGATACTCCTTCCATTTCAATATAACTGCTTGCACAGTGCTCCTTGAGATGTTTAAAGCTTGGGAAATCTTTTTGTATCCAAATCCGGCTTTAAACTTCTCCACAACAGTATCTCCGACCTTCCTGGTGTGTTCCTTTGTCTTCATGGTTCTCTTTGTGCTTTAAACAGAACCCTGAGACTATCAAAGGGCAGGTGCATTTATACGGAGACTTGATTACACACAGGTGCATTCTATTTATCATCATCAGTCATTTAGGACAACATTGGATCATTCAAAGATCCTCATTGAACTTCTGGAGTGAGTTTGCTGCACTGAAAGTAAAGGGGCCAAATAATTTTGCACGCCCCACTTTTCAGTTTTTTATTTGTTAAAAAAGTTTTAATTATCCAATAAATTTCGTTCCACTTCACGATTGTGTCCCACTTGTTGTTGATTCATGACAAAAAATTTAAATTTTATATCTTTATGTTTGAAGCCTGAAATGTGGCAAAATGTTGAAAGGTTCAAGGGGGCCAAATACTTTCGCAAGGCACTGTAATATATCAATAGGGGAATTCTCCGTTATCATGGTTGGGGTAACAGTAGCGGCCAGAGTTATTCTCAAACATTGGAAAGCACCAAACGTCCCACAAATTAAGGAATGGGCAAATATGAAAAAAAAAAGGCCTCATGAGTGCATGTTGAATAGGCTAAAGAATAGGGGCAGAGATACATACAGTCTGGGACACATTCTGGTCATACATTATGTCACAGGTTTAAAAGTGTCTGTTAAGGGGGTGTGATCAATAAAAAGCAGAAGGGGTAAAAAGGGGATAAATTTATAACATATTTACAAAAAGATCCAATTAAAAGATGATAAAAGCCCAGAGTCGCTCGTCCGTCCCCACTGGCCTCCGCTCTTCTCTGTCCCGGGACCGGGCCGCAGTCCCGCCAGCCACTCGCCGACCACGGGTTGCCACTGGGCACCCGCGGGGGAGAGCCGGCACATCCCGGTCATCAGTGGGCCTAGCCCGGGTGCGCACGCGCCTTCATGCGCTTTCAATGCGCGCCCCATTCACCGGTGCCGCTCTCCCCGCTGGCCTCAGTCCCCCGTGGTCTCTGGCTGGCGGCGTTCGTCGCTAAAAATGTACACTTTTTGGCATTTATCAATCTGGACGTGAGCGTACAATATATACACCAAGTCAGGAGGTGGTGTAAATGTGTACGCTCATTTCCACCTTCATTACAACACACCAAAACACGCATGAAATACAAGATTAGGACAACAATAAACATAATCCCACTCTGGCAAAATTATAAACTGCGTTTTCATTGAGCATAAAGTTTCAAAATTTGAATTTGCGCATCTGAAAAACACTCTCTAACATTTCATCTAAACATTTCTAATACATCACAGTTCATGATGCGTTCATGATGAGGACCCTATTCTGTTTCTTCGTTTTTAAATCTGACTTGTGTGTGTATTGTTTTCATCTGTATGTTTTTTTATTTTTAATGTGAAGCGCTTTGTGATCCTGCTCTGTGAAGGCGCTATAAAAATACACCAGGCTTACTTACTTATGGCGCGTTCAGACCGGATCATGCGTTGCGTTCGCGTTTCAATGCAAAGTCTATGGTGACGCGTGTTGCAGCATCACAACGCACGGACCTCTCGGCACGCACGGACGGACTGTTCAGTAGACACGCACGGACTTGGCGGGAAAGTCAAAGGGGAGGAGCAGGAGCGAAAAATTGAAAAAAATTGGAGATGGATTCTGCTCATCCTTTCCTTGGGATGTTCGTGCGACAACCAATCAGAGAGAAGCAAAGTGGTCACGGGGACATTAGCGGACTGAGCGAGCAGACTGAAAATACTTGTAAACAGCCAAAACAGGACCCACACCAGGCTTCTCCAGAACTCAAACCAGGGTTGACAATGGGGGACTGTGTGCTTGTGAAAATATGCGTTGTCATGCTCCCGTGACCTTATGCAACTGCTTCGAGTGTGTTCACCGATGCGGAAATACCGTTTAATAATATGAAAAAGCGTATGCCGCACCTCCGTGAACACATACTGCTGTTATATAAAGCCCCTGGAAAGTCTCTGTTCAAAGACACGCTGCAAAGCTGCATATTGGAGAAGATCTGTACACAAGAAGCCGCTAGCATAGCTCTGTTAGCATCAGAGCCGGCCGGCTACTTCCGGTACTTCCAGTTTGCGTCAGGACGTTCTGGTGTGAAGTCCTCTGCGTCTGGTGAGCGGGGCTCCAGCGTTTGAGCGTTTGCGGTCTGAATACACCTTTAATGTGTGACCATCTATTTCTTCGTATCTGTGGCAGACCCTGCGTAATTACGCATGGCTATTTGTTTTGTCTCATTCACCTCTGGCAAAGCAACATATGTTTTCATTAGTTTTGCGCATACGCAGCGATGGCAGAGAAAAGCGCTTTTTATTGTGCGAACGGGCTGTGTAGAAGGTGCCACAGAGGTCCCACAGTGAGACTCATACTAGGGATGTAAGTAAGTAAGTAAGTAAGTAATCTTTATTTATATACCGCCTTTCACAGACCAGAGTCACAAAGCGGTTTACAATTGTTAATTATGGGCATTTGTCTCTCACTCCACACAGAGATGGGAGGGGCCAGTACAGGAGGCGCATGCCAGAACTATTGTACATATTTTTAGTGGTAGGGGAAACCGGAGTACCCGGAGGAAACCTACGCAGACACGGGGAGAACATGCAAACTCCACTCAGAAAGGCCCTGGTCCGGCCGGGATTCGAACCCAGGACCTTCTTGCTGAGAGGCGAGAGTGCTATCCACTCAGCCACCGTGCCGCCCACGGCATGTAAATAACTATGAATTTTCATGACCGACCACCGAGCCTCATTAACCGGTTGAAACCGGTTAACCGCGTAGTTAAAAATATTCCACGTTCTTTGAAATAACAGCCATTTAGAGCCGCGTACTTTTCATAAGTGCAGCTCTGCGTTCTACTTGATCAGAACCGAGACAGCGGCGCCAAAACCCGCAACAACTTTGGTACCTTTGCGCACAGAGAACTGCTTTTTTAATCTTTCCATACTTCTGCTAAAAATTGTTAACCAGCAGCACAGCACACAACGGCTCGTTCACATGGTCAGAGCAGCGAGTGACGAGCCGCGTCTCGCAGATCTCCGCTAAAGTTTAAATAAAGTGATGTGTGTGGAGCTGATCTAATGCCAAGGACCAGCAGCACAAACATGTTCCCATGTGATTTGACTGGAGCCGCGTATTTGGATACTTTGGGCTGTGTGACACAGAGGAGCGCGACAGACCGGTATGTGTGTGTAAATGTAAGCTCCAATGTAGTTCTAACCCGCGCTAGTGTGGAACTTTGGCGGACAGAGGTGGAGAGATGATGCGTGTGGATGTTACGTATCATTGGAGGGGGGAAAGTGTGTGTGTGTGCACACGGCATGAGAGTCGGCCCGGAGTTTACTGATACATTGGCGCACACAGCTAGAGACAGACCCGCTCGCCACACCGTGCAAATAGGGCTTAAAATAACGTTGTTAAGAGACCTCCTCGTCCCCCTTTTCTTTTTTTTAACCGACAGCTTTGACCTGTTAACGCTGTGACGGTCAACCACCGGTTAAATGGTCACCGATTTACATCCCTAACTCATACGGATCCTTTCTCTCTCATCGCTCCATTGCATTCATAAAAAGATGTCGCTGACGCTTCACCCAGATGAGTCACCGCTGAGATATTAATATTCATTCATTCATTTCTAAAGAGATGAGTGCAACCAAGGAATTGTTTTCCGTATGGACGTCATGGGTCGAGGCAACGTGTTGTTTGTTATATTTGCAACAGCTGAGGCAGCAGCTGCAGAGTGACTGACAGTGCATCTGACCAATCAGAATTGACGTTCGCCGACGTCAGATTGTTTTGGCGGCCCGGCTAGTGGAGGGAAGTCGGCCTTTACTATGGGTCAGAACTATATAGGGAATGAATGGCAGCGCTACCACCGAGGCGTTTTTGACGCTTGTCGTGTGAAAGCCCGAGAGCCGCACGGAACCAGCCAAAGAGCCGCATGTGGCTCACGAGCCGCTGGTTGGCCACCCCTGGTCTAGACAATAGGGAAAAAACGCTCTATATATAATTTAGAGGGTTTTTCTTTTTTTGACAAAATAATACAATTAAACTCTATATAAACTCAGTGCGTGTCACTAACAGGCCTTGTCAAGCTTCCAACTAGACTTGCTGGCCGGCTTCCATGAGCTGTCGTGAAAACGGGCCGTTTTCTGAATATTTCTAGGCATGACTTTCATAAATACGCTGGTTTTCACCGCTGCATTTATCAACAGCCGCGTATGCGTATGCTCAGATCTGTGCGTATCTCACACGTTCATAAATCCCTCGTTCAGTCTGGCGTAAATGAAATATACATAAAAAATATACACTGTTTTCTGCGCAACTTTCATAAATGAGGGTCAAAAGGAGAAAACATAATATGATCTCAACCACTCAATTCCAATCATTATTTTTGTGTTTATATATTTTCTGTTGCCTTGTATAATGGCCCCCAGCCATGTCTGTCTGAAAGTATACATATGTATAATTGCCATATATTCATAATGAGTGTCAACTGTGTTTTTTAATGTACCAAGAAAATAAAAACTTCAATAAAAACTTTTAATTACAAAAAAAAGAAACCATGTCAGTCCGGGCCGGGCTGGGGAGCCACCCCCTTGGGGAAGGGCCGGGCTCGGGCACCGATAATAGGCCTGTGCAGTCTTCTCAGGAAGAAAGTCTGCTCTGACCTTTCTTATAGATAGCATTGGCCTGAACTGACCAATCCAGTCTGTGGTCCAGGTGGATTCCCAGGTATTTGTAGGATTGAACCACTCTGTTGATGGGAAGGGCTCCTGTGAAAGTCAAATGATCATTTCCTTGGTCTTGGTCATTGAGAATAAGACCATTTCTCACACTCCATGCCGCAAATGGCGAAATGGCTCGCTCTCTGCCAAAATAATTTCCAAGTGGTAACTTTTGTTACTTACTTTGCAATAAAAATGATTCTGATTCTGAGAAGGCAGCCACCACCTCCCTGTACTCTGCTTTATCTCCCCCCTTCACACATGCCACAACAGCGTTATTGTCCGAGTATTTTTGTACACGGTATGTAGCGGAGTTGTGTGCAAAGTCTGCAATGTAAATTGTGAAGAGGAAGTGAGCAGAACTTGGCTCCCCTCCTCTTCACAATTCCCAGACACGCTCTTCCCTAACCTGACACTGTGAGGTAACAGTGAGGTAACTGTAAATCCAATTTGTAAACATGGAATAAACTCCAATTTCTCCCTCAGTAAGAGAGGTTGGATACTGTTAAATGCACTGGAGAAGTTGAAGAACATCAGCCTCACTTAGCCTCCAGGGCCATCCAGGAAAGACACGGATCGATGGAGCATGTAGAGGACCGCGTCATCCACTCCCATGTTCTCCTGATAGGCAAACTGCAGGGGGTCAAGAGCCTGCTCCACCTGTGGCATGAGCAGTGGGAGTACTATCTTCTCAAAAGTCTTCCTTATGACATATTTTAGGTCCACTGGTCTGTAGTCCTCGCATGTGTATCTGAATGATGATGAGTCAGCTAGTGGTTTACTAGTGACACACGTCACTAGTATGTAACATTGACCACATTTTCATTTGAAAAATTAACTCCCCTTGTCCTATCCTCAGGTGAAATTGACCCACCACAGTGATTAAAAAATAACCAAAATAGTTTTTTCCTTCTACTTTTATTCACTGTGGTGGGTCAAGTTTTTTTTTTCTCTTCCATCCATCCATTTTCTTCCGCTTAATCCACGGGGGCAGCAGTCTAAGCAGAGACGCCCAGACTTCCCTATCCACACACAGCTCCAGCTCGTCCGGCCAGCTGAGAGACATAGTCCCTCCAACGTGTCCTGGGGCCTCCTCCCTCCTCCCTCTCTTGTTACTTTTATATACTGTACTTGGCAGCCTGCAAGGCCAGTGATTTCACCATGTTTTGTTTGACATCAGCCAAGGGGACAGAGTGATTGAAATAAGTGTATTTACTTCAGGATGTCCCTGTGCACCAGCGTGACGGAAGCTGAAGTGGCCAGGTCCAAGAACCTGCTGAAGACCAACATGCTGCTGCACCTGGACGGTGAGAGCATCTGCTTCTGTGTCCCCCAGACTGTAACCTCAGACAGATACTGTCCTTTTGTATCCCTGTGTCCCTCTTTCCTGTTTCACTGTGTCCTTTGTCCAGGCTCCACCCCAATTTGTGAGGACATCGGCCGACAGATGCTCTGCTACAGCCGCAGGATCCCTTTGCACGAGCTAGAGGCCCGCATTGATGTGAGTTTAGCACCACATTAATAGTAAAGATCTCACATGAGTCATCTTGAAATGAAGCGCAAAGATCAAGTCTGAATGGAAATCCCAGGCTCCCCACAGCAGGTCCCACCTGACCCCTTACTTACAGCACCAGGTCCCTCAGTCTCCCTCATGCACACTGGTCGTCTGCTCTCAGGACCATGTGGACTCCCTCTCCAAATTCTTAAACACTGAACAGTCGTAGCTAAAATGAATGCAGTAGCTGAAGCAGATGTCACAGGAATAAGGCTCAGGTTCCGGCGTGTCTTTTAGCGAGACACTTCACCCACAGCTCAACAGTATCATTGCCTCTGCTTTATCACTGCACTGCTACATGTCTGTTGTGTGTACTTGGTGAACTTACATATATATACACACACACATACATATATAGTGTTCTAAAGTGTATATATGTTCTGAGATTTGAAGATCTGAAGAGCAAATCTCTTCTTCTTCCGCCTTCGTCGAGCAAAGACGTGTCTCAGACCGCTCCTGCTTCTGACTGCTTGCTATCTCCTGTTTTTGTCTTTTTCCTGGGGTTTTGCCACAGACAACTTTAACAAGAATGGAAATGATTAACTGGTCCCTCAACGCAATTGATTCTATCTTTTCAACACGTAAGCGAGGGTCTGGAGAGCCCGTGTGCCCGGACGGGACTTCACCAGCTGGAACAAGTTTCAGCCCCTCTGTCTGTCGACCCTGTCTATTGAAGATTCGGAAGACGTATATATCTTTGGCATTTTGGTGGTGGGGATCCGCCTGTTTGGGTTTGGAGCGGTCCTCTTCTACCGCAAATTCGGAGGCATGGCAGTTTGCAAGATTCACGAGCTGCTGACCAACAAAATTGATGGGATGTACAAGGAGCTACACTCTCGTGGTTGAGAGTGCCGTGTCTGGACAAAGGAGAGTTGTGTTGGTGGAACAGTTGATAAAAGACCTCGCAGCTCGTTCACTCGAAGGGAATAAAACATTGGAGATGAGATTGAATGACATTGTGTGTCAGGCTTGAACTCTCTGACCCGGCTTGGATTTGCCCCTGTGTACGGAGGTCTGAGGGCGCCGCAATTCGGTTTAATTGGATTTAATAGAATATCTGCCTGCTTTTGACTGCTACATTGCATATAATATTGTCCCTCTCAAGCGATGTGTTTTTCTCCTGCTGTGTCTTCTCTCCACTCTTATCTCACATTCCTCTGCCAAGGCCATAAATCAAGGTCCCCATCTACTTTTATTTATTTATTTATTTATTAAAGGGACTGTGCATATTAAAATACATTATGCATGTAAATATGCCAGAATTAGCCAAAAGGCTATTTTTCATCTGTAGTTAAGTGTTGTTAAGTGTCCTCCTGAAGGGAATAAAATTAAACATATCACAAACATATACAACAACTCACACTATTCAGTCTCCAGCACGGATAGCCCTATAGCCCTAATAGTAGTTAGGGCTTCAAAAGTAGTTAGCTCGAAGGACATTACACAACCGTTGAATTTGCAACAGCGATCAGGCAATCAAACGGTTCAAACACAAGAAATGCAAACATAAACACATTGTAGTTGGTCCATAAGGGGCGGATGACTGCAGATGTCCATAAATGCGAATAAATATCCATAAATGTGACTTCCTGTTCCTTACAATGGCAATAAAAATAATGATGATTCTCCTGAAAAGGCACCTCACCTCACCACAACACATCATACAAGGCTCTTTCTCCTGATTATGGTTAAAAACCTGTCCTCTCCTCAGGCCATCGACGCCACAACCATCAAAGACGTTTGTACCAAATACATCTACAACAAGGCTCCAGCCATCGCTGCAGTCGGTGAGTGGACCAATATACACACACTTGTATTTATGAAATGTAAACTACATCTATACAGTGAGGTTTATGAATGGTGAGGCACAGACCTTTTTAGCCCGATTTAAGAAACAATAACAAAAAAAGACAAAGACATGTTAAATAGGACTACATTATTTTATTCTGAGGCTTCCTTCCCGGCTAGCATTGTTTTTGCACGGTCCACAATCACAACTCAGAATTGCATCAAACACATGAGCAACACATTTATCACAAGAGGGTACAAGTGATGTGCAAAGATCAAATTAAGTTAATTTAATGGTTTTGTTAGGTCGCCGACTATAACTTTACAATTAATGGTGTCTCAGATTACTACGTTATGAGTCATAGGACAAAATCAAATATACTCACACAAACAGCCTTATAATCACACAATATTATATTTTATTGGCTAAAATTGTAATCACCTTGTAAGGACATTTTGCAAATACAATAATTTGAATTATCAAATCGTAAAGGACAGCCATTACACACACAGAATTTGCTAAATAAAAACTAATTTATTTTATTACATTATTTTCTTCACAGGACTTAAAGGAATAGTTCACCGTTTTTACATACTGACATATGTTCTTACCTTACCTTAGACTAGTTAATACGTACCTGTCTGGTCTTAGTCCGTGCGCTCTGTCATGCAAACGGAGCAAAAACGGGAGCACAAACGCAGCCTCCTCAGATAACTACGCCTTACAATATAGTACCCGTTTTATCCGCTGAGAAAATCGACTGTTACATTTCTGTGTTACTATACTTTGCAGTGTAACACGTCACGTAACTATATACATTTAATAGGGAACACTTGGAAGAGTTTGGTAGCTTCTAGCGGGAGCTACCTTTTGGTCCTACACAGTATACAGAGGAGGCTGCGTTTGTGCTCCCGTTTTTGCTCCGTTTGCATGACAGAGCGCACGGACTAAGACCAGACAGGTACGTATTAACTAGTCTAAGGTAAGGTAAGACCATATGTCAGTATGTAAAAACGGTGAACTATTCCTTTAAGGCCAGGCGTAAAGTGGATTTTAATAGCATAAATCACATATGGGACATGGAGAGATTAAAGACCTAGGATTTGCTCCATCCAATGTCTGTATTTGAAACTAGCAATTGTGCAAGGGCTGAAGCTGTTGCAGGGACTAGTCAGTCAAATTACACTACTACACGATGTTTAGGGTCCAGTCGTGGGGGTGGTTTTAGTGCAGTTTTTGGGTTCGGCCTTTGGTAATGTATTGAATAACGCGTACCAAGGACCAAGACCAGGGTTCAGACTGAGTCCTAGTGATTGAGGTAGCCCCCACATGATCCTAAACCGGTTAGAACCTATTGGGCCTCATTCACCAATATCTTCTTAACGACTGGAGAAGAAATTTAAGAAGATTCTTAAGTAGATTTCTAAGAAGACCCTACGTGGGATTCATCAACGCGCTCGTAAGCCGCTGAATTGTTTGCAGCTGTTCTCTTAGATTGATGAATGCCAACTCTTCGTAAGTTGAGCGCGCGTGCCCGGTGCTTCATTAGCATAGGTACTTTGCATAGGTAACCGCCCATTAATGCCCATAAAAGGGACTGCAGGGCCGTGTGCAGACGCCAGAGAAAACAGCAACATGCTAACGCAAAGAGTTACACGGAGCAAAAGAGTCACCATTTTTTCTTCTTTTGCCTGACTGAGAATAAAGTCATAAAATGTTGACTTTAAAGTTGAAATATGAGAATAAAGTCGAACTAGCAAAATCATGAGATTAATCTAAAAATATGAGATTAATAAAAAAATATATTATGTTTTAATTTAAATTTAAAATCTCAAAATATTTTGGACCCTGGGAGGAGATCCAGCATGGACTATAGCGCTGAGACCAATGCAAACCCGAGACTGGAGAGACCAGCGCGGACCGAGGAGAGACCGCATAGACTCAATACATATTAAAAAAGGTTAATTATTGCATTTTCTAGTTCCCAAATCCAGTTATTATAATATATATTATATGTCTTATAAGCAATGAAAAACACACAAATGGTCATTTTTGTATATTGCTGTGTGCCTGAAAATGCAAAATAGCCTTTTTTCGATTTTCCATTTCCCTTCAAAAATAGAAAAAAACATTTTCTATTCAATAGAATAGAAAATGTATTGAACGCAAAAGTACACGGACCGAGTATTTTTTGTTCAATCGTTTTTTCAAATTAAAGTGGCAAATTAAACATCAAAAAATGGCTTGAAAATACAGTTGAGCTCCACAAAACGAGTCCAAGAATCCTTAAAACAAGTAAAATGTCCTGTTCCGTTGCTTTGCCTATGCATGCTCCTGCTTTCTGCTGTTCCCATCCGGACAAAAATAATGGTGCACAGCCTTTGGCCCATACTTCCTGTTGCCCCAAAACGAAAATCAAATCGGCATCAAAGCAAATCCGTGTACCCTTCGATCATTAGTTATTCCGTTTCAAAATAAAATCAGAAAATCAAAATTTCCATTCGTTTATTGTTCTTTTCCTTTTCTAAACTTGAATAAAAAAATAAATCCTTTATAATCCGTGTAAATCCGTGTACCCTTCAATCATTAGTTATTCCGTTTCAAAACAAAATCAGAAAAACAAATTTTCCATTCGTTTGTTATTTTCCTTTTCTAAACTTGAATAAAAAAAAAAAAAACCTTTATGCTTCAATATCAATGTGTTTGTTTTGGCTCTAGTTGTTTAAAATTCTCAAAAGAATTATGGCATTACTATTATTTCGTTTTATTATTATTTGCAAGACCGGAAGAGAGAAGAGACCTCGCGGAAGGGGGGCTACAGACGCGGGGGTGGGACTCCCCTGGTCCCAAGCTACCTGCGGTGTGAATTTGACGCGCGGGGGATAAAGGACCAGAAAGTTATGGCCCTTGGAAACCACCGGGGGACCGCGCGTCTGCCATCCGCCCAAGAGCGCTCATTTTGGGGGAGGAGAACCTTGGCTTTCAGGGCTCGTAGAAAACGAACCATAAGGGCTAGAGACACGGGGTTTTCACCCACGCACTCCTCCGGTTCTGGGCTATCGCCGGGACGGGGAGTCATCCCGCTCAGACCCGGGCCTGAGCGCTCATTCCCGGGGGAAGGAAGCCCCGCTTTCCGGGCTCTTCAAAGCCGAGTCCAAGGGGGTAGAGACACGGGGGTGGGACCCAGGGACTCCCCTGGTCCCGGGCTACCCGCGGTGTGAATTTGACGCGCGGGGGACAAAGGACCAGAAAGTTATGGCCCTTGGAAACCACCGGGGGACAGCGCGCCTGCCATCCGCCCAAGAGCGCTCATTCTGGGGGAGGAGAGGACCGCAGCAGCAGGGTCAGGAGGCACGCTGCTCCATACCCCCGTGCTTACGGCCATACCACCTTGAGAATGCCCGATCTCGTCTGATCTCGGAAGCTAGGCAAGGTCAGGCCGCGGGGGCCGGCCGCGTATAGTGGGCATATCGTGCCAGCCAATCAGAATGAGCCTGTCAGCCATGTGCCTTTGTGATGAAGTCCAACCAATCAAAATGCAGGGATATTTACAGACGCAAGTTCGAAACCCGTCCCACCCCAAATAAATCAAACTTATTTAAAAGTTTAAAGTTAATAACTGGATCTCATTTTGACCTTAATAACAGCCACATTACCTTTCAAGTACATAAATGTAACTATTAGAGAGCTTCTTTGAAATGTAAAACTTGAAATGATCAGTGAATTGACAGTAGGGCTGCAACTAACGATTATTTTGATAATCGATTAATCAGGCGATTATTTTTACGACTAATCGATTAATCGGTTTATGTACTTATATTTTAGTTTTTCCAATTTTTTTCCAAGTAAATTGTTAACAAAGGGCCTTCATCATTAAACATAGACTTTTTAGAGATTTTAACCATTTTACATATTCATATCCACATCAAAAACATATCTGGAGCTGTTTATTATGTCTTTGTAATCCTTTGTTGAACTCAATGTCGACCATCAAAACAAAACACTGACCATTACATACTCTAGCAAATTTCACAAGGAGATTTCCAATAATGTTTTCACCATGAAAATCCTTATGGCTTCTGAAGTGGTTTAAAATCCCGAACAAGGCTTAATTAAGTTGATAAACTGGATAAATGGTATTTTTTTTTACATCTTTGTGCAAATTAGTTGAAAGATCAACTTTATGCCTAAAACAGTGAGTGTGGCGCCATCTTTTGCAAACAGTCAGTATTGCAGAGAGATGGTTTAAGGTGCTCACGCAGAGACGTAGTACTCCCGTGCCAGGCCAAGTCAGTAGCGCAGAGTTTACAGGTTACTCTTCTTTTTTGAAGGTTCAAAGTAAAGTGCTCCCACACTTTGGATGACTTCGTTCGATTAGGTTTGTCTTCTGCTTTTTTCCTTTTCTTTCTCGAGCTTACTCCACTGCCGCTTGCCTCCGCCATCTTGCTGTATGCTGAAGAGAAGCTGTGCGCGAAGCATGTGACATAAAAGGAGGCCAGCTATTGGCTATTCGCTACTTCTCCTGCTGTAAAACCTCTGGTGGCTCATTACTGCCACCATTTGGTCACCGCAGAGTTAAAATATGCACGAAATGAGCCGCCTACGGCAAAATAAGTTATTTAGCAACTAATCGATGACTAAATTAGTTGACAACTATTTTAATAATCGATTTTAATCGATTAAATCGATTAGTTGTTTCAGCTCTAATTGACAGTAATATTAACAGCAATGTCATGAAACCTTTTGACCTGCACAAAGTGTGAGTGTTTGAAGATCACAGAGGCTTATCCCCAAAGGCCTCACACACAGGTTAAAGGTGACTGTCACACCTCCTCAGGATGGGAAAAGTTTTGATCAAGGGATTTAGACAAACGCACCTGGAATATCCCAGAGGTGAGAACTCTGCAGGGGGTGCTTTGAACAAGTTCAACAATTGCTGCTTTGATCCCACTGACACTGAACTGAAACTCTATTTTCTATACAGATTGTTTTGTTAAATACTACTGTTTGCCCTGAAATATGATCAATAAAAAGAAAGACTTCAATAATGTATGACATTATAATATATATATTGTGAACAGATGAAAAAAGAGATATTTACAAATTTAAGAAATTACTTAGAAGAAAAACAACAACATGCTATCTTTACCTTCTTAAACTAGTATTTGTGTGATGAGCCCTGTGACTGTGACGGCTGAGAGCTGACTATACAGAACTGTAGATGCAGACTTTACAAATTAAATTATATAATTAGATATAATCAATATTAAGTATATATTTGCATAATAATTAGAATATGTATAAACATTTATGAACAGACAGGTATAATATAGTAACTATATACTGTACAATAGCACCAAAAGACAGCAGATAGCTCATTTATTTACACGCCACCTTTCCCTCTCCCGGTCATAAAAAGGAGACTGCTGGAACATCTGCGTCTCCATCCCCTGGTCCTTGTACAGGGAGAATACTTTGGCAGGGCAGTAGATGTATTTTCCTGACAGACCAGGGAATTGTGTATGAATGTGAGGACTGTTTGGTCCCTGCTTCAGCTGCAGTTTGCAGAACCCGCACTTTCTCCCAGTGGCAGGAGACTCATCCCTCTTCCTTTTCTTCTCCTGCCGCTCATTC
The DNA here is from genome assembly GCA_964034765.1 of Knipowitschia caucasica. NCBI lineage: Eukaryota > Metazoa > Chordata > Actinopteri > Gobiiformes > Gobiidae > Knipowitschia > Knipowitschia caucasica. The sequence goes on along the minus strand of OZ035823.1, from coordinate 39,651,878 downwards.
ACTCTCTCTGGTAGAACTCAGTGTCCATAAAGTCTCGGAATGGCATCCTGGAGTTGGTCAAATGGTGGTGTATTTTTCTTATGTGTTTTAAATGTATTTTATGTGTGTTTTATGAATGATCATGAATCGTGCCGTGTTGAAAGACAAATCTCTGCTCAATTTGAACAGACAATAAAGATCTATTCTATTCTATTCTATTCTAAACCCTCTGTGCGATAGGTGTTATACACCTTGATGGAGCAATAGAAATACCTGGTAGGACCCTGCTGGTAAAACTCGTGGATGGAGCTGCCATCGCCCTCATATTTGGATTTTGGCTGGCCACAAGACAGGCATTTCTTTGTGTGGGGTTTATTTGCTGGAGGCTGCTGCTGCTTTTCCAAGATCCGCTGCACAACCTTCTCTATGGCCTCCTCAGACAGCGGTGACATGAGTCTGAGCAGGAGGAGCGGGGTTCACTGCTGCAGGGGGCATGGTGACAGCAGGAACTGTGCTGGTCTTATTGCCTGCTGTGAGCAAACGATGTACTCCCCCAGCACTTCAGCCTTGTCTGAGGCATCACCTCCTCTCACTCGCACCAGAGTGAGGGCGTTCTCCCTCACCACCTCCTCCCTCAGAGGAGCACCGCACTCCCTCATGGACGGGTCGTCCCTGATCTTCCTCGCCTCCTCCAAAGGGTCCTGCAGCAGGAATCCACGTGGGCCCTTGCAAAAAATCACAGTGACGCGGCCAGGAAAGAATGAAAATGTCTTCATATTGTCTGCAACAACAAAAAATGATCATAAAATATCTAGCTATAGCATGATAGAGAAGTATGTATAATGTATATATCTTTAGCATAATAAAGAATAAAATAATTAAATTTAGCATTATAAAGAAGCATGAATCCTGTATAATCTAGAAAAGACATATACAGTTGTATGTTTACATCTGGACATTAGCAGCATGAGGCTCTGGAATACAGTAAGTACAGTTATAGAAGGAAAATATGAACTGGTAAAACACTAATACATTGTCGTAAACTAACTGCATATAATTCATTTTCAACTCAATGTGTTGCTGAACTATAGAAATGTGAAATACATATAGATAGTACACCCATCAACAATAATTAGCTAATAATAATTAGCAAGCGCTGGAAATACTAACACCAGACGTAAACAAACTGCATTACTGTATACAGTAGAATACAGTGAATACAGATTGTTTGACAACGCAGAGAAAGTGTTTTCTTTACAATATTGATCCAAACAGAGATCTACGGAGGTAAACAATCATAAACAGCGCACTACACACTCGAGATTTAAACTACAGACGTGTGTGAACGATCTACGCACAATATGAGAGATTTATGGAGTGAAACATAAAGAACGAGCACAAAAACATTGTGTTTATCAGAGGAGACTTACCGAGTGCGTGTGTAATCCAGAATGAATGGAGAAAGCCGGCTCTCTCTGTTTGAGAGCAGCGCGCACAAAGTTGTCCCCATAGTACTTGGATGGGAGACCGCCTGGGAATACCAGGTGCTGTAAGCATTTTGCCCCTGGAGCTCGGGCCTGGGGGGCGAGCTCAACAACAGCGCGAGTTGTTGTCGTGTAGTTGAGTTGAGTTGAGTGCAGCTTGCAGTTGTTTCCGTCTCTCACCACTCATCATTTCCGGTAGCTTATCAAACAAAATAATGGAAGTTGTTTTAGTAGTGTTTGTTTCCACTGCATAGCAAAGAAATGGGTGAATATTTCATTTAGAATGTTTTGATTTTCCAATTTAATTTAGAAAATGGAAATACAATAAAACAACCACGTAATTTGTTTTTCTGATTTTGTTTTGAAACGGAATAACTAATGATCGAAGGGTACTTGGATTTGTGTATTCGTGTTTCTTTGCTATGCAGTGGAAACAAACACTACTAAAACAACTTCCATTATTTTGTTTGATATGCTACCGGAAATGATGAGTGGTGAGAGACGGAAACAACTGCAAGCTGCACTCAACTCAACTCAACTACACGACAACAACTCGCGCTGTTGTTGAGCTCGCCCCCAGGCCCGAGCTCCAGGGGCCAAATGCTTACAGCACCTGGTATTCCCAGGCGGTCTCCCATCCAAGTACTATGGGGAAAACTTTGTGCGTAGATCGTTCACACACGTCTCTAGTTTAAATCTCGAGTGTGTAGTGCGCTGTTTATGATTGTTTACCTCCGTGTCATGTTTGTTGCTGCTGCTCGTAGATCTCTCTGTTTGGATCAATATTGTAAAGAAAACACTTTCTCTGCGTTGTCAAACAATCTGTATTCACTGTATTCTACTGTATACAGTAATGCAGTTTGTTTACGTCTGGTTGTAGTAGTATTTCCAGCGCTAGCTAATTATTATTAGCTAATTATTGTTGATGTGTGTACTATCTATATGTATTTCACATTTCTATAGTTCAGCAACACATTGAGTTGAAAATGAATTATATGCAGTTAGTTTACGACAATGTATTAGTGTTTTACCAGGTCATATTTTCCTTCTATAACTGTACTTACTGTATCCCAGAGCCTCATGCTGCTAATGTCCAGATGTAAACATACAACTGTATATGTCTTCTCTAGATTATACAGGATTCATCCATCCATCCATCCATTTTCTTCCCCTTAATCCATTTCTGGGTCGGGGGGGTGGCAGTCAGAGCTGATCCCAGTACACAGAGCACCAGCCCCTCACTGATCCTCCTGCAGGTGGTGAGTCCACAGGAGCTGAGATCTTTCAGTGGGGGCTTTGGGCAAAGTGGGGTTAAGTGTCTTGCTCAAGGACACAACGACAGCAGTCATCAGTGGGAGTCGTGAAGTAGGTCTTACAGTGGGCTCAAACCCACGACCTTCAGGCCCAAAGGCCAATGCTCTACCAACTGAGCTACTGTCGCTCAGTACAGGATTCATGCTTCTTTATAATGCTAAATTTAATTATTTTATTCTTTATTATGCTAAAGATATATACATTATACATACTTCTCTATCATGCTATAGCTAGATATTTTCTGATCTTTTTTTGTTGTTGCAGACAATATGAAGACAATTTCATTCTTTCCTGGCCGCGTCACTGTGATTTTTCGCAAGGGCCCACGTGGATTCCTGCTGCAGGACCCTTCGGAGGAGGCGAGGAAGATCAGGGACGACCCGTCCATGAGGGAGTGCGGTGCTCCTCTGAGGGAGGAGGTGGTGAGGGAGAACGCCCTCACTCTGGTGCGAGTGAGAGGAGGTGATGCCTCAGACAAGGCTGAAGTGCTGGGGGAGTACATCGTTCGCTCACAGCAGGCAGTAAGACCAGCACAGTGCCTGTTGTCACCATGCCCCCTGCAGCAGTGAACCCCGCTCCTCCTGCTCAGACTCTCATGTCACCGCTGTCTGAGGAGGCCATAGAGAAGGTTGTGCAGCGGATCTTGGAAAAGCAGCAGCAGCCTCCAGCAAATAAACCCCACACAAAGAAATGCCTGTCTTGTGGCCAGCCAAAATCCAAATATGAGGGCGATGGCAGCTCCATCCACGAGTTTTACCAGCCGGGTCCTACCAGGTATTTCTATTGCTCCACCAAGGTCTATAACACCTATCGCACAGAGGGTTTGACCAACTCCAGGATGCCATTCCGAGACTTTGTGGACACTGAGTTCTACCAGAGAGAGCTGGAGGCCACGCAGCAGAGAGTGAATGAGCGGCAGGAGAAGAAAAGGAAGAGAGATGAGTCTCTCTTGTGCGGGTTCTGCAAACTGCAGCTGAAGCAGGGACCAAACAGTAAACCTTCCGCGAGGTCTCTTCTCTCTTCCGGTGTCGCAAATAATAATAAAACGAAATAATAGTAATGCCATAATTCTTTTGAGAATTTTAAACTAGAGCCAAAACAAACACATTGATATTGAAGCATAAAGGATTTGATTTTCCAATTTGATTTAGAAAAGGAAAATAAGAATAAACGAATGGAAAATTTGTTTTTCTGGTTTTGTTTTGAAACGGAATAACTAATGATCGAAGGGTACACGGATTTACACGGATTGGATTTACACGGATTAAAGCATTATTCAAATTTTTTTTTTTCATTTTTTGCATCAAAACAAAAAATCAAATATCATGCCAATTTTTCATTTTCCTCATCAAAATGAAAAATGGAAATTCAAGCCATTTTTTGATATCTCATTTTCAACTTTAATTTGAAAACTATTGAGCGAAAAATACACTGACCGTTTGACTATAATAAATTACCAATGAATGTGAAAAAAAAACTCTAAATGGAAATTGAGAGGGTTTGCCACACCACATTTTTGTGAGTGCAGCTTGATGGCCTAAACTGGAAGGTTCACATAAACAGCGCAAAAACAAAAGTATAAAAAAATTCTGAATATTGTGTAAAATTTAATTCAGTTGTGAATCAAAAGTCACTCCATTTCTTATATAATGCCTTCCTCTTTCCGTACCTAAAATATTGTGTAGAATTATGGGGGAACAATTATATAACTACTATTAAGCCCATTTTTATACTACAAAAGAAATCAGTCAGATTAGTTAATTATGCAGACTATCATGCCCCAACAAACCCATTGTTTATTAAATTAAATGATAAACTTTATTTTCAGACTCAAGGTCCAGATCAACAGAGAAAAAATACAAAATAAAATAAACAGACAATAAAAACCTCTAAACTTTCAAGAGGCAGTCATACCAATGTTTCCAAAGCAGCGACGTGTAACGTACCTTGCTGCACTCAACACTGGACAATATAATAATCAAAGCAGTTTTTGAATTGTTCAGGCGACCTACAAAACTTAAATTTCTCAAGACAGCTTGCAAAGTGTTTACTCTATTTGACACAAAGAGTTCACTGGCTCTTGTGCTGAAAATGTTATTAAAAAAGCCCAAATGGACATCATTGTAAGCAACTGTAAGTTTCTGAAAGCTGGCCTTTTTGTAATTGACCCACAGTTGTGTACAGAGGTGAGCAGTAATCTCGAAACAGAGCTAATTTCCCCTGTACAGAGCAGGAGGAGAATTTCCGAGACAGGGTGTTCGCTTGTGCATATAACATCCGGCACTGACGATACAGTGCCTTGCGAAAGTATTCGGCCCCCTTGAACCTTTCAACATTTCGCCACATTTCAGGCTTCAAACATAAAGATATAAAAATTAAATTTTTTGTCAAGAATCAACAAGTGGGACACAATCGTAAAGTGGAACGAAATTTATTGGATTATTTAAATAACAAATTAAAAACTGAAAAGGGGGGCGTGCAATATTATTTGGCCCCCTTGCGCTAATACTTTGTAGCGCCACCTTTTGCTGCAATTACAGCTGCAAGTCGCTTGGGGTATGTCTCAATCAGTTTTGCACATCGAGAGACTGGAATTCTTGCCCATTCTTCCTTGCAAAACAGCTCGAGCTCAGTGAGGTTGGATGGAGAGCGTTTGTGAACAGCAGTCTTCAGCTCTCGACAGATTCTCGATTGGATTCAGGTCTGGACTTTGACTTGGCCATTCTAACACCTGGATACGTCTATTTGTGAACCATTCCATTGTAGATTTGGCTTTATGTTTTGGATCATTGTCCTGTTGGAAGATAAATCTCCGTCCCAGTCTCAGGTCTTTTGCAGACTCCAACAGGTTTTCTTCCAGAATGGTCCTGTATTTGGCTCCATCCATCTTCCCATCAATTTTAGCCATCTTCCCTGTCCCTGCTGAAGAAAAGCAGGCCCAAACCATGATGCTGCCACCACCATGTTTGACAGTGGGGATGGTGTGTTCAGGGTGATCAGCTGTGTTGCTTTTACGCCAAACATATCGTTTTGCATTGTGGCCAAAACGTTCGATTTTGGTTTCATCTGACCAGAGCACCTTCTTCCACATGTTTGGTGTGTCTCCCAGGTGGCTTGTGGCAAACTTTAAACAAGACTTTTTATGGATATCTTTGAGAAATGGCTTTCTTCTTGCCACTCTTCCATAAAGGCCAGATTTGTGCAGTGCACGACTGATTGTTGTCCTATGGACAGACTCTCCCACCTCAGCTGTAGTTATCTGCAGTTCATCCAGAGTGATCATGGGCCTGTTGGCTGCATCTCTGATCAGTCTTCTCCTTGTTTGAGATGAAAGTTGAGGGACGGCCGGGTCTTGGTAGATTTGCAGTGGTCTGATACTCCTTCCATTTCAATATAATTGCTTGCACAGTGCTCCTTGATGTTTAAAGCTTGGGAAATCTTTTTGTATCCAAATCCGGCTTTAAACTTCTCCACAACTGAGTCAATTTCAAGCAGCTGTGAATCACAAGTTCCTGTGAATCACAAGTTCCTGTGATTCACACAATCAACGTTCTTAGAGGCATCTAAAAAATATGTAAAAACAGTGGAATATTTACTTCTATAGTTACATAAAATACCTCAGTTCCATGATTTGCTTTAAAACCAAATTGATTGTCTGTATCAGTGATAAATGAAACAAGTCTGTTCAGAAAAATATATTCCACATAATATTGGCCTAAATTATCTAGTGGATCTCAACACAGCTGTTCAAGATCCAGATCAACAGAGAGAAAAAAAACACAAAGACATCACTCATACTACTGTTAGGTACAAAGTTCATAACATAAGCTTCCAAATTGTATTCAAGAAAGATTAGACTATCTGGGTTTAAACCCAAGAATTCATATTTATCAAAAAAGAAACGTTAGAACAAACATCAGTAGTACATCTTGGAAACAGTCTGGATGACTCAGTGAAAAACGCAACGTCAATCAGAGCATTCAAAATCAAATTTGGTAACGTGACGTAACTTGCGTGGATCACCGCAAGGCCCTTCGTAGCCTCCAACACACCCTCGAAAATGCAGACAAGCTCCGCTGTCATTGGTCCGTGTGTGAGAGAAGCGCCACTGTGATTGGTCCGTGTGTGAGAGAAGCTCCACTGTGATTGGTCCGTGTGTGAGAGAAGCGCCACTGTGATTGGTCCGTGTGCGTTGGACGGAAGCACAGAGCGGCTGCAGGAGCATGGACGAGGCACTCAGAGCAGACTGCTTCGTGCTTCGAAGGAAAAGTAGTTTGGGCTCATGGCAGAGCCTGATATACAGGAGACTGTGGACTATTTAACATATATACAACTTATAAACTGTGCAGTCGTTTCTTTTGCACTGTTCCTTTGTTTGAATCGTAGCTTATCGCGTCTGTTCCATTCCTCATGCACTTGTAAATAGTTTGTGCTGAATACACTTTAATAATAACTTTCCAACAGAACTGTCTTTTCACAGCATCAGTTAAATGAGTTGAAACGATGGGTCCATAGAACTCACATAAACCTACACTAGATACACACTTAATGATTCTGAAGAGGAGAAAGTAGCAGCGTAAATGGGACTGCTTTGGTTTCTAAACTCCTGTGAGATTGTCACGTGTGACATGATTTATTTAAACATTTGAGAGTTGACTTTTGTATTTTACAAGTTATTATTTGTACAAACATGGTATGAAGTAATTCATGATTTGATAAAAAATTTTAGTGGCTAAAATGGGATATTGTGACTTCACAAGACTGTCTTAGAAGTGATCATTTGAAAATGTTCAACTTGAAAAATAGAGAAAATATAAAAGTAAAGTGTTTTCATATTGATATTTATTGTGAGAAATCATTGATCAGTGTTTCCAAAGATAAATATTAATTATAATAACAGAGTTAAAGGCAAATTGAGCAAATCTGCTGTTTCTGGTAATTTATTTAAGTGTGTAACAAACTGGGGCGACAGTAGCTCGGTTGGTAGAGCATTGGCCTTAAACCCAGAAGGTCGTGGGTTCAATTCCCACCTCTGCACCTTCTCCACCGACTCCCACTGATGACTGCTGTCGTTGTGTCCTTGGGCAAGACACTTAACCCCACTTTGCCCAAAAGCCCCCACTGAAAGATCAAGGCTATGCTCACACTCAGAGCAGCCATCCTCCTGTGGACTCACCACCTGCAGAGGGTCAGTGAGGGGCTGGTGCTATGCGACTTGGGTGGCATCTCTGATTGCCACCCCCCTGACCCAGAAATGGATTAAAGGGTAGAAAATGGATGGATGGACAAACTGGTAGCCCTTCGCTTTAATCAGTACCCGAGAATTAGCTCTTGGTTTCAAAAAGGTTGGTGACCCCTGCTTTAGAACAATACTTATTTCATATTTTCACCTGTATTTCTGTACAAGCAGTTGTTAAATGTTCCAAATAATATACTAAGTCCCCTAGAAAATCTGTCTTTTCTTGTAAACAGGAGCTCCAAGTTTAACTTCCATCTGCCCATTGTCTGAAATAAACACTGTATATAATCTCTTGTTGGTTTTAGGTCCCATTGAACAACTGCCAGACTACAATCAGATCCGCAGCGGCTTGTTCTGGATGAGAAGTTAATTGTACAGAAATAAAACACGTGAGAGGGGCACTGTCCTTTTGTCCTTTTTAATGTTTTCTTAAAAAATAAAGACAATAAACAATGTTAAAAGAACAAATACTATTTTCTCCAGCATGTCATTTTTTACTCTTTCCAGGAACTTGTTCTTGGGCTGCTTTTTTGGCTTTCACCATTTCCACCAGCTCCTGTGGACACAAACAGAAAGTCAAAATTTGTACCTTGTCTCCAATATAAATATAAGTGTATGCTGTGAAGAATTATACACCCATACCAGTTTTTAGAATTGGATCCCAAAGAAAAGTTTAAGGAATTCAGTTTGGTTTTGTAAATGTAATTGTAATATCTAGTCCCTACTGTAGAGTTCAAAGTAAAGGTTTATCTTATTGTCAAGCTCCATCTAGACCAGGGGTGCTCACACTTTTTCAGCATGCGAGCTACTTATAAAAGGATCAAGTCAAAATGATATACCTACTACAAAAATGCAAATCATATTTCAAAAAATATTCTTTCCATCTACAATGTATGTTTATGTACATGCAAAACTGCATGAGCCAATATAGCACAACACAACACAATTACCTATGTACATTTTTTGTCATTACCCGAGTTTACTCTTATGACTTGCACTGAATTGAATCGGCCAGGGATGCATAGTCCGGAAAATTGGTGGTAACTCGCTGACAAGTTTGTCGTGGTTTAGCTTTCCTGCACTGAGCGCGGTTGTTTGCGCATGTGCAGTCACCTAAGTGTCAGTAAAACATTACTGAGTAAAACACAGATGTCATTTGACTGTGGTGCCATGCCTGGTTTATTTAAATCCAAATATTTCCCCTCCTCAGTTTATAAAATAATTTGCATCCACACATCTGCGTTATCAATCACATTCGTAACATTCCAAACATGTGCGTCTCTTACGTCCTGTCCTGCGTTGGGGAAAAACACAGAAGTGGGCAGAGTTCTGATGCAGACGCCGGTAACGGCACTTTTACAGTCATAGAAGACACTCAGAGTAAAGACGTATGTTTACAAGCACTGACCCCGTCCTTAGTCCTGGTTTAGTTGTGGTTTAGTTGTTTTCTAGCGTGAGTCCCCGCGATCACTTTGCTGCTCTCTGATGTGGAGCGAGGATGTTCGCTGCTGCGAGCATCTCACGGCGAACAGTTTTTAAGGTAGTATAATCCATGCTTCAGTGATCAGAGGAATTTAGGGTGGTACTGTGGCGTGCGAGAACGCAAAACTGTGGTTATCTCTGTCTACACACAAATGCATTAACGGAGTTTTCAAAAATCTCCACTTTGCCCGGAGTTTTTTGTATATATTAGTTTAGAATGTGTAATTTTGTATTTATTTAATGCGATCTACCAATACTACCTTTGCGATCGACTGGTAGATCGCGATCGACGTATTGAGCACCCCTGATCTAGACAAACAAGGTATAACTACTGTTCTGGGTAAAAATTGTGAAGGGGGTACCTTGTATCTCTTCATGCAGTCCTTCTTGCTCCTTCCGGGAACTGCAGCAGCAATCTTCTCCCAGCGCTCAGTCGTGCTCACGGGGAAAGACTTCAGCGCCTGCTCCAACAGCTTCTGCTCCTCTGTCGTCCAGGCAGCAGAGTTATTCTCTGAGCCTAAAGGGACACAGGCAGTCACACCAATGCTACATGTATACTCAAACAGAAATATTTTTTTTTAAATAAACTAAACATTTTTTAAGTAAAAGCTACCGTCAAATCTCTCTGAGGGCATGGCATTGTCGATGGAGGGGGGGACACAGGAGTGCTCCTTCTTAAACTTCTCAAAGGCTTTTTTGTTAATCTCATCTTTCTGGTTTGGATCTGTGTAGAAAGAAAACATTCACAAACAATTAGGGTTGTACAATACGATTTAAATCGGACTTTATCCTTTCACAAATCTAAACATGCATCTATATCAGGGGCCACATTTGGATTTTGGCATGTTGTGGAGGGCCAGATCTGTGAAGAACAGACGCTTGCTTTTTTGGGGGATAGAGATGCAGGGGCAGGAGGAAAGAGTGCAGAGAAGCTATAAAGTCTGTGGCTCTGCTGTGCCGAGGACGTTTGAGTGTAGCACAGAGGGATTCACATTATTAACAGCTGGGAAGGATCCCCTGGCTGCATAGTAACGCTGGTCCACAGGCTGTATAGGGCCCATGTGTCGGATAGGGCTGCATATTGCCCAAGTCCCCTCTAAAGCCTCACATATAAAACTAACGATGAGCTGTGTGGAAGTCTCACCCAGCCTCTGCAGGTTCTTCGCCTTGTTAATGACGTCTTTGGCCGTCCTCTTTGTGCCGCTGGTTGAGTGGATGTTCATGTAGTTTGCAATGACCTCCCACCTGTAAAATTAAATACTTAAAATAAAAAGTCATCTGTTCATTCATATGCTCCAATGCTCTGTTCAGGATTTGTTTAGGAATGAAGGCCTCACATCAGATTATGCAGACTGCAGGAGAAGACTAAAGCTAGGTTCCCACCATACCAAGCGGCACGGCAGGTTTACATGCATAGTCGACAGTGTCAAATAGGCAGGTAGGTTTTTGTGGCACAGCAAGCATGTTTCTATGGGTATGCAAGTTGATGGAGTAGGTTGTACAATACTCAACTCCTTGGCCAAAGAGGTGCGCAACAACCAATCATAGCAGCACAGGGGATTCAGGAAGTAAGCCAAAACAAGAACTAAACCAGTACTGACAATGGTGACAATGGCCAAATGTTATATTTATAGATCAGATTAGAGTAAAGCAGACCGGCTCACTACCCAGAGAATAAGCAGAGGGGCTCGCTACTCAGAGAAAATAAGAAGTTTTACGGCCAGATTAGTTAGTAGAAACCATGGTATATAATAAAAAAATCAATAAAAAAGAAAAGTGTAAAGGCACCTTTGTCACAAAAGTTTTGTAATTAACCAATTCAAGGCTTGATAAATGGCAAAAGTCTAAAAGCAACAATGTTACATTTCAGTGAAATGGTTCCCGGGTTTAAATTACATACAGAAAAAGGGAGTTTTGTTTTTTAGTTTGTTTTTCGGCATGAGTTCACCGGAGAATGCCGAGTTTTACCTACAGTTGAGCTTTTCGCTCTCGTGAGTTATTTAAAAATTTTGTCGCGGCTCGGGCTGTATCCAACAGTTGTTTTTTGTTTTGTTTTTTAGAAAGAGATTTTTCAATTTAAACTAGTTCGCTACCTTGTTAAATAGAAGTGTAAGGGAAACGTTAAAAAGTAATGCCCTATACCCACCGCACGCGTCTGGTGAAGCGCGGAGAGTCGCGCAGATTTGAAATACGCGCCCATGTAATCAGCGAGGACCCTACCCACAGCAGCGAGCCGCGCTCGTCTGGCCAAAATAGGAGTCGCGTATATTTGCTCGCGCAGTGACGCGTCTCCCAGTCAAAACACATGTTTGTGCTTTGAAGACACCACATGTCCATATTCTTGTAACTGTGTACAATACATGAAGTACATTTCTCACCGCATTTGACATTCAGTCTATGGAGATGACTTAGGGGGCTTTTTCTCCCCGGGGTCACATCTGTGAGCATTTTTTCCCGGGGGACACACCTGTAGGCTTTTTTTCCCGGTGTCACAGCTGAGATGGAGGACACGAAACTCATCGAAGCTGTAGAGCATTTTCCAGCACTTTATTCGGCACAAGATCCAAATTACAAGGATAATCTAAAGGACAAAGCCTGGCGTTCAGTGGCAACGATTGTCGGCGCTGATGGTATGTATAACTACTTGTTTAATCATGTCATCATCTTTGTGTATGTTTAGCTAATCATTAGCGTAGCTATTTCTAATTCGGTATACCACGAGTAAGTACTAAACAACTAGATTATATGTAAGAAAACCTAGATCGTCCAGCCTACTTTCAGCTTTGTTACACATATTGACCAGATGCATCAACGTCATCCAGTCACTGTGATTGTGAATGAGCTTACGGCGGAAGTATTGGAAACTCGCATTGCTGCGAGAGCAAAACGGACACAACTCTTAAAAACGGAGCTTCCTCTCCTAAATCGAGAAGTGGCTGCTTCAAGCAATGTTCGATTACGTTATAGGTGGAAGTAGGACATCAGGTCAGGGCTCACAAAGAGCGGTATTTGGAGAAGTTAAGGATTGCCTAACTGGATGTTGACCCGTACCTTCTCCCCCCAGTCAATTTTATCGATTAAATAAAATGTCTATTTTTGCCCAAATTCACACATTATCTTTATCATTATCGTTAACAATGCATCCCCTCACACTGGAGCAGATTTATATGTACATTTTGCTGGTAGCATTAGCAATAGTCCACTTTTCTGTGGCTTTTCTGTCTACAGCCAAACATGATACGTACTGACGGAGAGGAAAATAGTGAAACACGCAATTGACTTAAAAGATAAAAATGTTAATGTTGCAGCGCACATACAGGACAGTAGTAAGAGACACGTTTGACGTGTCATTGTCCTCCAAATGAATGGAAATAAAATAAATACAAACTTGTGATTGCTTTATCTTGTAAAAAGTGTTCACTGCATATTAGGGAGTACTTGGATGGGTCCCAGTCCTTTTGGTTGATTGCCGCTGGCCATCGTCGTCTTCTGTCTTCATGACGAGCAGGTATCAGATAAAAAAGCTTATGTCCTTGCCTGTTAGTATAATCAATCGCACTGCAAAATGTCAGTTTTGGCTGTAACGTGCTGAAACAGGTTGTTTTGGTCAGGTGTCCTAGGCTCGCAGTTAGACTTCTGACGTCTGTCATGGAGAGTGGGCGTGGCCGGGACGTCACATGCAAGGGGTCAATACATGTTGGTTTGAGATGCCACCCAGTACACATAGCACCAGCACCTCACTGATCCTCCTGCCGGTGGTGAGTCCATGGCATAGCCTTGATCTTTCAGCAGGGGCTTCAGGCAAAGTGGGGTTAAGTTTCTTGCCCAAGGACACAACGACAGCAGTCATCAGTGGAAGTCGGAGAAAGTCTCATAGTGGGCTTGAACCCACGACCTTCAGGCTCAAAGGCCAATACTCTACCAACTGAGCCACTGTCGCTACTCCAAAGTTAGTCACGCACTAACTGTCCTGTGTAGTGACAGCTAACGTTCGGCAGCAGAGGGATTAGCTCTTGCCTTTTAACAGTTGAATTAGCTTGGCTTAGTGAAGAGGTGATTGAATGGCAGGTGAGGTCGTACGAGTGGCATTTGTAGTGGGTGCCGACATCGCAACGTAACCATTGCCAGCCACTCAAGGCTGGTGTAATGGTATAGAGCTTCTGTGAACACCTGAGGGGGTGTTTCCCATATTGAGACATCGAAACAAATTCTATGAAAGTGAACATAGTTTTTCACCCTTTTCCTCTCTGTCTGTGTCCCCTGTATCATATATGTCTGGGGTTTGGCTGTAGACAAGAGTTTCATTGAGCCAGCAGGTGGCAGCAGCACTCTGTGGGTGCCTTGGTTTAAGGTCACTGACTGAGCGCTGTGAGCAGAGAGACAGAGGCGAAGAAGGCATGGAGGAATATAGTCAGGGACAGGCTTCATTTGGAGGCAGTTTGAGCAGCAGAGCACCCTTAAAAAAAGCCACACAAAAGTGGACTATCGCTAATACCGTCACTGAACCCACCGGCAAACTCCGGTTATCGTCACCTCTGTAGATATAACCACACAAACGTGCGCATAAACGCACATACATGCGTGCGCAAACACAGACACACAACAGTAGTTTATTGCACTTAGAGTATAGGTATATACTCTATAAATGACAATAAATCAAAGTGAACAGTGTTTATCATTGTAATTTTGTTATTCTGTAATTTACTGTTATTGACAAATATTGCATCACCTAATATTCGAGCAACACTTTTTGGATGTGGGTGCAATAAAACGTATTATTTTTCATCAAAAACACTTTCTCATAACTTGTTGCTGTTTTCTAGCATGTAAAATCCTGGACATGTTTGAGGAGACTCTAAAGTTAAACTAAATAGTGTTACCATCACTTTTCTGCATGGTTCGACCATTTTCACAAACACCTCATTTTCTCAGCCTGGTGCTTTCTGTCACACTCCCCTCTTTTCGACTGGCAATTAGAGGAGAACAAAACAAGCTAGAAACAAACTTTTTGCTGACTCTGGTTTCATATTTCTCAGTCATACAAAAGAATATTCCGTGAGCCTAAAATTAGTTAAGTCATCAAAAATGGCTGGCAGTCAATGAGTTAAACAAGTGCTACAGAGAAGTTTCAGTGCTTATTCCGGCACAGCTTGTCCTAAAGTCCACGGACCATTGTGCACATGCCCCTGCGGAACCAGCTCCGCTCAATAACAGATAATAACAGCTGTGATGACCAAATATCTAGGCCTGAATCTAGAAGACAACTGTCCCCATTTTTCACTAATAATATTAAAAAACCATGCAAATGTATGCCAAATGTAATCAAGTTGTTAATTCTGGAAGCTTAAGTGTTCATTCTGTGACAACCCTAAAATTTGTTCAAACTGAGCATTGTTTGATGTTTATCAATGAGCACCATCCCTGAATTAAATTATTCAAAACGAATGGATCTGCTCTCGGAGCAGAGGTGGGCCAGTTTGACAACGTTTGTGTGAAGTACTGAATGAACAGTGACCTGGCATTTGTGCCGGCTGGAAACAGGTTGACCGCTTTTATCAGCAGCTGCAAGTCGTCTTGAATCCAGCCCTTCCCTGTGGACCCGCCTCCTCCTGAGGCCTGCTCTGAGGCCCGAGCCACCTGCTGCGCCTGGACCTCTGCCTCGCGCTCCCGTTGAAGACATGCGTTCACCTCCTCCACCTGCAAAACACCAGAGCACTGACAAGCCTTGCAAAGTATTCCACTTCAGAGTCCCCTATAGATTGTAAAGAATGAGTCATCCTTCATTTTCATCTCCAGTTACACTTCAAATGTGTGACACCCCTGACAGAGGCCCCCCCCCTCAAGCGGCCGCGAGCCGCTAACAACACGGAAAATGGCGCCACGGGAACACGGCCATACAAGACCACACACGCACAGAACCACTCTGCGCGCCGTGGGAGCATCCCCAGGTAACCCGCGCACGCAACAAACACACCGCTGAAGCCGGACCACGGAGCCCCAGTAATGCCGCTTTTCCACAGTATCAGTACGGTTTGGTACGGTACGGCACGGTTATTTTGCATTTCCACTGGGAATAGTATCAGTTTGCATTACTTTTTTCGCACCACCTCGACTGTGGTTCCATCTCCGTAGTACCGATACCATGATGTGACGTTGGCCCACTGCCTTACACTGATTGGTCAATGAGTGTCGTCACTGGAAGCAACATCTGACCCTTTGGGAAAAACAAATCAACCGCCATCTTTTACCGGCTGCTCTGCTTGGCTCTGCTTGGGCTACATTCAAGCCTAGTTTATACTTGCGCAACGCGTTGGTCACCGCAAGGCCCTTACGTCGCCTGCCGCGCAGCATCGACATTTTCTAACTACGTAAGGAATCTCCGCTGTGATTGGTCCGTGTGTGTGTATTGGAAGGAAGCATGAAGCGGCTGCAGCAGGGACAATGGACGAGGCACTATGGAGCAGAGAGCTTTGTGCTTCGAAGGAAAAGCAGTTTGGGCTCAGAGCCTGATATACAGGAGACTGTGGACTATCTAACATATATATAACTTATATCTAACATATATATAACTAATAAACTGTGCAGTCGTTTGTTTTGCACTGTCTTGTTTGAATCGTAGCTGCGTTTGTTGCTTTCCTCCTGCACTCGTAAATCGTTCATGTTTGTCTCCGATATTTACCACTATTGTTTTGCTGTTTGTGCTGAAAACTATTTAATAATAACTGTTTCCAACAAGAACTGTGTCTTTACTCACAGCATCACAGTTTAAATGACTTATAAAATAATGAATCCATAAAACTATCACATAAACCTACAGTAGAAACACGTGTAATGAGCTCAAACAGCTTTGTTTGCTATAGTTGTTCTGAAGAGGACAAAGTAGCAGCGTAAATGGGACCGCTCCTGTGTGATCGCCCTCATGTGGTTTGTTGTGGGATTACAACATTCTCCTCAAAACTCCGTAAGGGGAACGCGCCAGTATAACATCCATTGTGCTTACGTAGGTCCACCGCAACCGCTAACGTAAGCCACGCCGCGCAAGTATACACTAGGCTTAAGTCCTCACTCCAGAGAAATGGAATCGCACAGAAAGCCCCAAAAGTCAGCGTACTGGTCTGGTCGGTGGACGAGGTCCACACGTTATTTTCTTCAGGCCGAAAGAAAGAATTCAAAAGGCAGCTAGAGGCTCAACACTGTTTTCAGGGAGATCACCCAGCTCTGGATATGTGGTAATCCTGGAAATAACTGGTTAGCTACGTATCCCGTTGGCCCAAAGCTCTCACTGAAATGCATTTACTCGTGTAAATGTTCGATTATTGTTCACAGTGAGCTAGCTACATTTAGCTTCATTTAGCTATCGATAGTAAGCTAAGCTAATGTTCTTCATGTGCTACTGTGCTTTATCTCGTATTATCTGCAGTATTCACGTGTTTCCATTCTGTTTTGTGCTATTTAATTTGTTGTGTGTATAGTTGTATGAGAATCTCTTTCCATAAGTGTGGAGATTACCAACAAGCAATGAGTGACCAGAGTACATAACATTCTCATCTGGACCTGGTCTCAGACATACGTACTTTGTAAACTATTGGTTTTGCACTTTTCTTTTGCTTTATTTCATTCATTTGTAAAGGATTGGGGCAAGTCTAAATCAGCTGGCCAGCACGGTGGCTGAGTGGATAGCACTCTCGCCTCTCAGCAAGAAGGTCCTGGGTTCAAATCCCGGTCGGACCCAGGACCTTTGAGGGGAGTTTGCATGTTCTCCCCGTGTCTGCGTAGGTTTCCTCCGGGTACTCCGGTTTCCCCTACCACTAAAAATATGTACAATAGGCCCAAAAAGGACAAAGAGGACAAAGGCCCAAAAAAATAAAAAAAACAATAATTGTAAACTGCTTTGAGACTCAGATCTGCAGTGAAAAGGCGGTATATAAATAAAGATTGCTTACTAAATCCATATGCAGTGAGCGTGTGTTGACTGTTATCCCTCTGCTCTGTTGTATTTCCATTAACCTTTGATAAATCCACGTATTAGTCTACAAGGTTTGGGTATCGGTTGTGTGAGATTTCATAACACTTTGAAGCAACTTTTGTTAAAGTTAAACACATCATTCTAACCATATGCAGAAGCCTGTACTTTTCCACTACTTTTTTGGTTATCTCAAGGTTGAAGCTACAAGCACACTGTGGCAAACGCTGATTGGAGGACTGCATTCCTCCATGCTGTATAATACACTTGCATTTTCTTACATCCTTGTTGGAGCTGTCTCTACCATCAACAATAAAACATGTCTTCTGTCTGAATTAAAGCTGCACTAACTGACTTTATTTTTGTATTTATTACGAAAATGCTATCCATGTCCATGCAGTGCATTTTTTATTTATTTATTTGATAGGGACAATGCACATTAATGAACATCAGTATAAAACAAATGTAAATATGCCGGATTATAGCTACAAAGCTAGTTTTCATCCGTAGTCCCTAGGCAGGAAAACACATGACAAAATACAATACAATAAAATACAAAATAACACTACAATACAGACAGCACAGGGAACAGTTCAGAGTCTAGTGGTCACATGACTGGTTTCTTTTAAGCCATTGTTTGATTTGAGTTTTAAAAGGTGACCAGTGTAGGACTCTCCCGTAAGTGCAGAGGGAGACGGTTCCAGATGTTCATGGCCTTCACAGAGAGAGTGTTCTGTCCAAAGGTAGTTTTTCTGAAGGGGACCTCACAGTCTCTGGAGGAGGCCCTAGTCCTCAGGCCACTTGAAGTCCTAGGTTTGAATAAGGCCGATACAGGAGGTGGGGCTAGTCCATGTAGCGCTTTGTAAATGAAGCATATATACTTAAAGTTGATAAAACGTTCAAAATTTAAAAGATTGCGCTTGCTTAAAATATTGCATGCATGAAATGAATTGGTTTTCTGTCAAAAACTAAGAGATTTCTTATACAGAGATTCAATTGTTTTCAAATTGGTTACAGAGGTGAGAGACCAACTTGTGATGTAATATTCAATATGGGATAAAATCATTGAATGGGGAAACATTCTAGCTGCACTAAGTGTTAAAAAAGACCTGATTTGTTTAAAAAAAAAATGTTTTATATGATTTTTATATGATTTTTGAAAGATAAGAGTGGAGTCGAGTGTCAGACCCAGATACTTGAATTCTGTGACAAGTTGTAGTTCTTCCCCTCTCAAGAAAACTTCAGAATTTTTTATCACTTTTGATTGCTTGGAGAACATCATACAGACCGTTTAAGAATTTAGAAGCAAGCATGATTTAAAGAGCGACTAAACACCAAATCAACTTTTTTTAACTCATAAACTGCATAAGTATGTTTATTGTGCTGTCTACATATCCTGGTCATTCTTTTGACATTTTAGTTCAAATTAGATAAAATATCACTTTTGAGCCAAAAAACGCTGTGTGGTGCCCTCTCAACCTTTTTGGTGGTACTACATTTGAATTTGGTCCTGGCCTCTCCATTGACTCTGAAGTTCTCTATGACATCAGTTGTTTTGTGTGACGTCAGTCTGTCAGAGCCAGTGATGTGAACCCATTCAACTCTCACACACGCCCCAGCTGCAGTTTGGAGTATTCTGGCGCCATCTAGTGGATTAAAATTAAATTACATGAGTCATTCTGAGATTATTGAGTGTGATTAGATTCAGGTGTGTAGCTTTACAATTATCTTAGTGTGTAAACAAGGGTGGAATGAGACTTTCTGGTCTGTAAACTATTGCTTTAAGCAGCAATGACAACTGTCTGTTTTTTTTAGTGTGACAAGTGAGCTGTCAATCACAGCCCAGACCACGCCCAACTCTAAGCCCCCCTTCTTGTCCCTTGGTCCTCCAGGCAACGCCCTTTTTAGAGAACATTTTCAAATCTTCATGTGGGCGGAGTAAGGCTGGGCACAGGTGTTTAGTCGCTCTTTAAACAGCCAGTCATTTACTTGCTCCATGGCTGAGGTCAAAATGGAAGCTGCTTCCTTAACGCTCCTTGCTGAGTATATATTACAGCATCATCTGCATACATTTGAAAACTCACATTAGTACATGTTTTGGGATGATCATTTATGTACAGTGAGAATAATAGGGGGCCAAGTATTGATCCTTGCGGCACACCGACTGAGACATCCTGGATTGATGACTTTACACTGCCAATATGTACACATTGTTTTCGTGAAGCTATATATGATTTCATTGAATGGCCTCTGGCGAGAAGTTGAAGTCTGTTAATTTTGCTATCAGAATTTCATGGCTGACAGTGTCAAATGCCTTTTTAAGATCAAGGAACACTGCACCAACACATCTATATATATCTAATTTACTTTTTACGTTTTCTATAAAAGCTGTTTGCTGATTCAGTGGAATGGTTTGCTCTAAAACCAAATTGCAAGGCATGCAAGCCAGACGAGCTACTGTTCAGATGTTAATTTATAATATTTGCTACACATCTCTCAACAATCTTGGAAACAACTGGAAGTATAGAAATTGGTCGATAATTGGATATTTGCGATCTGTCACCAGTTTTAAAAATTGGAGCAACTGTGGCCAGTTTCCAGGAGGATGGAACAACTCTGATTGATTGACAAATTAACCATTTGTGTTATTGGGGCAATACAAGACTCTTTGCATAATTTTAGAAGAGTGTCCAAACCATGAATGTCTTTGGCTTTAGAATTTTTTAGTGAACCAATAATTTTGGAAACTTCTAGCCCTGTTTTTTCACGTAAACGAAAGACAGGCTGTGTGGGATCAATGGACCTTGTTTTCAAATCATAGGATGGAAATAACTCACTTATTTACCTGACAGAGTTGACAAAATAGTTATTAAATTCATTTGTCAGTATATCTGGATCCGACACAGAAATGTTTATTTTTAGCTCAATTCCTTGCTGTTTTGCTTTATCATCTTTCCCAGTTAATTTATTTAGATTTTGCCAGATCTTCTTGGGATTTCCATTTGCTTCAGAAAGAATATTCATAAAAAATGTCGCTTTGGCTTTCCGCATTTTCTGAATAACCTTATTTCTCAGTGAGGTAAATGTATACCTATCTATGATGAGGCAGGATTTGATATATTTCTTTAAATGCTTATCTCAGTCTCATCAGTTTCTTGCATTTGTCATTTATCCATGGTAATAGATTTCTCTTTCTTTTGTTATGGCTTTCTTTTTTGGTAAAGTTTAACATTACTTCATTAATTTTCATGTGAAATAGACAGCTACTATTTTCAACATCTTCACTTTGAGTAATTTTGTTCCAATTGGTACATTGCAAGGCTACTACAAGATTTGGTAATGATCTTCTGGGAATAATGGTTTTCGGTGAGTCTTTTACATTTGGCCTATATGAGTCTTCAAAATGTTTTTTTGAAAGTTTTCTTTAGAAGATTGGGATATACGTCCTTTTGAAGAAAAAGTAGCGCAGGTTTGTGCTGGCGTGACATATTTTAGATCGAGTTTTGATGAAACAAGGAAGAGAATGTGTTTCGGGTCTCAGATTGTGACCAATTACAGCGCTCCACTAGCCCCCACTTTCCTGAGAAATCTACAGGTCTCTGTTGCATCAGCTGTCACAGACAGCTGAGTTAGCACAACAAGCGGCGGAGGCTAACCTAAATCTTCCTAGTCTTCGTTACCAGTTACTACTTAAACAGCGAAACAGCCATCCAAAAGAAAAGTCCCGTTCCTCCGCGCTTCCCAGTTCTATCCTTCTATGGTCACGCCATCCACGTGCAAATCCATATACATGGATTTATCCATATACATGGATTTATTGATATTGGGAGACGCTAGCTGCGTAAACAACAGTGGGTGTGCGGTAGCGGGAGGGGCAATAGCTTCGTGGGTGCGGGGAGGGGAGGAGAGGAGAAAGAGCGAGGCCAGCGAGTCCGCAGCTTCAAAATCCCAAAGTCAGTTAGTGCAGCTTTAAAGACACGATCCCAGACTTTGTCATCTTCTTCAGTTGTTTGTCTTGTGTCGGAGTCTGCTGTACGCGTACAGGACCGGGTCCGGACTAGCCTAGCCTAGCCGCTCGCTATCCCTATGGCTATCACTCGAGCACTTTAAATCCCTGCTTAAAACGCATCTTTTTTCTTTGGCTTTTACTACCAAGTAGACAGAGACAAATTTTTCGATTTCTTTTTGTATATACATTTCTGTATTTTATGTGTTTTTATTTTATAATTTGTCCTCGCTGTCTGTTCAGCACTTTGGTAAGCCTAGGCTGTTTTAAATGTGCTCTACAAATAAAGATTTGATTGAATAAAGATTTGATGGCTGCTTCAGTCTCTCCCTCAGTCCTGTATAGCTCGAGTTGCCATATGGCGACGCTAAACCCTGGATCCTTGTCCGAGGGTAGAGATTAGCTGCGTTAATTGTGTATTGTTGTAGCTTTGGAATCCAGGGTTAGTGAGTTAGAGCAGTCGAGTCTCGAGCTAGCGCTAGCATTAGCTATAGCCAGGCCGCACTGACAAGTTACGATTTCCTACTATACACTTATGTACTTCTACTTCATACATTACATTTGCCAGTAAATCCGTATAACCTAGGTAAATCTATGAACAAGGGTGGAGAGATTTTGTAAATACAAGGGTTTTATTTTTGGTCAAAATAATATAACAAGCGATGCATCAGATAGCCCTCCTCCTCTGGAACCACTGCTACACAGGCTGCTGTTGCTACAGGTATGTCCCATTCTGTCACAGGTCTCTGTGGTTTTGTGGGTTGCACAGAGCATAGCAAGTCAGCACCATTGACTTCACATGTTCAGTGTCCGAGTCATGCCTTTAACACTGCCAAAAGCATTTTCAACAACCACTCGCGCGGTGCTGAATCTTCTTTTAAATACTTGCTGTTTGTCCGTCACTCAGTGTCCGCACCAATGTTACTAGTTACGCGTCACGTGTAAATGACGTGTTCTGACAAGATACTGCTGAGGAGATACAGTGCCTTGCGAAAGTATTTGCCCCCCTTGAACCTTTCAACATTTCGCCATATTTCAGGCTTCAAACATACAGATATATAAAAAAAAAATGTCAAGAATCAGCAACAAGTGTGACACAATCGTGAAGCGGAACGAAATGTATTGGATGATTTAAACTTTTTTAACAAATAAACTGAAAAGTGGGGCGTGCAATATTATTCGGCCCCTTTACTTTCAGTGCAGCAAACTCACTCCAGAAGTTCAGTGAGGATCTTTGAATGATCCAATGTCCTAAATGACTGATGCTAAATAGAATGCACCTGTGTGTAATCACGTCTCCGTATAAATGCACCTGCTCTTTGATAGTCTCAGGGTTCTGTTTAAAGCGCAGAGAGAACCACAAAGACAAAGGAACACACCAGGCAGGTCTGAGATACTGTTGTGGAGAAGTTTAAAGCCGGATTTGGATACAAAAAGATTTCCCAAGCTTTAAATATCTCAAGGAGCACTGTGCAAGCAATTATATTGAAATGGAAGGAGTATCAGACCACTGCAAATCTACCAAGACCCGGCCGTCCCTCCAAACTTTCGTCTCAAACAAGGAGAAGACTGATCAGAGATGCTGCCAAGAGGCCCATGATCACTCTGGATGAACTGCAGAAAACTACAGCTGAGGTGGGAGAGTCTGTCCATAGGACAACAATCAGTCGTGCACTGCACAAATCTGGCCTTTATGGAAGAGTGGCAAGAAGAAAGCCATTTCTCAAAGATATCCATAAAAAGTCTCGTTTAAAGTTTGCCACAAGCCACCTGGGAGACACACCAAACATGTGGAAGAAGGTGCTCTGGTCAGATGAAACCAAAATCAAACTTTTTGGCCACAATGCAAAACGATATGTTTGGCGTAAAAGCAACACAGCTCATCACCCTGAACACACCATCCCCACTGTCAAACATGGTGGTGGCAGCATCATGGTTTGGGCCTGCTTTTCTTCAGCAGGGACAGGGAAGATGGCTAAAATTGATGGGAAGATGGATGGAGCCAAATACAGGACCATTCTGGAAGAAAACCTGTTGGAGTCTGCAAAAGACCTGAGACTGGGACGGAGATTTATCTTCCAACAGGACAATGATCCAAAACAAAGCCAAATCTACAATGGAATGGTTCACAAATAGATGTGTCCAGGTGCTAGAATGGCCAAGTCAAAGTTCAGACCTGAATCCAATCGAGAATCTGTGGAAAGAGCTGAAGACTGCTGTTCACAAACGCTCTCCATCCAACCTCACTGAGCTCGAGCTGTTTTGCAAGGAAGAATAGGCAAGAATTCCAGTCTCTCAATGTGCAAAACTGATAGAGACATACCCCAAGCGACTTGCAGCTGTAATTGCAGCAAAAGGTGGCGCTACAAAGTATTAGCGCAAGGGGGCCGAATAATATTGCACGCCCCACTTTTCAGTTTTTTATTTGTTATTTAAATAATCCAATAAATTTTGTTCCACTTTACGATTGTGTCCCACTTGTTGATTCTTGGCAAAAAATTAAATTTTTATATCTTTATGTTTGAAGCCTGAAATGTGGCGAAATGTTGAAAGGTTCAAGGGGGCCGAATACTTTCGCAAGGCACTGTACGAGGGGGCACTATTTTTGATGGACAAGCACGCAAACTGGACCATGGCATACCGTGTTGAGTCGAACCGAACCGATACTGTGGAAAAGCGGCATAAGCGTTCGCGCCTCCCCCCAAACCCACCAAACCAAAGCTGGGGTACGTACATTTTCCCTTTCATTAACAGCTCATGTTGGTTGTGCCCAAAAGAAAAAGGTTGTGAATCAAACAGATTGAAGCACATTTGGTATGAATGTCAATGTGTCTTTACATTTGATAATCTCATTTAATTTCAAATGGAGTGGATTTGAAATAGAATGTTAAAAATGTGATTAATTGTGAGTCAACTAACCAGGACTATGCGATTAATCAACAAAAACAAAAAAGATTGTTTGACAGCCCTAGTGGTTACATTAGAACTGCTGTGGATATCAGAGTGGCCATAATAGTTATTGGGTGTTTTGGCAAAAAAAAGTTCAGTTCTTTCACAGTTGTTTTTTAAATTAATCTTAAAGAAGCTATACCAGATTTTATTTTTAAATGAGTCCATAATGATTACTACTACAAACAAGTTGTATTATAACCCGTGATTTACTTGAAAACTTGAGCTTATCGATTCGGCTGGTGTATGAATTCAGGCCGTAAAAAGCGCAGAGTAGAGACTTAGCGTGACGCCAGCTTTCCCCCTATCACAGAACGAGGCTGCGTCCTCTAGCTTCTACAGCGCTGGTAAACAAGAGTGGAATGGAGGCAGAAAGTTCCTGCTCTGGCTATAGCTGCAGACACAGCAAAAAAGTGATGCAACAGCGAGGAAGAGAAGACTGAACTAAAGCGAAAAAATTATCAAAGAAGAAATCAAGCCCGGGTGAACATAGCTAGCTTACATCGTATCCTCTGGAGAGACCTGCAGGAGCGGGATCACTTCGGACAAACCTACATTCAGACGCAAAACTAGCGGTAATCTTTCAGTTATATAATTTGTTAGCAGTGCGTTGCTTTTGTACCATTTCATCAGTGATTGTTGTACAGCTTAAGTTGAGCCCATTCTAATGTTTGCACATGTATCAGATCGAATAGATCAAAAAGAGTGAAGAAGCGTAAGGCCCCGTCCCAATTCTCACCCTTGCCCTTAACTCATTGACTGCCATTGACGTGTTAACACGTCAAACTAAATAGTAACGTTGTCTGCCAATGACGTGTTAACACGTCAATTGCGTTTCCCGCTATTTTTACGTTCCCAGCTGTCCATTGAATCTAATATGTGGAGATTGGCTTGAGGCAATACTTTATGGAGCCAGCAGATGGCAGCATTGCGCTATGAATGGTTTGAACACAGCTAGATGCACTGTTTGTGGCCCTTTTTTCTCAGCTTTCTGGTGATTTCAATAAAACTTCCCTCTACTCAACTGGGGATTACAGAAGAACTAAACAAGATAGAAACAAAATTCTTTTTGCTGGTGAGAGTAGACAGCCCATTCTTTCAGAATCTAGTTTTAGATTTCAGATAGTCAAAGTACACAATATTCTGTGGGTCTTGAAAAATCAGTAAAAACCACCAGAAACGGCTGGCAATATGGGAGTACCTGTTTTGAAATGGGCTGGCAGTCAATGAGTTAAAAAGCACCCGTGCCCTAGATTTTGCGCGTGCCCGCGGGGGTTGTAGGGTGTCCCAATACTTAGGGAGAAGAGGCGAGGGACCTCACACCCTTAAAAACCACCCTCGTGCTCAAGTGAGGTCACTTGAGCACGAGGGTGATCCTATGATGCATTACAATGGTTGTTGGTAAATTAGCTGTTGGGAAAAGCCTCACCAAAATGAAAGAAAACAACAGGAAACACCCGCGCGCAAGTTTGTGCGGAACGTGAGCAATCTCCGAAGCGTGTGCGAGTCATTCAGTTTTGAATGCGTGTGTTGGTGCCGTGTGTGGTGACGTTCACTCCCAAAGAACCCGCAGTGTGTGGCGTTCACTGAGGCTTCAGAGACGTGGTGCATGTTATTATTAAAGATACCCGTCTTCGTGGTACGCTTGTTTTTCTGTGTGGTACGTCTCTGTGCGCGTACGTATGTGTTTGTACATGCGTCTGTGTGTGTGCGTGTGTCTGCCTCTGTGTGTGTACGTTTGTGTGATGTGCAGCAGTCCTGTACCTAATTATAGCAAATCTTCATATTTAATGGAATTAAAAACGTCTCATTAATAAATACTTTGATTTCAACACAGATAATATCTGACCATGGATCTATAATAATAACTGGACAGGGTATTACTAGCTTAAAGCTGTCCCACCCATGGGCACAGGGGGCGCCCGTGGTACCGCAAACTAAATTCACGTGGGCTACCCAGAAAAAAGTCCCATAGAACTCAATGTAAACTAAAAGAGCTCGACCTCAGCTGACAGAAAATCTACAGCTTCATAAAGATCTGGTTTTGATTTTAGTATCCCTTGTCATCCTGAACTTTTTTTCTTTAAATCCACACTTTACAGCCACAAACTCCTTTCCTTCCCGCTCTGATCAGCAGCGCTGATTGGTCAAAGCGCGGCCGAGCCCCTCTGTGCCCGTGCATGAAAGCCACACACGCAAATTTGGCGCAACGCATCATGGGAGCTCGTCCACTGCGCAAAACCGGGAGGACCAGACGACGTCCAAATACAGGCGAGTTCTGCTAATCTCCCAGTCTCTGAAGTCCCATGCGCTACTGAGCACAAGCCATTCATTTGAATAGGGTGTCATCTGTCTTTTAATGTTTTATGTCTGTACTTGTCTTGTGCACACTGGGGACTTTTGCAAATGTATTCCAATGTGGTTTTACTGCAAATGGCAAATACATGAATCTGAATCATTTTGGATCACCGGGGCTTGGATCTGACACAGACATAACTTTGTGAAATAACTTTGATAATGCATGTGACGTGGAACACCTTTGCTGCGTCATTTGCATAGTCCCCTAGATCCAGGGTTGTCCCAATTCTTAGGGAGAATATCCAATGAGTGCACTCCTCTATGGGAAGGCACTTTTCTGGTGAGGGCACTCACACCTGGAGGGCCATCAGAATTGGGACGGGACCTAAATAATAATAAATGGGAGCAGCAATCTGGCAGCTTCTAGAGCACAGCTCGTCTACTGCGGACATAATTTTTGGCAGTATAGAACCATGATTGTCAAACTGCACAGGACTACTGGGCACACACACTGCTGTTAATCTGGTGATTATAGAGGGAAGAGTGCTTTTTCAAAGTAAAATGACAGCTAAGATAGATGCGAAAGCCAGATCCCATCAGATCTCAAACTGTGCAGTGCAGGGCAGGGCCTGGTTAGTACTGTGATCACCCGCATTGCCTAGAAGGAGTCTGGTGTGAGTGAATGGCTGGCGGTGGTCAGAGGGGGCAATGGCACATACACATACAGCTGAGGCTGAAGTAGTTTTTTACTGAAGTAGTTTATTACCACTGTATTCGGAGTGAATAAATAATGACATGTGAGGTGTCTTTGAGTGTCCAATAAAAGAACTATATAAAACCAATGCATTATTAGAATATTTTTCATTGCCATGTAATTAATAGGAAGTCAGAGACTAGGAAATTGCTTTGGCTCTCGGTGTAACACTCAAAGAAGAGAGGTAAAGAATAGAGTAAGGCATAATAATCAGAATAAACTAACGTATAAAACTTAAAATTATTACAATTTACTATGTACTAGAGGTGCAACGATCGATTGGTAGCCGATTATAATCGGCCGATCACAGTTTAATTTGTGTGATCTGTGTGTTCGCTCGTCAAAATTGCGTAAACAAGCAACTCATGCAGCTATCATTAACGGAGATTCTACAGCGGCAACATCCAGTAATGACGTAAGAAAGACCACGAAATATTATGGGGTAAGGTTACTGTCAATAAAGCCAAGCATGTCTAAATAAAATGCGTGCATATTTATTGGTATTTGTGCATACAAATACTTAATTCATGATTAAGATAATTACGAAATTCCATGTCTTTTTAGTTTGTATTAAGAATAAAGAAATATAAAACTATGTGTGATTTTGTACTTGTGAATGCGATTTTTTTGTGGGCTTGCATTTTCTTTTTGAGAATACGAATTTCAGCAGTGAGCAAACTGTCAATATGACGTCACTGCTCACAGACATTAACAATCGAGCCTGCGCAGAGTTGATCCACTTCATTGCCTAAAACCTAAACATGGCAGAGGGACACAACATAAATAAAGTGGCTCAAAATCAGGTATATAACTATATTTTATCATTTTGGTTGTAAATGAATGTGTAAGAAATATTAATTCCATAAATGTGTTCATAGCTCCTGGCCCGGACCACGTGTCTCCGGCCACTCTGAGACACTGAGCTTACTTTTCACATTTTCAACACCTCTCTGCAGTCCTGCCATGTTCCGGCCTGCTTCAAATCCTCCATCATTGTCCCCGTCCCGAAGAAGCCCAGGATCACAGGACTCAACAACTACAGACCTGTAGCACTTACGTCTGTCGTCATGAAGTCATTTGAACGCCTGGTCCTCTCCCATCTCAAGTCCCTCACCTCCCCCCTCCTGGACCCCCTGCAGTTCGCCTACAGAGCCAACAGATCTGTAGACGACGCCATTAACCTGGCCCTCCACCACATCCTACAGCACCTGGACTCCCCGGGGACCAGGGTCCTGTTCGTGGACTTCAGCTCTGCCTTCAACACAATCCTGCCATCCCTGCTCCAGGACAAGCTCTCCCAGCTCAACGTGCCCGATTCCACCTGCAGGTGGATCACTGACATCCTGACGGACAGGAAGCAGCGAGTGCGTCTGGGGAAGAATGTCTCGGACTCTCGGACTATAAATACAGGAGCTCCACAGGGCTGTGCTCTTTCTCCCCTGCTCTTCTCCCTGTACACCAACCACTGCACCTCCAGCCACGACACCGTGATCAAGTTCGCGGACGACACCACCCTCATTGGACTCATCTGAAACAACGATGAGTCCGCCTACAGGTGGGAGGTGGACTGGCTGGTGTCCTGGTGCAGTGGTAACAACCTGGAGCTGAACGCTCAGATGACAGTGGAGATGATTGTGGACTTCAGGAAGAGCACTGTCCCCCCGCCCCCACCCTCCGTGATGGACTCCCCCATCACCTCTGTGGAGTCCTATTGTTTCCTGGGCACCACCATCACCCAGGATCTCAAGTGGGAGCCGACCATCAGCTCCCTCATCAAGAAGGCCCAGCAGTACTTCCTGCGGCAGCTCAGGAAAGCCAAGCTGCCTGCACAGATGTTGGCGCAGTTCTACACGGCCATCATCGAGTCCATCCTCACTTCCTCCATCACCGTGTGGTTTGCTGGAGCCACAGTCAGGGACAAACAGACTACAGCGCATTGTGCACTCTGCAGAGGAAGTGATTGGCCGCAGCCTTCCATCGCTGCAGGACCTATACGTCGCCCGAGCTCGAGGCCGGGCTGGTCGTATCACAGCCGACCCCATGGACTATTCCAACCACTCCCCTCAGGCAGAAGACTGCGGTCCATCAGGACTAGAACTTCCCGCCAAAAGAACAGTTTCTTCCCCTCTGCTGTTGGACTCTTGAACACTTCTTAACCTGTCCCCCCGCCCTTTATAAAGTCACTTTACTGCCCATAATACGTCACCTTACTTCACTGTACTGCTGTCACTTTACATTGTGTGCACCATGTGCACTTGTACATTGTAAATAGTAACTAACTCTTTTAAATGTATTTGTTGTTTTTTATTCTTTATTTCTATTCTTTATTTTTATTATCTCTTTCTGACTGTTGCACTGAGCCAAAGCAATTTCCAAGTCTGTGACCTCCTGTTACTTACTTGGCAATAAAAATGATTCTGATGAAGATGTTTCTTGTCCATCTAAAAGGTTTGTTTGGCAGTGATGTTAGCTCCAATGCTAGTTTTATTTTCTTATCCTTATATAGTCTACAGAAAATAATGCATTTATTTTAGTCTAAACAACAGACTAACTAGCGTTACTGAACTCATGAGTAAAAGTAATGTGTCAAATTTACTCACAAATATAAGATTGAGGCCCACAGGGTGCACAGGGTCTGCTAAGTTTATAAACCAAGGATGAGTATAGCACGGAGGTGAACTTCATATTGCTCAGGGGCAGTAACAGCGCAAACTATGAATCATCTGGAGGGTTGGGGCTGGTATCAACACATTAGCCACATCGATTCAGGGCAAAGGCTTCATAAAATGTAAATGCTAAGAATGTAAAAATTTTGGTTTTAAAATAACATGGTAAGCTGTAAAACTAGCATTGAAGCTAGTGTTAACTAAACACTGACTAAAAAAACGTTTCTAGAGAGGGACAAGAAACATCTTATGAACACATTTTATCGAATTAATATTTCGTACACATTTGTTTACGACCAAAATGATCATATATAGTTATTTACCTGATTTTGAGCCAAATTGTTAATGTTGTTGCCCTCTGACATGATCAACTCTGGGCAGGCTCGATTGTTAATGTCTGTGAGCAGTGACGCATTATTGACAGTTTGTTCACTGCTGAAATTCGTATTCTCAAAAAGAAAATGCAAGCACAAAAAAAAAAAAAAAAAACTTGTATTCACAAGTACGAAATCACAGTTTTATATTTTTTTTATTCTTAATTATGAAATTCCATGTCTTTTTAGTTTGTATTATCTTAATCATAAATTAAAAAAAAATTATGCACAAATATCAATAAATATGCACAATTTTTTTTTAGACATGCACGTCTTTATTGATAGTAACCTTACCCCATAAAATATGCACGAAAGTTATAGAATTTATTCCCCTCTGCCACCAGCCCTTGTCTATTGTGGAAAGCCCTGGGTTCAAACGGCTCATGTTCACTGCTTCAATATGCCATCGCGGAGATATTTGACTGATGTCTGCCTGCTGCAGCTTTACCAAACTGTATATTCTCACATTGACACTCCAATCCCAGCCGGAGCATGGATCTATTATAATAACGAGCCAGAGTCACACCGCGCAGACACAGCACACACACTGAACACACTCAGCAGCGAGGCGCTGCAGTCAGGCAGAAACACCCCGTGTCAGGACTTTGCATGTTATCTTCACAGAAATACTGAATCAAGATGAGTGTAGTGGTAGGTACAGACAGTCCTACAGTGTCGCAGATTTAGCGTTACTTCCTACGTAGTTGCGCATCGGAGCAGACAGCCGCTTGTTTATTGGAAGGAAAATAAAAACTGCTTCCCTCCTTTGGCCAAAGCAGCGTCTTTCCTCTGCGCTCCATGCACAAGTGTAGACAGTGAGAGTTTAGCGCAGCGGGACTATTCAGGATGATAAACGTAATAAATAATATTCCTGAAGAACAAACATTGCCTTATCTATCTCTTTTTAATCAGTTGAGAAATGCAGCATTGCTGTATTTCATTGCATTTGTTTAATGTATCTCAATGCTCTTTAACTTTATACTTTTTGTCTTGAGTACCCTAGGGCATTTTATTTATACTACCTAGTACCTTGATGGTTTTGAAAGATTAGTTATAAAGTGAATAACTAGTCCTATTCATTTATCGCTAATATTTTCAGTATTTGACTGGATCAGCAATGATCGGTATCGGCCCGTCAAAATTTTAATGATCGTGATCAGCCAAAAAAAATCCTGATCGGTGCACCTCTACTATGTACAATATGCAAGTGCACTTGGTGTACACACACTATGCAGTAAGCAGTGCAATAAGGTGACAGCAGCAAAGTGAAGTTATGATGGGCAGAAGGTGGCTTTATAAAGGGCACTAAAGTGACTCCATAAGGGGCAGTTAAGTGACTTGTAAAGGGCGAGGGGGCAGGTTATGAAGTTTTCATGAGTCCAACAGCAGAGGGGAAGAAACTGTACTTATGGTGGGAGGTTCTGGTCCGAATGGACCGTAGCCTCCTGCCTGAGGGGAGAGGTTGGAACAGACCATGTGCCGGATGAGAGGGGTCAGCTGTGATACGACCAGTCCGGCCGTAAAGTACCAACAAATAGACATAGTTGAGTGGTTAGATGACTATAATTAATATATGAAAGACATAACTGACCTGCTTCTCGACAGCCGCTTTGCTTTCCTCTTTGGATCCAGACGCAAGGGTCTCATTCAATGATTGCAAACTGGAAAGTGATGGAAGCATTTAGCAGAAACACTGGACACACTGGAGTCCACATATTTGTCATTCACCTGGTGAGTTCCAGCCGGTCACAAAGTTTCTCCACTTCCTCCAACATCTTCACACTGTCCACCTCGTTATCAGAAAAGTAATTCCAGTTCTACATGAGACAAGAACATTACATTTGTGCACTGGATTTAATTATTGCTTAATTTGTCATTAAACGATGGTGTGAAAAAACTACACCTAAAATGAAGGTAAACAGTACAGGATAATAGTGCTTAAGGCTGGTCACCCCTGATGAGCTAGCCTGGTTGTACCACACCTTAGTACAAGTTACATTTCATACTAAGGTCTGGATTTGCTCCATTGAGCTCCGTGAACAGGTGGGAGGGGTTAACTGTTAACGGTTGTCTGCTTGCCCGGGGCAACTAAAGATTTGGGACAGGCAAGTGCGCCGTTTTAACTCATTCACTGCCAGCCATTTCAAAAGCAGCATCCCTCATACTGCCAGAGATTTTGGACATTTTTAGTGTTTTTCCGAACCGCATAGAAATGTGAGCCCTTGGTTGACACAAGTATGACACATACCAAATGAAAGCTCTATCCCTTGAAGTAAGTTTCTAACCCTTTTAGTTTTTTAGCAATTGAGGGTGCAACAAAAGTAACTTTCACACAAAATGCTTTTTCCTGACCAAGATTTGGAGAAAACAGCCTTTTTGTGAAACGCGCATTTCAGTTTTTTTGTCTTTACTGATATTTTACAATGTATGACAGTTTCTTACTATGACACAAAACAGAAACAATACTTTGAATTGTATTTTTAATGTATAATTATTTTTAAACAAATTAAACGTGTACACACAATACTCTCAAAGGATTGTCTTATGTACACATACAATATTCAACTTGTATACAATAAAAACACTTTGTATACAAATATACAGTAAAAATAACACTTTCTGAACACTTTGTGAAACAATTTCACTTTAGTTTATAAAGAATAGAAATTAGGTGACCCCACACTCTGCTGAAGTGTGGGGTGGAATCTACTTCCTCCGCACTCCCAATACATTTCCAGATTAGTTTTTTTTTTTTTTTACAAACCCAGAAAGAAATGTCAAACCAAAAAAGGTTTTTAGCGGCAGACTGTCACTGGCTTCCATGCATTTTCTCTGCTGAATGGGAGAAGCTGTGTGTGTGCACTGAAATATTGTGCTGCATACAGCTTTGTCTGTTCGACAACAAGATCCAGGATCCAGCAGTTCATCAGTTATGAAGAGCTGCAGAAGTCAGCTGCTGATCCAAATCAAGCTCTGCTGCAGCATTTTGGGGTCCTGGGGTCAACAATCTACAACACACAGAAAAATATAAAATCACGATACATTTTCACATTATAACAAGTGTTTTGGCTTCAGCAGCTATGACATTGAGATAAAATAATCTCTTCAATACTCGCTAAAAACGCTACTTTATGTTTATTTTTACTATAGTATAAGCCAGTGATTGCTATAGTCACTCCCTCCTGAATCTCTCAATGTTTGAACGCAAAATCACGCAGACTCCGGGATCAGAGCAACAGGGAGAGAATCAGTCGCTCTCTAACACTTGTTGCTCATCATGGGTCCCGCTCACCGGTCTGCCATGGATCACCTTCCCCCGTCCCTTCTATAAACCACACGGTAACATCATCCATAGCTCCCTGGTAGCTAATGCTGCATGCTAGATTCAGACGCCTCCAAACTCAACAGGGAAACTTTTGGAAAAATGTCCCGCGTAATCAAGCATTTATCCCGCAATAGTCATTCATCAATCAACAATTGCGCGCAAAATCCTGGAGGGGCTGATAGTACATTAGACAAAGAGGAGAAATAAACTCGTAAATGCAACATGTTGAAGTGAAAAGCAACTTACCACATTACGACGGGGGGAGGAGCCGCTGCTGCTGCTGCCGCCGCTGCTACTGCTGCTGCTGGACGATCCTGGAGCCTCATGTTAGCTAAAACCGGAAGAACTAGAATCGTGGCATCTAGCTGCTTCATATTTATCCGTTTGATGACTGAACAGGCTCTCAAACAGCGTTAGCTGCGTGAGCTTTTCAGATCCGCAGTCCTTTGGGTAACAGAGGAGCAGCCATGCTTACACACTCACAGCACCACATGCCCCCTTCTCCCTCCCTGGATCTGGCCACAGTGTCACCTCTGCCCCCTACAGGATCGATTCCAAAGTGTTTACAGGTCTGAAATGTTGACACAGGATGCACAAGAGCCTTGACGAGCCTTAGAAAGAAAAAAACAAAAAAAGCAATTGACGTCTATAGACGTCAATTGCGGTGAATGAGTTAAGCAAGTTGCCCGATCGGGCAAGTGATGTTTTACTTAATCCCTTTCAGGCCGGGAACACATTTCTTCATCTGGAGCCGGGAGCGGCTCCGTTTATCTTTTATAACTAATTATCTTCATTGATAAATTCTCTGGATCAATGAAATGCATCTGGAAAAGCCAGGAATTAACATTTTCCGCGTAATTTCTGTTAAATGTGTGACCGCGGGAACTTGCTGTTGTTTGCATTACATACTCAAACGGCATTCACATCCTCCCTTCTGAGCCCAGAGCAGCGGTGGCCGCTTTGTACGGACCGCCGCTATGACAACACCTCCGTGAACGCACATCCGTAACTTGGTAACAAGCGCGGACCATAGACGCCGCGGACAGAACCATAGAGGCCGAGGGGAGGACCATAGAGGCCGAGGGGAGGACCATAGAGGCCGCGAACAGGACCATAGACGCCAGGGCAGGGCCATAGACGCCAGGGCAGGGCCATAGTCGCCAGGGCAGGGCCATAGTCGCCAGGGCAGGGCCATAGTCGCAAGGGCAGGGCCATAGTCGCAAGGGCAGGGCCATAGTCGCAAGGGCAGGGCCATAGTCGCAAGGGCAGGGCCATAGTCGCAAGGGCAGGGCCATAGTCGCAAGGGCAGGGCCATAGTCGCAAGGGCAGGGCCATAGTCGCAAGGGCAGGGCCATAGTCGCAAGGGCAGGGCCATAGTCGCAAGGGCAGGGCCATAGACACATACACATACACTTTATATTCAGTGTATGTGTATTTATATTACATTGTATCGTGCTTTTTATTCTGTCGGTGCACACAGAGTACCTCTTTTTGCATGTATTTCCAATGTAGTTTTACTGCACATGGCCAATAAAATGAATCTGAATCTGAATCTAGACTCTGCGGACAGAACCATAGAAGCGCAGACCGAACCATAGACACGAGGGCAGGACCATTGACACGTGTTTAAAACCATCCCAGTTTGCTGCAAGCATGGGTCTCCATCTGGTCTCCCCCCAAAGAGCAACCAAATTCACAAAATTGAAGCTCGGGTACCTAAAATTTACCCATACATTTCACAATGCATGTTGGTTGTGCACCAAAGTAAAATGTTGAGAACAAATCCAATAGAACACATCACAACATTTATTTTGCATACTTAAGAGCCCTGGGAGTCATTATTTGACTTTTTGGGCAGAGAGTTGTGTTTTCCACACATTTAGTGCCACTTTATTGCCAAACTCTTGATAACTAATTGTACTGAAAAATATTTGGGCAATTAACTTTTGACATTGGGCAAATAAAATATAAATGATACTTGCCCAAAGGGCAAGTGGCTGACAAAGCTTAATGTCAAGGCCTGCATGAGTGGGTTAAGTATGTGCGGTTGCATGTTTTTTTGATTATCCAGGACCTTGCAGCTGGTGCGAAGCTTCTGCCGCTCCTTCTTTATGGCCTTCTTCTGGATGTCTTTCTCCTTCTTTGCCTGGAGAGCAGCATGGCGCGCCTCTTCCTCCTGCTTCTCTTTGGCCAAACGAGCAGTCTCCAGCTCCGCTTGACGAGCCTGTAAACACACCATTTCAACATTGAAATCACACACCAAAATCCACTTCACCTCCAGAAAAAATAAATAATAATAATTTAAGTATTTGTGAAAAACTAGTCAATTACAATAAGAATCAATAGCTGCAGCCCGAAAATGTCCATCCATCCCTCTATTTTCTTCCCCTTAATCAGTTTCTGGGTCAGGGGGGTGACCAGAGACCAGAGCACAGAGCACCAGACCCTCACTGGACCTCCTGCAGGTGAGTGGTGAATCCACAGGACGACGGCTGCTCTGTGGCATAGCCTTGGTCGTTCAGTGGGGGCTTCAGGCAAAGTGGGGTTGCCCAATGACACAGCTACAGCAGATATCAGGGAGTCAGTGGAGTGTCTTTTGGTGGGCTCAAACCCACGATCTCCAGGCTCAAAAGGCCAATGCTCTACCAACTGAGCCACTGTCACCCCATGTCGCCCTAAAATTTGTGGGTGTGGTTATATTGAACGTTTTTGAGTAAATTGAGTTCGTAAAACACCTGCGGCGCAGAGGCAAAGCAGCAGCGGTAGAACTGAGCGGAGCGAGAGCAGAGCAGAGGGAGAGAGTGTTTTTTATTTTACTCACAAGGTCTTTAGTACCAGAGAAGTACTTGGTCTGGTACTGGCTCACTCAGATTCAGAGGAGGAAGACACAGGTGTCCAGTGAAGCATTATTGGTGGCGGGGAGACC
Organism: Knipowitschia caucasica; assembly: GCA_964034765.1. Classification (NCBI taxonomy): domain Eukaryota; kingdom Metazoa; phylum Chordata; class Actinopteri; order Gobiiformes; family Gobiidae; genus Knipowitschia; species Knipowitschia caucasica. The sequence goes on along the minus strand of OZ035823.1, from coordinate 39,615,119 downwards.
GCGCTCCATAGTCCACAATCAGCCCCTGTACAGCGGCTGCTTCACCTCCGTGTGACTGCGGTAGAAGCATTCTGTGAACGCCAAGCAGGATCCGTGGTGGAGGGGACAGGGGGATCATAACACCGGGCATGTGGGAGAAAGTCACGGGGGTAGACATCCACGGGAGACGCGGGAGAAGATGCGGGGGAGCCGCGGGAAAAAACACATCGCTAATCGCTTTCTTGAGAGAAAATAATCCACAAAAGTGTATCAGAAGTGTTGAAGAGTCTGTTGTTTCTTGTTGAGACGATCTGACATGTTCTGTGCCCATTCATTTCATCTCTCTGTTTCTAAACGATAAATCCTGGAGCCTCATTTCCACTGAGAAAAATGGTAAGCCCACCACTTCTTTGAAAGGGAAATATTGAAACCAATCTCCAGATTCCATGACTGTAAACTATAAAGAGTGCGTTCTTGATCACTGAAGGTCTTTGAAAATAATACAATTCCATATGGCCACGAACCAGTGCTAAAACATCTATAATTTGGATCAGGGAATTTATTTCGATCCCAAAATCATTTCATACTAGGGCTGGGCGATTAATCGATTTTAATCATTAATTCGAGTTTTACGTTTAGGGCGATTTCTTTTTTTAAAAATTCGATTTTTATTTTCTCCAGCGCAGAACTACAGCGCTAACGCGCTAACCGCGGGTCTATGGTGTTGAGCAGTCATTTTGAAGCTAACCTAATGCTAACAGTCTCCCTCTGGCCTGATGCTCGCTCTCACAGTTGGTGCTGTTGCAATAACACTTCAAACGTTCAAGAATCAGACTTTATTTAAATCGCCAAAACACACACACACACACGCACGCAGGCTCCGGTCGCTATTTTCTTACGCCATGTTCGTACGCCACATCTTTCACGCTCTCTCACGCTCGTTATTCCAAAGCGCACTCCCGTGTCCGTGGCGCGCACACACTCGTGTCCCACTGAGCCGCTGCACTTTGGGGAAAGACACGTCTCACACATTGCTCTCATTGCTCTGATACAAACAACGTGTTCCCCGCTGTCTGTTAGCTACAGTAGCTGCTACAGTAGCTGTTAGCTACAGTAGCTGCTACAGTAGCTGTTAGCTACAGCATCAGAATGTAAACAGGAAGCTCGCACAATGCGGGAGTCTCTGAAGTTAGTATTAGCGTCACCAGCTGGACCGAGCGTTGTACTACAGCACAGTTACTCAGGCACAGTTGAAAGAACAAGCATGAAAACCCGAGGAGGCTTTTGGAAAAGACTGTTACAACATTTCTATTTTGAGTAATCAGTTTTAAAAATGTGATATTTCATGTAAATAATGCATGTGTTTAATAGGATTGATATATTTGCGATGGGCCTTGTTTGTGTGATTTAAGTTATTTTGAAGGTGCATAGTGTCATTGTAAGTGAAGTTATTATAAAACGTTTAAGCTACATTTTCACTGTTTACAATGGCAGAGCCATCTCGTTTACAAGCATGTTTTAAGGCTTAATTCCTGTTACACTTATGCTCCATGGGGATTTAGATTAAACTGCATAAAGGAAAATCAATTTCTTTGTCAGTTGTATTTTGTTTTTAAATAGAAAAAAATAAATCGATTAAAATCGAAAATTGGATTTGGTGTGAAAAAATCTGAGAATTTTTTTTTTTGCCATATAGCCCAGCCCTATTTCATACTAAATATATTTCACATTGACTGTTTATAGTATTCCCTGATCTCAAAAAACTTCCAAGCTACAGCTTTTTGAAGTCTTTATACAATAATTAACATTTTCCAAAATGGCCCGCCACCTTGATGACGTCACAATATGCAAATTAGATGACGAATCAACTTCCATCCCAAAGTTTGGTTCAAACTGAAGATATTTCTAATTTACAGTATGCCTTTATCTCAAACCCTTTTTAAAGATATAGCCTTTTGAAATCTTGAAATCAAAATGGTATATTTTCTTGAAAAAACTCTGGCGCCTAAAGGGTTAACACTATTTAAAACATGCAGCGTATTCGTTCCGCTGCATGTTTTTTTTTCCCCTGCTTTCCGCATGTCTCTTGGTCACTGCTCACACACACACAAGCTCACACACACGGCCCCTCCCCTCCCTGCACACCACGTCCGTCTCCATGAAAATGTCATCCTTGGAAGCATGGCCTATTTGATGCAGAGAAGACCCCTAGCAAACACGCGATTGCCTTTCTTAGAAAGGCAATTAGAGTCGCAAGTTTGGGGTAAAATTTAGTTGGGTTGTCAGCAATGTTCCCCCTAAGCGCACGTGCGCAAAAGCGCCCGATACAGAAGTCTGAAGCTGCGTTTGAAAAAGAACACGGCTCGGACCAACAGCACCCTGCACACCTTGAACTCGCTCACTCGGTCTTGCTGCGGACTTGCGAGTGGTGTCTCACGAGCACTACACCAGCTGCAGTGTGTGCGTGGAGCCACAAACACTCCTCACGCGCACGCACTTATGTAGGGAAGACCAGGTCTGGTCAGACGAGCGTCCCCTTCAGTTTAGCACAAAGTTGCCTATTGCTGAGTAAAGTTGGTTTTGTGGCAATATGACAATTATTATCTTATATAATTATTGGTCCATGTGTTTTATTTTATAATGCATATGATAAAATAAAACCATGTATACTATGTATAAATCTATTTAGTCTATACTAAATATGAATAGACAAAATCCACTTTGAATATTTTGTGTTTTTAGTTAAATTCACCAAATATATTCCGCAATCTACTTTAATTTACTATCTATAAAAGACTCATTTGAATAATGATCAAGTGAATATTGAATCGAATCATAGTTGGTTGAAGCTGGAGTATCTTAAATAAATTAGATCAGCAGGTGTATACAGGTGTATCCAAATGTGAATGGTTTTCAACAGAGATCTCTCGCTCAAAGTGTTCCACGTGCCGCTCAGGTGGTTGTGTTTTTGCCCTGACCCATGAAAAATTAGAGGGACCATTGGTTGTCTGGTCAAAACACTATGTAGCAGCTTTGAATCAAATAAACATATGGTAGATAATGTTATGTCGTTTTTACTCGTACACTGAATGTTTGCCGCTTCAATCCAGATGGGTATTGAAAAGTATTTTCCGCAAAAAAGATCAATAAATCCATAAATCCATATCCATATATATAATCTCAATCAATCCATCTACTTTCTTCAGAATATCAAGTACATTTTCTCCGCACTCACCTTCTCCTTCTCCTCCTGCTCCCTCTTCTTGGCATCTGCTTTGGCTTTTTTCTCGGACTCTTTTCGGGCCTTTTCTTCCTCTTTAAATTTCTTTATTCTAGGATCACAGCTGTAGGCTGTGTCTGCAACACAAACACAGATCACTTGAGTTATGATGACTGTACTTGCTGGGCCAAACAATATTTCTTCTTTAAGATCAATGTCTGTATATACATTTACTTGTATACCTTGTTTTGAGTGCTCATTTTTTTTCTTTTCTTTTTAAGCTGTGCTTTGACCCATTTCTCAACTGTGGGTCAAATAAAGGGTCTCTTTTCCCTGATCTAAATGAGAAATGGATTCTAGAATGTGCCAACAATACAGGTGTAACTATTGAACATTTTAAACTTAGACTAAAGTCCTTTTTCTTATGTAATTCAACTTAGAATGTCCAACATATGAGACTCATTAAATGCAAAGTGAAATATATCAAGCCTTTAATTTGTAATAATTATAATTGGCTCACAGCTTGTGAAATACCCCAAATAAAACCGCAGAAAATAAGATTTTTTTAAGCCATAATCAGGAAAATTATAGCAGAACTTGAAAAAGTAAATGAAAATATTCTACATTTCAGAATTTCACCTACATAGTGGCAGAAGAGGGAAATTACTTTTTGCCTGCTGTAGATTTATATGCAATACTTTTGATGTAAAACTAAAAAGGAAGAAAATGGCTTTCCATGGTTTCACTGTTATGATGGGGAACAATTTTGGAGCATGGTTTAAAGCCTTTTTTGTAGACTCGTACCGACTAAGGTGCGGATGCGGTTCATCTCCTCCTTCTTCCTCTGAGCCCTGGATGCACGGTTCTGCTTCTCAATCCACCGTCTCTCATCCCGACTGGTATGGAGACACACAAACACACTCTGAGAACACATTTCCAGACCAATTATTTAAGCCTGTCGCATACACGCGCCTAGGGGTGGGCGATACGGCTTAAAATTTATATTGCGGTATAATTTGGGGCACAGACTACCGTCTGTGTCAACGGTATATTTTGCGGTATAATTTGGTGTGTGAATTTCAACATAGGTCTAGCAGGTTCTTGCCTAAAATATTCAAGATTGTTACTTATTTATATATTAGAATCTGATGTTTATTTTTTGTTTGAAAATCAGGCGTGAGACAAATGAACAGACAAATGGTGTAACATTTTTATTATTTATGTATGTTACAGTAAAGACCATTTACTGTAAAAGCAATTTTAAAAAAAGGAAAAACCTGTATTCATTTAAAATATAAAAAAACTCACAAATGTTGAAATCAAAGTCTGTAGCAGTTAGATATGGTCATTATTTATAGTGTGAGTTTTGAGCGTGTACATGGCTTCAGTAAAAGATATTGCTTATTTACAAAGCTGGTCTTGACATTTGTTGACGCTTTTTTCTGCGCTTGTAGTGCACTGGAATCAATGGATTTTTTGCTTTAAAAAGGGACCTAATCTTATTTTGTTGGTATATTGTGGTCTTTTTTGTGTTTAAAAAAACTCATTTTGACAGATAGAAACCGCTAAGAGTGAAACTATCAATAATTATAATGCAAAAAGACATTCGCAGAAAAATTGCTGAGACCGGAAGTGACGCACAAGTAGGGGTCTTTGGGCTTTGTTTATATGCATTTGTAAGCCATAACGTTGTATACAGACGTTTTAAACAGATATACAATACAAGTCAGGGGTTTTTATTTATGTACTTGTTATGAAAGTAATTCTGATTTTGAGGACTCGGTTCAGATGAGGAGCAAGCTTCAAGAGCTCAACATTTGCGAACATTAGGGCCGTTTCCACGGGCTGGAGTCATGGATCTATGGTCCGACCCGGTTTGCGGATGCGGTCAGTTTGAGCTCGCCACCCAAATGAGTGTAAATAAGTGTTAGCGAAGGTAGCGCTAAGTAGTAGGGACAAAGGAATGGATATCACGGACATTGCAGTGCAGAGAAGAGTTAAGCGTAAAAGTGACTACCGTGAAATGAAAGATCCCAGCCGTAAAAGTGGACAGAACTGAAAAGTCTGGAGGTGGTTTGACAAGATGGATTATTTTTACAGCTCATTTTTATCAGCTAACACATCAATACCCACAACACCAAGAGAGAAGCCTCAACTCTATGTCCCAGCTCCAGATGTTGAGTTTGAGAGAAATGGTTAGTGTCTTGAATCAAATGCAAACATAATATGGTTTATTCTGAACATGTGTCTGTGGTTCTAAAGTCTTATACTAAACGTGTGTCTGTGGTTCTAAAGTCTAAAACATGATGGTATGTGTCATATCTATATCTTTTACTAAACGTGGAGTAAACGTAGCGTGAAACATGGATTCATTGTTCAATGACAGTTGTGTTTTCTGCTGAATACTGGGTTGAAACTCATAAAATTGGTTTTAGTTGGAGCTTGATAGAACTAATTTCATAGAACTCGCGCTGGTATCGTCTGTTTGTTTGGACCGTTGTCTTCTCTGAATAAGTCAAAGATTGTAGGGACAGCTGTTTACACTCTTTTGGTAACTTGCATTGCTGCATCCCGGGGCCATACAAAATACACCCATTTTAAGGTTTATTTGTGTCGAAGCGGCAGCAGGACCAATGCCATAAACAGTGAAGGCGAGAGCTGCGACCCCTACAAGTAAGTTGTCATTTTTCTGGCCAATCAGCCATGATGATGCTGCAGGCACAGCCCACCCTGCCACTTGTCAACATTACATACAGAAATACAGCCCATGGATGTAATCGAGCCTACTCCCCTTTGACACCGATTGGCCGAAAAGGTAGACGCTAGGGCTGGGCGATTAATCGATTTTAATCATTAATTCGAGTTTTACGTTTAGGGCGATTTCTTTTTTTAAAAATTCGATTTTTATTTTCTCCAGCGCAGAACTACAGCGCTAACGCGCTAACCGCGGGTCTATGGTGTTGAGCAGTCATTTTGAAGCTAACCTAATGCTAACAGTCTCCCTCTGGCCTGATGCTCACTCTCACAGTTGGTGCTGTTGCAATAACACTTCAAACGTTCAAGAATCAGACTTTATTTAATCGCCAAAACACACACACACACACGCACGCAGGCTCCGGTCGCTATTTTCTTACGCCATGTTCGTACGCCACATCTTTCACGCTCTCTCACGCTCGTTATTCCAAAGCGCACTCCCGTGTCCGTGGCGCGCACACACTCGTGTCCCACTGAGCCGCTGCACTTTGGGGAAAGACACGTCTCACACATTGCTCTCATTGCTCTGATACAAACAACGTGTTCCCCGCTGTCTGTTAGCTACAGTAGCTGCTACAGTAGCTGCTACAGTAGCTGCTACAGTAGCTGTTAGCTACAGCATCAGAATGTAAACAGGAAGCTCGCACAATGCGGGAGTCACTGAAGTTAGTATTAGCGCCACCAGCTGGACCGAGCGTTGTACTACAGCACAGTTACTCAGGCACAGTTGAAAGAACAAGCATGAAAACCCGAGGAGGCTTTTGGAAAAGACTGTCTGTTACAACATTTCTATTTTGAGTAATCAGTTTTAAAAATGTGATATTTCATGTAAATAATGCATGTGTTTAATAGGATTGATATATTTGCGATGGGCCTTGTTTGTGTGATTTAAGTTATTTTGAAGGTGCATAGTGTCATTGTAAGTGAAGTTATTATAAAACTGTTAAGCTACATTTTCACTGTTTACAATGGCAGAGCCATCTCGTTTACAAGCATGTTTTAAGGCTTAATTCCTGTTACACTTATGCTCCATGGGGATTTAGATTAAACTGCATAAAGGAAAATCTATTTCTTTGTCAGTTGTAGTTTGTTTTTAAATAGAAAAAAATAAATCGATTAAAATCGAAAATCGGATTTGGTGTGAAAAAATCTGAGATTTTTTTTTTTTGCCATATCGCCCAGCCCTAGTAGACGCTTAAACCGCGATTACCGTGTGTGTATTTACCTCTGCTGGGGCCGCTGTGATAACAATACAAAGACAGAAACACTGTGTGAAAGCCGTGCTGTTGTTCGCCGTTTCCAGTGGTGTCTGCTAGGCTAATGCTGCTGAATGCCGGTTGTTTTGGTGCTTTCTGCTGACGTCAGAGCCTGCGCAATTTGATGATACAAATGACCTATCGCAATATGCCGGTATAACAAAAATCTATCTTTGGCTACATTTTTATCGCCTACCGCTTATATCGCCCAGCCCTACAAAGCCATCTACTGAGAAGAATCCATTTGCTCAGATGTGTGTGGATGATTATCAGAAACTTTTATACCGTGCGAGACAAAAATCAAAACACAGTTCATAAGGCAAAAAACTGACCAAATTTCAAGTGACCAATGAAAACGCATTCTCCACTCACATGATTACAAGATCGCTATAACTCCAACAGCGAGATGTTCTGACAGCCATGTAATCTGAAATGTATTTCCGTCTTTGCGTTACTATGGGAAAACGTCATCTGTATAACTTCAAACAGGCAAATCTGATAGAAGCACATTCCTGCTGGCCACAGCATGTTCTCTCACACTGCTGCTCTAGATGAGCCCCAGGAAGAAGTAGGGATGCCTTAGACACAAATAACCTGAAAATAATATAAATTCGCAGAAAGAGGGTATAGAATTGACTGTACATACAGTGGGGCTAAAAAGTATTTAGTCAGCCACTGTTACGGGCCAGGCCCTATAGTGTCCAGGAGAGGGTGCCGTCTCTGTGCCTGCCTTCTCTGCCGTCTCCTCCTCTGTGCAGGTCCACACCTGCACCAGGCCATGCCTATCATCAATGGGTCTTTTCAGCTGTGAGCGAGAGCCAGGCCCGGACTGGCCATCGGGACCATCGGGAGATCTCCCGGTGGCCTGCGTGTCAAAGTGGCCTGGGCCTGCCCTATCATCACGGAATTTTTCTTTTTTTTTTTCTTTTAATTTAATTTCATCCTCACGGTCTTTGCAAACTCCTACCCTGCCTGGTGGCCTGGTCCAATGAGCAAGGCCCAGGCCAAAGCTTTACTGTCATTGGGCCAGAGCAAAATTAAACAAATGTGACGTCACACGTCGGCTACACAGCCAGGCCAGCCTAGCAGTGCACCCAGTGTAGCTTCTCCGGTTGAAATGAGTGGTCTCTCCAACTGATGGTTCATACACGTTTTTATTTTTCCTTTTATATGAGCTGTAACGATGTGATTTTTTGAACAGTAGCTTACAGAACGTCCTTTTAAGCTAGTTATGCCGTTTTTCCCACAGTGTCGGTTCAGTTCATTTCGGTACGGTACGGCGCACCTATTTTGCTTTTCCACTAGTGGATGGAATGGGAGATTTGAGTACTTTTCCGTACTGCCTCAGCCGTGGTTCCATCCCCATGTTACCCGTGCCATGACGTCACGTCGGCCCACTGCCTTACACTGATTGGTCAACGAGTGTCGTCACTGGAAGCGGCATCTGACCCTTTGGGAAAAACAACTCAACCGCCATCTTTAAAACCGGCTGCTCTGCTCGGCTCTGTTTCGGCTACATTACGTCCTCCTCACTCCAGAAAAATGGAATTGCACAGAAAGCCCCAAAAGTCCTGGTCCTGGTCGGTGGAAGAGGTCCACACGTTCCTCTCTTCAGGCCAAAAGAAAGAATTCAAAGGCAGCTCGAGGCTCAACACAGTTTTCAGGGAGATCACCAGCTCTGGATTTGAGACTAGTCTGTGGTAATCCTGAAATAACTGGTTAGCTACGAACCCCCTAAAGCTCTCACTGAAATGTATTTACTGTGTAAATGCTCGATTGTCTGTTGTACACAGTGAGCTAGCTACATTTAGCTTCATTTAGCTATCGATAGCAGCTAAGCTAACGTCCTCCCTGTGCTACTGTGCTTTATCTCGTATAATCTGCAGTATCCACGTGTTGTCATTCTGTTTTGTGCTTGTATTTAAGTTGTTGTGTGTATATTTGTATGAGAATCCCTTCAAGACTGTGTTTCATTCATTTATTATTATTGTAGCTGAGGTTTGGGTATCGATTGTTTGTCTGGTCGGAGTCTGCTGTAGTCCGGACCCGAGTCCAGACTAGGTTAGCCGCTAACTCGCTACCCCTATGGCTGCCGCTGTCTCTCCCTCGGTCCTTTACTGCTCGAGTTGCCATATGACGAGTTTAAACACCGGATCCTCCTCTGAGGGCAGTGATAGATGTGTTAAGTGTAGTATTGTAGTAGCTTTGGAATCCAGGGTTAGTGAGTGAGCAGAGTCTCGAGCTAGCGCTAGCTTTAGCCTAGCAGTATCCTCGGACATGCAGCCCTCCTCCTCTGCACACTGCTACACAGGCTGCTGTTGCTACAGGTATGTCCCATTCAGATTGTACAGAGCAGTCAGCACCATTGACTTCAGTGTCTGAGTCATTCTTTTAAGACATAAGCATTTTCAAAAACTACTCGTGCTGTGCTAAATTTTCTATTGAACACTTGCTCTGGTGGCCTGAATGGATGAAAAGCTCCCGGCCTGAAATGTTGTCCCACTCCGGCCCTGGCGAGAGCTGCTCACATCCTCCTGTGTCTCTTGGTCCTGTCCTGGTGGGCTCTGCCTTGAGCCACCATGCCCATTCCTTTGTTGCACATTTGAGTTTGTCTTTTGTTTTATGCACCACATTCACTGCACACCACACACAGGCTTTCATTGCACTCACACACCTGCACCACACTACTGATTACAACATGCTCACATCCCATACCTTGGTTTTTGTTCATGTTATACTCTTTTTGTTATTAAATATACTTTTGGAACTTTATACCCCCGTCTCGTCTCCCTATTTGTTATGGCTCTGAGCCGGCTGTAACAAGTTGGGGGCTCGTCCGGGATCAGTAAATGTGGTGCATAAAACAAGACCAACTCAAATGTGCAACAAAGGAATGGGCATGGTGGCTCAAGGCAGAGCCCACCAGGACAGGACCAAGAGACACAGCAGCACAGGAGGATGTGAGCAGCTCTCGCTCACACCTGAAAAGACCCATTGATGATGGGCATGGCCTGGTGCAGGTGTGGACCTGCACAGAGGAGGAGACGGCAGAGAAGGCAGGCACAGAGACGGCACCCTCTCCTGGACACTATAGGGCCTGGCCCGTAACAGCCACCAATTGTGCAAGATCTTCCACTTAAGATGAGGGAGGCCAATAATTTCCATCATAGGTATACCTCAACTATGAGAAAGAGAATGCAAAATTAAAATAAATATCCGGAAATTCACATTCTCTGATGGGTTAAATAAGTATTTTTTGTCACCTACAAACAAGCAAGATTTCTGGCTCTCACAGACCTGTAATCTTCTTTAAAAAGGTTCCATTTTTGCGCTCCTCTTCTTGTTTCACAGACCATTCTATGCACACGTGTGATAATAATTTGAGTGAAACATCATACAACACTCAAAACTTGTGAGATTATAGCCTTCTCTTGCATAGACGTGATGTCACCTCATCTCAAACGAGCTGATCCAGAGAGGAGTCTGCTCCTCTGTCAGTGAGCCCAAATCTCCCCGCCCGCACGGTGACTTAGCCTCAAGTTGCAAGTTGTTTATCTCCGGTACATAGTCATTTCAGACCTGGGAATAAACTTTTTCCAACAATGACAATCAGTCATATCGAGCCCTATGTGCTCAATCCAGAATCAGATCCTAATAATTTAGTTCACAGAAGTATACCGTGAGTTACTAGCACTGTACCATGGATCTATTATAATAACTGGATAGGGTATTACTAGCTTGGAGCTGAAGAACCCATGTGCTCGGGGGATTCTTGCGGTACTGCAGACTGAACAAAACTAAATTCACGTGGGCTACACAGAAATTTCCCCATAGAACTCAATGTAAACTAAAACAGCTCAACCTCAGCTGACCGAACCAACAGCTTTCATAAAGATTGGATTTTGTGGGGATTTTAGTGTCCCTTGTCATCCTGAACTTTTTTTTCTTGTTAAATATTTCGGTTTTCTTTAAATCTACACTTTACTGCCACAAACTCTGCTCCTTTCCTTCCCGCTCTGACGCGCAGTTCTGATTGGTCAGAGGACGGCCGAGCCCCTCTGTGCACGTGCATGAGAGCACCACACACGTATTTTGCGCAACGCATCATGGGACTTCATCCACTGCGCAGAACCTGGAGCACCAGATGATGCCCAAATACAGGCGAGTTTCCCCTGGATCTTTGCAAGTTCCAGGCGAGTTCCGCCAATATGTCAGCGACTGTGACGGCACAAAGCGCCACTGAGCACAAACCATTCATTTGAATACGGCGCAATCTTGGATCGCCGGGGCTTGCACTGTACTTACAGATCGGGGCTCCGTGTTGCTGTCTTTTATCTTGGGACTAACACTCCAGATCAGCTTTTGAGTAAATCCACTTCAAGGTATCTGTAGTTCTGGAACAGTCTTAGTGAAGTGTCACATATTAAAGGAGCTATACCCGTTTCTGAAAGATTTTTTTCAGTTTGATTGTTTAGCACCACCCGCCAACCCGCCAACTCGCTCACAGGCTTCTCATTTTGTTTTTCAACCACTGTGCCGGCATATCATTGATGATATTGTCCGGTGTGCCGTGAGAAATTTGCCTACTTTGTCTAAAAATAACTGCATGCACTTTGGCGAGGGCTGACTTGTTTTGAACTGTGGAGTAACCACTAAATACTTTTTCATATCAGTGGGTGGCAGCAGATAGCCAGGTACTTTGAAACATAAGAATTGGACGCAACCACAGGATGTAACGGAGTGAGGAGTAGGGCTGCAACTAACGATTATTTAGATAATCGATTAATCAGGCGATTATTTTTACGATTAATCGATTAATCGGTTTATGTACTTATATTTTAGTTTTGCCAATTTTTTTCCAAGTAAATTGTTAACAAAGGGCCTTCATCATTCAACATAGACTTTTTAGAGATTTTAACCATTTTACATATTCATATCCACATCAAAAACTTAACTGGAGCTGTTTATTATGTCTTTGTAATCCTTTAGTGAACTCAATGTTGACCATCAAAACAAAACACTGACCGTTACATACTCTAGCAAATTTCACAAGGAGATTTCCAATAATGTTTTCACCATGAAAATCCTTAGGGCTTCTGAAGTAGTTTAAAATCCCGAACAAGGCTTATTTAAGTTGATAAACTGATAAATGTTTTTTTTTTTTTACATCTTTGTGCAAATTATTTGAAAGATCAACTTTATGCCTAAAACAGTGAGTGTGGCGCCATCTTTTGCAAACAGTCAGTACTGCAGAGAGATGGTTTAAGGTGCTCACGCAGAGACGTAGTACTCCTGTGCCAGGCCAAGTCAGTAGCGCAGAGTTTACAGGTTACTCTTCTTTTTTGAAGGTTCAAAGTAAAGTGCTCCCACACTTTGGATGACTTCGTTCGATTAGGTTTGTCTTCTGCTTTTTTCCTTTTTTTTCTCGAGCTTACTCCGCTTGCCTCCGCCATCTTGCTGTATGCTGAAGAGAAGCTGTGCGCGAAGCATGTGACATAAAAGGAGGCCAGCTATTGGCTATTCGCTACTTCTCCTGCTGTAAAACCTCCGGTGGCTCATTACTGCCACCATTTGGTCACCGCAGAGTTAAAATATGCACGAAATGAGCCGCTTACGGCAAAATAAAAGTTATTTAGCAACTAATCGATGACTAAATTAGTTGACAACTATTTTAATAATCGATTTTAATCGATTAAATCGATTAGTTGTTTCAGCTCTAGTGAGGAGCATTGTGGCGAGTGAGAAGGGTAAGTGATTGAGATGCTTTTGAAAAGGAATTATGCCATATCTGAACAGGATTCTCCGCTCCGACCCCGGGGCAGCTGTGGCCGCGTTGTACTGACAGCCGCTTTGACAACAGCTCAGCAAACGCACATCCGTAGTATCGAGGGATACTATGGACAGACGCGCAAACAGACCCATGGACGCGCAGACAGACCCATGGACATGCAGCCAGAACCATGGACACGCAGACAGAACCATGGACTGCTGAGAGTGGATTTTTGTTTTCTTCCTCTTTCAATTAAATTCAGGTCGACTGATGTGAAGCAAAGAATGAATGGGGCCACGTTGGCATGGACTAATCAAAAAAAAAACCTCAGGGCCATTATGACAAGAGACATTATTTGAAACCACATATGTAAACTTACCATTCTGCTTTTTCCTTCTCCTCTTCATCCAGGTATGAAAACTCCCTCCACGAGTCAAAGTTATACCTTCACAAACACAATAGGAAACATTAGCTCAATGACGTCACTGCCACAAAACCATCCGACTGCTCAGGCTTTTACCAGAAGGAGTAGAAAGTGTCCACTTCCTCGAAGGTGGACTCCAGTGTGCCCAGTTTTGGGATGTGCTTCTTGGAAGACCAGCGCGCGTTCCTCTCAAACACTGGGTTGAACGCCTGAAAGAAGTTGTCTTTTGCTTCGCTCTTTGAAGGCACACTGTTGTCGAAGGTGGGATCCACGCTGTCAAAGGCCCGTCGCTTCACTGGATCGGAGAGCACCTCGATGGCTGTGCAAGGCAAACAATGCAAACAGAGATTTTTTTCAGTAACTACTTGAGCAACCTTTTGAAAGCCAAAATTAGTTTCATCATAGTCTTATCTGGACCTTGTGTCTGTGATAAAGTTTCATAAGTTTCATAAATGGGGTACAGACAGCATGCAAAGAACTTTCACTATTACACTAACAATTTTTTTATACTGAACTTCTCTGGAGAGAACAACCTGCTGAAACCCTGGACAGCGCTAACGGTATGAACGGGCTTGCAGCCATTGATTTTGTGCACATATCATTAGTTATTTATCTTTGTAAAGTACGACAATGCAGGTGGCGATTCATTTGTTGTTTTCACTAAACAAATGAAACAACGAATGCCTGTGATTAACGAGACCACTGAAAGAAGAAAAGGTTGAAAAGTGAAAAGGCTTTAGCGTGAGCAGTTACCTTTGGTGATGCAGGTGAAGTAGTCATTGTCTCCTTCTACAATCTGTTCTCCAGCTGCTTTCCGTTTGTCTGGGTGATGTTTCAGAACAATGGCCTTATCTGCTCAAAAAAAGTACAGCATGAGGACCAGCATCTACTGAAGAATAAAGCACACAGTGTCCCTACAAGTATCTGAAGCATCTGGATTTTCACACATTTCTGCATAAAATCACCATCAAATGTGATCTGATTTTTCACAAAATCACATGGAGGAAAAAAATAAATAAATCCTGCTTTAATTAATAACACCCAAACATTTGTGTTTTAATATTTGTAATGTTTGCATACAATCAATGACAAAAGAGGTGGGAATAGCTGGTTGTCTCCCTTTTGAAGATCAGTCTGACACATCCATCAGGATACATTTTTGACCATTCCTCTTTGGATGTCTGGCATGAATGGCTGTCATGGCGCAGCATCTCAATGGGGTTCAATTTCAGGACTGACTTGGCCACTCCGGAACGTACATTTTGTTCTTCTGAACCCTTTCTGAAGTTGATTTATGTCCTGTTGCAACATTCATTCTCTTTTTAGCTTATACTCTGATGGTCCTGCAAAACGTTGACATTATTCCAATAATGATTGCAAATTGACAAAGCCCTGAGGCAGCAAAACCATACATGGCGTTGTGTGTTCCCCCAAACAATTCGACTTTTTCTTCAGTCTACAAAATATTTTGCTAGTAATTCTGCAGTAGCCTGGCCTTAGCCATCCGTAAACTAAGGTCAATTATATTTTCCCTACATGTACGTATGGGTCTGATCTTAGTGGCTGAGGTTACCTGGATTGAATCCCTTCCAACCACTCAGCAAGCGGGGGAGTTATTGTGACATCAAGAGTTTGCGCCGAATTTGCTGGTTGTAGTTTGGCAATGGCGGCAAATGCGATAAAAAGAGCTATGCAATCTGTTCTGCTCAAATGCAGTGCTTTTGGTGAGAGGTGCCGGTGTAACGCCGAGATACACTGCCTTGAAGAGATGCACTGCCTCAGCTGTTCATGATGTAATGCAAACCTGCGCATGCGCGTCTCACGCAATACATCCATGGTCTCACGGCAGCCGAAGCATACCAAGATGGCGGACCGTGAATGTCTTTAAAGTTAAAATACGAACGAATTAAGACACAAATGTCACTTTTAATGCAATTTGAGGCGAGTTTGTGGAGCTCTTTCCCAGTGCCAGCCGTGTCGGCACATCCAACGGGTTGACTGTTGCATTTAAGGAAGATCAGATTTGAAAACCTCTTTTAAGTTAAGAGAGTTTGACCGTGGCAAAGTGCCGCTTTCATTTGCCTGCGTCAGACCTGCAGCGATCTCAATCTGGTTGGGGTCAGCCAGCAAGGGCTCTGTAACGGCCCACACACACACCGCACGAGTCATGTGAAGCGGAGAGACGTTTTTTCTTCACCACGTGGAGTTGTTTACAGCAGCAAAAAAGTGACGCATACGCCTTTCCCTCGTAAAACTTCTGGGTAATGTAGTCTCTGCTCTTGGTGAGAGGAAGTAGCAAGCGTGCAATGTTGTAAGGGCGCTCTGAAAAGCAACGGAGCAGCTAAAGAAATAAAACCTATGCAAATGAGCATACCGGTACGCAAAAAGCCCATTCTTGGCGCACGGAAAGGTGGCGGTACGCTCAAAAGCAATTTTTGGAAGCAAACCAGCCCACTTAAAGCACTGAAAAAATGTAAACCAAAGTAAGAGAAATGTTAAGCAAATTTAATCGCTGGCAATGATGTTGTGACTTTATTCCCACAGGCTCAGTTAATGGCAAAGGACATGGCTAAAGCTAGGCTAAACTCTTCACCCACCTTGGTGCATTACATACGTCACACATATGATTTACAATTTTTTGGAAAAATGCCATTAAAAAAAAAAAAAATGCTTTTAGTCTTTACGCAGAAGGTTCAGTTACTTATTCCTTCTAGCATGTTATACTCCTTAAAATATGTCAAGCTAATAACATTTGGGCAGTCGTTAAAGCAGACACTGCTTTATCATTTGTGTGATTTTAGAAAAGAATGATCACATTTGATGCTGGTTTTATGCAGAATTGGAAGAAAGATGAGAAATTCCAAAACCAGATACTTTTTCAGGGCACTGTATGCGCACAAACTTACGTGCTGCTTTGATCTGTTTCTGAGTGGCTCTGTATCGGACGTGAGGCAGGCCCAGCACAGCATAGTGATCCTGGTTCTGGACAAACAGCAAAATGTTACAACACACATTATAAATAACAGACCTGCTGTTGAATTCACAAGGTGAATTCAGGAGCAGACCCATGCCTACTGCCTGTTTCTCTCTGTACACTCTCAGCTCCACAAAGGGGAAGAGGGGAGGGCAGGTGCAGACACTAGTTTGTCCAATAAAAGTATTTAAGCTCTAAACTTCTATCTGCAGATAAACAGCTCCTATGCATAATGAAACAACATTATCCCTGTCCTGATACGTGTGATCCAAAACAAGGGGGAAAAGCTCTGAAAACCTTCTATGAAAGTCTCCTCATTTGAGTGACAGAGGCAGAGCTCACAGCGTATGGAATCAGAATATCCCAACAACACTCCCAAATCCATAGACCATAAGAGTGGACTGACCCAAGGCTGGCATCATTCAGTGATTGCATACTGCAGAAGAAGACGATAAGAGCCAACTTAAACAGGCTACATGAGCTGGAATCTTGAGTCAACTATATCCAAATTTGTGGGTAGCAAGCTAAGAGTTAAGTTTCAGTGTAAGTCTGTAGGAGCCAGATCAATTACATACACAATGCAATTTATGTAATACCTGCTAAACTGACTTTGTGAAAGAAATGCTAACAGAGTTGATTGCTTCATGAATTATTGTGCTGGGTGAAAGGAACTTAAAGGGGCATGGTCATGTATTACTTAAGATTTTTATTTTTTTCAAAGACTGAAACAATCTACACCACATCTGGTTTTGAGGTGGAAAAATGTTGTCATCAGTCACCTTCCACTCTTTGGGGTCGAGTGTCCGGAGGATGGGACATTCCTGCAGCGTGAGCTCCTCATCCTCTTCATCCTCTGAAGACTCCTCCTCTTCCTCCAGCTCTTGGAACGACGCAGAGATGTTTCTACTCCTGCGTCTAACAAAAGCTTCAAACCAGCGGCCAACAGGCTCCACCTGCACCTGCAAGGACACTGGGCAACACCCAAACACAGTATTAAGGCACACTGAGGCATTCAAATTAGAGCCAAGCGCATTTCAAATGTCAACATTCATGCCAGATATTTTTATAGATACAATAGAACACAGGTAGTGCGGTGAAAACAATGCATTTACCAGAAAAATATGACTTGATACAAAAGAGTGACATTTAATAAGAAATCAACTGGAAATTTACCTGGAAATTTACATTAAGACTTCCACAAAGAACCTGGAGTGATTGCAAGCGCTTGTGTGCAACACAACTCAAAAACGCAACAATTTAAGTAAACATGCACAATGGCCCAGATTCAAATGTCTTTTTAATTATTTTTTTGTTAAAAGGAATGGAACTTTGCAGCAGACCAATCTATTTCGATGGAATGTATGTTTCAGCCCCAATGGGCTAAATGCACGGGGAGACGCGATGTCTTTTCCTTTAAACAAAGAACAGCTTGTTTACTTCCTGTTTATGCTTTCGCTTTGGCATTGTGGTGAGTTGTTGTGACGTTTTTTTAGTAATTAGATTGATACGTTCAGCTGTGCGACTGACCCAAAAGTGTCAACGTGCTTACTCACTGAGGAATAACTGACTGTGGCCACTCAGAGATTGGTTAACTTTGTAAAAGGGCTTGTTCACACTAAAGGGTACAAAAGTGTGACAAAAGGCCAAAAATTTGATTTTAATAATCAGAAGTTATCTTATGTTTTTCAGGTATCCATATACCTCCTCTGTTCATTAGAAGTTGCTAGAACATAACTGTTTTATACATTAAAAAAGTTTCCCATAGCAGCCCTGTTTATTTTATGTAACGGACATGATGATTTTACGGAATGAGCTTTGCGGAAGTTTTCAGAAGTCCAAATTTGATTAAGAGATGCTTTTTTTTTGTTTTTTACATGGAGTAGAAAAGTGAACAAAGAAAAATGGACGGAAACCATCACGTCCATTACACATTTATCAAGGGTAATTTCATTTTTGTTTTTTTTTACGATTCCTTTTTAAATCAAGTGATTTATGTTGTGTTAATCTTGTGGGATTTCATCTGGCGCTTTTTCAGAATGAGGACATTTTATTTTCTATGTAGCTGGCGTCACAGTAGAATGGTCAAATCAGAGGCTGATTTGCTCATATTTTAAACCTTAAGAACAGATCATTGCTTTTTACGTGTAAAGTTGTTTCACATCAGCCCTTCTTCCATAGAAAAGAATTTATTGACAGTAATCAAAGCTATTTGACAAAGTTATTGTTGGTCATAAGAAATTAAAAAGGGCAGACAAATGTTTCCATTTAATTTGTAATATTAACACATTTGAGCTAGACTAAATAGTTGAACTTTTCACTAAAGTATAAGTATATTCTAATTCTGAAGTTTATTGTGGATAAATTAAGTCTAAATGACTATGAAAAACACATTTCTATCGTGTCATGTTATTTTAAGAGGGGCAAATTACTTTTATCGCAGTATCTCTGACATACAATATGACGAACTTTTGTTTTATTGTGACAGGCCGGGATATAAATGAAGTTTAGCCAGCCATAGGTGTCATACTGGTTTATTGTTCACGGTGTCAATAGTGTGGCCTTTTGTAACAGAAACTTAACTTAAAGTTAAACAAATAGAATAACCCTATAACTCTAAGATCCTGCTTAACTTTTATCGCTGCACCATTGAGAGTTTACTTGTTGGTTCTGTGTCTGTGTGGTTTGGAAACATCACAGATAAAGAAAAGAGAGCTTTAAACAAGGTGCTCCACTCTGCAAAGAGGACCGTGGGCTGTGAGCTTCCTGTTCTGGAGGTTCTTTACAAATCCAGACTTTTAAACAAAGCTCTTAAAATCATCAATGACTCTTCTGGCCACCCTGGGAAAGCCATGTTCCAGCTTCTTCCCTCTGGCAGAAGATATCAGTCGCTGAGATGCAAGACATCTCGCTATGCTAACAGCTTCTTTCCACAGGCTGTTAGGTGCCTAAACAGAGCACTTTAATTCCTGCTTTTACCCCTTGTATCGTTTTGTTGATCGGTGCCACAGTGTCAGCTGTTTTTTTATTTTTTTATTTTTTATTTTTTAATTATTTTATATTCAGTGTATGTGTATTTTATATTACATTGTATCGTGCTTTTTATTCTGTCGGTGCACACAGAGTACCTTTTTTGCAAATGTATTCCAATGTAGTTTTTATACTGCACATGGCCAATAAATTAATCTGAATCTGAATCTGAATCTAACCGGATATTGTTAAGACGGTTTTGTAACGTTTGGGGAATATTCAAATTCATATCTAAGAATACAATACTACCAAATATTGACGGTCGTGTGTCCCCATAATAAATATACTAAACATTGGGGTTATTTTGGACACATGCCCCCAGCTTCCACCTGCTCCACTCAGAATATTCACAATTATTTATACTCTAGACAGATATAGTAAAAGACACACTGTGACATAATAAAGGATAATTAGATCTTAAAGATTGTTAGAACAACCCGTATGCCCCACAAAATATAACGTAAAAACAATAGTAGCGACGCCGGGTGCTGTCCCATAACATGAAGCCGGACTCTGTGCATGTTGAGCGGCTTGAAACACTCACCTGCCGCAAATGTGAACACCTCCGTCTGCTCCCCGACCTGCGCTTCTAACAACATCGTAGTTTCGCAGTTTCTCTGCAGACAGTACCAGTGCAGAGTTAGAAAGTGCTAAAGTGAAGCGACCAAAAGCACATGGGCCTAGTGCACATAGAAAGGGCCGTGTAAGTGCAAGCGGCTGACGAAGGTTCCGCTTAAGGTAAACCATGACAAGGAAAGAAACCTTGTGAATGGAATTTTACATTTCATATTTATTACAAAAAAATGCAAACCTTTATATTAAAGTTATGTCAACAATCCGTTTCTAAATAATTATTTCAAATATCTCGGTGAATACATGGTTTTCCATCACGTGCTTATTACCCATGATGCTTTGCGCGAACGGCATTTTAGGAGTCAAGCTTATATTGCACGTATAATTTATCACTGATAATTTGTCACTGATCATCTAAAGCCACGAATTCGGCCGATACGATACGCTGGAGTAATCTGTGAGGCAAGATCCTTTGAGAATCGGGAGATTTGGATCCATATGAAACGAGACGAGACCAGTGCACTTCCCAGAAATGGGTTACTTTCACTTAATAGTTCTACAATTAAAAAAACGTCATGATGTATATGATGCAATATTTCTTTCAATAAATATATTATTTTGAACGAAAAAGTTGATATCACAGGCCGCAAATCACTACCCTTTCCCCTCCCCTCTTCCTCCTCCTCCTCTTCCTCTTCCTCTTCCTCTTCCTCTTCCTCTTCCTCCTCCTCTTCTTCCTCCTCCTCCTCCTCTTCCTCCTCCTCCTCCTCCTCCTCCTCCTCCCCCTCCTCCTCCTCCTCCTCCTCCTCCCCCTCATTAATTTAGAGGGAGGCTGACCCAGTGCATGTGACGTCACGGCCACGCCCCCTCACCTTGACAGACGGGGAAGTATCGCTATTTAAGCCTGGACTGCTATTCATTTTACCGCGAACATCGGAAACTTGACCGTTTCACCACATAAGAGCCATCATGGTCATATCGTGCAGTGCGGTGGGGTGTACAAACAGGCAAGGACACAAGCCAAATGTTTCCTTCTACCTGATTCCTACTCGTGATGAAGATAGAAGACGGCGATGGTTGGCGGCAATCAACCGCAAAGACTGGGAGCCATCCAAGTACTCCCGTATTTGCAGTGAACACTTTTTACAAGGTAAATAAATTACGATTTTGTATTTATTGTCTTTCCATTCATGCTTTTGGAGGACAATGACACATCTAACGGTTGTTGCTGTAGCTCACTATTTTCCTCTCCATCAATATGTAGCTAGCATGTTTGGCTGTAGACAGAAAAGTGAACTTTTTGCTAATGCGCTAATGATACCAGCAACATTTACACTGTAGATGTAACCGTTACCACACATCATACGTGTGTGTAAATTACTACTTTGTTGTAAATAAGGAACCCATGTCTCTTTTCCAGGACAGAAGAGTGATGATCCCCTGTCACCTGATTATGTACCTTCAGTATTTGCACATACAAAGTCCCCTGCAAGGAGACGTGCTGTGCAAAGCCTTGAGAAGTTCAAGGTGAGACAGAACTTGAAGAAGAAGAAACTCCTGCTGTCTTCAAGAAGCGAGGCGGCTATGGCACTCCCGAACTTCTCATCAGAGATGAGCGAGATGACCACTCAGCTCACTGAGAATGACATGCCTGAAGGTGAAGCAATGTGCCAAACTGACCTGACCTCAAAACATATAGAGTCGTTAACACTGGAGTGTCAGATGCTTCGAAAGGAAACATTTGAACTTAAACAGAGGCTATATGTTAACATCTTTGAACAGAATGGCTTGAAAAACAAGGACAAGCTGAAGTCACTAACTGGACTACACAGCTATGAAGTATTCATGGCAGTGTTCAACCTTGTTAGTCCAGCTCTCAAAGACACTATAAATTTGACAAGTTTCCAACAGCTACTAATTACATTAATGAAAGTCAAACTCAACATACCAAATTCTTTTTTATCATATCTCTTTGAAGTTCACTCCTCAACTATTTCTAGAGTCTTTTCAAATGTCATACATATTCTCAATGATATATTAGTTCCTTTGTGTGTAATATGGCCCCAGAGAGAACATGTTAAAGTGTCCATGCCCATGTGTTTCAGAAAGTCTTTTCAGCATTGTATGGCAGTCATTGACTGTTTTGAGATATTCATGGATAAACCTAAGGATTTGAAGGCAAGGGCGCAGACATATTCGCAGTATAAATCCCACAACACAATTAAATACCTTGTTAGTATCACTCCACAAGGCACTATCTCCTTCATCTCAAGGGGCTGGGGTGGTCGAACAACAGATGCATACATCACAGAGCACAGTGGCTTTTTGGACAACCTTTCACCATATGACTTAATCCTTGCTGATCGAGGCTTTACAATTCAGAACTTGGTTGGTCTGTATTGTGCCAAAGTTGAAACCCCTGCCTTTACACGAGGAAAAAAACAGCTCGGAGCAGTTGAACTGGAGGACACCCGAAGACTTGCTGCTGTGCGCATACATGTGGAGAGGGTGATTGGACAAGCTCGCTCCAAGTACAAGATGTTGCATGGACCTGTGCCTATCAGTCTCCTGTCCACTGATGATCCAGAGTACACAACTCTGGACAAAATAGTGCGTGTAGCATGTGCACTAACCAATCTGTGCCCCTCAGTTGTGCCAATCAATTAATGTAAAATACATGTTATCTAATTTCTCTTTGTCATCGGTACCATCTATTCAAGATGTGTTTTTCTGTTTAACTGGGTAAATGACAACCCTGACCAATGTGATTGTATGGTAATGTGATGCGAAAGTATGTAAAAATAAACATTTCATAATGGCAACTATAACTTTAAGCCTCTTTATTACATTTACTTTGATTTAAGAATGACAAACGGGTCTACAAATAAATGAGCCACAATAAAACATTAGGCCTTGTTTAAATGATATTGAGTGGAAAGCAAAAACAAAATCAGGCCACATTACTCTTCACTCTCTTCCAGTATGCTGGAGTTAAGCCTTTCATCAGACTGTGGTTGTGGGCAAGGGCATGTATATTTTTTTGCCAATAGCTCTGGAAGAATAGCGGACCTAAACATCTGTTCTACTTTGGGTACTGTTTCTCTCATCAAGGCAGCATCGGGTAAGATCCTCTGTATGAAATAATCTGATTCGGACCACACCATGAAGTCACAGTATTTTCGCTCTGTCACAAACATCTGAGCTTGCACCTGGTAAAAGTATGCATGATCTTGGCTAAGAGAACAACACCCATTTGTATTTCTAATATAAAAATTTGGATTGTCTGTGGCACTGAGGACTCCAGTATTAGCACTGTGTGGGCATTTTATCTCTAACACACCATCGCCGCAGCAGCTACAGGACAACAAGGCATCTGGAGATGCTCCGAGGTAGGGCCAGCTGGGGTGGATGTGCAGACCAGAGTCACAGACTTGCAGGTCC
This sequence comes from Knipowitschia caucasica, assembly GCA_964034765.1. Classification (NCBI taxonomy): domain Eukaryota; kingdom Metazoa; phylum Chordata; class Actinopteri; order Gobiiformes; family Gobiidae; genus Knipowitschia; species Knipowitschia caucasica. Next base: position 39,591,701 of record OZ035823.1, on the reverse strand, counting down.
TGATGCTGTGATGAGGCCCAGGCTTCATACGTCTGCCTTGCTGTCTTCTCTTGTTGACATCCCCATCTGAAAGATAGACCATACATAATGTCAATATCAGTTGCATATTGAGCAGAGTTAATGAGGATCTAACATTAACATGTTTAATTTTAACAGGTTTCATACTTCTATCTTTTTGCATAATCTGAGTAATTCTATCTATGCCAAATGTGACATGTACATTTCTCCATTGTGAGATCAATAAAGTCAATCTTGTCTTAAAGGAATAGTTCACCGTTTTTACATACTGACATATGTTCCTACCTTACCTTAGACTAGTTGATATGTACCTGTCTGGTCTTTGTCCGTGCGCTCTGTCATGCAAACGGAGCACAAACGAGCTGATTTGGTACTATAAGCAATACAGAGGAGGCTGTATACTGTATAGAACCAAATCAGCTCGTTAGTGCTCTCGTTTGTGCTCCGTTTGCATGACAGAGCGCACGGACAAAGACCAGACAGGCACATATCAACTAGTCTAAGGTAAAGGTAGTAAGAACATATGTCAGTATGTAAAAACGGTGAACTATTCCTTTAAGTTTCTTTCTGTTCTGATAAACAACATGTATTTGTGAATCAATAACTACTACGTACTCCGGCTTTAACATAATAAACAACATCTGTGTGTTTGAGTCATAGCACTCGTGCCTTGTAGCAGCAGTAGAAACACCACACTGGCTTGGGTAGCAAATCTGCCTGATGAGTGACTTGGATGGATTAGATGGATCTGTTCTTGCGGCTGACTTGAATCTTGAGGCTGTCACTCTACCAGCCCTCAAGTCAAACCATAGCTTTGACTGTCCCTGTTGTCGTGTCTCTTCCTCAACATGTACTGCCTACAACATTTAATATGCAAAAAGATAAATCATATATTATGATACAATCAATTAATAGGCTTAATCGATTCATATGTACCTGTTCGGGTGTGACCTCTATGTTGATGAAAGCATCATCGCATTTCACCATTAGGTCGGAAGCAGACAGCTTACGGTGATGAGGGTTGTACAACTCTGTTAGGGGCTGTGGAAGACTTAAGGATAACACTCTGGGTTGGAACTGCTCACAGAACTTTGGTAGCACACTCAGGAGACCACTCTTCTCTGAAGGACTTTGGGATGCACTATCCAGATCTTGGTAGAACTTTGCTATGGCACCTTCAGACACACTCGCTGTATGTTTCTGTTTTGATGTTTTTTTCTTAGATACTCCAGCTTGCTTTTTGGACGGATTTGTGAAGTCAATTCCTAACCCTTCTTCATAGAGTGCTTTGCCTGCTTTCACTGGAAGATGTCCCCATTGTCTTGGCCCATCAGTGCAACTTCGATCTTGAAGGAATTTTACTGCAGACTCAAGGGCATAGAGCAAGGCTGTGATGTGTGAGCACACCTCTCCCAGGCCTGCTTTACATGTGCAGTGGCCACACAACACTGTACCATCCTTCTGGAGAGACACCCAGGGCTTTAGGGGAGGTTCAGACAGTGCTTGGCTGTGGTGAACCTGAAATCACATGATAAAACATGTATGAAAAGGGAATAGCAAACAAAAATATTCCCTGTATTACGGTGTTTTCTCTTATGGGTTATTGCATCCTCTCATTATCGTGATTGGTTGGGAGATATTTTTGTCTGTTTTTTCTTTTGCTTTAGAGTTTAGATAAAGCAACCAAATCCATTTAAAAAATTGTTCCTATATCCAAATCTTTCCAGTACATTAAAAAAGTGTTTTAAGAAGCATGCCAACCTGGTAGCTAATAACATTACTGTCAAAGCCTGGAAAGCTAAATAATTGCTGTGGAAATATGAGACCATTAAGCCTGTTAAATGTAGATCTAAAAATTCTTTGAGACTCTTTAGCGAGTCGACTTCAAGAAACATTACCATACGTAATACATAGGGATCAAAACGGATTCATACTCGGGCGAGAGGGTTTCATAATGTTATGTGGATATAAATTCAATATATTTTTCAAAATGTGCCATTACCACCAACAATTGATTTTTTGCCCAAGGGTAAGAAGCTATTTATTGGGTTCATCTGGAAAATTCCAAAGCTCGAATAAGAGTGTCTTTATTAGATACCATATAGAAAGGGAAGACTAAAATTCCCCCTTATAATGTGGTATTATTGACCACACATTTAAGGTTAATTAAATTTTATTTTGAAACCAATAATGCTCCACAGTGGAGAGAAATGGAGTCTGAAGGTTTGAATCTACCATTACCACATTTTTATACTCAAAGTTTCTAATCTGCTAAAAAAGTACCAACCCAATCGTTAAGAACATAATTAAAATCTGTTTTAAAGTACACAAACATGTAAAAGAGCGTTGTAACCTGTCTCTATATACTTCAATTTGGGCAAATCAGTGTTTTGTTCCAGGGAGGGACAGAAGCTGTCTTTCAGCAGCGGGCTTAAAAGGATTAAAAAAGATACACCTTTATAAACCAAACCTAGATACTGTAATGGCCTGTGAGGAAGTAAGGTGCCAATTATTATAGATTTGATTAGTGCTTTTAGTAAAACATAGGGTTATACAATTAATAAATCAACATCTCTTCTATTGCTTAATGAGAGAGAATCTAAAGATTCACAAGCTATAACTTTTAAAGTAATGGATCACTTTATATACATAGGTATCTAAATTAAGCGTACGTTAAATTTCTTTACTAAAAAAGACATAAAACATAGTATTTTAAAATTTCTTCAGCTTAGAGGCTTCAACAGATCTAATCAAGATAGTTTAACTAAACCTCTGAAAAGTAAAATAGTTTGAGCAGAATATCTGAATTCAACTGACAATTCTGATTCAAGATTGAAGGCTTGGAATGAGGATTTAGAAACAAATATTGTAAAAGAGGATTGGGAATCAGCAAAAAAAACACATATTAGTGCAACAGTCTCCTACAATCCAAGTGGCTCATGAGAATGAGACATCAGAAAAATGGAATAGTTATAATGGAAATGTACCTGATGTATGTACTAGGTGGTAAAGGGAGTAAATGTACCTGATGTATGTAGTAGGTGTTAAAAAGAGTAAATGTACTGATGTATGAACTAGGTGTTAAAAGGAGTAAATGTACCTGATGTATGTACTAGGTGTTAAAGGGAGTAAATGTACTGATGTATGTACTAGGTGTTAAAAGGAGTAAATGTTCTGATGTATGTACTAGGTGTTAAAGGGAGTAAATGTATGATGTATGTACTAAAGATAATGTATGATGTATGTACTAGGTGCTAAAAAGAGTAAAAAAAAATGGTAAAGTAAATGTACTGATGTATGTACTAGGTGTTAAAAAGGGAGTAAATGTAAGGTATGTATGTACTAGGTGCTAAAAAGAGTAAATGTACTGATGTATGAACTAGGTGCTAAAAAGAGTAAATGTACTGATGTATGTACTAGGTGCTAAAAGGAGTAAATGTACTGATGATGTATGAACTAGGTGCTAAAGGGACATTGTTCCACTGCGTGTTGGGGATGTCCTGAGGTTAAAGGAGCAGTAGAGACCACTATATCTAAGGATATACACTTTTTATTTAGGAATCCTTCCTGGAAAACATGCGTTTACAAAGAATGAAAAAAAGTACTGATAGATATGTGTCTTTTACAAGCAAAGAGAAAAATTGCAATTTAGTGGAAAAAAAGTTCAAGCTGATGCTTTGGGTAAAATAAAAATGCTGATAGCATTTCCCCTTGAAAGAGTTACATGTTTTAGAAAAGGAAAGCTAGCAATATTTGAAACAAATGTGTGATCATACAAAGACATTGTAGAAAATCTAAATGTAACAAATGACCTGAGGACTATTTATAAATGACTGTGATCCTATATCTCCATGATGTGTTATTCAATATAGTGTTCATATCTTGTGGCACTGTGGGAAAGTGTCACTTCATATCTGTGGAGGTCTTATTTTATTGTATCAGTTATGTTTTTGTATGTGGGTGCTTGTTGTACCTTTTGTTCTTTTGTCTTCTATTTTCATTAGTGATACACTAAATGAGAACGAGCTACTTGGAGAATTTTAAATAATGTCATGAGGAACAACAAAATCACACATGAGTACACAAATTATTTTGTCAAAGGCAGAAATATCCAATAAAATAAATATATCAAATGAATTTTGTAGATACTTTACTCGTGTAGGAGACTCGAAAGAAAAAGAAAATTTCCAAAGGCAACATCTAGCAGTGAAATACAAAGGTAGATCCTGTGAACAGTATTTTTCTTTCCAATATGGAAAAAGACAAAGTATGAAAAATTGTGAATACATTTGTAAACAACCGACTCTGGCTCAGACATGATGCATCTGTAATTGAACCTTTTTACATACCTTTGCAACTTGTCACTAAAAACATGAACCTTTTCCTGAAAAAAAATGAAAACAACCAAATTATACCTCTTTACAGAAACAAACACAACTTCTCAAATTCTTGACCCGTGTCTTTGTTACTTTTTTCAAGATTTTTGAAAACTGTGGTATTTGCAATGTGAGTGGATAGCTTCTTACAAAAGTAAATGTGTTAATTCAAAATGAGTATGGCTTTAGGAAAAAACACTCAACTGCTGTGGGAATAATGGAACTGACAGAGAAAATATGCAGATACTTATGTTGTAAGTATCTTACTAGACCTGCAAAAGGCTTGCTCATACATGGATCTCTAGTTATCTAGAAAATCGTAAACAGTTTGTGCAGCTAAATTGTAAAAATAATAAATTACTCAATACCTATATTGTTTGTATGAATGACTTTCCAAAAGTATCAACTATTGTGCTGTCCTCACGATACGTGACCATGTGAAGCTGGAGCGAACGGGAAAGAAACTCTGTAGACAAGGCTTACTTTTCTTGTTTCATAGAGAATCTCTTGCGTATGGTTCATTGCATCCATAAATACAAAATATAAAAAAAATCACCGTAACTGCAACACTAGAAAAAACTATCAACGGTTGTGCACACTGAATTGCGTACAGCGCTAGCTAATCAGATATAGCCCAAACTTAACACTTTGCAGGAGAATAAAACACTTTTATGGCGCCTAACAATGTGCTTGTGAGATTAAATAATACTTACAAAGACGAAAGTTTGCCAAGGGTCAACACATGAAACAAAGATTGTTACAAAAACAAACCAAACAAGAGCGCTTACTTGCTCGACCAGGAAACTGCTGTCTTACTTTGTTTCCCCTTATATTTTAGCACAACAAACAACTATAGCTTATTATCACACTGTGCTGAAGAAGGCGCTGCGTGGCCCAAACACGCTGGTCCCTTCTCTGTTAAAGGACTTTTATCAGAGTGCCTCGGATTTCTCCCTGTCTTCATTTCCCATGGAAAAGGGAATCTTTGTTTTTAAATGTAACTTATTACATAGCATTTAAGAACGTGTTGCATTTTTAAACTTATAAATGATTGAATTATGTCTTTAAACTTGCAGTAAACATGACACTATATTACAAATAATCTTATTTGCTGGTGCCACAGCATTATTTTTGTTGTGGAAAAAATGTTGGAGAGTTATCAAAAAGTAATAAACAAAGAACTTGTCATAATAAAAATCTTAATAGGTTGGTGCAACTTAATAGGGATTTTTCCATGTAAACCAGTATAATGCAACTTAATAGGGATTTTTCCATGTAAACCAGTATAATGCAACTTAATAGGGATTTTTCCATGTAAACCAGTATAATGCAACTTAATAGGGGTTTTTACATGTAAACCAGTATAATGCAACTTAATAGGGTTTTTTTCATGTAAACCAGTATAATGCAACTTAATAGGGATTTTTCCATGTAAACCAGTACAATGCAACTTAATAGGGATTTTTCCATGTAAACCAGTATAATGCAACTTAATAGGGTTTTTTTCATGTAAACCAGTATAATGCAACTTAATGGAGATTTTTCCATGTAAACCAGTATTATGCAACTTAATAGGGATTTTTCCATGTAAACCAGTATAATGCAACTTAATAGGGTTTTTTTCATGTAAACCAGTATAATGCAACTTAATAGGGTTTTTTTTTCATGTAAACCAGTATAATGCAACTTAATGGGGATTTTTCCATGTAAACCAGTATAATGCAACTTAATAGGGTTTTTTTTTTACATGTAAACCAGTATAATGGAACTTAATAGGGGTTTTTCCATGTAAACCAGTACAATGCAACTTAATAGGGATTTTTCCATGTAAACCAGTATAATGCAACTTAATAGGGTTTTTTTCATGTAAACCAGTATAATGCAACTTAATAGGGTTTTTTTCATGTAAACCAGTATAATGCAACTTAATGTGGATTTTTCCATGTAAACCAGTATAATGCAACTTAATAGGGATTTTTCCATGTAAACCAGTATAATGCAACTTAATAGGGATTTTTCCATGTAAACCAGTATAATGCAACTTAATAGGGATTTTTCCATGTAAACCAGTATAATGCAACTTAATGGGGATTTTTCCATGTAAACCAGTATAATGCAACTTAATAGGGGTTTTTACATGTAAACCAGTATAATGCAACTTAATAGGGTTTTTTCCATGTAAACCAGTATAATGCAACTTAATAGGGATTTTTCCATGTAAACCAGTATAATGCAACTTAATAGGGATTTTTCCATGTAAACCAGTATAATGCAACTTAATAGGGTTTTTTTCATGTAAACCAGTATAATGCCACTTAATAGGGTTTTTTTCATGTAAACCAGTATAATGCAACTTAATGGGGATTTTTCCATGTAAACCAGTATAATGCAACTTAATATGGGTTTTTACATGTAAACCAGTATAATGCAACTTAATAGGGTTTTTTTTTACATGTAAACCAGTATAATGGAACTTAATAGGGTTTTTTACATGTAAACCAGTATAATGGAACTTAATAGGGGTTTTTACATGTAAACCAGTATAATGGAACTTAATAGGGGTTTTTACATGTAAACCAGTATAATGCAACTTAATAGGGATTTTTCCATGTAAACCAGTATAATGCAACTTAATAGGGTTTTTTACATGTAAACCAGTATAATGCAACTTAATGGGGATTTTTCCATGTAAACCAGTATAATGCAACTTAATAGGGGTTTTTACATGTAAACCAGTATAAAGGATAACAGTTTAAAGGATATCAGGAGCTTCAAATACTTCAGGAGTTTCAAAGGATTTTTCAGCTAAATTCCACATTAGATCTGTTCCGCAGTCAATCGCAATGGCTTCAGCCATTGCAAGTTTCTAGTTAGTTATTGACGTGTCTCCCTTAACTAAGCCATCACTGTTTGTTTTAGAATGAGCACGGTGTGACCCTACGCAGGTGTTACGTTAAGCTCTGTTCAATAAATAACTTTTGACAAACCAGGCAGAGGCTAACTATTCAAAATGACACCTCTTTGAAAAATACAGTGCAGTAACACCTTTCACCACTTGCTCAATAGCGCCGTCCCCATTCTGGGGAGTTCAGGGTGCAGTACCACCTTTTCACCACTTGCTCAATACCGCCGTCAATTATATCTACTCACGCTAACGCTAAACACAGCACTGCTTTTAGCGTATCCTAAACCCGGCAATGGGTCAACCCTCAATACGAAAACTGCGACTCCCAATGCAATAATTGTAAACGAGGAGTAATATAATTTCCCTCATGTTTTGTTTGAAGGATATAGCTTAAGATTGGCTGTGAAGGTAGTGGGTTCCTGCCTTGGCTACATGACTAACATCACCTCCTCTCTGCCAGCTACAAAGGGGAAATCTTGCAGTTCATGTTTCGCCACGAAGTCAGTGTGACGTCTTTTATTCCGTCGTGTTCGTACCTTTTCCATTACGAGAAGAGGAACATGTCCAGATACAACATTTACAGTCTTCTGGACTGGATATACGGCGGAGTGGACCCCAAATTCGAGGGCAATGGTGGCCCCGAGTGTGCCGCCTTCCTCTCATCTCAACAGCGGATCATTGAGACTTTTCTTGTCGTTGTCATATCGATAGTGGAAATTGGTGTAGCTTTGAAGAAAATTAGAATGTCCAATGACTTGAAAGTGGTCGGAAAAGAGTGCATAAAAGTAAAGGAGGACAGCATGGGGAAGAACCTGTTGCTGGTTGCGTTGTGCATGACTTTTGGGATTGAAGTTGGGTTCAAATTTGCCACCAAAACTGTGATATATCTACTAAATCCATGTCATGTCGTGACCATGATTCAGATTTTCCTCCTGGCATGTCCACCATGTAAAACTGCAATGGTTGTCTTCAGGTTGCAGGTCCACATGCTGAATGGTGCTTTACTGGCTCTAATGTTTCCTGTAGTTAACACAAGACTGCTTCCGTTTGAGAAGGAGATTTACTACATTCAACACTCCATGCTGTACCTGGTGCTGCTCTACCTGTTCAGGAAAGGAGGGGTGTACAAGCCTGAGCCACTGGGAGACCTCTGGTGGGCGCTGCTCTCTACGGGAATCCTCTTCCTGTACCACTTCGTCTTCCTGCAGTTCCTTGGCCTGGTCACAGAGGTCAACCTGAACAACATGCTGTGTCCAGCGGTGTCCGATCCCTTCTACGGTCCATGGTATCGCATTTTCGCAAAGGGACACCAGACACTGCTCACCCTAATACATGGCAAAGTCGTGACCTTCCTTTCTCAGCACACAGGCTCTTTCTGCAGATACATGCTGGACTCTATACGGTTGCGGGGGAAAAAAGTTAACTGAATGCAGGTGCTTGTGGATGAAGAGGGTTTTAAATGTTGCCTTCCACAAATCTTTTGTTCCATCTAAGGAACGTGCAAGATGCAAGGTTTGTAAATTTGCACCAGTGTTTTGTGTTGTAGACTTGCATAAAGGCTTGCATGCAAATGTTATAGGAATTATAAGCCCAGTTTCTTATTTTATACAACCATGTTTTATGCTTTTTTTAATTAAAGCCTTTTGCAAGTCTACTTGTGAGTCTACCTGTGAGTAATGGGACGGGGTTTTCCCTACTATGCTGATGTCACACTTAATTTATAGACGCTTAAACTGCGTTTTCAAATTCCTAAAGGCTTTGCTCATGTGAGCAATCATCATTTAATCAATGTTAAGTATTTTTTTCTTTTCTCTTTTTTCCTGTTGCCATTACTGAAAGTAGATAGTCCATGTGTGTACGGAGGCATTTTTACACTCTGATCATTCCGTTTAACAGTGAAGGGATTTCATGTGTATGTGTCTATACACGTCCCATATTGTGAAAGACTATCAATTTGAATTGTAATGCCAATATTTCAGTTTTGTACCCATGTCTGTTGAGATATATGTTCCGTAAGTCTGATTCATTTGAAATGTCACCATTACAGGATATCTTGCATCACTCCACGTGTGCAATAAAGGTTTTCTGTGGCATTTGCATGAAGTCATTTGATAGTATACTTCAAACGTAACATTGACGAGTTGTATGTCATGTTTTTATTACTGTAACATGTTTCACTGTAAGAAGGGATGCTTTGTCTGTGTGCTGTAGTTACCATTAACCATTAAAGTGGTCCACTTGGCAGATGTAAAAAAAAAAAAAAAAAACATGTGGCTCTTTGTCTCTGACTGGTTGGCCACCCCTGCCCTAGTGTTTACCAGCGCTGTAGAGGCTAGAGGACGCAGGCTGTTCGCTCCTCGTTCTGTGAGTGGAGGAGAACGAGCGGCCCACTAAGTCTCTACTCAGCACTTTTCACTGCCTAAATTCATACACAAGCTGAATCAATGAGCTCAAGTTTTCAATTAAATTACGGATTATAATACAACTTGTATGTAGTAATAAGCATTTTTATGAACTCCTTAGAAAAAAAATTGGGTATAGTTTCTTTAATTATATTTTTGTGGGTGTCGATTGTTCTATTGGACGAAGGTCTGTATGCGGATGATGGAGCATTGTGGTTAAGGGGGAGAAACCTTGAATTTAATGTAAAGAAGCTGCAAAGAGCAATACAGCAGGTGGAGGTGGACACTAGACTGGAGATTTAAATTGCGCTTTACAGTTTGGTTTAAAAACAATCCCGCCGACCCATGACCCCTACCCCCGGCCACCCAACAGACCCACCCCAAACCACATACGCAGACAAACACAAACAGACGAACTCACGCCTTCTCACACACCCACACTTACACACGCTCTCATGCACACACACACGCACCTGTAAAACAGTAAAACCATGATGAGAGACTTGGCAGGGTTCCGATGCAACCAGCTGAAAAAGCGTCATCCAAGGAGCCATCTGCTCCAGGAGCAGAGAGCCGCCTGTAGCCACAGGCTACAACTATCACACAATACATGAATAATAGCAATAACAATATAATAAATAATAAAAGATAAATAGAATACACTGTAAACCCTGACAAGTAAAGTTTACTTGAAAAAACCATGGAAATAAATTGCGTATTAACTTCACTTGAATTCCTCGAGTACATCGTTTATTTGATATTACCAAGTAAACTCGAGTGATTGCAATAAAGTTTAATTTTCTACTTATGCTCCGACCGGGATTCGTACTCAGTACCCTGTAGTTGAGAGGCAATGGTGCTACCCACTCAGACACCAAGCCACCCTGCCATTGTCACACCTGCCTCATAAAAGACTCTACACGTAAAAATGTCAAAAGTGAGGCTTACTTGAACAGAAACAGTTCAATTCAAAGAAAACCCTGAGTGATATAGGCAAGCTTTAAATAAACTAACAATAAATGAGTAATATCTACTTACTGGGAAAAATCTATTTAAAATAACTTGATATCTGAAGTAGGATTGAAGTTAGGGTTTACAGTGTAGATCAAATAGAATAATAATACTAATCAAAAGCTAGTCTAAAAAGGTGTGTCTTGAGCCTGCTTTTAAAAATATGAACGTTCTCTGCGGCCCTGAGCTCCTCCGGCAGACTGTTCCAGAGACGAGGGCGGTAGTGCTGGAAAGATGCCTCACCGTGAGTGTGTGTCCTGACTTTGGGAATAGTTAGGAGTCTGTTGCCGGAGGAGCGCAGGGGCCGGGAAGGTTCATAGGTTAAAAGCAATTCTGAAAGATAAGAAGGCCCAAGACCATTAAGACATTAAAAGAACCTTAAAATCGATCATGAAACACACAGGGAGCCAATGCAGCGAAATTAAAACCGGTGTAATGTGGTCCCGCCCCCCGGTCTTAGTCAGGACACGTGATGCCGAGTTTTGCAGTAACCTGAAATGTTCTTTTTGGGAAGACCAGAGAGCAGGGCATTGCAGTAGTCAATGCGACTGGTGAAAAAAGCATGCATCAGCGTCTCCGTGTTGCCCCGAGAGAGAATGGGGCGGACTCTGGCAATGTTCTTTAAATGATAAAAACCTATTTTTGTGATATTCTTCATGTGAGGAATAAAAGTCAGCTCAGAGTCAAAAATTACGCCCAGGTTTTTCACTTGGGATGATGGATTAAAAGAGTGTGATTGGAGTTTTGGTAAAAGTTTCTCTCTCTGGGCCTCAGGACCGGACCGATCACAAAAACCTCAGTTTTTTTCCTGGTTAAGCTGGAGAAAGTTTTCTGCCATCCAGGATGGCAGTCTAAAATGCAGTTAAAAAGAGCATCCATTGGCCTGGTGTCATCAGGAGACATGGAGATGTACAGCTGTGTATCATCTGCATAACTGTGGAAGTTAATTCCATGTCTCCCGATGACACCGCCAAGATGGAGCATGTACAGGTTAAAAAGGACTGAAGGATCTGTCTGTTAAATAGGAAGTGAACCATTTGTGGTTCACAAGTGATGTGTTTCTTCAGCCGTTACAAAGTAGTTTCTCTGAAACAATATGAATTAGCGCTTGAGCAAGTGAAGGAAACCAAGTTTTTAGGTGTAATTTTTGATGGAAAACTCACATGGCGTCCTCATATTGACAAAGTTCAATATGAATGTAAAAAAGTTAATAATTTATTACGTTGTTTATCTGGCCAGGACTGGGGAGGCAGTAGGAAATCACTATAGAGGGATCCTACGGTCACGTGACTAGCAGCCACGGCAGCCATACTGGAGGACAACCTGGGCGAGTAACAACCCTGCTAGCTATCTATAACTGGACGTTCAAAACTAGAACTCTCTCGAACTACATGAAAACTGAACAGAGAATTTGAAACTTCAGCAGTTAGTGACCCAAATATATACTCAACCTAAATCCATGAATCAGATCCTCTGGAAATGCATCCTAAAATGTATTATTAATGTTTATCGTTACATACAGGTTTACCGCGGTCGCATATTGTCGCATTAAAACCAGTGGCGGCCGGCCAATAGAAGGCGCTAGGGCGCCGCCCCACCACTCACAACTTGTCATGTTACCTTGAATAAAACGTTAAAAAAAATAATAACATTAAAATATTTCGAAATTTATGTGTGCTTTATTTCAGATGTGGAAGAAATACTTTATAGTTTATGCTGAGTTGGATTGATTAAGCTCATCAGCGTTGTCTGTGTCGGACTGAGCCTGAGGACGTATTTCCGCCTCAGGGCGCAAAAGATTGCGCCCTGAGCCGTCTATGGACTCTCGTTAAAAGTTGTACATGCGCAGTAGCTCCTCTTCAATGCAAGAGATAAGACGATTTGGGGGCGCAAGAGAAGTGCGCCCTGAGGGGGCGGGATCGCCCGCGACCTGTACTGTCACTGTCTGTGACGTCCGTTTACAGTGATTGACAGGTCAAGCTGTGGGAGTTTGAGACGAACGTAAAGAGACGCAAAATGGAGAACGAGAAAAAGAATAATTCAGTTAGATCACTCAAAACAATAGTGATGGCAATATGAAGCCCCATGAAGCCTTGAGGGATCGCAGCCTATTACTCGGCCCATGAGTCGAAGGCTCGAGGTGAATCATGCTCCACTACGCCATCATGTGGACAAAAAAATACATAACACTCTTAAGTGCTTACAATGAATGGTGAGATCTAATGTTAAAATGTATATTTACAATCTATGGTCTAACGTGTTGTGTTTGAAATGATGCTTCATGAACTATGAACTATTTGAGTCTTTCAGTCAATTGTGTTGATACAACAAACACATCCAAAGTAATACAGTTCTACAGAAAGTGATTAATGGAGGAAAAACTACCAAGAGGTGGATTAATTAAACACAACAAACCATTTATTCCCAATAAATAAATACATTTACTTTGCAACACAAAATTTATTATGGGTAGACCAGGATTCGAACGCTATATCTTCTGCTTCGGAGTCCGTCATATACCGACTGCGCCACACAGCTGTTGTGAAATGTATTATCCAGCGTATTATTACTAATAACTTGAAGCCTTGATATATGAGGTTTTACTAAAGTGAAACGTTTTTAATTGTATTTCATATGAAGTAGTTTCTCAGGACTGCTCCACATCACGCACACACACGTACGCACACACACGTACGCACACACACACAAGTACGCACACAGAGGCAGACGGGGACAGCCAATACAGTCTATGGTACAGCCGCGGATCACAAAGCACCTGTCAAAGCAATGCACTCTCCGAACTATATGAAGCACTATATGAACCGTCACGTGGTGCGGCCGCTACGCGAGGCTTCGAACGTCACCACATACGTCACCAACACACGCCTCGACCCACGCTTCAAAAAATACGCCCCTTTTTTACTCGGTACACGCTTCGAAGACCAGGTGTAACGCCACTACAAAACAATACCGTTTGAGAGAAGATCATACCAGGAGAAGGTTGAGGTTAAAGAGCTTGGACCTGATCAGCCAAATATTACCATTAGTCAGCAGTCCAGCGACAGGGGGAGACGGTACACTCGTACTTTTTCCAGGACCTGGTTCAGCGCCAAATCTTGGCTAGCAGCATGTAGCGAGGCTAATGCTTTATTTTGCTTTCCATGCCTCTTGTTTCAAACATCAGGATCTGACCCAGCATGGATCAAGACAGGTATGACTGATCTGAAGCAAAGAAGCATGAGCAGACTGGTATCCACATGCAAAATGCCCTCAAATTAGCTATGTTTGGGAAGATAAATATTTCATCCCAGCTGGATGAAAGCTACAGGGTAGGGATCAGAAAGCACAATGAGGAGGTTGACAAGAATAGGCACATCCTATCAAAAATAATAGACTGTGTCAAATTCTGTGGTGCATTTGAACTTGCCCTGCGAGGCCATGATGAAAGTGAATCCTCAGGAAATCCTGGTGTTTTCAGAGGATTGGTGGATCTTGTAGCATCACTGGATGCAGTACTACATGAACACCTGCAGACCGCCACTGTGTTTAAGGGGACATCTAAGACCGTACAGAATGAACTCCTGGACTGCATGCTGTCAGTCATGAGAGAGTGCATCATTGGAGAAATCAGGAGTGCAGACTTTGTCTCCATTCAAGCTGATGAAACAATGGATATTTCTACTCAGTGTCAGCTTGTGCTTGTGATTCGCTTCATCGATAAAGCCCATCATGTCCAAGAGCGTTTTTTTGAGTTCATACCTCTTCAAAGTGCCACAGCTGATTCCATCGCCACTGCACTTCTTCATAGGTGTGAGGCTTCAGTCACAACAGTCAGTGTAAACTTACTTACTGCTGGTATATATCTAGTCATCATATTCATAGCCCCCCCAGTAGAAAATTCCACCAGCCGCCACTGATTAAAACAGTGTTTTTTCATGAAAACGTGAACAGAAAATTCTGAAAACCTCTGTGCATGTGTATTAAGAATGTATATGTATAATGTATTCTCCGATTAACATTTAATGTGTTTATTGTTACACCATGGATCTATGTGTGGCTACACTGCAGTGGAAATAATGAGATTACATTCAAATCAATGGAGCTTTCTGCGTCTACTGTGAGGAGCCGTATATTTTATTAATAAATACTAGTACGGGGCACCCTCGAGCACGGCTCAGTCGTTCACATGTCTGCTGGCCTTCGGTAAGTCAGATACCCTGTGAACCGGGTGAGGTCCTGTGTGAGACCAAATATATAACAGCTATGCTACAAGCTAAGCTACAGTCTATGGAGCAACCCCACGTTGCAGTCAGACAGATATGTTTTATCCTTAAACTTCTGTTTGTTTCGGAATAACACCAAATCCGCCATCAAATTGATTTCACTTAGCAGAAATGAAATGATCCGAGCATATTCGGGCGCTCTGGTGGCTATTAGTTTTTTGTTGTTGCGTATGGTTGTGCCATTTCTCTCTCGTTTCTTTGAGATGTCTTCTGTTTTTGAGCCGTGTGAAGTAAGGACGGCTGGCAGTCGGTAACACAACTTATTTTCCCTGTCTCTCCTTTTGCTGCAGCCAAAAAACGGCAAACATTTTGAACATGTTTATGCGGTCCCGGGTGCACGCCACTATCATACAGCGTTTGCTTGTCCTCCAGTATGGCGGATGCCCCGCGAGTTCGAGGCATCGTGACGTCACGTGAGATATCTCTATTAAATATATAATGGGCTGTGATGCGTCCTACTCTCGATTATGGGTGTTTGCCTTTTTGTCTGCTGCTGAGACTACTTTAAAAAAACTTGATGTGGAACAAGCTAAAGCCCTACGCATCTGCTACATTGCTTTTAAGACATCTCCTATTGAGTTAGGAGAAATGCCATTGCGGATTAGGATATTGAAACTTATGTTGGCGTATTGGGTGAATTTAGAAGGACAAAATGGATCACATCCAGGAAAAGAAGTCCTTAAAGAATCAGTGTGTGCCTGTGACACAGGTCGGCCGTAAGCAGGCTGGAGTGCAGTTAAAAGTAGTGATGGGTCCAGCAACACTGATACACCGGCGCATGTGCCGAGTTCGTTTAGCGAAACCCCGTATCGGCGCGCGTGTCGCTTTAAGAAAAAGCCACGTGACCGATACAGATGCTGTATCGCTTGTCACCGACGCGGCAAACTGTGTTTAAAAGGTTCCGCATCTGCAAGTGTCACCGGGATGAATCTCTCTCAGAAAAAGATTGCAACCCTATCAAAAAGAAAAAACATCCCTTTCTCCAGCGTCAAAATGGAACCTGCCACTAAAAGAAAATATTCTGCAGTGTGGGATCATTTTGATTTGTTAACAGCAAATAAGGTAATGTTTGTATTTCATGTTTCACGCGTTATCTACAATGAATATTTAATTTCATGCAGGTCAAATGTCGCATTTGTTCTTCTGAACTTGCATATATAAATAAAACCACGTCCTCAATGCTCAGGCATTTTAGGACGAAAGGACGTGAAGGAGTGCCTGCCCCTCAGCATTGTGGAGAGTGAGGGGCTTAAGGACCTCATTCGGCTGCTTGATCCTTCATACACTTTGCCATCTAGAAAAGTTTGTATAGAAAAATTTGCTGATATTACTTATGCAATATCCTGAGTAATAACTTATGTAATATAAGGGTACAACGATAACTAAATGTACACCAGCACGAGGTGCATGCCACAACAACCAAAATATTGTTTCTCAAATGGTTCATCAATTAGTATGTGTATTTAACCACAAATTCACTTTAATGCTACATTTCTTTTTCACAGAAAATTACAGTGGTATTTACTCACAAAATAGAAAAATGTGTAATTTCCTTTATCATCTATTGGTTGTTCAAAATTACACACAATACAGAGAACACCATATTGCTGGATGTTTTCTTGCTTTAATGACAAATGGTCTGATTCATCTTATATTGATATGATTGTCATTTTCAGACTCTCAAGGAAAAACTTGCCGAAAAGCACGCGGAGGAACTGGAACGAGTTAAGTCGAAAGTCCAGCAAGCTGTGGCAGTGAGCATCACAGCTGACATGTGGACCTCCTGTAACATGGAGGCATACATGGCACTTACATGTCACTACATCACTGAAAATATGCAGTTGTGTACATCTGTGATGGGAGTGAGACACTTTCCATTAAGTCACACTGCTGACAATTTGGCCCAGTTCAAAAGGAGCATTCTGGATGACTGGGCTGTAACAAATAAGGTGAGGTGTCTTGTGACCGACGCAGCACCAAACATGATTGCAGCAGCCAGAACACTCCAAATTCGCCATTCAGTTGCATTGCACATAAATTAAATTTAATCGTGAAGAAATCCTGTGATCAAATCCCTGAACTTTCAGCCATCAGACACAAATCTAGACAAATTGTAACATTTTTCAGATCCAGCACCACAGCCAAAGAAAAGCTTGCTCAAGTGCAACAGCAGATGGGACGGCCAGTCCTGAAACTTATTAACGAGGTACCAACACGCTGGAACAGCACTTATCAGATGCTGTCACGGCTACATGATGAGAAAGAACCAGTGTGGGTGTCTCTGGCCTCTCTTCAGACAGACTTGACTCCACTCACGGCTGAGGAGTACAAAATCTTAAAGGAGACACTTCTTGTGCTAGCTCCTTTCCATCAGGCCACAGTGGAGTTGTCTGAGGAGAAGAGAGTTTCAGGATCAGAGGTCATCCCGATGATGAAAATGCTGTACTGTGCACTTAAGCGTCATTCAACACATTTACACACACAAACAGCCATAAATCTCCATCAGCATCTTAAGCGTCGTGTCACAGAAGCGTCATCTCAACTGGAGACATTAAGTGTATTGACCCTCTCCACACTGCTGGACCCAAGATTTAAATCACTCGGGTTTCGCAGTTCCTCCAAGTGCAATGAGGCAATTGTGCGCCTGAAAAATGAGTGTGCTGCAGTAATTGCTTGCAGTACATCTGAGCAACAGCCTGGACCCTCATCAGAGTCACCAACTTCAGGCAGTGTTTTCATCTCATTTGTGCATTGATCTTGTTGTTATTATGTACCAGATGATAAAGACTGACATTCCATTGTGTTTATTTAATTTCAGACAACTTGTGGCAGGATCTGGATGTGGAGGTTGGGAGACAGACTACAAATGCAACAGCTGACTCCATCATTGAGGTCCAGCGCTACTTGGGGCAGGGAAACATTACGCGATCAGAGGATCCATTGACCTATTGGGGGAACCAGAGAAACACGTATCCCAACCTTTTTCAGTTATCATTACAATTTTTATGTACCCCGGCTTCATCTGTGCCATGTGAGCGTGTATTTTCTAAAGCTGGGGAAATAGTGTCAAAAAAAAGAAATAGGCTCCACGGCAAGACTTTGGACATGCTTATTTTTTTGAATAAAAATATATAAAACACTCAGTGACATTTTTCTTGAAAAATACTTTCACAACTATCACTTTAATTTTCACATAAAATGTCAAATAATACCATTTGACATTTGCAGTAACGTAATATTGTCCACATACAATATGTAAAGGTCATTGAATCAGTGAGTTGGATGCAATGATTTATAAGATCCACCAGGCGTCAGTATAGAGCAGCACAAGCAACACTGTTGCGGCACAGTATCAATACAGTTTGTTCGATGTGCCGAAACGATACGTGAGGTTTCATTTACCCATCACTAGTTAAAAGCAATTAAAAACACAAACAGGTCGCCGTGGTCCACATATTTTTACATATTTTACTGCAAACAGGCAATAAAGTGCTATCGTGCAAATGGAGTACTTCTCCAGCTGCAGAGCCGAGACTGACGTTTCCCATGTCATTTTATCTGGTGCGGATTGCGTGGTAAAACCAAGTTGTAAAAGCAGGGGTGTTAAAATATACTTAGCTTTTCTAAAACAACTTAAAACTCCATTGACAAAACCCAAACCCATAAACCATCTTAAAACCCACATGCCATTTATACAAAACCCTAAAACCAACACCAAGTAATATTAAATCTCTAAACTTTTAAAATACCTACTCAGACTCCCCCCTACAATTTCCATATGGTCCTGTGGCCCGGAACCATAAAACAGGAACTCGTTCCTGGTGGGACCCTTTTGCCTACTGGATACAAACAAGGTCTTTAACAGATATGCCCCGTCCCAATACTCGCACTTCCACCCTCGCGCCCCTCATTTGCGCGTTCCCGATGATGGGTGCGAGTGCGTAGGGTGTCCCAATTCTCCAGGGAGGTATTTGTCCCCGCCCCCTTTGCGCCCCCGATCCACACTTCGCCGTAGCCTGCATCTATGCACACTCTGGCGAAGGATATTGCCCATAATTCTTTGCGGTACACACCAAAACGACGGGAAAATGCAATTAAATATAAATTTTGAAATATATATGCAGTATGTGTGTAAATAAGTTTTGCTATGTTACTTGGAAAGAAGCATAAACGTCTGATGAAGAATTACGGACATTGTGTTTTAACAATTTAATAACTTTTTAAAGCAAGCGTTTATATAATATTCAATTTAAACTTTACACTTAGTACAATAATCTTAGAATGTATAAAAACTGACCAGATAGTTAGTTACCCACATTTAACTTAAAATTACACCGCTATCTCTAATTAAAAACAACTAATATAAATGTATTATAACGTGTGTGAAGCAATTCATATTGTTTCCCAAAGGGTCAGACAAAATTACCTTTAATTTTTATAAAGTTTAGGTCTGAAAATGACCATCTCTTGACGAGTCGATGACGTAAACTGCACTCGGTGTGCAATGTCCCAATTCCACCTTTTGTGCACGCTTGCAACCTGCGCACTTCAAACAAATGCACACTTCATAGGAGGGCGTAGGGTGCAGTGTGGGTATTGGGACTGGGCCATAATGAACCCATTTCACAAATAATTTAGGGATTGGTTAAAATAACTTATTGTCTACCTTTTCCCTCCAGGGACCTGCTGCAGATATTACATGCCAACACCTCTGGATAAAAACGTGGTAAAAGGAAAGTGTTTAATACATATATTTTAAAACTAGTGATGGGTAAATGAAACCTCACGTATCGTTTCGGCACATCCAACGAACTGTATTGATACTGTGCCGCAACAGTGTTGCTTGTGCTGCTCTATACTGACGCCTGGTGGATCTGATAAATCATTGCATCCAACTCGCTGATTCAATGAGCTTTACATACTTGTCTGCACACAATATTACGTAACTGCATTGTCTGTGTTATTTTATTTTATGTGAAAATTAAAGTGATAGTTGTGAATGTATTCATTAAGCAAAATGTCATTGAGTGATTTTATACACATATATATATATATATATATATATTTTTATTTTTCAAAACAATAAGCATGTCCAAAGTGCACTGTAAACCCTGGCAACTAAAGTATACTTGAAAAAACCTTTGACATTTTCTGCACTTCAATTTCTCAAAATTATTCAAGACTGTGATGTCAACATAAACTTTCAAGGTCCGACAGGGATTCGTACCCAGTTCTCTCAAACGCGAGGCGAGAGCGCTATCCACTCATCCACCATGCCTAACTAGATTTTGCGTTTCAAACTAAACCTTGATTGTAGATAAAGCGTGAAATGTAAAATACAAACATTGCCTTATTTTGCTGTTATTTGCAG
This sequence comes from Knipowitschia caucasica, assembly GCA_964034765.1. Taxonomy (NCBI): domain Eukaryota; kingdom Metazoa; phylum Chordata; class Actinopteri; order Gobiiformes; family Gobiidae; genus Knipowitschia; species Knipowitschia caucasica. Next base: position 39,571,335 of record OZ035823.1, on the reverse strand, counting down.
TATCACACTGCAGAATACTTTCTTTTAGTTGCAGGTTCCATTTTTTATGCTGTAAAATGGGATGCTTTTCCTTTTTGAAATGGTTATTTTCTTTTTCTGAGAGCGGTTCATACCGGTGACACTTGCAGATGCGGAACCTTTTAAACACAGTTTGCCGTGTTGGTGACAAGCGACACTGCGGCTGTATCGGTCACGTGGCTTTTTCATAAAGCGACACGCGCGCCGATACAAGGTTTCGCTAAACGGACTCGGCACATGCGCCGGTGTATCAGTGTTGCTGGACCCATCATTATTTAAAACCAACTCTGCAATGTATTTTTTTTATGTGCTGTGTGCTATAAAGGTGTCTCGTGCAACTAAAGTGGCTCAGTGAAGGTGCAAGTGTACTTTATGTAACAAACGGGCAGACTTTATCAACTATTGCCCCTTGGAAGTTTATATCCGCACGTGTTAGTCTGCAACATAAACTCAAAGAAAACAAGGCCGCCGCCTTTTCTTGTACAAGAGCTAATTGATGAACGTTCTGAGCATTTGTTTATTTTTACTGATGGATCCAAAGATCCTGTGAGTGGGCGTACTGGTTCTGCCTTTTTTATACCAGAGCTTGACAGTGAAGATTGACAAATAATCTTTCTGTGTTTACTACAGAAGTTGTTGCAATAAAACTATCTCTGAAATGGGTTGAAACAACTTTGCAGCGCTAAAGTATCTGATAGTTTTTCTGCTCTTCAAAGCATTAAGTCTGGGAAATCTGACTGTAGACCAGACATCCTCCGTTGTATATTTTCTGTGATGCTTTCCTTGTATAGTAGGGATGTTGGAGTGTCATTTCTTTGGGTTCCTGCCCATGTTGGAGTATGGTAATGAAGTGGTCGATACACTAGCTAAGGATGCTTTGAAATCCATCCATCCATCCATCCATCCATCCATTTTCTACCCCTTTATCCATTTCTGGGTCAGGGGGGTGGCAGTCAGAGATGCCACCCAAGTCACATGCACCAGCCCCTCACTGATCCTCTGCAGGTGGTGAGTCCACAGGAGGATGGCTGCTCTGTCAATGTGAGCATAGCCCTGATCTCTCAGCAGGGGCTTTGGGCAAAGTCGGGTTAAGTGTCTTGCCCAAGGACACAACGACAGCAGACATCAGTTGGAGTTGGTGGAGAAGGTGTCAAGGTGGGTGTTTTGAAATCCCCTTCAGTTATTATAGATGCGGCATTGAGTAAATCAGAAGTCAAACCTATAATAAAAGCGCATGTGAAGAAGTTATGGCAGGAATATTGAGACATCTGTGATACTGGCCGGCATTTATATAGTATGCAGCGGAATGTGGGTCCATATAAATCCCGGGGCAGGAGCACAAAGGAAGGGAGCATTCACACGTTTGAGAATAGGTCACACAAGTCTGAACAGTTCATTATTTAGGATAGGAAAACACTCTACTGGACTTTGCGATTACTGTCAAGAGCCGGAGAATGTCGAACATGTGCTACTTCATTGTATGCACTATGAGCAAGAGAGAGTTAAACCAGTGGTGTCAATAAAATGAACAAACATTTACATTAGGGAATCTACTTCGGAATCCATCTAAAAAAAATGCTTACATTAAGATAGTAGCCTAAAGTGAGTGCATCTCCTGTTCATACAGTCCTAATACTGTAGGTGGCGGTAAAGGCATCTTGGTAGTTGGATGCCAATCGTCATTGCAATCAAAAGAAGAAGCTGCGGTGGTGTATGTATCTCCGGCTAGCGGAAGTGTAAAGCTGCTGTGTAATGGTCAGTGTAGTTAGCACTTAGCAGTTATCATCAGCAGCGTTTCATTTCGTTTCTCGTTCTTTTGGACTACGTTTTACACATTTTGAAGATGCCAGATTATTTAGGCGACGACCAGAGAAAAATTAAAGAAGAGGAGAAAGAGGACGCACCCATTAGAGGTAACTAAATCCTACTAGAAAGCTTTGAATTGTGAGAATCATGGTTTTCAGCATCATACTGGCTATTGTATAGTCTACTACTAAAGGCTGACGTGTTTTAATTACTAGCCACAGATCTGCTTCAAGTGTTATTTCCGAGCATTTCAGTGTTTTACCCTGTTACATTTTGTCTCATCCTAATATTTTATTTTAGCTTTGGACGAAGGAGATATCGCCCTTCTGAAAACCTATGTAAGTAATAAAGTTCTTATTTATCTTTCAAACATTGTTTTATTAGTTGTACACAAAATACGTTTTTTGACCAGCGTGAGAGTCTAGTATAACTAAATAATTGTGATTTTTGTGTATGTGAATGATAAAAATGTCTCAAATCATGTAGCAAGGTTTTGAACAGAGGAAAATCAGGTTCGCCTTTTATTATATACTGTGAGTTTCCTGGCAATACCTCCAGTGCAAATATCATCTGATTGTGAGATATTACTTCTTACATCTTCTTAACCTTCCCCTTGTCCATGTTCAGGGGCAGAGCACTTACTCGAGGCAAATCAAACAAGTGGAAGATGACATTCAGCAACTGCTCAAGAAAATCAATGAACTCACAGGTGAGAAATGTAAACACACTGGACACCTTCAGACCAGTGTGGTCTGTGTGCGCCAGGCCTTCGTGCCAATGTGATGACATTAGTAGCAGCAAAAACACATCCATCGAGACAAATAAAACGAATAAATTGATCATTCTAAAAAGCTAACAATAGTGATGATAAAATGCAACAGCATTTTAGGTCACAGCAGCAGAGGTGGAGTACAACGGGTCACAGCGGCAGAGGTGGAGTAGCCGCTGGGTGGAGAACAACGGGTCACAGAGGTGGTGTAGCAGGACAGGTCACAGCAGCAAAGGTGGAGTAGCCGCTGGGCTGAGCAGGACAGGTCGCAGCAGCAGAGGTGGAGCGGGACTGGTCAAAGCAGCAGAGGTGGTGTAGCCTCTGGATGGAGCAGGACAGGTCACAGCAGAAGAGTAGTAACTTGGTTCGGATCATTTTCTCTACTCTAGTCACAAAGTAAAATCCTGAATGCTTTGTTAGCATTATTTATTTATTTTAGTTCATTTTCAGCATTCTTCCAGTGGATACTGGTCTGAAATTACGCTTTCAGCAGGAAAAAGTCTGAAATCGCGGATCCACAGTAAATTTTCATCCCTGGTTTATCCTGATGCATTTAATTGAATTGATAAGGTAATTGTTCAAAAAAACAAACAGACGTGTCCCAGAATGTGGGGACAGTATTACTACTGTGAGCTAATCATCACCCATATCTGTAGATGCCCAGGGCAACCGGACAACCGTTCATGTCGAGCCCTGCTCTCCGCTCCGCAAAACCATGAACACTGTACTGCAGCAACATCTGTTATTTTTCTTGCCAGTCCTAAGTAGCTCTCGAACTGTAGATCTTTCTGAAGAAGGAAAAAGTATAATTTAATGATCAACAGCCAACAATCTGAAATATCTTCCACCCACATTGATCCACACAGTTAATATAAATTTTTATTCTTAATTGAATCTGGGTGAATGGTCGTTTCCTGAATGGCCCCTTATAACATAATTGAGATTTTGTTTGCTATTCACAATAAATCCACCTTGTGCAAAAGTCCCCAGTGTGCACCAGACAAGTACTGGAATAAAACTGGAATAAAACAATCGATCCACAAAAAGTTTCAAAAGAAGTGCAAGAAGATTAAAGTGCTTTGTTCATATAGCTTGTGTATCTTAATGTAAATTGTGTAAATCTTGCACTGAAATACATGGAGCTCAATGGGGTGAAATAGATCACTTGTCAGTAGAATGAGTGGCTGGCAGCACTGTAAATTGCAGGCTTTGTGGCGGTGTATACTCCGCAGCCACAAGATAGGGCGTTGCACTCCCAATGTTTAGTACATTAATTATGGTTTCATTATTATCTTGATTGATTATTTGTGTTATTAACACCTGGGTTGTGTTTTTTCACTCAGGCATTAAAGAGTCGGACACAGGCCTGGCTCCTCCGGCGCTGTGGGACTTGGCTGCGGACAAGCAGACTCTGCAGAGTGAGCAGCCCCTGCAAGTGGCCAGGTACCAGGGCACTCGCAGCACACTGGGCCAGCTGCATTTTATTATAGTGGATTATTCAACAAGGTCCAAATCAGAACCTTCCAAATACACTTTGTGGCCATTTACTTTTGTTTACTGATTTATTCTACTTTTACGCTGGTTTCGAAGTTGTTTTTAATTTAGTCTTTCAAAGAGTATATACCATATGCTGTCAAAGCAATTGCAGAAAAAGGCCAAATGTTGATTCATAATTAAAACCTCTGCCCCTCAGAATATTTTCGTTAACAGGGAGGCCCCAGGGTCTTAAAACCTATCAAACTTACATTATAGCTGGATCTACCCTGTATTTCAGCACATGTGAGTGGAAGCTGTTGTTCCTTGGAAAATGCGTGATTCATATGCAGCCGCTCTGTAGTGAATAACAGCGGCTGTGAACCGCTTTGAAAACAGCCGTAACGTGGTCATAATGTACCAGCGTGTCTTTGCGCAAACCTGTGCACGGGATAAATACACCGCTGCAAGAAACAGAGCTGGACTATGGAGCCTCAGGATGTGACCATGTCCACCCTTTGTCTCTTCTGGGGTACCTACACTATCTCTTGCATTAGCAATGCACGTTGGTTGTGTTCAAAAGTAAAAACTATTCAGACCACAACAGGCCGTCTTATGTGTTTTTTTTCCTTTTTTTCTGTATACTTGTGAGTCATTATTTGACTCTCAGGGCCGAGACAACGTTTTAGTGTGCTCCCAGTTTACCTTGAAAGTGCCTGGAAAAATGCATACATTTACACTTCAAAAGCTGTGCGACCCCTGTTTATTACATACAGAGTTTACGTTAGTAAAATATTAAAGCACTCACAGGGTGTCTGACACGGGTCGGTTTCCTCTTCTCAAGAAGAGGCCAGGTGATTGCTTAATGTTAAGTTTTAGGGCAGGGTTACAGTTAAACAAATATGAACCATTAATGCTATCAATAATGGTTGCGCTGTAAGAAAATATATTGTTTTGACGGTAGGTACCCCATGTTCAAGTATATTTTGCACTGAAAATAAATATATTGACTATATTTGAAAACTTAACTGGGCTTTGGATTTCTTTTATGCTAAGTGTGACAAGTATAAATGTTTGATTTTCCAGGTGCACAAAAATCATCAACGCTGACTCAGAGGACCCTAAGTACATCATCAATGTCAAACAGTTTGCAAAGTTTGTGGTGGACCTAAGCGACCAGGTGGCTCCGACAGACATCGAGGAGGGGATGAGGGTCGGGTGAGTCCCAGTATCATGGGTATACAGAATGAAGATGACGCTAAAACATGTGTTCTTTCAGTGTGGACAGGAACAAGTACCAGATCCACATCCCACTGCCCCCCAAGATCGACCCCACCGTCACCATGATGCAGGTGTGACAGTGTGACACTGGGGGCCCTCTGGGAGCCCCCTGAACCCACTGGACTCTCATTATAACACACTTACTGCTTATTTTCAGTGTCATGTTTCATTATGTGAAGTAATTTATAGCTTGACTAACGCACTTTGTGACTTTGAAGCCGCAGTTTCAAATGTGAGCGCTGCCCTGGCTCTTTCTGCTCCCCTCCCCGCACTCACAAAGCTTTCACCCCCCCACTCATGCGTTTGCTCATTTGCTTTTGTTCACGGAGCTGGATGCGTTTCTTGTTTTGGCCCGAAAACAAATGGAAATGTCGCTGGTATTTTTTTGTTCCTCATTTGATTACATGCCCCAGTGCTAAACTAGTCTCGTCAGCCTCGCTTCCCACATGCCTCTCTCCCTATCCTTCAAACGCTTGGCCTCTCTCTGTTCATGTAGGGCAGCCATTCCCAAAGTCAGTAACGCCCCCTTAAAAATCTGACTGGTCTGCTTAGCCCCCTGAAATAATAACCATGAAGACAACGTTGAAATTAGCCTGTTCTCGTTATTTTATGTGGGAGAAATAGCCTCTGCTACAAATATGTAAATGACGCACCCTGTTTTATAATGTAAAAATGATTACAATTTGATTATTTAAGTCAAATAATGAACACAAATATTTTAATATTACAAACAAAATATTAATTTATAATACAATAATTGTATAAAAATTTTTTTTGAGGACCCCTGCAATGGACCCCACTTTGGGAGACACTGTAGGGACTTTCTTTTGGCTGTATAAGCAGTAACCTGTAACGCAGACCCAGGTTCGCCTCCGCCATGATGCATTTACCTCCGCTATCTGCGCTTACAAGAGACCTGTAGCTTTTCTCCAGAAAGTGGGGGCCAGTGGTCCGCTGTGATTGGTCACAATCTGGTCCCAAAATTTTCATTGCGCAAAAATTTGATCAAAAATAAATTGCACTCCAGTACAAACCAGCGCTACTTATTCTTCAAAAGGACGTATATCCCAATGCACTGCATGGATATGGATTAAATTTTTCTAATGAATGAAAATAAATAAAATTGTATAGCCACAGTATACATATAAACAAAATATATACCAGTAGTCCCCACTTACCAGAGATCACAGTACGATATTTTAGAGCCCAATACAAGCCTCTTATTGTGACGCTACTGTTAAATTCTAGGGATGTCCCGATGAGCATTTTTTGCTTCCGGTCCTGATCCGATTATTAAACTTAAAATTTGATCAGATTTTGAGTCCCGATTCACTGCTTTTTGTCATTGGTATTGTAAATTATAAAACTAAACTCAATATTTTGAGTTTACTTGCGTCATTTATATCATTTATAAATGAGGCATCAATATTTCTTCAGTGTTGTATAGTGTTGGTGATTTTGACGACTTTAATGGTATCTGCAAGTGGAAAACAGATCCTTGGTTTGTGATAATTTTTGATCTTATTCAACCTAACAAGGAATAGTCTCAAATGATTTTTATAAATGTTTTAGTTTAATGGTGAAATTGTAATTAGTATTAAAAGTGGTGGGGTTAGGGCTGTGCAGTATTCAGAAGCTGCAATGATTGCATTTGTCCACTAGAAGTCAGTGTTAAGCCATAGACTGTATACAGGGCCTGCCGAAAGTATTCGGCCTCCTTGAACCTTTCAACATTTCGCCACATTTCAGGATTCAAACATAAAGATATAAAAAAATATTTTTTTGTCAAGAATCAGTGGAATTAAATGTATTTGATAATTTAAATTTTAACAAATAAGTAACTGAAAAGTGGGGCGTGCAATATTATTCGGCCCCCTTGCGCTAATACTTTTGTAGCGCCACCTTTTGCTGCAATTACAGCTGCAAGTCGCTTGGGGTATGTCTATCAGTTTTGCACATCGAGAGACTGGAATTCTTGCCCATTCTTCCTTGCAAAACAGCTCGAGCTCAGTGAGGTTGGATGGAGAGCGTTTGTGAACTGCAGTCTTCAGCTCTTTCCACAGATTCTCGATTGGATTCAGGTCTGGACTTTGACTTGGCCATTCTAACACCTGGAAACGTCTATTTGTGAACCATTCCATTGTAGATTTGGCTTTGTTTTGGATCATTGTCCTGTTGGAAGATAAATCTCCGTCCCAGTCTCAGGTCTTTTGCAGACTCCAACAGGTTTTCTTCCAGAATGGTCCTGTATTTGGCTCCATCCATCTTCCCATCAATTTTAGCCAGCTTCCCTGTCCCTGCTGAAGAAAAGCAGGCCCAAACCATGATGCTGCCACCACCATGTTTGACAGTGGGGATGGTGTGTTCAGGGTGATGAGCTGTGTTGCTTTTACGCCAAACATATCGTTTTGCATTGTGGCCAAAAAGTTCGATTTTGGTTTCATCTGACCAGAGCACCTTCTTCCACATGTTTGGTGGGTCTCCCAGGTGGCTTTTGGCAAACTTTAAACGAGACTTTTTACGGATATCTTTGAGAAATGGCTTTCTTCTTGCCACTCTTCCATAAAGGCCAGATTTGTGCAGTGCACGACTGATTGTTGTCCTATGGACAGACTCTCCCACCTCAGCTGTAGTTGGGGTTAGTTGCAGTTCATCCAGAGTGATCATGGGCCTCTTGGTTGCATCTCTGATCAGTCTTCTCCTTGTTTGAGATGAAAGTTTGGAGGGACGGCCGGGTCTTGGTAGATTTGCAGTGGTCTGATACGCCTTCCATTTCAATATAATTGCTTGCACAATGCTCCTTGAGATGTTTTAAAGCTTGGGAAATCTTTTTGTATCCAAATCCGGCTTTAAAACTTCTCCACAACAGTATCTCGGACCTGCCTGGTGTGTTCCTTTGTCTTCATGGTTCTCTCTGCGCTTTAAACAGAACCCTGAGACTATCAAAGAGCAGGTGCATTTATACGGAGACTTGATTACACACAAGTGCATTCTATTTATCATCAGTCATTTAGGACATTGGATCATTCAAAGATCCTCACTGAACTTCTGAAGTGAGTTTGCTGCACTGAAAGTAAAGGGGCCGAATAATATTGCACCCCCCACTTTTCAGTTTATTTGTTAAAGTTTAAATTATCCAATAAATTTCGTTCCACTTCACGATTGTGTCCCACTTGTTGATTCATGACAAAAAATTTTAATTTCATATCTTTATGTTTGAAGCCTGAAATGTTGAAAGGTTCAAGGGGGCCGAATACTGTATATTGACGGACGTAGTCACTCCTATCTCCGCCGTTCCAACTAATGGGCCAACATTTGGGCTTTCATGGAGTGATTCAAAATGGCCGCGGGGGCTGGAAAAGGTGAAAAAACGCATCTGCGCAATGCGTCAGCCGGCAGGAGCCCCATTCATTTAAACAAGTGACTTCAAAAATTCACAGCGAGTAAACTAGACTGGTCCAAAAAAATTCACTCCCCTCAGCATTGACACACATCCAACTTTTGGACCATCCTATGAAGATGTTTTCAAGAGGTAAGAAGATGCTATATGTTAACATTGTCTAATTCTTATTCCGGGTCCACCCCCATCGGTCCGGGGTGCTATTGCAAGCATGTAAGCGCAAGTCATTTTGGCCGCTTTTGAGCTGGGACCCGCCCCCACTGGTTACAACCTAGTATGAGGTCAGAGGCTCCAACACATTCATACAATCTGGCAAAGAAAGCCTTGGTGTGTTACGGGGTTTATCTGCCAATCACTATTGAGTTGTGATATAGTGTAACCCCAAGTCACAATAACAAAATACGCGTATGCTTTCTTTCATATTTAGTCCTTTTAATGCTGAATCAGACTTTTCGAATTGAATATAGCTCTGTTGCTCCCACCTCTCCCATGTTGCATACTTTGCATGTTGCTTTTGTGCCGTCTGTTTTCTAATGAGAAATACTGCCACACTTTTGACATGTTTAACTAGTAGCAACATGAACACCACTATTGCATGCAGTTACCGTAAACTACTACTCCACGACTGCTGCAGATCAGCTATCTGCACCAATTCATGGCGATAAAGGCCATTTACTGTTGAATGTATGCACAAAAGACAACATAGAAAGCTGACCACTTAAAATTAAATTCAAGTCTGGAACATCATTTCACCATTTGGTCACAGAACTATTTAAGTGGTTAGGGCAACTGTAAGCAATAATTCAATCACACGCTATGTATTGGTTGCTGTACCTGGTGATTTCCTGAGCCCTTGTTGTATGGCATAGTTAAAATTCTTCCTGTAATGTTTTTGACCGTACTGGACTGTGTTTGAGATTCTGGAGCACTGTCAGTGAGTCTGTAGGACGGGAATGAAGACTGTGCAGTGAGGACTTGAAGCTTCCAAGTAACGACTCCATGTACTTTTTTTTTTTTTTTAACTTTACTGAAGTTACAAAGACTTTACTGCATGTGTCCACAGAGCCAGAGAAGAGCTATTGCTAGTGGTTAATTCTCTGCTGTCTGAGAAACATGTTCAGGACATGTCAAAAACAAGAATGGGCAACAATTGTGGTGGCTCTTCTGCAGCTACAGCTGACTCCAAATGAAAGTAGTTACTAGAACAAGTTACTGTTTATGAAGTTTATGAAGATTTATGTTGATCTAACCCAGGGGTGTCAAAAGTCCTCAGAGGACCGGTGTGGCTACCAGCAAGAGCAGACCTGACTCCACCCATTTCCTGTGGTTAGTCTAGTTTGACACCCCTGGTCCAACCTAAACCACAGCACAGGTGTAAACATCTTCATAGCAAGCATGAGTGACTGACCACCAGATGAAACTAGCATGAGTATGTTTTTGTCATGTTTGGGGCTGACGTGGTTACATGGTGTGGTGTGCAGGTGGAGGAGAAGCCCGATGTGACCTACAGCGATGTTGGAGGCTGCAAAGAGCAGATTGAGAAACTTAGGGAAGTGGTGGAGACGCCCCTGCTGCATGTAAGTCCACACACAACCGTCTCAACTCATGAGGAACACTTTGGAACAATTCAGTTTGGAGAAATGGCTGTGGATAGGTGGAAGGTGAAACCCACTATTACTGTGGTACAGTTTGTGGTCTACAAATGCTGCTTTTCCATAGTCACCATACGGTACGGCTGAGTATGATTGCTTTTCCATTAAAAATGTTACCTCCAAGTATCTCCTCAGCGTGGGAGGGGTTGTCAGACCACGTAATTTACGCGCAACGCATAACTAGTTACATTGGTCTGATGCGTCACTTTTTGTCATTTGAATTTTTTTTTTATTTTGAGTTCAATGAATAACTTAGTTATTTAAAATAAATTTATATTGTAAATCTATCAACTCGAAAAAGAAGTGCGAAGAAGTTAAAAAGTAATACGTGGTAAAAATCATATAAAACCGAAGGATTTAAGGAAAAAAAAGTTCAGGATGACAAGGGACACTAAAATCCCCACAAAATCCGATCTTTATGAAAGCTGTAGGTTCTGTCAGCTGAGGTCACGCTGTTTTTGTTTACATTGAGTTCTTTGGGGAAAATGTCTGGGTAGCCTACGTGAATTTAGTCTTGTTCAGTCTGCAGCACCGCAAGAATCCCCCGAGCACATGGGTTCTTTAGGTTCAAGCTAGTAATACCTTATCCAGTTATTCTAATAGGATACATAGCAAATCTAACGGAATACGTAGCTAACCAGTTATTTCTAGGATTACCACAGACTAGTCACAAATCAAGAGCTGGGTGATCTCCCTGAAAACCTTCTCGTTCAGTGTTTTGCGATCGGGCTACCTTTTGAATTCTTTCCTCGGCCTAAAGAGAGTCACGTGTGGACCTCGTCGACCGACCAGGACGCTGACGCTGGCTTTCTGTGCGATCCCTTTTCTCTCGAGTGAGGAGGACGAGTTATAGCCCATTAATGATCCTGTTTATAGCAGAGCAGCCGATTTTAAAAGATGGCGGGGTTGAGTTGTTTTTACCATGGGTTGGACGTTGCTTCCAGTGACTGCACTCGTTGACCAATGGGTGTAAGGCAGTCGGCCGACGTCACGTTATGGTATTGCTTCGGCACACCACTGTCGAGGTGGTACGGAAAAAGTACCCTTATCCCAAGCCCAACCCTAGTGGAAATGCAAACGTATGGTACGGCACGGCACAGCACGCCGTACTGTGGAAAAGCGGCATGGGGGCACTAAAGTGGCAAGTCCTTTTTCTTAAGTACTGTACTTGAATAATTTTTCCTGGTATGCTTCTACATATTTTTGATTAATTTGCAGATGGTATGACATGAAAGAAGGTCCTGGGTTTGATTGCACGTCCCAGGGCCTTTTTGTGTCGAGTTTGCACGTTCTCCTCGTGTCTGAGTAGGTTTTTCTCTGGGTGCTCTGCTTTCCCCTACCACTAGAAACTTGTACAATAGGTCTGGAGTGTAATTGCGTCATTGGTAGGGTTGCCGAGATTAACCGGTTTTACGGTAATAGTGATTATAAAAGCCGTAGGTAAAATGCGGTAGGTTAACCATAAGGATTTTAGATCCTAGGTGCAGTACGTCCCGCTGCACATGGAGCAGACAAGCTCCCTGTCCCAATTCTCACCCTTGCTCTTAAAAGGCACCTTTTTGCCCTAGATTTTGAGCTTGCCCGTGGGGGTTATAGGGTGTCCCAATACTTGGGGAGAAGAGGCGATGGCCCTCACACACTTAAAAATCCCTCTCGTCCCAAGTGAGTTTCCATGATGCATTAGGATAGTTGGTAAAGTAGCAGTCGGGCAAAACTGCGTCACAATGAAAAAAAACAACGTAGTCAAAGTAATGGTAAACAACTGCATAATTGTCAATAACGTTTTCCAAATGTTCAGAAATAACTGCCAAAACTGTCCTAAGGTGTACATTAATGTAAATCTGCAAGTATGAAAGTCACACTGGCGAAAACACTTGCACTTGTGCTAGGAGAGGCTCTTTAAGGATACGTGCGTACTGTCCCTTTGTCAACAAAAGAAATGCAGACAGATATAATACAGTATAAATATGATATAATAATAAAGTATGGTATGATATATGGTGATATAGTATAATATTGTAACATTGTAATATATTCGAAATATAGAAACTAAAACTAACATTTAAACCCTGTGGGTTCAATCCGACCCTTTTCCATCAAGCTACCTCTTAGGAGCCTTTGTATCTCGGCTGCCGCACGGGCATTGACAAAACACACTCCTTATTTCTTTTTTTTTAATGCAACTATTCAATAAATAGATGGTACTCTTACACAACCCAGACGAAAGTGGGGTGTCTGTTCTAGACTAGTCTGGCACAAAAACCCCTCTATCTCTTTTAATGCAACATACACATGACACACACAAAAAAAAAAAAACATCTCTGTCTGCATCTCTGATCAGTCTTCTCCTTGTTTGAGATGAAAGTTTGGAGGGACGGCCGGGTCTTGGTAGATTTGCAGTGGTCTGATACTCCTTCCATTTCAATATAATTGCTTGCACAGTGCTCCTTGAGATGTTTAAAGCTTGGGAAATCTTTTTGTATCCAAATCCGGCTTTAAACTTCTCCAACAGTATCTCGGACCTGCCTGCTGTGTTCCTTTGTCTTCATGGTTCTCTCTGCGCTTTAAACGGAACCCTGAGACTATCAAAGAGCAGGTGCATTTATACGGAGACTTGATTACACACAGGTGCATTCTATTTATCATCATCAGTCATTTAGGAAAACATTGGATCATTCAAAGATCCTCACTGAACTTCTGGAGTGAGTTTGCTGCACTGAAAGTAAAGGGGCCGAATAATATTGCACGTCCCACTTTTCAGTTTTTTATTTGTTAAAGTTTAAATCATCCAACAAATTTCATTCCACTTCACGATTGTGTCCCACTTGTTGCTGATTCATGACAAAAAATTAAAATTTTATATCTATGTTTGAAGCCTGAAAGGTTCAAAGGGGCCGAATACTTTTGCAAGGCACTGTGTGTGTATATATATATATATATATAATATATTAATTTTGCGGATGTTGTACTTTATTGCTATTATTATAATCTTTATCATTATTACTGTTATTATGCAACAATATCATTATGTATGATTATTATAATTTATATATTATGTTTATATTTACTATTATATATTTATAATTATATGTATGCACTGTCTTTCCTTTTACCCCACTTCTGTACATAAGAAAAGGTTTCCGTCATGAGCCACATTCACTCCCATGCTCACTCACTCACACACACATACGCGCAACGATCTTGTTGATGTCACTGTCCTCTCCTCTTTGTATAGTTTCTCCACTTGCGTTGTAAATATCACTGAAACTGATCACCTATGTGAATATTCACTTTGCCTGTGTTTGCTTCTTGTTTGTCGTATTGTATTTGTTTTGTATGTCTATTCTCCACAATAAAAAAAAGAAATGCAGACATAACACCTAAGCTACAACTCTGATGATGGCTACTACTACAACAAAACAATTATATATGAGCATTTTCATACTTTATAAAATATCTATAAAGTTAGGCAATTTACATATAGGTATATTTGAAGAGCTTGGTTCCAAAACGCAATAAACGCCATTTAAAAAAAGTTTGTACCAAAATCAGAAATGTATTTGGTCACTGTAGATAACCCCTTATTCAGTTTTCCGCAAAACGTGACATCAGTTTTATTCAGTCCTGCTTTCTACCATTCTTTCCAAACGGCAATAAATGCCAGTCCACCTTCTCCGCAGAACGCTACAAATCCACTCAACCAACCACAGCGTAGCATCCTTTCGTGGTTTAAACAATGGCGGTGCCTTGGGGCTGGCTTCCTGCTAAATAAAACCGGCTGTATCTATAAATGTGGTGCAGAATCTTTTCATACGCTTCACTAGGAGTTAGTGGACATGTGTGCCTTTAACATGAGGCATTTGTGGGCGTGGTTATATGAAAAGTTTTAGAGTAAAATGAGTTTGTAAAACACCTGCGGCTCAGAGCGCGGAGGCGAGCGGTAGTACTGAGCAGAGCCAGAGCAGAGTGAACCGGTGTTTTCTTCATTTATTTTAGTTATTTTAACATTGACAAAGTACTTCTACGGGTACTGACTGACTCAGATTTAGAGGAGGAAGACACGCAGGTGTTCAGTGACGAGGACACAGACATTATCAGTGACAAGAGTTTGCACTCCAGAGTCCACAATCAGCCACAGTACAGTGGCTGCTTCACCTCCGTGTGGCCACGGTGGAAGCATTCTGTGAACGCCAAGCAGGGGACGTGGTGGAGGGGACAAGGGGGGCATAACTCCGCACATGTGGGTGGAAACAACCACGGGGGATGCGGGAATAGCCGTAGGGAAAAAACACATGATGATGGCTTGTATTTGTTGAGAGTAGAGGAAAGTGGATCAGAAGTGTTGAGTCTGTTTTTGTGGAGACGATCTGACAAGATCTGACAAGCTCTGAGCCCATTCATTTCATCCCTTTTTAAAAAATGATTTCTGGAGCCTCGTTTCCACTGAAACCGATATGCACTAGTTCTTTGAAGGGAAATTTTGAAACAAAACTCCAGATTTTTTTAATAAGGATTGTCCTTGATCTTTGAAAATAATACAATCCCATGTGGCTGCTAAAATATTATATATAAATTCTATCAGTTAATTTATTTCCATCCCCAATTTCCTTTTATACTAAAGATATTTCACATTGATCTTTTTTGACCTTTTGTATTCTCTTCTCAAACTACAGCTTTTGGAAATTTGTATATTAAAATGGACATTTTCCAATATGGTCGCCACCTTGATGACGTCATAATATGTAAATTAGATGACAAATCAACTTCCATCCCAAACTTTGATTCATACTGAAGATATTTATCATTTACAGTATGCCTTTATCTTCAACCACTTTAAAGTTTCAGCCTTTTGAAATCTGGATTTATTGCGTTTTGAGAAAATAAATCTTGAAATAATAAAATCTGGATTTAAATTTGTTATTATAACCTTCTGATGCTATATAAAGATTTGGAACAGACAAAAGTGATTTTCATATCATTTTCTTGCTGAAGAAAACGCAGTTTTACTCAAATTGATCCAAATGGATTTATAGCGTTTTGGAACCAAACTCTTCATTTTAAATGTAAGTAAGTAAGTAAGCTTTTATTTATATACCGCCTTTTCACTGCACATCGGAGTCTCAAAGCGGTTTACAATTGTTGGGAGTGGGGTCGCCAGTACAGGAGGCACATGCCATACCTATTGTACATATTTTTAGTGGTAGGGGAAACCGGAGCACCCGGAGGAAACCTACGCAGACACGGGGAGAACATGCAAACTCCACTCAGAAAGGCCCTGGTCCGGCCGGGATTCGAACCCAGGACCTCCTTGCTGAGAGGCGAGAGTGCTATCCACTCAGCCACCGTGCCGCCGCCAATGTAATACATATATCAATTGTAATACATAAAAATAATGTAATATATATAATCTTAATTTATCAATTTGTTTTCCAGCAAAAAATGAGTTGATTTTCTTTCATAATGTTATATACTGTACAATAATTAATCGTAAAATCACAATATTTTCTCTCACAATCGTGACTCAAAAATGTGAAATCGTGGCAACCCTAACAGATGGTGATTGGAGGCTTCGCTCCACCGGTGAGATTTTTATTTATGTATAAACTAAATTTATTACCAGAGTCGATCTTTATACTAGAACTAGAAAATTTGTGCACCTTTTGGTATTTTTTTTCCTATATTAGATTCTGGCCGGATCAGCATTTATTATAACATCCTCTGTGAGCTGCGCCTGGTAACATCATGACAAAACATACTCGTTTAGTGCATGTTGAATCTTGCTCTGTTGAATGTACTTCTAACATGCCCAGTCACACGTGTAACATTGTGGTACCCAGCCAGAGCGTTTTGTGAACCTGGGCATCGAGCCTCCCAAAGGCGTGCTGCTGTTCGGACCCCCAGGCACTGGCAAGACCCTGTGTGCCCGGGCCGTGGCCAACCGCACTGATGCCTGCTTCATCCGCGTTATCGGATCTGAGCTTGTGCAGAAGTATGTGGGAGAGGTAAGCGGTCTGAGCAGGATATGAGCGCATAATGCAGAAGCATCACTAATGTCACTGTTGCTGTGCTTGTTGTGTTGTGTTGTCCCTGTAGGGGGCGAGAATGGTCCGTGAGCTCTTTGAGATGGCGCGCACCAAGAAGGCCTGCCTCATCTTTTTTGATGAAATCGACGCCATTGGGGGTAACTGAGGGCCGGGAACTTGACCGGAGTGCTCTCTTCTTCAAATATATTGTATTGACGTCATCCAGGAATGTCAAACCTTTTCTCCTGAGGAACACATATGTGATGTTGGCGAAACTTGCCACAAGCTGTGACACAACATTTGTGTAAAGTTTGTTTAAGCAGTCAACTGCTCCTGTGAAACCACACTGCTACTGTAACCCAAATTTGTTTTGCGCATGCGCAGAAACCCGACAGAATGGGGAAAAAACTTGATTTAAATATTTTGTTTGAACACACTATTGTTAATCATATTGAATACAGTATGATACATGCATTAAATTAATCATTTCCATTATCAACTCGACAGATCAGTTGTAAGCTGTCGAGTTGCCACAGGACGCGTCATCGGCCTACGTCAGTAAAATGACGTATGCAGCAGTCAACTCAGACTGCTATCATAACAGTTCAGCCTGTGGTTTCACAGGAGCAGTGCTTAAATCAAACTTTACACGAAACTCTTACTCTTAAAACCCACATAACACAACATGGAACCATCAACATCTTGCCTCAAATTGCATTAAGTGACATTTGTGTCTTAATTTGTTTGTATTTTAACTTTAATAGCAATTCACGGACTTCCTGTCCGCCATCTTGGTTTGCTTCGGCTGCCGTGAGACACGCATGCGCAGGTTTGCATTACATCATTAACAGCTGAGGCGGCAGAACACCGACACTGTCAAGACCTGCGATCAGCCATGAGCGAGCACAGACAAAGAGTCGCAAGTCTCTAAAAATAGCGACTTAAGTCGGACTCTCGTCCCCATCTTTGGCACACACACACACACACACACACACTGTCGTGTTGTTGTCCCCATGCTTCTTGTGTTGGGTCACGCGCCAAACGCCATGCCGCTGCCGTGTTTGCAGGCGCGCGCTTTGACGACGGTGCTGGCGGGGACAACGAGGTGCAGAGGACCATGCTGGAGCTCATCAACCAGCTGGACGGTTTCGACCCCAGAGGAAACATCAAGGTCCTGATGGCCACAAATAGACCAGACACCCTGGACCCAGCACTGATGAGACCTGGACGCCTGGACCGTAAGATCGAGTTCAGCCTTCCTGACCTCGAGGTGAGAGAACCTGCATGTATATTGAGATAGTGGTGTGAGCCTCATGTATACTGAGATGCATCTGCTGTAACGTTTCTTTGATGTGTTTGACAGGGGCGCACTCACATCTTTAAGATCCACGCACGCTCCATGAGTGTGGAGAGAGACATCCGCTTTGAGCTGCTGGCCCGACTCTGCCCCAACAGCACAGGTGGGGGGGGCTAAATGCTCCAGCTTAATGTGGAGCATTTAGCTACCAAGCTCCACATTAAAGGAGCTTGGTAGCTAAATGCTCTGCCGCCGACCGTGCTTTTTGAGACCTTAGGAACCACCAGACGTCTGGCGTTTTGCGAGCGCAACGCTCGGTTTGGTTGATATGACCCTAACGTGTCTTGAAGATGAGAAGGAGCCAAGTCATTTATGGCTTTGTATGTTAAAAGAAGGATTTTAAACTTTATTCTGTACTCCACAGGGAGCCAGTGGAGTGATTTTAACACAAAGGCCAGACCATTCTGTCAATTTGGTCTGGCCTTTGTTTATGTACAGGAACACCATCACATGTTAAATATTTAAAGCAACAAAGACGCAAAGCCCGAATAAATAAATGGGAATATAAATCAATAATGATGTGCATCACTCGCTTTTTTGAGATAAATTCCAGAAGTTTCACTTACAAACTCATTGAATAAAGTATGTATAATCTTGTTATTCGGCATGGATACATTATAATCAATTCAAATATCCCATATGAACCTTTCGAATTTAACCCGAAAGACCAGCTGTAAGCAAGCAGCTGTCGAGTCACAGCAAGGAGTAATCATTGTGGCCGTATGCGATGATGTATGTGCCAGACCAACTCGACGTTGCAGACCGTTATTATAATAGATCCATGGAGCAGAGCAACTCTACAGATCACCGGCTTTGTGGCGGCCCGAGGAGGATGTTGTTGAAGTGATTATACTGGTACGGTTTCCAGATGTGTGTCAATGCTTAAGGAGTATATTTTTTTGGACCACTGTCGGATTTTGAATGCCATCGTCCAATGAATGGGGCTTGTGCCCATAGACGGCGAAAGTGGTGGTACTTTAGTTTGAACGGCAGAGTTAGGCGGGACTATGTCCGTTAATATTTACAGTCTATGGTGTAAACAGGCCCTCCGTCTGATTAGATTTTTGAAATCTTTTTCATCTATTTTTGAAATTGTCAACCTTGCGCTGATTCTTTAAGGCGTCACATATGGAACACTTACACTCTTTGCATTCTACTTTGCTTTTCTTCCTCACTGAACCACCTTCTCTCCCAGGAGCTGAGATCCGCAGCGTGTGCACAGAGGCTGGCATGTTTGCCATCAGAGCGCGCCGGAAAATCGCCACAGAGAAGGATTTCCTGGAGGCTGTGAACAAAGTAATCAAATCTTACGCCAAATTCAGCGCCACTCCTCGATACATGACATACAACTGAACATGGATGTGTAGCCAGTTTGTATTGTGTTGCATAAAAATAAACTTTTTCTCACGTTTTGAGTAGTGTTTGATTGAAGGCATCACAGTAACATCAGGAGCCTTAAAGGAATAGTTCACCGTTTTTACATACTGACATATGTTCTTACCTTACCTTAGACTAGTTAATACGTACCTGTCTGGTCTTAGTCCGTGCGCTCTGTCATGCAAACGGAGCAAAAACGGGAGCACAAACGCAGCCTCCTTTGTATACTGTGTAGGACCAAAAGGTAGCTCCCGCTAGAAGCTACCAAACTCTTCCAAGTGTTCCCTATTAAATGTATATAGTTACGTGACGTGTTACACTGCAAAGTATAGTAACACAGAAATGTAACACGTAACTATATACATTTAATAGGGAACACTTGGAAGAGTTTGGTAGCTTCTAGCGGGAGCTACCTTTTGGTCCTACAGTGACCAGAGGAGGCTGCGGTTGTGCTCCCGTTTTTTCTCCGTTTGCATGACAGAGCGCACGGACTAAGACTAGTTAATACGTACCTGTCTGGTCTAAGGTAAGGTAAGAACATATGTCAGTATGTAAAAACGGTGAACTATTCCTGTACTGTTCTCAATACGCGTTGTATACATGGAGTATGTTAACGTAAATCAACAGCAAGCCAAACTCGGTCTTCACGAGCCAGGTTGATCCTTTAATACAGGACTTGTAGACAGGTTATCGTAAAAAGCTCGAGTGAAACTATAAATAAAACAGAAATAATGTACATTTAGCTTTGATTAACAGAAATGAACGATTAACAACACACAAACTTACAGTCATTGCTTTCGTACATGAAGAAAGGTTGAGACACAAGTGGAGACAGTAACAGTAACAGACTGCTGAAGTTACTACTAACTGTTAACAGGCATGTTTATATTAGAGAGCCTTCTGCTGCCTAGCAACCATGCACAGCAACCAAATGAACCAAAAACTACATAGCAACCAAACCAATAAAAAAAAGGTGTTTAAAATTAATTATTAAAAAACTCATTTACAAGTAAATCAAAATGTACAAATCACAATTAAACGGGAGTTCATCTAGCCACTAAAAAACAGAGACAGAACACTCCCCGTCTGGCATATTAATGCCACTACTTTTTTACATCTACAATCTCATTTTCTAGGAGTAGCACAACATCTGAGATTGGGCGCAAGTAAATCTTAGATACACCTTGATATGTTGTCTTCACTTCGACCTTTCGTACCTTCCCGTCGCTACTTGGAAGGACAGTTGTGATGATGGCCATTGTCCATTCGTTTCTTGGAGCCTGAGTTTGTTTCAGCAGAACAATATCGCCTTGTTGGAGGTTGCGATGAGTTGTGCTCCACTTACGTCTGGACTGAAGCGTGTTGAGATATTCATTTCTCCAGCGGCTCCAGAACTCATTGGCAAGTGCCTGTACTTGCTTCCACTGCTTTTTAAAAAGATCTTTCCCACAGAAGTCTCCTGGTGGAGAAGGAACATGTTGCTTGTGGGTCAAAATCATTGCAGGGCACAGTAGGAATGGCGAGGAGGGGTCTGTAGAAATGGGAGCCAAAGGCCTTGCATTTATAATAGAGGTTACTTCAGCCATCAAAGTACAAAGCACTTCATGTGTAAAGCGGGAATGTTTATTTTGCATAAACATAGAGTCCAAGATCCTTCGTGTTACTCCAATCATTCTTTCCCAGACACCCCCCATGTGGGATGCATGAGGGGGATTGAACACCCAGGTGCATCCATTGGCATGTAGATAGTTGAAAAAGTCAGTTTTGTTTGACTGAACCATGCCCAACTCAACACTTGTGGCGATAAAATTGGTGCCCCTGTCTGATCGTAGCTGCTTTGCTGGCCCTCTTATAGCGAAGAATCGGCGGATCGCATTTATGCAACTGCAAGTGTCCATTGACTCGATGATTTCTATGTGTACACCTCTTGTGGTCATACACGTAAAAAGTATTGCCCACCTTTTGCTTTGTGCTGCACCGCCTCGTGTGCGTCTTGTGATGACTGTCCAAGGGCCGAAGACGTCTAGGCCAACATAGGAGAAGGGCGGGGACACATTGGTCCTCTCAGAAGGAAGATCTGCCATTTTCTGGATAACTTGTTTACCCCTGAGCTTTCTGCAGGTCACACAACAATGAATAATCGATGAGACAAGTCTCTTGCAGCCTACAATCCACAGTCCGGCTTGTCGAATGGCGCCCTCTGTGAATTGTCTTCCTTGGTGCAAAACTTTAGCATGATAGTTTTGGGCAAGCAGTAAGGTAATATGGTGCTTGCTTGGGAGAAGGATGGGGTGTTTGGCAGCTGTGTCCAGTGAGGCATGTTTAAGGCGGCCTCCGACCTTGATCAGGCCTTCACTTAAATAGGGATCAAGTGTAAAAAGGGGACTTGCGCTGTGGACTTTTTGAGTGGTTTGAAGAGAAGCATACTCTTCTGGGTATGCATTTCTTTGAACACACTGAAGAATGAGCTTTCTAGCAGCTTCAAGCTCCTCTGGCGTGCGAGGCTGGATGCACCGATGCCAGCCTTTGCATATATGGCTGGAGAAGCTGCTGGATGAGTGAGAACGAGCTTGATGAATGAGAAACGAAACAGCACGAACAAGAGAGTCCCAGGTAGAAAAACGCTGGAAACGTTCGAGTGAAAGGTACTTTTTCTGAATGTATGTGGATAAAGTGGTGACTTGTCTTATTTCTTTATCACACTCAGGATTTATCAACTTAAAGCATTTGTGTGTCTCAAGTTCGGGTGGTTTCTGAAGAAATCCTGGACCTTTGAACCACATGGTGTCCATAAGTTGAGATGCAGGGACGGATCTGGTTGCGACATCGGCAGGGTTTTGCTCAGATGTGACATAGTACCACTGTTCAGGGCATGTGGACTGGCGTATTCGATGAACTCGGTTATGGACATAAACAAAAAAGCGTTTGGAGTCGTTACAGATGTAGCCAAGGACTACTTTACTATCGCAGTAGAACTTGACGGCATTAGGTTTGTGATCAAGCTCATCAAGGATGAGCTCTGCCATCTCAACTGCCATGACGGCTCCGCAGAGTTCAAGTCGAGGTATTGTGGGCTCTGGTTGTGGTGACAGTTTTGCTTTTCCGAGTACAAATCCTACCTCGCATTGTCTATCTGCATTGACTGTTTTTAGATAGGCAACAGCTGCAATTGCCCAGTTTGAAGCATCACAAAAGACACAAAGCTCTGTGTAAGTTGCCTTGGAAAGTGAAGTTGGCACATAACATCGTGGCACTCTGAGTTGACTCAAGTCTTGAAGGGACATTTTCCATAGCTCCCATGTATTCATCTTGTCCTGTGGCAGAGGACTGTCCCAATCTTTTACTCCTTTTGACAGTTCGCGTAATAAGAGTCTCCCTTTAATAGTCACTGGAGAAGATATTCCCAAGGGATCAAATATGCTGTTTATCACGGAGAGAACCCCGCGACGGGTGTAGGGTTTGTCATTAACCGCTACCTTGAACGTGAACGAGTCTGTATTAATGTTCCACTGTAAGCCTAGGCTTCTCTGGGTCGGCATACTATCGTTGTCGAGACTTAAGTCTTTAATGCTGCTGGCAAGCTCTTCTGGCTTGAAGGCTTGCATGACTGATACACTGTTTGAGGCAATCTTGTGAAGTTTGAGATTGGATTCAGCTAAGGATGCACACGTGCGCTTTAGCAGGTCAATAGCTGCAGTTTCAGAAGGGAATGAAATCAACCCGTCGTCCACATAGAAGTGCCTCTCGACAAAACGCCTGGTGTCTGCTCCAAACTTTGCTTCAGCTTTTTGAATTGCTCTTTGTAAGCAATAAATGGCTACTGCTGGGGATGGGCTATTTCCAAAAACATGCACCCGCATGCGGTATTCTTGCACTTCTTTGTGGAAGTCATTGTCTTTGTGCCACAGAAACCTCAAATAGTTTCGGTGTTCTGGCTTAACCAGGAACCCATAAAACATTTGTTGAATATCGGTTGTGATTGCAATGAGCTCTTTCCTAAATCTAATCAGTACGCCCAAAAGGGTGTTATTGAGATCTGGGCCGGATAACAGCACTGAGTTGAGAGATACACCAAACTTCTCTGCACTTGAGTCAAACACAGCCCGTATCTGACCTGGTTTCTGGGGATGGTACACTCCAAAAATAGGCAGGTACCAACATTCTGTGCCACTGTCGGTAGGTGGGGCAATCTCAGCATGATTGTTCTGGAACAGTTTATCCATAAAATCAGAAAACTGTTCTTTTGTTTCTTTGTTTTTAAGTAAGTTCCGTCTTAGTGAATTAAGCCTGGATACAGCTTGGTCTCTGTTGTTTGGTAAAGGCAAACGTGGAGATCTGAATGGCAGAGGGGCAATCCAGCTCTTGTTTTCATCTTGATGGACTTCTTTGTCCATGAGTTTCAGAAAGGTCTCGTCCTCAAATGACATGGCACACCTGTTGTCGTTCTCTTTTTGCTCAAAAACATTCTCCGCAAGATTATCTTCTGCTGACTTGAATTTTGAGCTCTTTTTAAGAATGCTATCCTTGTTCTCCCCGCCGTAGAACAATGTCTCTTTAATGTTGATGCTGTTGTGACAAGGAGTCAGGAGAGAGGGGCGTCCATTGGGAAGTATGTGGGTTTTATACACGTTGACAGTTGACTTATGAGCGTTGAGGCACACTTCTCCTACAATTACCCAGCCAAGATCGAGGCGTTGAGCAAAGGGAGCATCAGGGGGTCCATTCACTTGTTGCCGGGCTTTGTGGACACGAATAATGTCTCGGCCTAGAAGAACTGCTATCTGAGAACCTGGGTCATACTTGGGAATGAGAGGAGCCAGATGTTTTAGGTGAGTGTGAGCTAGGGCGATTTCTGGTGTTGGTATTTCTTCGTTATTGAACATTATCTCACTACATTCAATAAGAGGGGGGAGGTCAAGACATAAACCTCCATCTATTGGTTCGATCTGGAACCCCACTGCTTTTCTGCCGTGCATTTCAGTTAGACCAGCACATGTTCGCATGTTGTATGTTATAGGGCTACCCTGTATTCCAAATAGATCAAAGAATTCGGGCCGAGCAAGTGAGCTGTTACTTTGATCATCGAGGATGACATACATTTTTGTAGAGCGTTCAGGTTGTCCCTTTGGAAAGATTCGAACAAGGCACACCTTAGAACAGGAACGGGATGGACCGCCTCGACCACAAATCTCAGTGCATCGTGATGTTACCTCGGGAGGCATGTTTACTTGCGGCTGAGCATCTGGTTCAGGTGTTGTTCGTGGTTCATGCCACTGGCTTGCATCGGGATGCATAGCAGAGCAATGTCTGTCACTTTGACACTCCTCACATGTGAGAATCAGATCGCAATCCTTTATTGTGTGCGTTGGTGAACAGCATCTGAAACATCTTCTGTGTTCTTTGAGTATGTTACGTCTTTCTTGTATCTGTTTGATTCGGAACGCCCTACACTTAATTAGAGGGTGAGCTGTTTTGTGAATAGGACAGTACCGTGTTGGATCTTCCTCTGAAGCATTTACATGAGCATTTCCGTCGACTTCTGTTTTGTTTACGGTGATGGGTGACCTGTAGTTAGTTTGTCTAAATGGTGCTCTCTCACTTCTGTTGAGGGGTTGACTAGGGTTTAGAGTAAAACTTGGATCGTTCCTTGCCTTTGCCTCCTCCCGCACAAACTTGACAAAGTACGAGAAGGGAGGGAATGTCACATCGTTTGTTCGCTTGTATTTTGAACCTCGATGGACCCATTCATTTTGTAGACTAGGGGGAAGCTTTTCAACAATGGGTTTGACCCCGCGGGATGTGTCAAGATATGCCAAACCCGGGAGAAAGCCTTCTTCTTGGGCAACTAACAACTCTAAAAGGTAATCGCCGAGCTCCCTGAGTTTCAAGTTGTCTTTATTTGTCAAGTAAGGAAAAGTGTCTAATTTTTGGAATAAGGCATTTTCAACTACTTCTGGTGTGGCGTAGCATTCATTGAGCCTTTCCCACGACATTTTGAGCGCAGCTTGAGGGTTGGTGCAAAAGACTGATCTGATTCTTTTAACATGCTCAGAGGACTCTTTACCGAGCCACTTGACTAGGAGGTCTAATTCCTCACTATATGAGAGTCCTATTTCCTGGGTTGCATTCAGAAAGGATGACTGCCATGCTCGAAAGTTCTCAGGGGTGTCATCAAACTGAGAGAGGCCTGTGGTTATGAGCTCTCTGCGCGCAAGGAACCGGGCAAAATCTACCATAGGTGGTGGGTCGCTATGACAAGAAGGTTGGTAGATTAATGGCTTAGTATTACCTATTTGTGGCTCATTATTTTGTTGACTTTTCCTGTGGGCTGATGGAGAGGGCGGTGATCGTAATCTCTCTGTAGAAAAACCTGCTTGGTGCAGATTCCAAATGAAGTTTTGGGTCTTGCAGAGTTTCTACTTGTGAATTTAATTGGTTTTGATGGTCTACATACTCTTTTGTTCTCTGAGTGATAACTTGGAGTGGGACTGCACTTTTTACACTTTCCCCATCGTCTTGTACTGCAGATACAGCTGCTTCTAAAACCTTTGCCTCCGCTGTCTTGGCTGCAGCATCCCTTTCTGCCTCAAGCATCTCTAAATCTGCTTCTAGTGTTGCCTTTTCTAATTCTAGTTGTGCTTGCTGATTTTTAATTTCTAGTTCTTTCTCTGCTTGTAATCTTTTCATTTCTAGTTCTTTCTCTGCTTGTAATCTTTTCATTTCTAGTTCTTTCTCTGCTTGTAATCTTTTCATTTCTAGTTTTTTCTTACTGTATTTTGCTTTGGTATTCGCTGCTTCGGCAGAGGCCCGTGCCAGGGCGGCCGCTGCATGAACACTGGACATGCTGCCTTTGGAGGATGTTGCTTGGGAGCCTCCTTTGGATGAAGCCTTTGATGAAGCCTTTGATTTAGAGATGGTTGTTTCACCTTTGATGTTGTCCATAGCTGTGTCGTGAAGTTTATCTTCCACGTACTGCTGTATGACTTTTCACTGTACTGTTCTCAATACGCGTTGTATACATGGAGTATGTTAACGTAAATCAACAGCAAGCCAAACTCGGTCTTCACGAGCCAGGTTGATCCTTTAATACAGGACTTGTAGACAGGTTATCGTAAAAAGCTCGAGTGAAACTATAAATAAAACAGAAATAATGTACATTTAGCTTTGATTAACAGAAATGAACGATTAACAACACACAAACTTACAGTCATTGCTTTCGTACATGAAGAAAGGTTGAGACACAAGTGGAGACAGTAGTAACTTCAGCAGTCTGTTACTGTTACTAACTGTTAACAGGCATGTTTATATTAGAGAGCCTTCTGCTGCCTAGCAACCATGCACAGCAACCAAATGAACCAAAAACTACATAGCAACCAAACCAATAAAAAAAAGGTGTTTAAAATTAATTATTAAAAAACTCATTTACAAGTAAATCAAAATGTACAAATCACAATTAAACGGGAGTTCATCTAGCCACTAAAAAACAGAGACAGAACAATTCCTTTAACTAAAACATGAATACTTTTAATGAAACCCATGAATGAATCAGTCAGCACTTAAACCAACTCAGGTTTGCTCACATTGAAAACCATGTAAAGCGTGTCTGTTTTGGAGTTAAAAGGCTCTCATCCTGTGCTGTGTATGGACGTAACAGTCTTAATCGGGAGGGGGGACACTCAATTCTAAGGGAGTCAATGTTCCCTCTAAATTTTCATGGGTCAGGGCAAAAACACAAACCCCCTGAGCGGCACGTGGAACGCTCTGAGCGAGAGATTTGTTGAAAACCATTCACATTTGGATACACCTCCTGTATACACCTGCTGATCCCATTTAAGTTACTCCAGCTTCCAACAACTATGATTTGGTTCAATACTCACCTGATCGTGATTCAAGTTTTTAATTCACCATCCATAAAAGTAGATTGAGGAATATATTTGAATTGCACTAAAAACACAAAATATTCAAAGAGGATTTTGTCTTCATATTTAATATAGACTATTCAGAGTATATTAATACATAGTATACATCGTTTTATTTAGTCATATGGCATTGTAAAATAAAACAGACCAATAATTATCTGAAGTCATATTGCCACAAAACCAACTTTACTCAGCAATAGGCAACTTTGTGCTAAACTGAAGGGGACGCTGGTCTGTGAGGTGTTTGTGGCTCCACGCACACACTGCAGCTGGTGTAGAGCTCGTGAGACACCACTCGCAAGTCCATGGTGTGCAGGGTGCTATTGGTCCGAGCCCTGTCCTGGATCAAACGCAGCTTCAGACTTCTGTGACGGGCGCTTCTCCCGCACTCGCGGACTTTTTTTTTTTAAGAGAATGAAGCCTGCGCAGATCCACCGTGGCCCATTCATACAATGTTGAAATATGCGCCCGCGTCGTTTGTGCTGGAGGCACAGGACGCTGGATTTTCATTGTGTGGCATTGTCCTCAGGCCTTCTGAATGAATTGGTCCTTTAGCATTCACCCAGCTGATATAGAAACTTGTGGGACAAACGTGTAACTCCAGTCTCAGTCCTGTAGGATGATGTCATTGTACCACTATGCCACTAAGAGCAGTTTTCTGTTTTTTAAAACTAAACGTATGCAGTACATTTTCAAATTTGGAAAAAACATTTTCCTCTGGTAGTGGGCTTGTTCACACTAAAGGGCACAAAAGTGTGACAAAAGGCCAAAAATTAGATTTTAATAATCAGGAGATATTTTATGTTTTTCATGTTTCCAAACACCACCTCTGTCCATTAGAAGTTGCTAGAACATAACTGTTTTATACATTGGACAAGGTTCCTATAGTGGCCCTGTTTATTTTATGTAACGGACGTGATGATTTGACGGAATGAGCTTTGTGGAAGTTTGATAGGTATTTTCAGATGTCCACATTTGATTGAGATTCTATTTTTTTACACAAAGTAGATGCAAAGTGATACTTTCATATTGTCAAGCAATTAAATGTGAAAGCAGACCAGATTTTTTTTCTTCTCAAGTTTAATTTTTAGAGAAAAAAGGACCGTCCTCATCACGCCCGTTATACATTTTTCAGGGGTCATTAAATTAATTTTAATTTTTTTACGATTTTTTTTATATCAAGTGATTTCCTTCTGTTGTGTTAACCATGTAAATCTTGTGGGATTTCATCTTCTGCTTTTTCAGACTGAGGACATTTTATTTTCTATGTAACTGGCATCACAGTAGAATGGTCCAATCAGAGGCTGATTTGGTCGTTTAAAATGTTGCTAAACATTTTTATGTCAATCTTTCCTTTTGATTTTTTTCACACTATCTCTTCAGTCTGTCTGTGTTTGAAATCTTTTTTCCAATCTATGAAAGTAATTTTAGTTTAAGTTATAACCTTTTAAAGTCCAGATACTTCAATTGTCACTTTACTGTGAACACACTCATATAAAGATAGGCTTATTTACCTTACATAATTGTTCCACCATACACTTTCTGCTTAACCCTTGTGCTACCCTCGGGTCTAATTGACATGTCACTGTGATAAAAAGTAGACCCTTTTAGATTATGAAGCTGGACAAGGTCATCAGGAAGTCCAGCTCTGTCCTGTGCTGTTCCCTGGACACAGTAGCAGGTGGGGAACAGGAGGGTCCTGGACCATGACGTCACCCCCTGCATGATACACTCTGGTCTTGAAAGCAGTTTCAGTGACAGAATTCACCCTCGTGTGAAGTAGAGGTTTCGTAGGTCATTCCTTCCTGCTGCTGTCAGACTGTACAATGAGAACTGTTGAGCCTGTAAATGTCATTAATCTATAAATAAGTAAATACTAAATCATTTGCAATACTGCAACTTCAGAATGTCCACGGAACAATGTCACTTTACTCATCTTACGCCCGGCTCAGCTAGGGAGTAAAGAACGCAACAAAAACCAGGTGGAAATGGTATGAGTCCATTATAAGTAAATTTAATGGTAGTAAATAAAATATGTGGAACGATCGAGGAATACAGAAATAACAAGGAAATAATGTCACTATACAACAAACTAGAGCTCAGAATAACAAAGTGACACAACAACACAGGAGAAGAGGTGAAGGTAGACTGGCACGGAACAGCTCGAGCTGGCAGAGACTCGGAGGTTATATGGGGGAGGCCCTCATTGATGGATCGTCCTCGCACATCTCCCGCTGCAGCCACTCAAGTGACCGACCAGCCACGGCCACTCCCGAAGCTCCTCCCATAGATCACCTGTACAGAGCGAGGTGACGCACACAAACACAACAAAGGGCATCGGGAGCGCCATCTAGTGCACAACTGACAATATAGGTCGTTGCCCTTAACACCTGCCCTATATGTACAGTATTGACCCCTTGCATGTGACGTCCCGGCCACGCCCACTCTCCATGACAGACGGCAGAAGTCTAACTGCGAGCCTACCGACAGCCAAAACTGACATTTTGCAGTGCGGTTGATTATACTAACAGGCAAGGACATAAGTAAGGGATAACGTATATTACGCAGGTCATTATCGGAAAATAAATACCGACAGGGCGAGGATTTGTCCGGAAGTTCAGTTTGCGCATGTCAAAAAGTTTAATATGTCCTTAAATGGTGACTGGTTAAGTTTTAGGCGTCTGATTAAGATGGTTAAGGTTAGGGTTAAGGCTGGGTTGGGGTTATTTTATGGGAATGGCTGGTTAAGTTTAGGCATGAATAGGTTGTTTTTTATAATTACTTCCGCTTCCGTCCAGATTCCGTGACGTAATCTACTGCTGCGTATGCTCATTGGATCAAACTGAACTTCCGGACGAATCCGGTTTCCGGGACGAATACGGGAGTGACTCATTAGACTGCTTTGTCATTGATAATGGCGGGCAGGGTTAAAGATGTTTTAGATGACTTAATTGACGAGACACAGTCAGGTTTTATGAAAAACAGACATATTTCTAATAACATTAGACTTGTCATAGATATATTAGATTATTCAGAATTGGTATTAGACGAATCATTTATCCTGTTTCTAGACTTTTACAAAGCGTTTGACTCAATCCAACATGAATTCATATTCCTCTCCCTAAACAAATTTGGCTTTGGGGATATATTCTGTGGAGCAGTCAAGGCTCTGTATTCTAATGCAAATAGTTGTATTCGAATGAAAAGTGGCACAACATTAAGATTCAGCCTTAAATGCGGTATTCGCCAAGGGTGCCCATTTAGTCCGTACCTTTTTTTACTATGTACACAAATCCTTGCCTCTCATATCGGTAACAGCGCTGTGAAAGGTATAAGAATTGCAGGCAGGGAGGTGACCATCAGCCAATTGGCTGATGATACAACAATTTTTCTCAAAAATGCCTCCCAAATCCCTATTGCTCTCAAGACTATTGATCAGTTCTCGAAAGCTTCTGGCCTATCACTAAATCTAAATAAATGTCAGTTATTACCTATTAAAAGCTGTAATAGTCAAAAGATCTGTAATATTTCTGTTCAAAATGAAGTGTGCTATTTGGGCATTATTATTTGTAAAGACCAAAAAAACAGTAGCTGAAAATTTTGCTCCAATGATCAAAAAAACACAGACCAAACTAAATCAATGGTTGCAAAGAGATTTAACCCTAAAAGGTAGAGTCTTGCTCTCGAAAGCAGAAGGTCTTTCTCGACTCACGTATGCAGCTCTTTCTGTTCATGTGGATGATAAAACTTGTAAGGATGTTGACCGATTACTCTTTAATTTCATATGGAAAAACCGAACTCACTATGTAAGGAAAAGTGTTGTAATGAATGATTATGAACATGGTGGGCTTAATGTCTTAGATTTCACTACTCTAAATAATACATTTAAAATTAATTGGGCTAAACACTTTATCAAAAATCCATTTTCTATTTGGAGCTTCATACCTCATTTTGTATTCTCTAAATTTGGTGGCTTAAATGTTATTCTATCCTGCAACTACAATGTAAACAAACTTCCAGAAAAATTATCACTATTTCACAAACAAGTATTATTAGCATGGTCCCTGATTTATAAGCATAACTTTTCCCCTCATAAATGTATAATTTGGAATAATGGAGACATCACTCATAAAAATAAGTCATTATTCTTTTCTAAATGGGTTGAGAAACAGATAATTTTGGTGAGTCAACTGTTCAACAGTAATGGGCAGCTTATGTCATATTTTGAACTCTTAAACACTTATAAATTCCCAGCTACACCTAGAGAACATGCAACACTTGTGAAGGCTGTACCTTCAGGCGGGAAAATGTTATTTCAAAGTGTTGAATCAAACTCACGGCCTGTTTCTTTTCCCAATATTTTAGAAACAGAAATGGGAAAGTTATGCCTAATGTCTCACAAAAAGAGTAATAGAAATGTACGTAGATTGTTTCACAATACCCTTACGACTATTCCATATGTTGTTTTTTATTGGAGTAATTTTGTGGCGGACCTCAATTGGAGAATAATTTGGACAATTCCAAACACATTTTGTATAACTAATAAGGTAAAGGAAGTTTCATTTAAAGTTATTCATAAATATTACCCAGCAAATCACTATATGACAAAATTTAAAAGAGACATTGATGTGAAATGTAGCTTTTGTGAAACCCTCCCGGAGACTGTTCAGCACATGTTTTAGATCTGCTCTCACACCACTTCATTCTGGAAGGACTTCAGTAGATTAATCATTGACCATATTTATAAAGACTTTTCTTTAGAATGGGAAAATGTGATCTTTTGTTTTTTTAGAAGGCATAAAAAGGATGTTTTTTTCATTATAAATGTATTGATTATACAGGCCAAATATTTCATTCATAAATGTAAATATAGCAAGCAGAAGCCTGCCTCTAGACATTTCTACAATGATTTTTTGTTGTATATCAAATTGATAAGTGGCATAACTAACAAAAAAGCTGTAAGGACTATTGACATTTGTACTGCGTACAATGACTGTACATGATTTTTTTTTTCTTTTTTTTCGCTTTAACCCTCTGGCTATCTGATTGTCAATTTGTATGCATGTTGTTTCCCTGCACTTTTGAAGAAATAAATTCATTAAAAAAAATTAAATAAAATAAAAGGCCAGTAGACTTTAGTAATTCCAATAATTTGAATTTAGTTCATAATAAATACGCAACCTTTTCAAGAAAAAATAAATAAATAAATAAAATAGACTGCTTTGTATCTACTTCCTGGCGGAAAGATTGATATGTCCGTGTAGCCAATGAGGAAAGCTTTCTATTAAGGGGTGGGACATATGTATCCTGTGTTTGGTTGTCTCGGCAGAAGGCTGCGTAATGGCCTAGAGACAGGCGCTGAAGGAGCAGCAATGATTTTACACTCATAAAAAAGTGTAAGTTAAGTTACTTATCTATGCGATTTATTTTTAAATCACATAGATAAGTAACTTATAAGTATAAAAAAATAAAAATATGGTTTTTATGATGATGAACTGTCAGTAAAGCAATTAGGCACAAACTGCATAAAAACTATAAAACTTAGAAGTCTGAAACTTTAGACAGTTGTTGTCAACAACACAATGAACACAGGGTTTGAATATTGTGAACTTACAATGAAGTATGCCTTTTTTAGGGCCTTTAGAAATTGCAAATTTTAAGCGAGGCTAAACAAATTTTTCTTTCCCTAAACTTCAAAGGATGCAGAGTGAAATAGGAATGACATACATTATTTTAGTGTATATTTACATAAACTAGAAGGGCCTAACTTTAAAATGATGCATCACACAAGCATGTGAGATGTAAGATGTGTTTTTAAATAAGCAAAGACATTTGGGAATGCCCAACTTTTCTGTACAAGCCAAAATGTGGCGGGTGTTAAGAGGTTAAATATTTATTTTGCATTTGATTTGATTCAAAATGACTACTTTTTAAATTGTGTTTGCTGAAGAGTCTGAAAGAAAATATATATTTTAATTACGTATGTAATTTTGTCAGCGTCAATCAAAATCAAGTTACGCAGCATACATCATGCACAGCGACAAAGCGTGTCCTGCTGTTGTTTGCTAAAGCTAAAGGTGTTTGGAGGCTACAAACGAATAATACCCGCTTTAAAATGAAATGTGGTTAAAATCCACAACAGAAAAACCCGGAGGGGGAGAAAAGTCACATGTGCCAGAGATCAGGCTGATGGTGCAAAGCGAGAGAGGGCAGCGAAAAACACCGCGGTAAATAGGCCCGGCTTTTCGGAATCAGCAGTAAAGAGGTCCGCACATTAAAAGCGGGTGGCCGCTTTATGCTGTTACTTTATTGCGTCACTATGCGAGCAAAAATATGCAAGGCTCTTATTTTGGGCTGGCGAGTGCAGCTCGGTAGTGACGCGAGCCTTTATAAAGCGTTACTCCGAATCAAGGAAATACGTGCTCATTTCATGTGACGGGAAGGACTGTGGTGGTGGGGGTCGCGGGGGAGCCGCGGGCTAAAAACTTTGGGAACCCCTGGTCTAAATGACCCAGGCCTTGACCTGAGGATGGCACGAGGGTAAGATTGTCATTTCAAGTTTTAGAAAAATAATAAAAGCGTCTCATTTTGAATGGCCAAAATATTAAAGACCTTATGACGGGTTTAAAAAAAAAAAATAGTGGATATCAAAATTGCATGACCATGTCAATTTGAAGGAGATTCCGGGAAAAAAAATCCTATATTTTATAAAAAGAACGTGTTTTTCATGAATTTAAGTTGTCTATGCTCTAACCTGTGTGTGACGTCATAGCGGGTTACGCCCATGCATTGAAAACCATGGATCTATGCCACAGGACTGCCTTTTCTCTCTTCTCACCACTGATGCCCAACACAATACTGCACTCTACAGGTGACAATTGCTCACTACACATAAATTGCCGTTTTGAGTGTGAAAAAAGCACCCCAGATGGGATTTGAACCCAAGTATCTGGATTGGCAGTCCA
This sequence comes from Knipowitschia caucasica, assembly GCA_964034765.1. NCBI lineage: Eukaryota > Metazoa > Chordata > Actinopteri > Gobiiformes > Gobiidae > Knipowitschia > Knipowitschia caucasica. Next base: position 39,537,295 of record OZ035823.1, on the reverse strand, counting down.
TCGACACAACCACTGGACTATCTCAGAGACAAAGAAATATCACATTCTTCATTCATTAGACTTGCTGTACACAGCCTTGTCATCTTGAATATCCGCGAAAAAAGAACGAATACCAAATTGTAAACTACTTACAGCGTTGAAACGTACCCGTTCTGACGTCACCAAGGACTGAAGTTTTTTCGTTTCTAAGGGCGTTGCTATGGGGTTATTTCGATTTGGGGGGATCAGCCAAAAAAAACAACTGATTTTGAAACCTTTAGTAGTTCTCTTCTAATATAAAATGGTATTAAAACTGTATTTCTAAATAAATCAAACCCGTCATAAGGTCTTTAAATCAAACTTCAAGTTTTACCTGCAAATGGAGAAAATAGATTAATTGTGAGTCCAGACAGTGATGGCTTCAGTTCTATAACTAAATCTCAAATGTCAATTCAATGGGTGTGATACTATAATGTTTATTAGGGTATGAATACACACAGTAGTCCCCTTTTGGCCAAGACTAATACTTGTCCTGTTTGTTTCCATGCAAACTGTAAATTGTAATCTAAATACTCATGAATCTGATTTTCACACATCAAAAGTTCTGGATAGTTTCACAGACGTTAGGCTGAAAAATACATTCAGATTGCATGTTAGAAAACAGTGAAGATGGCAATGAAAACAACTTCCATCAGAAACTTAAATAAATACATGTTTTTGTAACTCAGCAATTCAGTTGATCTTTTCTAAAAGGCAACATTTAAAATGTACAAAACTTTGAATTAGAGTTCATTTAAGCTCTCAGCATTTGGATATGACACACAAAAAGCAGTGCTGGTTTTACACAAAAGTTTAACAGCACTTGAAAAAGTTCTCGAACATTTCATCACACAAGGGAAAGGGCTGAAGTTTGAGATTTTTTGCCCTCTGACGCTACATTAGATGTAGCTTAATAACATGAAGGAAGTGCAGTGGACTACTACAGTCCTGATGGTCCTATAGAAGGTCTATTAAAGGACAACTAAACACCAAATCAACTTTTTTTTTACTTATAAACTAGATATATTTCTTAGTGCCTTTCTACATGTCCTGCTCAATTTGACATTTTAGTGCAAATTATATCAAATCTCACGTTTGAGCCTAAAACTGTCTGTGTGGCACCCTCACTACATTTAATTTGGTGCCTGTCCTCTCTATTGGCTCTGGAATGCAGTGTGACATTTGTCCAGAAGCCTCAATGACAAGTTTTTGTCCCCTGGTCCGCCGCCGGGCAACGCCCTTTTCAGGGAGATTTCTGAAATGTTCATGTAGCCGGAGTAAAGCTGGCCACTGATGTTCAGTTGTCCTTAAAGTTGCTAAACATAGCAACTTAAAGAATTATTCAATGCCACAGAGGTCAAGTTTTGTATGAATTTGTATCATTTTGGTTCTGTTTTTTGACCTTTATGAATATATTCCACGTCAAATTACGGCCACAATTCAAATCTGTTCAGCAGCTTCAGTTGTAGTTAGAGATGTTTGACTCAATAAAGTGCGGCTCTACACAACAGAATGTAGTCTTTCTCATTGCTTTCTCTGGAGGAAATGTTTTTATATTACCCGCAGCTTTAAAGAGTTCTCTCTCTTTAAAGAGAACGCGGCAGAGGTAAAAACCGCGTCAGGAGAATTAAAAAAACAATGAGAAAGACCTCTACACCAGTTTAAGGCTTCACAAATGTCAAGTGTAGCCGGTACAAAACTAGAAAACCAAGTTCTCCTGAAAGCTGGTCTCCAAGAGTCACACGCTGGTCTCTGGGTCTCCAAAGGTCAGAGGCGGGTGGAAGGTCTGACAGTGCAGAACGGCGTCATGCACCGTGGGGAACAGAGCAGTGTGTGGAACATCAGTGAAGAATTGCAGCTGCTCCAGTTCGTCCAGAAGACCTCCTGTAGGAGCAGAGTGAGGTTACACCAGGCCTGTTTACCTCCTGTATCCTCTTCCTGTCTTGTCATCTGGACCTTTCCTTTGTCCTCCTTCTCCTACAGTGTCCTCCTCTGCCACAGTGTTAATTTCAACAAGACACTTTAGTTTATTCTAGGGATTTTATTTAGTTTTAGAAGGCAGGATTCTGAATATTAGTGATAGACAGTCCACCCCCGGTCCGTGTGCCTTGCATTCATTCTATTTTAGTTTTTGACATCCAAATGGAAGGGGGGGTGGGGGGGGGGGGGGGGGGGGGGGGGCTGTGACAGTGGCTCAGTGAGGGGGTGACAGTGGCTCAGTTGGTAGAGCATTGGCCTTTGAGCCTTAAGGTTGTGGGTTCAAGCCCACCATGAGACTTTCTCCACCGACTCCCACTGATGACTGCTGTCGTGTCCTTGGGCAAGAAACTTAACTCCACTTTGCCTGAAGCCCCCGCTGAGGGATCAAGGCTATGCCATAGAGCGGCCATCCTCCTGTGGACTCACCACCTGCAGGGGGATCAGAGAGGGGCTGGTGCTATGTGTACTGGGTGGCATCTGGCCACTCCCCCGACCCAGAAATGGTTTAAGGGGTAGAAAATGGATGGCTGAATATCCAAATAAAAAAAGAAATTCTGGGCTTTTTCTGTTTCTGATATGTGAAGCATATATTGAAAAATGAAGAAATTCACGCTTTCCATTGAATCACTGGCATAATATTGGATTTTGCATTGTTTTCTTTAAACGGAATTTTGTGTAAATGTTGCAATATTCAAAATCAATTATTTGTAAAAACCAAAATACATAAAATCATGAATATTTTAAAGTTAATTTTATTCCTCCATACTGCCAAGGCCAAACTGCTCCGCTCCAGTCCCTCTCACGCAACCTTCACACACAAACACAAAAACCAAAGGACAGCGAGTGCACCACATCCGAATCTTATGCACGTAATCCTGGATCTTTCACGACCAGCACCAACAAACTTCACTGCAAGGCAGGGTTTTACCCTCCTGTAGTTTCTTCACGGTGGTGCTCTCCTCCAGACCATGGTCACCTCTGCTTCAAGTCCTCTTTTCCCCTTTGGTGTCCCTTCGGTGGTGCCGTTACTTCCACCGTCAGTGTTACTCAAGCCCAGGACAGCCTCACAGCGCAGAGTCCGGGATTCCTGTGCGTCCCAAGACGCAGATGCAGTCCCCCCAGTAGCTCAGTTGGTAGAGCATATTGGCCTTTGGGCCCAAAGGTCGTGGGTTCGAGCCCACCACGGGACCTTCTCCACCGACTCCCACTGATGCCTGCTGTTGTTGTGTCCTTGGGCAAGACACTTAACCCACTTAGCCTATAAGGAGCGCGGATATGATGTTCGCTGCATGCCTTGATGTGTATGTGTATATGTATATGTATGTACTATATGTGTATGCATCAAACTGAAATTTCCCCATTGTGGGACGAATAAAGGACCTTCTTCTTCTAAAGAGGCCTTCATACCGGATCATGCAATGCAGTAGCCTGGTCGTACCACACCATAGTACAAATTAAATTTCCGTTTACAGGTGGGAGGGTTTAACTCCTTTTGCAGATTGAAACGATTGGATCTGAGTTTAATGCGCCCGAGTGAGTCGTTAGCATTTAGCCTAGCCTATCCTTTGCTACGCAACAATCTTTGCCAGCAGTTACATTTGCTAAACATTCCTCTTGCTCCAGATTCAATTTCTTGATAGAACCAGACCGGATTACTTTACTATCGCATTTTTTGCCATTGCCAAACTACGACCTTCCCGTTCGACACAACCGATTGTAATTGCTAACGCAAGGACCAGACCCAGACGTTACATGCAGTGAAATGATGATTGAGCGGAGTGTACGGATGGCTAAGGCCAGGCTAGCGTTGCAGCGACTGTCAATGCAAAGTAAATGGTGACATGCGTTGGAGCGTGGAACTGCATCTGCGTCTCGGGAAGCACGCACGGACTGCGTGGTAGAGACGCACGGACTGCGCGGTAGAGACGCACGGACTGCGCGGTAGAGACGCACGGACTGTGTGGTAGAGACGCACAGACTGCGCGGTAGAGGCGCAGGTGCGTAAACTTGACGCAAGCAGGAGATGAACATTGCTGAACTTTTTCCAACGGTCGCACATGCAGCTACCAATCAGACAGCCGCAAAGTAGTCACGAGGTCACTAGTGGTCTTGTGAGCAGACTGAAGATACTTGCAAACAGCAAAAACAGGAGCTAAACCAGGACTAAACCAGGATTGACAAAGGGGGGCACAGTGCTTGTGAACATATGCCTCCAGCCTGAGTCCTCAACGTGGTGTGGTCTATGTTGACAATCTGAGTGCCTTTTGGGGAAAACCCAGTCTCATCCGTTCGGATGATATCCACCCAACGTTGGCGGGTACATCCTTTTTGGCTAAGAATCTGGCCCTGGCTCTAAATTCTTCTTGTCGGCTCAAATGACGGTCCAGAACAGAGGCCCAGGAAAAGTCCGAGCTCCCATCTGTTCAGTTACTAGCCTCAGAACCTAGTCATATTGAAACTGTGTGTGTACCTGGCTTGAAGTCTAAAATACTATAGGCGATGAAATCTGACACAGTCAGACACAATAACCTAATAAAAGTTCAGATAGACAAAAATAGTTCTAAAAGTAGGGTTGTTAAATGCGGATTAATGAACGTCAGCTCAATTTTGTCTAAATCACTTCTTATAAACAGGGGTGCACAAAACTTTTTCAGTGATGAGTGAGTACCAAACACTATCTCCTGGTACTCATCTATTTGTCGCGTGGTTCTTAATCGAGATTTTATACTTGCTTATTTTTAATGCTAGATAATCCAAGTCAAATCCAAGTTTTTTGTTTCTTAAAAATACAAAAACAAAAAATCAAAACATTGGGCCTCATTCACGCACTGTTCTTAAGAACAAATTTGTACGTAAATCCTACTTCAGAGGATTTTACGAAGATTGTAGCATTCATGAATTTTTCTTGCATCCAGAATTTCTCTTGGGTAAGTACAAATCCTACAAGTGCTCAGGAGCACTCTTAATCACATTCAGTGCCGACATGTTCGGACGCTGGTGTTGTCTTCTTTTGTGAAGTTCAATAAAACACAACATTACAGTGATATGTCCGTCATATTGAGGTATGTATTTATTTCATAGTTTATGGGTGAGAAACCTTCCTTTGCTTTCATAGTTTATGGTAACTTAGCCTATTTTTTTATTAAAGCTGCACTAACTGACTTTGGGATTTTGAAGCCGCGGACTCGCTGGCCTCTCTCTTTCTCCTCCCCTCCCCGCACCCACGAAGCTATCGCCCACCCACACACACCCACTGTTGGGACGGAGCTAGCGTCTCCCAATATGGATAATACATGGACATGGATTTGCACGTGGATGGCGTGACCATAGAACGATAGAACCGGAAAGCGCGGAGGAACGAGACTTTCTTTTGGATGGCTGTCTCGCTGTGTAAGCAGTAACCGGTCACGAAGACGAGGAAGTTTCACGTTAGCTCCGCCGCTTGTTGTGCTAACTTAGCCGTCTGTGCTAACGGACCTGTAGATTTCTCACGAAAGTGGGGGCTAGTGGTGTGCTGTGATTGGTCACAATCTGCGACCCGAAACACATTCTCTTCCTTGTTTCATCAAAACTCGATCTAAAATATAATGTCACGCCAGCACAAATCTGCACTACTTTTTCTTCAAAAGGACGTATATCCCAATGCACTACATGGACATGGATAGCATTTTCATAATGAATACAAAAATAAAGTCAGTTAGTGCAGCTTTAATTTTTAAATGAAATGTGCCAACGCTTAATAATTCATAGCGGGCATTTCTCTATCCACGGGCCACAGAACAATGGCATATATACTGCTGCTGCAGGAGGTTACGGGGTCCGCGCTGGTCTCTCCAATGGATCTATGCGGGTCCGCGCTGGTCTCTCCCATGGATCTATAACAGGACCGCGCTGGTCTCTCCAGTCTATGGTTTCTCCAGTCCATGCGGTCTCTCCTCGGACCGCGCTGGTCTCTGCGCGCCAGTCTCGCAGTCTATGGTCTCGCTAGTCTACGGTCTCTCCTCGGTCCGCGCTGGTTTCTGTGTGCTGGTCTTTCCAGTCTATGGTCTCTCCTCGGGTCTGCATTGGTCTCAGCGCTAAAGTCCACGCTGGATCTCCTCCCAGGGTCCAAAATATTTTGAGATTCATTAAAATATTATTAATCTCGTAACATTTTGAGATTAATCTAATAATATTTTTAGATTGTCATAATTTTGCTAGTTCGACTTTATTCTCATAATATTTCGACTTTAGTCTGGCAAAAGAAGACTCCGTGTAACTCTTTGCTTTAGGCATGTTTCTGTTTGCTCTGGCGTCTGCACACGGCTCTGCAGTCCCTTTTATGGGCATTAATGGGCGGTTACGTATGCTAAGTACCTATGCTAATGACGCACCTGGCATGCGCGCTCTACTTACGAGAAGATGGAATTTATCAATCAAAGAACAGCTGCGAACAATTCAGCGGCTTACGAGCGCGTTGATGAATCCCACGTAGGCTCTTCTTGGAAAAGAAATTTAAGAAGATTCTTAAGAACATATTGGTGAATGAGGCCCAAAGTTCTGTTTGATTTGTTCACAACATTTTACTTTTGGACACAACCAACATTATTATGCATTATTAATGCAGGGGAAAATGTAGGTACCACAGCTTTAATTTAGAGACATGGGGAGGACATGGGCACTCCCTTAAAGGAGCTATACCCGTAATTAAATTATGGATTATGACGCAACTTGTATGAAGTAATAAGCATTTTTATGAACTCAGAAAAAAACTGGGTATAGCTTCTTTAAGGCTCTATAGTCCAGCTCTGTTTCTTGCAGCAACGCAATATGTATTTATTTTGTGTTACGCAAAGACACACACTTGCAACAAGCAGAGAATGGTCCGCACTGGGTACATTATGACCACGTTCAGCTACGTGCTCGCCGCGTTGTTGTCAAGGAGCCGCTGTCATTACAAAGCAGCCGGAGTGGCTCTGGAGTCAGAACGCTGCTGAGGAGGATTTGGAATTCCGTTTGAGTAGGTGCAGCAAAGAGCAGCAAGTGCCCCCAGCAAGTGCCCCGCGATCATTCACACCCTCTCTGGCATTGCACCACGCCCCCCTAGGGAGGAGCGCCCCACTATTTGAGAAGGACTGGTCTATGTGAAGTACGCAAAGGCGCTTACTAACTCAAGTGATAGTACGCATTTCTGATATTTGTCGCGCATGCGTACCTGCGTACCACTTATGTGCAGTCCTGATATTAAACAAACTTATTAAAGACATTTGGGTTGCCAGTTTGTTAGGTGAAATTTGAGCTGGTCTTGGATATTAAAAATATTTAACAGCAGCAGCACAAAAAAATTGCACACAAATAGCACCACAAAAATATCCAAAGCAGATACAAAAATAGGTCGTTCTATGACAAACACAAAAGATTGCCCTTTTTCTAGTAATCTTTATTTATATACCACCTTTTCACTGCACATCGGAGTCTCAAAGCGGTTTACAATTGTTATTTTTGGGAGTGGGGGTTAGATTGTAATTGTAATTACTTTATTACTGGTCCCAGTTTTATTTTGCCGCTCAGTGCCTTGCGAAAGTATTCGGCTCCCTTGAACCTTTGAACATTTCACCACATTTCAGGCTTCAAACATAAAGATAGAAAATTTTAATTTTTTGTCATGAATCAACAAGTGGGACACAATCATGAAGTGGAACGAAATTTATTGGATAATTTAAACTTGTTTAACAAATAAAAAACTTAAAAGTTGGGCGTGCAATATTATTCGGCCCCTTTACTTTCAGTGCAGCAAACTCACTCCAGAAGTTCAGTGAGGATCTTTGAATGATCCAATGTTGTCCTAAATGATTGATGATGATAAATAGAATGCACCTGTGTGTAATCAAGTCTCCGTATAAATGCACCTGCTCTTTGATAGTCTCAGGGTTCTGTTTAAAGCGCAGAGAGAACCATGAAGACAAAGGAACACACCAGGAAGGTCCAAGATACTGTTGTGGAGAAGTTTAAAGCCGGATTTGGATACAAAAAGATTTCCCAAGCTTTAAACATCTCAAGGAGCACTGTGCAAGCAATTATATTGAAATGGAAGGAGTATCAGACCACTGCAAATCTACCAAGACCCGGCCGTCCCTCCAAACTTTCATCTCAAACAAGGAGAGGACTGATCAGAGATGCAGCTAAGAGGCCCATGATCACTCTGGATGAACTGCAGATAACTACAGCTGAGGTGGGAGAGTCTGTCCATAGGACAACAATCAGTCGTGCACTGCCCAAATCTGGCCTTTATGGAAGAGTGGCAAGAAGAAAGCCATTTCTCAAAGATATTCATAAAAAGTCTCGTTTAAAGTTTGCCACAAGCCACCTGGGAGACACACCAAACATGTGGAAGAAGGTGTTCTGGTCAGATGAAACCAAAATCAAACTTTTTGGCCACAATGCAAAACGATATGTTTGGCGTAAAAGCAACACAGCTCATCACCCTGAACACACCATCCCCACTGTCAAACATGGTGGTGGCAGCATCATGGTTTGGGCCTGCTTTTCTTCAGCAGGGACGGGGAAGATGGCTAAAATTGATGGGAAGATGGATGGAGCCAAATACAGGACCATTCTGGAAGAAAACCTGTTGGAGTCTGCAAAAGACCTGAGACTGGGACGGAGATTTATATTCCAACAGGACAATGATTCAAAATATAAAGCCAAATCTACAATGGAATGGTTCACAAATAGACGTATCCAGGTGTTAGAATGGCCAAGTCAAAGTCCAGACCTGAATCCAATCGAGAATCTGTAGAAAGAGCTGAAGACTGCTGTTCACAAACGCTCTCCATCCAACCTCACTGAGCTCGAGCTGTTTTGCAAGGAAGAATGGGCAAGAATTCCAGTCTCTCAAAGTGCAAAACTGATAGAGACATACCCCAAGCGACTTGCAGCTGTAATTGCAGCAAAAGGTGGCGCTACAAAGTATTAGCGCAAGGGGGCCGAATAATATTGCACGCCCCACTTTTCAGTTTTTTATTTATTAAAAAAGTTTAAATTATCCAATAAATTTCGTTCCACTTCACGATTGTGTCCCACTTGTTGTTGATTCGTGACAAAAAAAAATATTTTTTATATCTTTATGTTTGAAGCCTGAAATGTGGCGAAATGTTGAAAGGTTCAAGGGGTCCGAATACTTTCGCAAGGCACTGTATTTTGTAGACATGTAGTCTTCATGTGAGACTATGAGATTCACAGGTGAGACTCTGGCTGTGTCCAAATTGGTAGGCATCTGGCGACGTAGGGTGGATGCGTAGGCATCAAAGGAAGGTATACCTTCAGAGCCGCATAGGCATCTGGCGACGTAGGCAGTGAAACCTGAAGTGAATTTAGACAGCAGCTGCCTTCGTTGCCTTTGTCTCATGACAACTCAACTCAGAACGTAGCGGAAGGACACAGTGGCCATGATGGAAGGTAAAATGTTTAAAACATGCTTTAATCAGGACATAAAAGTTAATTCTAATATCATTTGAGAAGAGAAATACCCCCCTCTACATTACAATACACACATTTTCGCTTCACACAAGGGTCTGGTATCAAGCGCATAGCAAACTCCTTCAGCAGATCAGAAAATAATCGACCAATCAGGATCACCGGTGTTACGTCGGGTTTGCACTGCCTTCAAGTGTGTTTCACGCAGCAGCGAAAGAAATCCAAGATGCCGGACATGAAGTCCGTGAATTTAAAAAAAAGTTTAAATACAAACAAATAAAGACACGGATGTCACTTATAATGCAATATGAGACGAGATGTTGATGGTTCTATGTTGATATATGTGTGTTTTAAGAGTCAAATGTTTGTGTAAAGTTTGGTTTAAGTACTGGTTTAGGTGTTCCTGTTTACAACACTATGCAGCAAGGTTGCCAATTTGGGTGACTTGTAGGTGATGAATAAACAGAATCATGATAGCCCAAGTTGATTACATTACGTTTTTAGCCAAAAAATCTTTCTGGGTGTTTTTTTTTGGGCATTCTCGTGGGTTTTGGGCTGGAAAATTGCGTAGTTTAAAATATCCTTGTTCCTGCTCAATAGTAGCCTGGCCATAGCCATCCGTAAACTCCGCTCAATCATCATTTCACTGCATGTAGCGTCTGGGTCTGGTCCCTGTGTTAGCGAATACAATTGGTCGTATTTTGACCAGCTACTCAGAGAGCGCGTTGAAGGTCGGTGCCGGTGACGTCAAGAGTTTGCGTCGAACGGGCAGGTTGCAGTTTGGCAATGGCGAAGAATGCGATAGCAAAGTAATCCGGTCTGGTTCTATCAAGAAATTGAAGCAAGAGCAAGAGGAATGTTTAGCAAATGTAATCGTTGGTCAAGATTGTGGCACTACTCCCCACGGGCTCCGTTAGCGGCAAAGGAGATGGCTAGGCTAAATGCTAATGCTAACAACTCACTTGGGCGCATTACATACGTCACGGTAAACTCAGATCCAATCGTTTCAATCTGCAAAAGGAGTTAACCCCTCCCACCTGTTCACGGAGCACAATGGAGCAAATCCAGACCTTAGTACGAAATTAAATTTGTACTAAGGTGTGGTACAACCAGGCTAGCTCAATAGTGGTGCGTTTCCAGAGTTATATCACAAAACAACAAGTGCTGAAGGCTGCATGGACAAAGAAAATTGTTCAGATAGATTAGACGAGAATCTACTTTGATGAAGACTAGTCCAGTGGTCTTCAAGGAACGCGGAAAGTACAGGGACGTGCGTAAAGTGCTCCGAGAAAGGAACATAAGACATCACATCCTCTTTCCAAATTGAAAATATTCTGCGAGAATGGTAAGGCCAAAGTGTTTGACAACCCGGCAGCTGCCGCGGAGGGCCTGCGTGAATATGGCATTGAGATGACATTACCGGCAGAGGATCAAGAGCTGGACTCATTGCTCCGCGCAACGGGCTGGCAAACAACTGGTTCCTACAAGCGGAGAACCCCTGAGACTGAGACTATGAATGCAATGAAAGTTTTACTGGGGAATAAAAATGAACACAATAATGGACAATGCGGATTGGACATAATGAATGACACGCATGATGCGTATAAAAGGTACGAATCCATATTATTTTCTCTCCTCCCAAACTTTCCGCTGGCAAAGGTTTGTGCTGCAGCGCTGGGTTGTTGAGTTATTTTTGTTAGTTATTATCATGACTGAACAATTAAGATATCCAACTCTGGGATCAAATGACAATTCACTTTCCTCCAAAATACACAACTTTGAAGCAGACTTTGATCTGGATAGGAATATATTTGATTTCAGTTCTTTTTCTCGTAATTATTATAGTAAACCCAGAAACGGGGAGCTCATTTTCTTTGGTACACTTCAATTGCATAAGTTTATATGCAAACATAAATAAAATTTATGAGTATTTGAAAATTCATTTAGTAGAACATGCGTCTTGCGTAAAAAGACCCGTGGCATGGAAGGGGATGACGAGTGATTTGATCCCATTTGATGGTACAGCTGGTGCTTCAATATATTTCCTTTTGAAACTGAATTACTCACCGCTGCATCCGGCAATTACCACCCTGACATCCACCGCAGTGTATTCTTTTATGACCTACAAACACACACAAGCAGGATTTATGAGGAAAACACCACAAGTTACCCTATGTCCACTGGACCATTATATACCATTATATACCCTGTTTGGTACAGAATTATCTCCATGTTATTTCTCCAGGAAACATGCCTTAAATTCAGGTGAAAACATAGCACCTGTGTTTTTCAAAAGTAATATTTAAAATCCTATTTCTGAGTTAATTTCTTGTCCAAATATTTTTGAAAAGTAAATGTTCCTGTATAGGGCTGGGACAACGCGTCGATGTAATCGATGACGTCGACACAAAAAAAAAGTAAAAAAAAAAAAAAAAAATGTAAAAAAAAAAAAATATGTTGACGCAAAATATGCTCGTCGATTCGCCACACTCAAAACAAAGATGGCAGCGAGTAGTAGCTACGGCTACTACTCGCTGTAGTAGCAGTAGTTACGCGAGTGGTGTCTTATGGGGCGTTCAGACCGCCGACGCTGGAACACAGTTTCCACGGGCAGTAGACGCACATTCTCAGACGCTAGGGGTGTTCAGACCAGAAGTCCCGGGCTGCGGTGGCGCCCGACGGAAGTGCTTTGATGCTAACAGAGTTAAGCTAGCGGCTTTTTGTGTAACGTTCTTCTCAAAGAAGGCAGCTCTGCAGCGTCTTCGTGTCCAGAGACCTTCCAGAGACTTTATATAACAGCAGTACGTGTTCACGGAGGTGCGCCATAAGTTCATTTTATTTTTAGATGGTATTTCCACATCGGTGAACATGCTAGCTGCGCTAGTTTACAGTCACTGGAGAATGACATCTCGGGCTGGCTAATCGGGCTGTTCACAAGCACAGAGTCCCCCATTGTCAAACACACAAAGAGACAGACAGCATTCTTAACGGGAAAGGAAAGTGCCAAGTCTATGTTGTTCTTTGTTATTTGTGAACGAAGATGATTCAGTAAGCTAGGCCTATGTTCAACAAAACCGTTGAACTCTAAATGTTTCTTTTTCATTATTTATTTTCTGATGGAAAAGCACTTTCCGTATTAGCTTAAAGCCCCCAAGTTTACAATAGTTACTGTATTCTTGCACTTTTTTTCTGTAAGCTAGATGTGTTTAAGGCGTCAAGGTTTTATGCTACCTATGACTAAGAATGTCTTATTTTGTAATTTTTAAAACAATATATTTGGTTAAGGAATTCATGTTTTCATGTAAATCAACATGTATACATTGATATTAGCAGTTAATGGGGAGATAATCGAATCAAAATCAAATCGGACTGAAAAAAAAAATAAAAACATTTTTTTTTAGATTAATCGATGCATTGAAAAAATTATCGCTAGGTTAATCGTTTAAAAAAATATCGTTTATCCTAGCCCTGTTCCTGTGAACTAGTATTCACTGCCAGAATACAGGTAATACAATGTTGCTAATTTGTCAGTGGCTGGGGACATGCTCATGCTTCGTGGCAAGAGGTGTTTGTGTGTGTCACCTGTTTGACGGCTTTAGCGGCCACAGAGTCGATGAAGGCCACGCAGCTCCAGTCCAGAACGAGTGAGTGGGGCGCACAGGGTACGGGGTGAAGGAAGACCACCTCCTCACACTCTTGCACAGGCAAACAGCCGTTCTGCTGCCTGCCACTGGTGCTACTGTGATTCTGAAGGACAACAATTAGATAAAGATCAGAACAGGTGATTAAAGAAGACATGACATGCTTCATTCTGCTATGGTGGTTGTCTCTCCCACCTGTGTTTCCTGATATGATACCTGAGATCTGAATATTGAGCTAAAACAATGGGTCTTTACATACTAAAGACCCACGTTTTTGGACCTGTCTTGAAAATGCTGTGTTGACCCATGTCATATGAACATGAGGCATCATCAATGTACAGCGCACTTATCTACGTGGAACCGTAAAACATCAAACATAATTTTTACTAGGACAACTTTATCATTAGACACACACACACACACGTTTTTATTACCTGGTGGTCTTGCTGTATTTTTGCCAATACTGGGGTCACTTCAGAATTACTCTGCACTCTGATCTTTTTTACTGGGACTACTTTAAGTAATACAAAACATTCCAAAACAGTCACTACAAAACAAATCTTTTACAGGATCAGGACATTTTATTATAATTTTTTTGTTGCTGCAGTGATTCTATTTTTTTTTTACATAGAATTTAATGCCACTCCATGTCCGATGATTAAGGTCATCTGGTGAGGCGTGAAAGCAGGCCAGGCAGTGAGACCTCCCAGGGACTTTTCCAGTCTGTATAAAAGACAACAACGTCTTCTCCACAGCCTTCACCTCAGATGCAGACCATGCCACACGTTCTGGAGAGGGGAAAAATATTAGAAACATACACCCCCAGGTTTAGAGCCAAGCAGCCTGGCTGTAATCCTCCACCACCCAGGCTTCCTGGACCATCCATCTGGTACACTTACCAGAAGGGGCACTGCCACTACCATGCGGTGCATCTGGTTGAATGGTTGAAGTTTCTGCACTTGAAGTTTCTTTTAGCCCGTCCGTTTCTGAGAGAATCTTTACTGCTCTCCGTGTAGCACAGAAAAGAAAAAAGAAAAAAAACTTAAATAAGTGTAATTTAGGGGAAAATAATAATAAAAAAAATATCAACATTTTAATAATATCAAGAATTACCTTCAGACTCAATTTGTATCCGGTCGAGGCTCTTTACTTTGAATTCCGACACTCTTCCCTGCACCATGGCCAGTAATACTTTGCTGATTCCAGCGTCCCCTCTGGTAGTGTGTGGATACGAATGTCATGGCCGAGGGTTTGCTCGTATGTCCAGATTTAATGACAGCCATTGGCTGTCATTAAATCTTTATTTATTTTTATTTATTATTTTATTTTAATTGTTGAAACAGCATACATCCTCTACAACAGGGGTGCTCACACTTTTTCAGCATGCGAGCTACTTATAAAATGATCAAGTCAAAATGATCTACCTACTACAAAAATGCAAAACATATATTTATTTCTAAATATATTGAGGATTCTTTATATCTACAATGTATGTTGATCTACATGCAAAACCGCACTATTTATGAAATAATTTGCATCCTCACATAACCAATTTTCAATCACATTCATAACATTCCAAACATGTGCGTCCTCTGACGTCCTGTCATGCGTTGGGAAAAAACCATAGATGTGGGCGGAGCTTTGATGCAGACGCCGGTACTACTGTAGCTGCACTTACAGTCATAGTAGAAACTCAGGGTGAAGACATATAATTATAGATCCATGGTGAAGACATATGTTTACAAGCACTGACCCCGTCCTCAGCCCTGGTTTGATCCTGGTTTTGCTCCCGTTTTGTTTTTTTTCGAGCGTGAGTCCCAGTGATCACTTTGCTGCTCTCTGATGTGGAGGATGTTTGCTGCTGCGAACCGCTCGCAGCAGCGAACAGTTTTTAAGGCTGTAAGATCCATGCTAAAAAAACAATACAATAAATTCACATATTTTAGTCCTTTTTAAATTGAGGGTCCAGGGACTTTGACTCCTGGGCTAAGGACTCAGTCACTCACTCAGTCACTCACTCAGAGAGAACCTCCCTCATGACAGGTGCAGGGGAGTTTTGTGTTTATCCTAGCAATTGACTGTTTCAATTCCTTTTTTAAACTTTTATTGATTAGTGAGCTAGCTTGTCAGTGCGCACTGCTCAGCAGTGCCAGAAATCTGTAACTAACTAGACCAACTGTGTCTATGCTTCACAGTGTCAAATAACGTAGTTTTTGTTAAAGATATTTGGTCAATTTTTATTATAACATTGATTTTCCAAGATTGTATTTAGTTTTCGGAAAGCCAAATCCTGCAGAAAGTTGCGAGCCTGCTTTTCCAAGAGATGCGCTTACTGTAGGCCTAAGCTGCTGTGCTTTGTGTGTGACCATATTCACAGCCACTAATAGCAAATACAAACAACATGGATCTCAGCAGTAGGGATGTCACAGTTACCTGTATAGTGGAAAACCCTGGAAAATATTGTGACTATAACATTTAACGTCTTGATAAAAAAAAGAAAGATATTATCTCCGTGGATTACCTCGCCCATGGTGTGGGCACCGTGAGCCTTTCCGCCATCTCCAAGTCTGCTGATGTTGCCGTGCGGGTGCACTCTGTATACAACCTCAGGAAAAAGTCTGAAGTGTGCGCATATTTAGGATTTTTTTTTAAATGCAGAGGGAGAGCAGATTGAAGGCAGCTATTCAGTCCGCAAATTGAACTGCACAAAACAGTCTACAAAAGGTGCTGTTGCTTCACTCCCTGTTGTTGTCAGGGAGTTTGGAAACATGTCATGCTCTTTGCAAAGAGGAAAAACTGCTGTGCAAACAAATAAAAAAAAAACAAATGCAGTTGGAATCAATCATGTCATTCGGAGGCTCTTCGCAATAACACAATGAGGATGTTTTTGTCTTGTCTTTGTCTACAAAAAACAAAATGTTTTCCTTAAGCTGTGTTCAGACCGCCAATGCTGGAACGCTGAAGCCTCAGCGCACAGACGCACATTCACTAGTTTTCAGACGCACGGGACTTCACACCAGAGTGTCCTGGCCAGCGCCGGAAGTGGCGGAAGTAGCCGGCCGGCTCTGATGATAACGGAGTTATGCTAGCGGCTTCTTGTGTAAAGATCTTCTCCAATAATGCAGCTTTGCAGCGTGTCTGTGTTCAGAGACCTTCCACGGAATTTATATCAGTAGTACGTGTTCACGGAGGTGCGCAATAAGTTTATTTGATTATTAAACGGTACTTCCGCATTGGCGAACACACTCGAAGCAGTTGCATAAAGTCACGGGAGCATGACAACGCATATGTTCAGCAAAGTTCATCTCCTGCGTGCGTCGACTTTCCGCTCCTGCTCCTCCCCTTCGACTTTCCCGCGCATTCCGTGCGTACGTTCCGAGACGCACATGTATTTTGACGCTCAAATGCGCGTCACCATTGACAAAGCAGACGCAACGCATGATCCGGTCTGAACGCGGCTTTATAGTTTTTGTCAATGAAAGAAACACTTCTAAATAGAACTGTGCCTATGACCAGGGAAATATGACCAGAACAAAGACGAGAAAAGACACTGACCTCTGCCTTTGCACAGACCAGCAATGTGTGCTTCTCCTTGGACTTGTGGATTTTCTTCTTTTGTGCTCTCCTTACAGACTGGATCTGCTCAGGGCTCACTCCAGTCTGCAAACAGGACATTGGAATTGTACTGAATATTAAACCAACATTATGAGGTGTCACGTGATCATGTCAGGTCATTAAGTCTTGGTCCCTGGCACGAACCATGGATATACCATATCCAGATATATTAGATCCATGGTTCCTGCCATGGACCTAATATGATATCTGGATATGGTATTACTAGCTTGGAGCTGAAGGACCCACGTGCTCGGGGGATTCTCGCGGTACTGCAGACTAAACAAGACAAAATTCACATGGGCTACCTAGAAATTGTCCCCATAGAACTCAATGTAAACTCAAACAGCTCGACCTCAGCTGTTTGGTATAAACAACTCGTTGTGTTTGGATACTGAGTTGCATCCCAAGAACACCATACCTACTGTGAAGCACGGGGGGTGGAAACGTCATGCTTTAGGGCTGTTTTTCTGCTAAGGGGACAGTGCGACTGATCCGTGTTAAGGAAAGAATGAATGGGGCCATGTATCGTGAGATTTTGAGTCAAAACCTCCTTCCATCA
This sequence comes from Knipowitschia caucasica, assembly GCA_964034765.1. Lineage (NCBI taxonomy): Eukaryota > Metazoa > Chordata > Actinopteri > Gobiiformes > Gobiidae > Knipowitschia > Knipowitschia caucasica. The sequence goes on along the minus strand of OZ035823.1, from coordinate 39,520,027 downwards.
GTGAGAGCTTTGAAAATAAAACGTGGCTGGGAGTAGATATAAGTGACGGCGCTATTGAGCAAGTGGTGAAAAGGTGGTACTGCACCCTGAACTCCTCAGAATAGGGTCGGCGCTATTGAGCAAGTGGTGAAAGGTGTTACTGCACTGTATTTTCCAAGAGGTGTCACTTTGAATGTTTAATGAGTTGCCCTCTGTTGACCCCAGTGTGTGTGTGTGCTTCACAGTTGTCTAAGGTGATTTATTGAACAGAGCTTAGCGTAACACCTGCGTAGGGTTACACCATGTTTATTCTAAAACAAACAGTGAAGCCCTGGTTAGGGAAGACGTGCTAATAGCTAATCAAGCTGCAGGGGAGGACCTGCCCCAGACCTATCAACCTACAGCAAACAGTGTAAGCGAATCATGCTGAAGGGGTGGGGAGGGTGTACTAACAACGAATCATGATGAAGGGGTTGGGAGGAGGATGGACCTACTACGTCCAATCAGGGTGATACATGTAGTACCATGTGATGAAAAGGTGGTATGGCGCCCTATTTTCCAAAAGGTAACACTTGAGTGAAGCAGATCCCTTTCTCAAACTATGGGTCTCCCTGAGGTTTCGCACTTTTTTTTCATATGAGTTTTTCATTGCTGATGCAGGAAGGGTTTGTTGCAAAGTTAGTGAGAAACTAGAAGGACTGTGGTAATGATCCAGGACACTTTAATATTCTACAATATGTAGGGGTCTATATTCTTTATGTGTTTTAACTGTTGATTCTCCGATCTGTGTTGGTGATTTTCAGTAGTTTTTTGGTAAGTCCTCTGAGATGACTCCAGTTGTGATTTAGGGCTATACAAGAATAAATTGTATTGTATAGGTGTTTATTATTTTTCTGCAACAAGTGGTACTGCACCCGAACTCTGAAAGAGCGACACATAGGTGTGTGTGATAGCCTTATCATGTGGTCCTGAGTGTTGCACTAAAACAATAGGGGGATAGTTGTTATTTTTTTCACGGAGATGGGCGCAGGGTTCCAACTGGTACACCAGTATGAACGATCCGTCTGAAACTCACCTGATGACGAAGGTTCCGTGGAGCAAAAACACATATATTTTTGTGGCGTTTATCAATCGTAATTAATGTGTTATAATCCTAACCCTAATCATAAGGTAGCAGTCTCTATATCAATTTAATTGTCCAATACAATAAAAATAAGAACCCTAGATACATATATGTACACAGTTTGAAACAGAGTAGGTAGATGTGAAACTAGGGTCCTTGGTACAGGTTTTCTTTTTAATTGAGATCAAATGATTTAAAGGCGTACATCTCTCAGATATACAATTGACACTCGTTACCATAAATAGTCATCTTAAAGACTGATTAAACACCCATATTACATACCTTAAACATTATGTGCAACATTTTACCAAAACACAAACCATTAATTAAACATTATGTACAACATTTTACCAAAACACAAGCCATTAATTAAAATCCAGATTTTCTTATTATGTAACACTCTCATATTTATTGAGTATACTAGTTTTGTTGTTTCTTAAAAACCATGATTTTTTATTTTTGACTCTTTAATGTCTTTGTTAAGTTGATTCCTTCCAGAGACCATTCTTCCCATGACTTTAGTTCTGAATCTAGGTTTTATTAAAGATGTTAGTTACTTACAGATTGTATCGACATTGTCTTTTTTTCCAAAGTTCTCTTAGATGTTTGCTGCTAATGTTTTGCAATTTACCTTATACAATGTATGATAAATAGTATAATCCACTATAACATACAATTTTAACACCAAGCACTCAAAAACAGGATTTGATGAATCTCGATATATTTTCCTCCTGGTCTTTTTATGTAAAATAACTATAGGCAGTGTATGTGTTTTAAACGTTGTCTCCAAATGTTGACAACATAGGTGAGGTCGGTATAATCATTGTATTATCTCAGGTCAGTAATGCTGAGTGGTTTGGAAAGGGTAAAACACCAAGTGATTTGGCTAATTTTCCTTTTGTACAGTGTCTGTGAGATTTCCAGCTCAGATCCTCAACGATGATGACTCCCAAAAATGTTGTTTCTTTTACCCTTTTGAATTTCCCCCCGTCTAGTCTTATCGATACACTATTTAAGATTTTTTTTCTTTTTAGCATTGAATATCATGTATTCGTTGTTTCTTTGTTTAGAGCAAAGTCATTATGATCCAACCAGATTTTTATTATGACAAGTTCTTTGTTTATTACTTTTTGATAACTCTCCAATATTTTTTCCACAACAAAATAATGCTGTGACACCAGCAAATAAGATTATTTGTAATATAGTTGTCATGTTTACAAGTTTAAAGACACAATTCAATCATTTATAAGTTTAAAAATGCAACACGTTCTTAAATGCTATGTAATAAGTTACATTTAAAAACAAAGATTCCCTTTTCCATGGAAAATGAAGACAGGGTGAAATCCGAGGCACTCTGATAAAAGTCCTTTAACAGAGAAGGGACCAGCGTGTTTGGGCCCCGCAGCGCCTTCTTCAGCCCAGTGTGATAATAAGCTATAGTTGTTTGTTGTGCTAAAATATAAGGGGAAACAAAGTAAGACATCAGTTTCCTGTCCGAGCAGAGTAAGCGCTCTTGTTTGGTTTGTTTTTGTAACAATCTTTGTTTCATGTGTAGAGCCTTGGCAAACTTTCGTCTTTGTAAGTATTATTTAATCTCACAAGCACATTGTTAGGGCCACAAAAGTGTTTTATTCTACTCCAAAGTGTTAAGTTTGGGCTATATCTGATTAGCTAGCGCTGTACCCAATTCCGTGTGTATAGCCGTTGATAGTTTTTATATTGTTTCAGTTACGGTGATTTTTTTATTTTGTATTTAGGGATGCAATGAACCATACGCAAGAGATTCTCTATGAAACAAGAAAAGTAAGCCTTGTCTACAGAGTTTCTTTCCCGTTCGCTCTAGCTTCACATGGTCACGTATCGTGAGGACAGCACAATAGTTGATACTTTTGGAAAGTCATTCATACAAACAATATTGGTATTGAGTAATTTATTATTTTTTACAATTTATCTGCACAAACTGTTTAAGATTTTCTAGATAACTAGAGATCCATGTATGAGCAAGCCTTTTGCAGGTCTAGTAAGATACTTACAACATATGTATCTGCATATTTTCTCTGTCAGTTCCATTATTGCCACAGCAGTTGAGTGTTTTTTCCTAAAGCCATACTCATTTTGAATTAACACATTTACTTTTGTAAAAAGCTATCCACTCACATTGCAAATACTTTTTTCAAGATTTTTGAAAACTGTGGTAACAAAGACACGGGTCTAGAATTTGAGAAGTTGTGTTTGTTTCTGTAAAGAGGTATAATTTGGTTGTTTTCATTTTTTCAGGAAAAGGTTCCTGTTTTTAGTGACAAGTTGCAAAGGTATGTAAAAAGGTTCAATTACAGATGCATCATGTCTGAGCCAGAGTCGGTTGTTTACAAATGTATTCACAATTTTTCATACTTTGTCTTTTTTTCCATATTGGAAAGAAAAATACTGTTCACAGGATCTACCTTTGTATTTCACTGTAAGATGTAGGCTTTGGAAATTTTCTTTTCTTTCGAGTCTCCTACACGAGTAAAGTATCTACAAAATTCATTTGATATATTTATTTTATTGGATATTTCTGCCTTTGACAAAATAATTTGTGTACTCATGTTTGATTTTGTTGTTCCTCATGACATTATTTAAAATTCTCCAAGTAGCTCGTTCTCATTTAGTGTATCACTAATGAAAATAGAAGACAAAAGAACAAAAGGTACAACAAGCACCCACATACGGAAAATATATAAAAAATAACTGATACAATAAAATAAGACCTCCACAGATATGAAGTGACACTTTACCCCAGTGCCACAGATATGAACACTATATTGAATAACATATCATGGAGATATAGGATCACATCCATCCATCCATCCATTTTCTTCCGCTTTATCCGTTGCCGGGTCGCGGGGGCAGCAGTCTAAGCAGAGACGCCCAGACTTCCCTATCCACACACACCTCCTCTAGCTCGTCCGGGGGGACCCCAAGGCGTTCCCAGGCCAGCTGAGAGACATAGTCTCTCCAGCGTGTCCTGGGTCTTCCCCTGGGCCTCCTCCCGGTGGGACGTGCCCGGAACACCTCCCCAGGAAGGCGTCCAGGAGGCATCCTGAACAGATGCCCGAGCCACCTCAACAGGTTCCTCTCGACGTGGAGAAGCAGCGGCTCTACTCCGAGCTCCTCCCGTGTCACTGAGCTCCTCACCCTATCTCTAAGGTAGCGCCCAGCCACTCTGCGGAGGAAGCTCATTTCGACCGCTTGTATCCGCGATCTCGTTCTTTCGGTCATTACCCACAGCTCATGACCATAGGTGAGGGAGGGAACGAAGATTGACCGGTAAATTGAGAGCTTTGCCTTTCGGCTCAGCTCCCTCTTTACCACAACGGTCCGATACAGAGACCGCATCACTGCGCACGCTGCACCGATCCGCCTGTCAATCTCACGCTCCATCCTCCCCTCACTCGTGAACAAGACCCCGAGATACTTGAACTCCTCCACTTGAGGAAGGACCTCTCCACCCACCTGAAGAGGGCAAGGCACCTTTTTCCGGTCGAGCACCATGGCCTCAGATTTGGAGGTGCTGATTCTCATCCCAGCCGCTTCACACTCGGCTGCAAACCGTCCCAGTGCATGTTGCAGGTCCTGGTTCGTTGGAGCCAACAGGACGACATCATCCGCAAAAAGTAGAGATGAAATCCTGTGGTTCCCGAACCGGACCCCCTCCGGCCCCTGGCTGCGCCTAGAAATTCTGTCCATAAATACAGTGAACAGAACCGGTGACAAAGGGCAGCCTTGGCGGAGGCCAACATGCACCGGGAACAGGTCTGACTTACTGCCGGCAATGCGAACACAGCTCTGGCTCCGGTCATACAGGGACCGAACAGCCCTCAGCAGAGGACCCCGGACCCCGTACTCCCGGAGGACCCCCCAAAGGACACCCCGGGGAACACGGTCGAACGCCTTCTCCAAATCCACAAAGCACATGTGGACAGGTTGGGCGAACTCCCATGAACCCTCGAGTATCCGATGGAGAGTATAGAGCTGGTCCAGTGTTCCGCGACCGGGACGAAAACCACACTGCTCCTCCTGAATCCGAGATTCGACCATGCAAATGGCAAATAAAATGAATCTGAATCTGAATCTGGACATCCCCAACACGCAGTGGAACAATGTCCCTTTAGCACCTAGTTCATACATCAGTACATTTACTCCTTTTAACACCTAGTACATACATCAGGTACATTTACTCTTTTTAACACCTAGTTCATACATCAGTACATTTACTCCTTTTAACACCTAGTACATACATCAGGTACATTTACTCTTTTTAACACCTAGTTCATACATCAGTACATTTACTCTTTTTAGCACCTAGTACATACATCAGTACATTTACTCTTTTTAGCACCTAGTACATACATCAGTACAGTTACTCTTTTTAACACCTAGTACATACATCAGGTACATTTACTCCCTTTACCACCTAGTACATACATCAGGTACATTTCCATTATAACTATTCCATTTTTCTGATGTCTCATTCGTTCTCATGAGCCACTTGGATTGTAGGAGACTGTTGCACTAATATGTGTTTTGAACATGCTGATTCCCAATCCTCTTTTACAATATTTGTTTCTAAATCCTCATTCCAAGCCTTCAATCTTAAATCAGAATAGTCAGTTGAATTCAGATATTCTGCTCAAACTATTTTACTTTTCAGAGGTTTAGTTAAACTATCTTGATTAGATCTGCTGAAGCCTCTAAGCTGAAGAAATTTTTAAAATACTATGTTTTATGTCTTTTTTAGTAAAGTAAATTTAACGTACGCTTAATTTAGATACCTATGTATATAAAGTGATCCATTACTTTAAAAGTTATAGCTTGTGAATTTTTAGATTCTCTCTCATTAAGCAATAGAAGAGTTGATTTATTAATTGTATAACCCTATGTTTTACTAAAAGCACTAATCAAATCTATAATAATTGGCACCTTACATCCTTACAGGCCATTAGAGTATCTAGGTTTTGGTTTATAAAAGGTGTATCTTTTTAAACCTTTTAAGCCCGCTGTTGAAAGACAGCTTCTGTCCTCCCTGGAACAAAACATTGATTTGCCCAAATCCAAATATATAGAGGGAGGTTACAACGCTCTTTTACATGTTTGTGTACTTTAAAACAGATTTTAATCATGTTCTTAATGACAGGGTTGTTACTTTTTTTTTTTTTTTTTTAGCAGATTAGAAACTTTGAGTATAAAAATGTGGGTAATGGTAGATTCAAACCTTCAGAATCCATTTCTCTCCACTGTGGAGCATTATTGGTTTCAAAATAAAATTTAATTAACCTTAAGTGTGTGGTCAATAATACCACATTATAGGGGGGATTTTAGTCTTCCCTTTCTATATGGTATCTAATAAAGACACTCTTATTCGAGCTTTGGAATTTTCCTGATGAACCCAATAAATAGCTTCTTACCTGGGGCAAAAAATCAATTGTTGGTGGTAATGGCACATTTTGAAAAATATATTGAATTTATATCCACATAACGTTATGAAACCCTGTCGCCCGAGTATGAAACCGTTTTGATCCCTATGTATTACGTATGGTAATGTTTCTTGAAGTCGATTCGCTAAAGAGTCTCAAAGAATTTTTAGATCTACATTTAACAGGCTTAATGGTCTCATATTTCCACAGCAATTATTTAGCTTTCCAGGCTTTGACAGTAATGTTATTAGCTACCAGGTTGGCATGCTTCTTAAAACACTTTTTTAATGTACTGGAAAGATTTGGATATAGGAAAAATTTTTAAATGGACTTGGTTGCTTTATCTAAACTCTAAAGCAAAAGAAAAAACAAACAAAAATATCTCCCAACCGATAATGAGAGGATATAATAACCCATAAGAGAAAACACCGTAATACAGGGAATATTTTTGTTTGTTTTTTCTTTTGCTTTAGAGTTTAGATAAAGCAACCAAGTCCATTTAAAAATTGTTCCTATATCCAAATCTTTCCAGTAGCTTTAAAGTAATGGATCACTTTATATACATAGGTATCTAAATTAAGCGTACGTTAAATTTCTTTACTAAAAAAGACATAAAACATAGTATTTTAAAATTTCTTCAGCTTAGAGGCTTCAGCAGATCTAATCAAGATAGTTTAACTAAACCTCTGAAAAGTAAAATAGTTTGAGCAGAATATCTGAATTCAACTGACTATTCTGATTTAAGATTGAAGGCTTGGAATGAGGATTTAGAAACAAATATTCTAAAAGAGGATTGGGAATCAGCATGTTCAAAACACATATTAGTGCAACAGTCTCCTACAATCCAAGTGGCTCATGAGAACGAATGAGACATCAGAAAAATGGAATAGTTATAATGGAAATGTACCTGATGTATGTACTAGGTGGTAAAGGGAGTAAATGTACCTGATGTATGTACTAGGTGTTAAAAAGAGTAACTGTACTGATGTATGTACTAGGTGCTAAAAAGAGTAAATGTACTGATGTATGTACTAGGTGCTAAAAAGAGTAAATGTACTGATGTATGAACTAGGTGTTAAAAAGAGTAAATGTACCTGATGTATGTACTAGGTGTTAAAAGGAGTAAATGTACTGATGTATGAACTAGGTGTTAAAAAGAGTAAATGTACCTGATGTATGTACTAGGTGTTAAAAGGAGTAAATGTACTGATGTATGAACTAGGTGCTAAAGGGACATTGTTCCACTGCGTGTTGGGGATGTCCTGAGGTTAAAGGAGCAGTAGAGACCACTATATCTAAGGATATACACTTTTTATTTAGGAATCCTTCCTGGAAAACATGCGTTTACAAAGAATGAAAAAAGTACTGTTAGATATGTGTCTTTTACAAGCAAAGAGAACAATTGCAATTTAGTGGAAAAAAAAGTTCAAGCTGGTGCTTTGGGTAAAATACCACCTGCGGCTATGCTGGATTTGTTTCATACAAAAATGAAAATAGAAGACAAAAAAGAACAAAAGGTACAACAACCACCCACATACAAAAAATATATAAAAAATAAAATTAATTCTGTTTATCAAGGTGTCTAACACCAGATGCTGTCATACTATTCTGATTGTATTACAGTAGGTCCCATTTCGTTTTGTCGCCTTTCACGCGTGAATAGCACGAGACTCACGTGTGAAACACGCGTCTTTTATTTTTTTTTCCCCCAGTGATACTGCAATGACCCAAACAACCACCAGATGGCACTTGTGAGCACAAGTTAAAGCTGCGTAGGAACTGAACTGTATTGAACTAGATTGACCAGGGCTCGAGTCCACAGGAATGTCGAAAATCCAGTTTATCTTGAAGCACCAGTGAAGCACCCGGTCAAAATGCATGTTTGCTGCTGGCTATCCCATACTGTAGAAGAAGTCAGAAAGGAACTTTTGAGAAGAAGTGTTTTTATTAAAAAATAAGAAGTACAAATAAGTACAATACAACTGTATACAATTGTATTGTTATAGTACTTGTTTGTCAAACGGTCGCTATTGTAAAACACACAACTCACACTGAGAGAGGGATTCAGACTGCAGACATCACTTAAGTCCAAACTTTAGCAGGACTTCTCTTGTACTGCTTTTGTAATGAGCTTGATAAACATGTAAAACTTTAAATACAATTGGAATTCAACTCCACAATCAGCACCAACCAAACTGCAGGAATAAAAATGCCAATTTTACAACATGACATTTCCTTTTGACAAGGAAAGAAGATAACAAGCTGATAACGTTACGTAATTGCACACAAGCAACCAAAAGGTGTGCAACCAAAACTGCCTCAGACAAGAATCGACCTAACCTGAAACGCTAACCATTCGGCCAACATGGTATCATTAGGCAAGACAAGTTTGCACGCAGCTTTAATACCTGAGCGTTTAAGTCGCTGGCAGCAATGAATTTTGTAGATACTTTACTAGTGTAGGAGACTCGAAAGAAAAGAAAAGAAAATTCCAAAGCCACCATCTAGCAGTGAAATACAAAGGTAGATCCTGTGAACAGTATTTTTCTTTCCAATATGGAAGAAGACAAAGTATGAAAAATTGTGAATACATTTGAGATCAACCGACTCTGGCTCAGACATGATGCATCTGTAATTGAACCTTTTACATACCTTTGCAACTTGTCACTAAAAACAGGAACCTTTTCCTGAAAAAATGAAAACAGCGAAAATTATACCTCTTTACAGGAACAAACACAACTTCTTAATCTTGAAAAAGTATTTGCAATGTGGCTGGATAGCTTTTTACAAAAGTAAATATGTAATTCAAAATTAGTATGGCTTTAGGAAAAACACTCAACTGCTGTGGCAATAATGGAACTGACAGAGAAAATATGAAGATAAATATGTTGTAAGTATCTTACTAGACCTGCAAAAGGCTTTTGATGTCATTAACCACTCCAGATTACTTTGGAAACTCCAGAAAATGGAATCATAGGCTTTGCTCATACATGGATCTCTAGTTATCTAGAAAATCGTAAACAGTTTGTGCAGATAAATTGTAAAGATAATAAATTACTCAATATCAATATTGTTTGCATGAATGACTTTCCAAAAGTATCAACTATTGTGCTGTCCTCACAACACGTGACCATGTGAAGCTAGACAGCGAACGGGAAAGAAACTCTGTAGACAAGGCTTACTTTTCTTGTTTCATAGAGAATCTCTTGCGAATGGTTCATTGCATCCATAAATACAAAATATTAAAAAAATCACCAAAATCACCGTAACTGAAACAACAGAAAAAACTATCAACGGCTGTACACACGAAACTGCATACTGCGCTAGCTAATCAGATACAGCCCAAACTTAACACAGTAGAATAAAACACTTTTGTGGCCCCTAACAATGTGCTTGTGAGATTAAATAATACTTACAAAGACGAAGGTTTGCCAAGGCTCAACACATGAAACAAAGATTGTTACAAAAACAAACCAAACAAGAGCGCTTACTCTGCTCGGACAGGAAACTGATGTCTTACTTTGTTTCCCCTTATATTTTAGCACAACAAACAACTATAGCTTATTATCACACTGGGCTGAAGAAGGCGCTGCGGGGCCCAAACACGCTGGTCCTTTCTCTGTTAAAGGACTTTTATCAGGGTGCCTCGGATTTCACCCTGTCTTCATTTTCCATGGAAAAGGGAATCTTTGTTTTTAAATGTAACTTATTACATAGCATTTAAGAACGTGTTGCATTTTTAAACTTATAAATGATTGAATTGTGTCTTTAAACTTGTAAACATGACAACTATATTACAAATAATCTTATTTGCTGGTGTCACAGCATTATTTTGTTGTGGAAAAAATATTGGAGAGTTATCAAAAAGTAATAAACAAAGAACTTGTCATAATAAAAATCTGGTTGGATCATAAGGACTTTGCTCTAAACAAAGAAACAACGAATACATGATATTCAATGCTAAAAAGAAAAAAAATCTTAAATAGTGTATCGATAAGACTAGACGGGGGGAAATTCAAAAGGGTAAAAGAAACAACATTTTTGGGAGTCATCATCGTTGAGGATCTGAGCTGGAAATCTCACAGACACTGTACAAAAGGAAAATTAGCCAAATCACTTGGTGTTTTACCCCTTTCCAAACCACTCAGCATTACTGACCTGAGATAATACAATGATTATACCGACCTCACCTATGTTGTCAACATTTGGAGACAACGTTTAAAACGCATACACTGCCTATAGTTATTTTACATAAAAAGACCAGGAGGAAAATATATCGAGATTCATCAAATCCTGTTTTTGAGTGCTTGGTGTTAAAATTGTATGTTATAGTGGATTATACTATTTATCATACATTGTATAAGGTAAATTGCAAAACATTAGCAGCAAACATCTAAGAGAACTTTGGAAAAAAAGACACTGGGCCTCATTCACGAACGGTTCTTAGGAACAGATTTGTACGTAAATCCTACTTACGCGGTTTTTACGAAGAAAGTGGCATTCACGAATATTTCTCGTAACCAGAATTTCTCTTGGGCAAGTACAAATCCTACAGGTCCTCAGGAGCACTCGTACGCATTCAGTGCCGACATGTTCACACGCCGGGGTTGTCCTCTTTGGTGAAGTTTAATAAAAATACAACATTCCAGTGATATGTCCGTCATATCGATGTATGTATTTATTTATTTGTAGTAATCTTTATTAGTAATCTTTATTTATATACCGCATTTTTCACTGCAGATCTGGCCTACTTTTTAATTCATTTTGAAATGAAATGTGCCAACGCTTTATCAAATACATTGGAAATCTTGCCGTGTATTAGTGACCCCTTCCTATTTATAGGGGGCATTTCTTTATCCACGGGCCACAGAACAACGGCATATATACTGCTGCTGCAGGAGGTTACTGGGTCCGCGCTGAGTCTCTGCGCTGGTCTCTCCTATGGATCTAGACGGGTCTGCACTGGTCTCTCCTATGGATCTATACGGGTCTGCACTGGTCTCTCTCCATACGGGTCCGTGCTGCATGCTCCTGGATCCATACGGGTCCGCGCTGGTCTCTCAAGTCTGGTCTATGCGGTCTATCTTCGGTCCGCGCTGGTCTCTGCGCACCGGTCTCTCCAGTCAGGTCTCTCAGTCAGGTCTCTCAGTCTATGCGGTCTCTCCTATAGGTCCGCGCTGGTTTCTGTGTGCTGGTCACTCCAGTCTCTCCTCGGGTCTGCATTGGTCTCAGCGCTGGTCTGCGCTGGATCTCCTCCCAGGGTCCAAAATATTTTGAGATTAATCTCAAAACATTTTGAGATTCATCTTTAAAATAATACATAATATATTTTTAAATTAAGCTCATAACATTTTGAGATTAATCTCATCATATTCTTAGATTAATCTCATAATTTTGCGAGTTCGACTTTATTATCATAATATTTCAACTTTTAAGTCAACATTTTATAACTTTATTCTCAGTCTGGTAAAAGAAGTAACTCTTTGCTTTAGGCCTGTTGCTGTTTCCTCAGCCGTCTGCACACGGCCCTGCATCCCCTTATATGGGCATTAGTGGGCGGTTACTTATGCTAAGTACCTATGCTAATGAAGCACCTGGCACGCGCGCTGTACTTACGAGGAAATGGGATTCATCAATCTGAGAGAACAGCTGCGAACAATTCAGCGGCTTACGAGTGCGTTGATGAATCCCACGTGGGGACTTCTTAGAAATCTACTTAAGGACAACTTGAGAAGAAAGTTGAGTAGTTTCTTACGAAGTTATTCGTGAATGAGGCCCAATGTCGATACAATCTGTAAGTAACTAACATCTTTAATAAAACCTAGATTCAGAACTAAAGTCATGGGAAGAATGGTCTCTGGAAGGAATCAACTTAACAAAGACATTAAAGAGTCAAAAATAAAAAATCATGGTTTTTAAGAAACAACAAAACTAGTATACTCAATAAATATGAGAGTGTTACATAATAAGAAAATCTGGATTTTAATTAATGGCTTGTGTTTTGGTAAAATGTTGTACATAATGTTTAATTAATGGTTTGTGTTTTGGTAAAATGTTGCACATAATGTTTAAGGTATGTAATATGGGTGTTTAATCAGTCTTTAAGATGACTATTTATGGTAACGAGTGTCAATTGTATATCTGAGAGATGTACGCCTTTAAATCATTTGATCTCAATTAAAAAGAAAACCTGTACCAAGGACCGTAGTTTCACATCTACCTACTCTGTTTCAAACTGTGTACATATATGTATCTAGGGTTCTTATTTTTATTGTATTGGACAATTAAATTGATATAGAGACTGCTACCTTATGATTAGGGTTAGGATTATAACACATTAATTACAATTGATAAACGCCACAAAAATATATGTGTTTTTGCTCCACGGAACCTTCGTCATCAGGTGAGTTTCAGACGGATCGTTCATACTGGTGTACCAGTTGGAACCCTGCGCCCATCTCCGTGAAAAAAATAACAACTATCCCCCTATTGTTTTAGTGCAACACTCAGGACCACATGATAAGGCTATCACACACACCTATGTGTCGCTCTTTCAGAGTTCGGGTGCAGTACCACTTGTTGCAGAAAAATAATAAACACCTATACAATACAATACAATTTATTCTTGTATAGCCCTAAATCACAACTGGAGTCATCTCAGAGGACTTACCAAAAAACTACTGAAAATCACCAACACAGATCGGAGAATCAACAGTTAAAACACATAAAGAATATAGACCCCTACATGTTGTAGAATATTAAAGTGTCCTGGATCATTACCACAGTCCTTCTAGTTTCTCACTAACTGTGCAACAAACCCTTCCTGCATCAGCAATGAAAAACTCATATGAAAAAAAAGTGCGAAACCTCAGGGAGACCCATAGTTTGAGAAAGAGATCTGCTTCACTCAAGTGTTACCTTTGGAAAATAGGGCACCATACCACCTTTTCATCACATGGTACTACATGTATCACCCTGATTGGACGTAGTAGGTCCATCCTCCTCCCAACCCCTTCATCATGATTCGTTGTTAGTACACCCTCCCCACCCCTTCAGCATGATTCGCTTACACTGTTTCCTGTAGGTTGATAGGTCTGGGGCAGGTCCTCCCCTGCAGCTTGATTAGCTATTAGCACGTCTTCCCTAACCAGGGCTTCACTGTTTGTTTTAGAATAAACATGGTGTAACCCTACGCAGGTGTTACGCTAAGCTCTGTTCAATAAATCACCTTAGACAACTGTGAAGCACACACACACACTGGGGTCAACAGAGGGCAACTCATTAAACATTCAAAGTGACACCTCTTGGAAAATACAGTGCAGTAACACCTTTCACCACTTGCTCAATAGCGCCGACCCTATTCTGAGGAGTTCAGGGTGCAGTACCACCTTTTCACCACTTGCTCAATAGCGCCGTCACTTATATCTACTGCTGGGTCTTCCAGCATGACAATGATCCCAAACACACCGCCCGGGCAACGAAGGAGTGGCTCCGTAAGAAGCATTTGAAAGTCCTGGAGTGGCCTAGCCAGTCTCCAGACCTCAACCCCATTGAAAATCTGTGGAGGGATTCTAAAGTCCTTGTTCACTGCTCTCGAGAAGATCTGCATGGAGGAATGGACCAAAATACCAGCTACTGTGTGTGCAAACCTGGTAAAGACCTATAGTAATTGTTTGACCTCTGTTATTGCCAACAAAGGTTATATTACAAAGTAATAATAGAGTTGAATTTTTGTTATTGACCAAATACTTATTTTCCACCATAATTTACAAATAAATTTAAAAAAAATCCTACAATGTGAATTGCTGGATTTTTTTTCACATTCTGTCTCTCACAGTTGAATTGTACCTATGATGAAAATTACAGTGGGAGTAAAGTATTTAGTTATTTTTAGTATATGTTTTCTCCGATTAACATTTAAATCTGTTGATTGATTGTTACGGAAACGTAGGCGTAGACCGTAGACCAATCAGAAAGGAAGGGCAAGGGAGCTTGGGTCGTTTTTTTTTTCAAATCATGTACCGCTCTCGACAGTAGCTCAGTTGGTAGAGCATTGGCCTTAAGGCCAGAAGGTCGTGGGTTCAATTCCCACCTCTGCATCGACTCCCACTGATGACTGCTGTCGTTGTGTCCTTGGGCAAGACACTTAACCCCAATTTGCCCAAAGCCCCCACTGAAAGATCAAGGCTATGCTCACACTCAGTGAGCAGCCGTCCTCCTGTGGACTCACCACCTGCAGAGGGTCAGTGAGGGGCTGGTGCTATGAGACTTGGGTGGCATCTCTGACTGCCACCCCCCTGACCCAGAAATGGATTAAAGGGTAGAAAATGGATGGATGGATGTACCGCTCTTTCTTTTTTCTAACAAACTCCAGACAATCACTTTAATGTAAATTGAAATATATAGTTTGAGAGAACATAATCTCTCAAGGTGCTAAAAGCTGACTCAGAGACGCCATAGATAAGACTCTTTTTGTTTATGCCCTCCTATACATACGGGAGAGAGTGACCGTTAGTCAGCAAATCTACTCGGGAGCTGCCACGCGGTTGACGGTTTTATTTCCTGTATATGAATACATTTACTGAAATAATAAACCACACTTTGATTGTATTACAGGTATTGGTTGTTTATTTTATATTTTATTATTGTGTCCTTTACTCTCTTGAAATTCCACAACAAAAGCAAAATAAATACAAATTATATTTTTTACTTTAGATTAAAGGTAAAATTCTGTGTTAGAAAACTATATTTTTAACCATATCATAAATACAAAAAAAACTCAATAAAACTAGCGAATAACAATTACATATATTTAAGCGCCAAGCGCCAAATCCAAAGTATCAATCTATTCATAACCTCCAGCATGCACGGCAGCAGGGAGGTCTCACAAAAACATCACCAACAACTGTCGTTTGAGTTCAGGTCCAGAGCATCAGCACAGGATGTGTGCAAATTAAAGGGGCAGTTAGTAAGATTTACATTCCTCACCTACAGTTAGCCAAGCTGTATTAAGATTGTCCATCTTAGAACCTATTCATGAAATAAAAACCTATGTGAAAAAAACATGCTATTTTTGCAACTAACAAAATTTACAATAATAATGGTACTTTAGTCACAAAATTCAAGGCATAAAAAAACATATAATTTTTCATTTCTGCGTATGTATTGTGAAACAAACCAGTTGGGCAGAACTGACAATGGTCGGAGAGCATTACCTGCATGGGTCTGAAGGACAATCCTGGGAAACGGGCCTTTTCCCAGGGGCGCATGCCAGGAACTACTCGAGTACTCCTCTCACCTGCTCCTTGAGTTGGGACATATAGTGGTCACTGTTGGCGAAGTAGAGGGAGGAGCCATACTGGAAGATCTTAATGCCCTGTTCTTCTGAGGCCTGGGAACAAGAGCACACAAAGGGGTACACCAGGCGGCACATCAAAACTAATTACAAAAAAATCACATTAGAAACAAATACTCAAACTAGTCAAAAGTTTCAATAGTCTCATATTAATTGTTACTAAAACTACTATCAAAGCTAGATACTAATTTTGTTGAAATGTAATCCTTGTCAATAAAAGTCTAGTCCATGTACCAGATTGTTTGAGATGAAACAAGCAACATTGCTATAAGCAACAAAAAGCAGGGAGAAACTATAGCCATCTATTTCTATGTACATCTATTTCTATAGCCATCTATTTCTATTTTCTTCAGACATTTTCTTCTTAATCTTAAAATTAGATTTGCCAATGGAATAACTGGACAACTAAAAATAATCAAACTACAGAAACTGCAAATAAAATAATCAATATAGTTAGGACTACAGAAAGTTCCAGCCATAGAGTGGATGATGAGCACACTCACCTCTTCATACTGGTCCACAGAGACATACAGGTCTGTGTCAGGAACATGGCCCAGGACTGAACTGCGAGGACTGAACACAAGAACACACCCACCAACTAGTCCTTTCTGACTGTGAAGCCATTTATTGTCAAAAATGTGTTGTCTATTTTCGAATTATAACATTATTGAGCCGTCACCTCACTGGGGAGGAAGGAGCCTGAACTCGTGGAGGATGTTGAGAGATACCTAAAGGTAGTTGGCCACCCCTCCACACAGGTCAGGCTATGGAACCAAACTCCTTGGGGTAAGACCATCCACTTTCCTAGCATTTCCCCCCCATTTCAACTGCCACATATTCGCCCCGGTGAATGAGAGGGTCACTATTGTGACAGCCTATGAACCAAACAGCAGGAAGGGGTACTGGATAGTGCACCGACTGTGAGAAAGGCCTGGAGAGCGGTGATCGGGAGAAACGGCAACACCTTTTACAGTGCGGGTGGAGAGATGCTAACCTCAACTGGATATTTCATCGGGCGTTGGAAAGAATACTTTAATGTTTTCCTCAATCTCTACTTCACATCCTCCAATGTGGAGGCAGAGGTTGACAATCTTCCATCTTCTGGCCAATTGAGTTGGTTTGGATTTGCTAATTGAGTTGGCCATTTCGGAGCCCTACAGGACACCTCGGACGTGCCCTGAATACGTCCGGGGTGTCCTGGGCATATCCCAGCAAAAGGAAACCCTGGGGAAGACCCAGGACACGTTTGTCAGCTGGCATGCTGGATGCCTTGGGATTGCCCTGTAAGAGCTGAAGTAGGGTAGAGAAGTTTGGGAAGTCCCTGCTCAGACTGCTGCCCCCATGACCTGGCAAGGGATAAAGCGGAAAAAAATGGATGGATGGACCAAATAATATATTTGAGCTGCTTTGGGAGAGATCTCAAACGTGCAGTTCATGCAAGGCTGCTCAGGAATTTACAGGAACCTGACACTGAAGAAAAGTTGAGAGCTTTACCATCTGAGAGGGAAAAGAACCTCATCCACAAGTACCACAACTGACTCCAAGCTGTCAAACTGTAGATTATTGTTTCAACATTTAACAACTTGTGAAATTCTATAATTAGTCATAAAATTGCATAGTTTTATATCAAAAGTGTTTTCATACTAGTCTGATAATCAATGAGTTTACAGCAAAAACAACAGACAATAGATAGCCTTGAAAAATGTTCTTTTCAGAGAAG
Source organism: Knipowitschia caucasica (assembly GCA_964034765.1). Taxonomy (NCBI): domain Eukaryota; kingdom Metazoa; phylum Chordata; class Actinopteri; order Gobiiformes; family Gobiidae; genus Knipowitschia; species Knipowitschia caucasica. The sequence continues at coordinate 39,502,394 of OZ035823.1, read as the reverse complement.
GGAGTCTTCCTGTATCTCACCAGGCAGGAGACCGGACTAGACCAGACCCAGCAGGGTCTCAGTCGGTCTTACCATATTACGTCATCAGAGGCACTTCCTGTGCACATTCCTGTGCACATTCCATAAAAACTGTTCTGTACGATTTGTTAGCCAGCTGAGCTCACATAGAGAGAGAGCAGGGATAGGATGGCCAGGGATAGGAGCTCTGAGTTTTGTATTTGATTGTAAAGATAATTAAATACTGAGACACATTTATTTTTTTGACAATAAGATGTAAAAGGGTAATGCACGCTATTGAGAACTGGGGGATTGAGACTTCTGATTGAAGTCTGGACTTTCTAATCTCATTATCATTTGAACATGCAAAACATGTTTATTTGACAATAAAAGGCTTCTCCAAACCACAACTATGACTGTTTTTTGCATTAACATTCATTATCTCAGAAATATAGCAAAAAATATATAATTCTGCCTATGTGTAAACTAAATTGCAACTGTAACAATAATGAATTTAAAGTAATAAAAATGAGGCATTGAGTAACTAAAAGAGGTCGGTCAAACTACAGCTCACAGAACTCACTTCTGGGTTCTGTAGATGACGGTGAGGATCCCGAAGGCGATGGACACCAAAAGACCTAGGTCCAACCCGAGCAGCACAGAGGACACAAAGGCAGTCACCCAGATGCTCTGCAAGGACAGGACAAGAACATTAGTGGGGAAATCATTACAACACAAAAAAGACTTTAGTAGCACATGTCTACTTCAAAAGTTAGTTAAAAGGACAATATTCTAACCAGCTCAATCTTGGATGTCCTCCACAGATAAGGAATGTCTCTCAGCTGTTTGAACATCCCCAACAGGTTCACCATGATGATGGCCGCCAGCGCAGTCTGACAACACAGCACAGGTATGGTCTAAACATCGAGTTATTCTTGTCAGCAATTACTACAAACTGAATTGTCCTTGGGGATTAATAAAGTTTGATTCCGATTTTGAGGTTTAAGTGCAAAGAGTACAGCTGTCTTATCAGTGGATTCATTTGTGGAGTAAATATGGGTTTGAAAACCCTGTCACCAGGGTGTGCGCATGCATATGGGTGCGTGTTTGTGTGCCTGTGTGAGCAAGCGTATGTTTTTGTGTTGTGCTTCCCAGTTTATGGTCAAACATGTAGAATTTGTTTATGGTTTAGTTTGGGGCTCTGGCATTGATAAGTCAAACTTGAATCTAATCTCAACTATTATATATATATAAAAAAAGAACTTTTAGGTGTACATGTAGAACTGACCTGAGGCAGAGGCTCAAACACAAAACCAATGGCCACCACCACCACCAGCACCATGAGCGAGGCCAGCAGCCCTGCCACCTGCACAAACACGTGTGCACACATAAACTCAGGTTTCTTTAAAATAGTAAGAAAATGCTTCTGTTTATCACATTGCATACTGAGTTAATCAAATCTCAAAAGTGTGATCCCTCAAATTAAACAAATCTGAGGGAATGATTTATTTAACAGCACAAGTAAATCTGAGAAAAAAGAAATGAGACCATGATATTTCTATATGCGATGAAATTAGTTAAGTATTAATTTTAACTCTGGTTAATTTTAAGACGCAGTACATCCACATATCAACACCATAAGGTGGTGCATACGGCACCTCCACAGGTGCTCCCCTCGTTATAAAATAAAGTGGAACAAGCAAACTAGCCAGGCTAGGCATAACAGCATTGGCAATGACCAGCAGAAACGGTTTGGCTCAAATAAAGCCATAGTATGTACATAGATCAACACTATAATCTTAGGGGAGTTGGCTCGGACGGCACCTGCACAGCAGAGGTAAGAGTTTACTCAATAATGTAACACTAGCTGACCATATCATCATCTTATACAATTACAATACAATTTAGCCCTAAATCACAACAGTAGTTATCTCAGAGGACTTAACAAAACCTTTGAAGTCACCAACACAGATCAGAGAATCAACAGTTAAGAAACAAAAAAGAATACAGAACACATGTTGATAAATGTCCATACACGTTGTAGAATGTTAAAGGGGACCTATCATGAAAAATCCACTTTTTGTGCCTTAAATGCCTTATGTTGTGTAGTTGGAGCCTCTAGAAATGCAAAAAAGTTGAAATCAGTTTCTTCATGGGTTGCAGAGAACACTTCATATTCTGTTTAAGTAAGATTTTTCAACCCGTTCTGATTTTGCCATTCTCTATTACGTGTTTAGAATTATTACGTCACAGTATTTGCAGCGAGACTGCTATATAAGGGCATGGGCGTCTAACTAAACACTTCGGCCCAGCCCCCCTTTACTGTGCATCACTTAGAATTTGTAGTCCAAGCTCAAGGATGCCAGAGAACAGGGCTGGACTGGCCATCGGGCGTACCGGGCAAATACCCAAAGGGCCGATGCCCAAATTTGGGCCGGTCTGTCTGCCTCATACAAAACACATGTTTGTGAGAAGTGTAAATCCGTTGAGAATTGTTCGAGGGGGACGCGCGTATCCGCGGGGCACCTGCTGTATGTACTCGAACGGGATTCCGCCTCCTCAGCGGCCGCAATGAGCGGCTTCCCGCATCCAGAGAGGCTGTGAGTGTCCAGCCGCTCGCAGCCGCTCCGTGTTGCGGCTGAGCGCGCCGCCTCAACGTGGCCATGTACCCAACCCAGGGCTGGACTGGGACAAAAAAAACGGTCCGGGCATTTTTTCCTTTTTAGCGGCCCAGGCAACTCAAAAGGTTCAAAGAGCCATATTTGACAAAAAAACTAAAAACATCTGTCTGGAGCCGCAAACAAAAAAAAAAAACAGCGTTGTATGAGGCTTATATGAAGGTAACAGGGGCTGAAGCTGTATTAGCTACATTAGCTACATTAGCTACCTTAGCTACATTAGCTACCTTAGCTACATTATCTATATTAGCCTAATATCTAAATGACAAAGTAAAGGCTACAAACACATAAAAACCATTCATGATTATCAAATGTGTATTTTCATTGCAGCGTCTCCTGGAGAGAATGACGCACCACGTGACAACTCTGCTTTAACTTCCATTTTTTTGCCTTCATGCAATTGTACAAATACAGTAATTACATCTGCTTTTTGGCTCCGAGTTCACCTGCATCACTGTTCATATCGATCACATCACAGGCTGAAGTTTGCTGGAGCTGAATGTCCTTAATGGCCTTTTCTTTCACCGTCTTTGCGAAGGTATTTGAAGTCTGAAAATAGGTGCTCTGACTTTATGATGAAAGAACAGTGTTTAAAGCTTCATTGTTCCACCTGTTGCAACAAAACTTTTCATTACATAGCAAACATGAAGCAGTCCTTCCTCATTGACTGAAAGCAAATGTTCATTCTCATTCTTAGTCCAGTCTTATCGACTCTCTCTTTATCTTTGGGATCCATGCGCACACACAGTCTATAATGCACACACGCCGGTTTGTTTACTGCAGCGGCCGCCTGGCGCGGGCCGCGTCACAGGATATGACGCACTATGTTGACAGAAATGCTAAAATTGAATATTACTTATACAAGTTTTTGCAGCATTTAAAAACGTTAAGAATGTTTTTCCTCCTACAGAAACCACATTGAAACTAGAAATAAAATATAGCCCTCACACTCCATTTTCAGACATTTTTGAAAAGGCTCCAGGAGCCACTTTAGGGGCACTAAAGGTTGCCGACCCCTGGTTTATACAGTATGTGGAAGCAAATACTGTAGAGGATCAGGATGTCTGCAGTTTCAACAATAAAATAAAGTACAATAGTCTACATTAAACAGAGTAATAAACATGTCTCAGAGTGAGGGAGGTGGGCACAGACAATACTATTGTTTGTTACAGGGATGATAATTGGTAAAAATTTCTGAAATGCATATTGTCAGCCATTAGCTGGCTCTAAATCTGTTTAATCTGTTCACAACATTTTACTTTTGGGCTCAAACATGTACTTTTAATGCAATGGAAAATTTAGGTACCCGAGCTTTAATTTAGAGGAGAGGGGAGACGCGGACTGTTTTCTGCAGCGGTATATTTATTGAGTGCACAAATTACGAAAAGACATGCATGGTCCTGTGCGCGTTTATGGTCTTGGGTACATGGGCACGTTGCGGCTACGCGCTCATCGTGTTGTGTTGTGAGCGGTTCCCGGTGAGCGGTTCCTGCGTCCAGCTCAGAGCCGCTGGATGCGGGAACACTGCGGCCGCTGAGGTGGTGGAATCCCGTTCGAGTACATACAGCAGGTTCCCCGCGGACACGCGCGCTCCCCTCAAACATTTCTCAACGGATTTACACTTTTCACAAACATGTTTTTTGTATGAGGCAGACAGACCGGCCCAAATATGGGCATCGGTCCTTCGGGCATTGCCCGATACGCCCGATGGCCAGTCCAGCCCTGTCCCAACCCCATAAACGCGCACAGGACCATGCGTATCTTTGAGTAATCTGTGCACCCAATAAATACACTGCTGCAGGAAACAGTCCGCGTCTCCCCTCTCCTAGCGCGATTAAACGCCCTAAATAAAGCTCTGACTCCTACATTTTGCATTGCATTAAAAGTTCATGTTTGAGCACAAAAGTAAAATGTTGTGAACAAATTAAACAGATTTAGAGCCAGCTAACGGCTGACAATATGCATTTCAGTCTTTTTTGACCAATTCTCATCCCTGTAACAAACAATAGTGTTGTCTGTCCACCTCCCTCACTCTGAGACATGTTCATTACTCTCTTGTAATATAGACTATTGCATTTTATTTTATTGTTGAAACTGCACATATCCTGATCCTCTACAGTATTTGCTTCCACACACTATAAACTAGGAGTCGGCAACCTGCGGCTCTGGAGGCGCATGCGTCTCTTTCCTTCAGTAGAAGGAAAAACGTTCTTGTGCAGGGTGAGAGGGGTCGGCTGTGATACGACCAGCCCGGCGTCGAGCTCGGGCCACGTACAGGTCTTGCAGCGATGGAAGGCTGCGGCCAATCACTTCCTCTGCAGAGCGCACAATGCGCTGTAGTCTCTGTTTGTCCCTGACTGTGGCTCCAGCGAACCACACGGTGATGGAGGAGGTGAGGATGGCCGTGTAGAACTGCACCAACATTTGTGCAGGCAGCTTGGCTTTCCTGAGCTGCCGCAGAAAGTACATCCTCTGCTGGGCCTTCTTGATGAGGGAGCTGATGGTCGGCTCCCACTTGAGGTCCGGGGACAATGATGGAGGATTTGAAGCAGGCCGGGACATGGTAGGACTGCAGAGAGGTGTTGAAAATGTCAGTGAACACAGGAGTAAGCTCACTGGTGCAGTGTCTCAGAGTGGCCGGAGACACGTGGTCCGGGCCAGGAGCTTTGGGGTGCAGCCTCAAGATATCTTTAGAGGCTATTGTCAGGATGGGTGGGTCGTTAGAGTAGTGGCGGGTGGGGGAGGGAGAGGTGTCAGAGGCAGCATCAAAGTCACTGACAAAAAAGTTCAGGTAGTCAGCTAGCTTGTGGTCGTCAGCACGGGGGGGGGCAGTATCGTTGTTACCAAACTGCTCCTGTAGTCGTTCTCTGTGCTGGGACTTGGCTGCTTTCAGTTCTTTCCTGAACTGATACTTAGCTGCTTTGTAGCCGCTGCGGTCCCCCTCCCTGAAAGCAGACTCCTTTGCTTTTCTGAAAAGCAGACTCCTTTGCTTTTCTGAGTTTAGCAGTGAACCAGGGTTTGTCATTCTTATAGATGACCCTGGTCCTTGTTGGAATGATGCTATCCTCCCAGAAGTGGATGTATGACGTCACAGTGTCCGTATATTTATCCAAACTATCTGTGGCAGCTCTGAAAAAGGTCCCAGTCTGTAGATTCCATGCATGCGCGCAGCTCTTCCACAGCTTCATCAGACCACACTTTGGAGCTCCTCACTGCAGGTTTCGAGAACTTTAGTCTCTGTCTGTAAGCAGGAACTAGATGTATCATTGAGTGATCTGAGAAGCCAAGGGCTGCCTTGGGAACAACGCGAAAAGCTTCGCGCACGGTGGTGTAAGTGATCCAGAGTGTTCTCCTCTCTGGTCGGGCATTTGATAAACTGTCTGTATTTGGTTAATTCCTGGCTCAAGTTTATAGTGCACAATGGCGATCCGCGCGGAACAGCCCAAAACCCTGCAGCTCCAGAGCGCAGTCCGGGATCCGCTCATATAGCCAGGTGTCAGTGAAGCAGAGGACACAGGATGTGGCAAAGTCCTTGTTTCTTCTCATGAGCAGACCGAGTTCGTCCATCTTATTGCCCAGTGAGCGTACGTTGGAGAGAAAAATGCCTGGGAGAGCCGTGCGCGCTCCTCTCCTCCTAAGACGCACGAGCAGGCCTCCGCGCTTTCCCCTTTTTCGGGCCCACACTTTTTTGGCTAGAACATGGACTAAATCAGCCGCAGATGCCAAGAAAACAGGCAATAGGTCCATGGGAACGGTGGGTCGGATGTTCATGAGTTCCTCACGGGTGTAGGAACAGCCAGATGCACAGTTAAAAAGTAAAAACAAAAGAAAAAGAGAGCAGCAAAGAGCCGTGTCGACCGTACGAGGCGCCATCTTGAAGATACAGGACCTAAGCTACAGAATGTGGACCAAGGCCACGCAGCGGCCGCGGAACGTGGACAGGTCCAATGCAAGACTGAAGTAGCTCCAAGGCGGGTCGGGCAGGGCAGTCCGCAGGTGTAGATATAGGAAGCCAGGTTTAGAGGTCCCTTTGTCGCACTTATTACAGTAGTAAGTGCCTTTGAGCCAGAAGGTCGTGGGTTCAAGCCCTGCTCAAGACTTTCACCATCGACTCCCACTGACTACTGTCGTTGTGTCCTTGGCAAGACACTTAACCTCTGGGAACACCAGCCACAGTGGGGCGGCTGCGGCTGTAAAGCGTCTTTGAGTGTCCAAAAAAGCGCTATATAAAACCGATGCATTATTATTATTATTATAGTACACAAATAAGCGTCATTCGGTGTACTTGCTTATGAATTTGCAGCCTGATTGGACCAGGATTACACACAAAAAAGCTAATTTAAAGGATCCAGTGCGCCCCTAGTGGCTAACTGTTGGACGTGCACTCTCTGCAAAATGTAATATTTTGCTTATATGGATGTAAATATTTGACCCTGCGACTTTGGTGCAGATTGGAACATGTTTAGGTTCGAGGCCTCCCATACGTGGCGCTCTAAAGTTCATATTGAGTGTGTGTTTTTACACTATTGCAACTGTTATGAAACAGTGATAATGTAAATAGAGCATAAAACAATCTCCAACCAACTAGGTGTAGTGATACACTAATCTCACGATACACAAAATTCAGCTCACAATAAGATATAGATCACAATATTCATCCAACGTATCATAATTTAAGTATCATTATTTGATACACAATCTTTCAAAAGAATATGTAAGTAAGAAGTGATTTAAATAAGTGAACTAAAAATTTTAATATCAATTACACAATCTTTCTGACTGGACAGATATTACGGATCCCCGGAAAATTCTCATCCCCGATTTCCACAGTATCACGTTTATGTCACATACCTTGCAAGCCGCGATGCTTATGTCTAATTTTGCCACTTTTCTTCTTTTTTTAAACCCAAAGTGCTTCCACACATTTGATTTCAAGCACGAATGCGCTAGACTTACATTTGTCGCCATTTCAGTCTCCTCTCTCTAACTCATAAACTGTAAATATTAGCTCTAACTTAGGCCCCGACTCCACCGGGCGCGTAAAACGGACAACGAATCCGTCCAAACGTGTCCATTTCATCTCCGTCTCCGTTATCTCCATGAGGGTGAATGGAAGTGGCTCCACTGCCCCCAACATCCGTCCGTCCGACGCATGTCGGGCGTATTCCGTCAACGGAGGGTGCAACGGACGCGGACGGACGAAATAGAAACAATTCTATTTGTTCCGTCTGTCGAATGCAATGGAAAAATATATATACCACATTTTTATACATGTATTGATATGACCTGTAGTCCTGGTTATAAGTATTTGTTAATGACAATGATTATTAACAAATGTGTGTAATTTTTTTCATGTATTAAATTGAAATAATTGTTTCCTGACCGTAAATCTATCTTTATTTTTCGCGTAATGTTAATAAGCTAAACTCTCGCTCTTTTTGTTCTCGCTCTGTCCCCGTCTACCTCCGAGGCGCTCTCTTCTCACCGCCGCGCGCTCCCACCCACACTCACACACACACGCACACAGAGAGCTACTGCACTTGTGAGAGACAGATCTCACAACTACACTGGATATGTTGGAGTTCTTTTCTCTCTCCCCTCTTTCAAATTGCTGTCAATAAGTTTTGCCTCATCCATCGCGACTTCAATGCTTCAATATGCCGTGCTTTACATAGATCACAGCAACAGCTCATTCACATCACACACCGCTTCTTCTATTTAAAACAAAGCCTCACGGGGGCTGATAAACGCACAGCCAGAGCTGCGCGCTGCTGCAGCCGGTTTGGCCACTATTTCGTTTTTACGGACGTCTGACGGCAGCAGCCAACGAAGACGCGCCCGGTGGAGTCCTGGCCTTAGCCTGGTCGTACCACACCATAGTACAAATGACATTTTGTACTAAGCTTGTAACGCCCGCATAGGTCCTTACCTTAGTGTCACTCAGGAGGGGTGACATTCTGTATTTTCCAACCAATTTTGTGTACCAGGTCTGTGTTTTGTTTTGTTTCAGTCTCCAGGTACTGGTGCTATTATTGTTTTGCCATTGGTGGCGCGCAAGGGGACTCTATTTAAGAGTGACGGGCACGAGCGCGGGGGCGCGCGTGTTCTGACGTCAGACGCCGACTTGGAGTCAGGCCAGCACCTCTACCTGGAGTTTTTGTGGATTATAGTCTCTGTTGGAGGATCGTTCTTTTGCATTACTGTGACGTTTTGGATTACCGTGTGCAGAGGGATCAAACGAGACTGTGGATTATCTCTCCATGGTTGCTGGTGGGCTCCAGGTCCCGGTTTTGTGAACCTTGGTGCATGCGCGGGGCCGTGAGTACACCGTGGCTTCACCACTGACACTGACTCTTTCCTTTTGTTTCCACATATTGAGTTCTTAGTGGCTGTTTGTGATCGTATTATGTTTTGTTGTGTGGGGTCGCGCTCGAGCGTGGGGGGGGTGTTGGCGCAGTGTAAGTTGACTGGGATCAGTAATAAATAGCCAGTCTTGTGCCAAATGCATGTGCGGTATCTGTGCTTATTTCACCCCTGCTGATGTGACATCTCCTCTCGCGACCCTTTTAAAGCGTTGTAGCTCTGGTGTCTTGAAAAGTTAGGCAAATTGTTACAGACTGGTGGCCCGTACGAGGACCGCGGAGTTTCTGTACATCAGCGGCGTTGGTGTCGAACTTTTACGCACGGGTTACGCGCGCTACCTTCCGCGCGCACACGCATATGCTTCATTCATTAAACACTCCCCTGGCTCCCCTAAATCCCTCACGCATTAAGCGACATTCACACCAACAAAGTATGGCAGATCCAGTCCAGAATATACTGGATGAGGACAGAGGAGAGGAGAATGCAGTAGATGACACACCGGTACTGCATCCTTCTTATCATGTCACTCTTAGACAAAATCAAAGTGGAATGTCTGAGCTCACGAGCCGGTTAGAATCCATGTATTTAAACGAGGCAGAAGACGAGAATGACGAGGCGGGGAATGACATGGGCATGGAGAGAGTGTTTGAGGAGCTCAATACATTAAAGGGGACCGTAGATGCCCTGGAGACTCGCCTTAAAGAGACAGTGGACAGTGCTCTGAGCAGAGAGGAGGGGCTAAGAGCGGCAATGGATGTGATGGCAGGAGAATTCAAAAAGTATGTGGATGGAAAGCTACAGCGTTTTGATGAAGTTGTCACAGACTGTCTATTACGCAGGGACCAGAGGTGGACGGAGGAATTAAAAAGGATCCAATCGAAGTCCCGGATGTCCTGGGGACCCGTTAGTTATTCTACGCCTTCCATCCCTGCACATTCTTCACACCGGCGACTAAGCGCAGACGAGACCTGTCCCACAGTACCACCAGCCGCAGCCAGACCCCCCATTAGAATGGAGTTTCCTCAGTTCGGAGAGTCGCGAAATTCTTCTGACGTCACGGACTTTGTTGAGCAGTGTGAGAACTTTTTAACCCTCAGACCACTGAGTGACATAGAGCTGATGGGAACGCTCAACACAGTTTTAAAGGGCCCTGCACGCAGTTGGTGGTTGGCCGCCCGCAGTAAAATCTGCAACTGGACGGACTTTAGGAAGTCCTTCCTAGAGGCGTTCTTACCCATGGACTATCAGGCGGAGATTGAAGATCAGCTCAGGACCAATGTGCAGGCCCCAAGCCAATGCCTGAGAGATTTTGCGTACGACCATCGAGCTCTCTGTCTAAAGTGGAGACCAGATATGACGGAGGCAGACATGGTGCGTCGCATCCTCAATGCTTGTAACCCTAGGCTGGCTAGCGGGCTGCGAGGCACAGTTACCACCGTTGAACAGCTGGTGAAGGTGGGCTCTCTTATTGAGAAAGACTGGAGCAACACAAAGGACTATTGGAGCAGAGTTCAGCAGTCACATCCTCCTAAAAGGGTGGGCAAAAAGAACGACCATGGTCCAAACCGGAGCTCCGGGGGCGACGTCGCTACAGCTTTGGGCGAGCCGTCTCTCCTTGTCGTGCCGGTCTACCTTCGCGGTTCCAAAGGCGATGCGGTACTCGATTCGGGATGCACTTACTCCCTCATGAGCCACTCACTATGGAAGGCCATCAAAAAGGACGGAGAGATTCTAGCGTCGAGTGAAATCCCAAAGTTCGTAATGGCCAATGGTCAAGAGAACAAGGCTCTTGGGAAAGCCACCTTGCTCTTTTGTCTCCACGATTTCCATGGCATGCTCGGAGTCCACGTTCTTGCTGACGACAACCTCTGCATGCCACTTCTCTTGGGACTCGACTTTATGTCCATGTGCCAAGTAACTCTGAAGCCACATTGTAGACGTTACATAATGCCGGGTGGCAAAGAGTACGCGTTTCTCCCCAAAGTAAGAGCAACGCTGCACTGGAGTCACAAGCCACCTTCAGTGAACTTTTACGTTGCCGAACAAACCCACACTGTCATTCCCCTCCTGCAGGCTCAGCCAGAGGTGGTGCGGCCACTGCTGCAGAAGTGGTCCAATGTCTGGACTGAGGCTACTGGAGCCACACAACTTATAAAGCACAAAATAATAACCACCGATGAAGTACCAGTGCGGAAAAGAGCCTACAGAGTATCGGCCCATAAGCAAGCTGTTATCGAAGAACAAGTCAAAAAAATGCTTGACAATGGTGTCATTGAGCCATCCGCATCCCCATGGTCCTCTCCAGTGGTCCTCACTCCGAGAAAGGATGGAACTCCACGATTCTGCGTGGACTACAGGGGCTTAAATGAAAAGACGAGGCATGATGCGTATCCCATGCCCCTGATTCATGAGATTCTAGAGTCCCTGGAAGGTGCCCAGTACTTTAGCTCCCTTGATTTAAAGAGTGGGTACTGGCAGGTTGCTATGGACGATGAGAGCAAGCTCAAAACAGCCATGACCACCCATCTGGGCTTGTTTCAGTTTAAGGTCATGCCTTTCGGTCTGCGCAACGCTGGGGCTACGTTCCAGCGACTGATGGAGATCGTCCTAGGCGAGTTGAGGGGAAAAGTCTGTTTCGTATACATTGACGACATTATAGTCTTTTCCAAAACTGAAGAACAGCACCTCCATGACCTTGATGCAGTGTTTGCCAAGCTCCACCATGCAAACCTGACGCTCAACGTAAAAAAATGCTGTTTGTTTCAGCGCCAGCTCACCTTTCTCGGCCACCTTGTCTCAGAAAAAGGAGTAGAGGTGGATCCCACCAAGGTGTCGGCTATCATGGAGTTCCCTCCACCAACAGGGATAAAAGGTCTCCAACGATTCCTGGGTATGGTCGGATGGTACCACAAGTTCATTCTGCGATTCGCTGACATTGCTGCACCCCTGAACCATCTAAAAAAAAAAGATGTGCAATGGGAGTGGTCTGCGGAGTGTCAGGCTGCCTTCGACCGACTCAAGGCCCTGGTTCAATCACCACCAGTCCTAGCCCAGCCACAACCTCAGCTCGGTTTCCAAGTCCACTGTGATGCCAGTGAGGTGGGATTGGGAGCCGTTCTCACACAAGAAATTGACGGTGAGGAGCGTCCTGTGGCATTTGCGTCCCGAGCTCTCCAGGGCGCCGAGGTCCGATATTCCACCGCTGAGAAAGAATGCTTGGCAGTCGTGTGGGCAATAGAAAAGTGGAAGCACTTCCTTGAGGGCACCACATTTGACGTGTACACTGACCACAGTGCCCTGGCCTGGGCGTTCAACTGCCCCAAGACATCCTCACGCCTCACCCGCTGGACATTACGTCTTCAAGCGTTTACCTTCAGAGTCCACTACAAAAAAGGATGCTGCAACGTGGTCCCTGATGCCCTCTCACGTGCCCCCATTCCCCAAGCTGGACAGGTTTGCCTGACTGTGCCAAAAACATATTGGTCAGACATCCCTTGTTCCCTGCAGGAGATTGCTAAGGCCCAAGAGGCGGACCCTTCCTGTCAAGAGCTCGGGCCGTCTGACCGCCAAGCAAGCCCGGGTCGCATCCATTACCAACTCCAACAGGACGTGTGGTACAGAGGCGTACCTTCCAAGTACGGAGGTTTTAATTACCAAGTGGTGGTTCCGGCCGCGTTGGTGCCCCAGTTCCTGTTGTACTATCACCACAGTCCATTTGGTGGACATCTGGGCAGGATGAAAACCCTTTTGAAGATCCTCCAGGTGGCCTGGTGGCCAGGTGGCCTGGTGGCCAGGTGGCCTGGTGGCCATCTGTCCGCAACGACGTCTGGCAACACGTCCGTACGTGCACTATTTGCCAGCAGTACAAATGTTCCCTTGGAAAGCCGGCCGGGCTCCTGCAGTCTACTGAGGTCAAGGTTCCGGGGGAAATGATCGGTGTGGACTTCATGGGACCATTCCCACTCAGCAAACACCGCAACTCTGTGCTAATGGTAGTTGTGGACTACTACAGCAGATGGGTCGAGGTGTTTGCTTTGAAGGATGCCAAAACCCCCAAAGTTTGCAAGGTCCTGAAAGATGAGATTTTCACCCGCTGGGGAGTGCCGAAGTTCATGGTGTCTGACCGAGGCCCTCAGTTCACAAGCCATCTGTTGGCCCAACTGTGTGAAACCTGGGGCGTCACCCAAAAACTCACTACAGCCTATCACCCCCAAACCAACATGACAGAGAGAGTTAATCGCACCCTCAAGACCATGATTGCCTCTTATGTTGGGAACCAGCACCAAGACTGGGACAGGTGGCTGCCTGAGTTTCGGTTGGCTCTTAACACTGCGGTACATGAGACCACAGGCGTGACACCGGCCATGCTGACTCTGGGTCGAGAGCTTCTGGGGCCACTTGAGAGACTTGTTCACAGAGCTCCTGCTCCACATACACCCACATACCAGACTCTTCGGACACACACTCAGTTAAGGGAGGAGGTTGCGAGACACGTTGGCGCGTCCAAAGCCAGACAAGCCAGATACTATAATGCACGACGCAGGGATGTACACTTTGCTGTCGGTAGTCTGGTCTGGGTTAGGTCGCATCCGTTGTCCAAAGCTTCTGCAAGATTCTCTGCCAAACTTGCACCCAAGTGGTTAGGGCCAGCTAGGGTAGAGAAAAGCTTGGGACCTGTAAATTACCAAATTCGTTGGTTGTCCGATAAGAAGAAGGTGGATACTATAAACGTGGTAGACATGAAGCCCTATTTTGGACCCGTCAAGCCGCTGGCTGGGGGGGGGGGAATGTAACGCCCGCATAGGTCCTTACCTTAGTGTCACTCAGGAGGGGTGACATTCTGTATTTCCCAACCAATTTTGTGTACCAGGTCTGTGTTTTGTTTTGTTTCATCAGTCTCCAGGTACTGGTGCTATTATTGTTTTGCCATTGGTGGCGCGCAAGGGGACTCTATTTAGGAGTGACGGGCACGAGCGCGGGGGCGCGCGTGTTCTGACGTCAGACGCCGACTTGGAGTCAGGCCAGCACCTCTACCTGGAGTTTTTGTGGATTATAGTCTCTGTTGGAGGATCGTTTTTTGCATTACCGTGACGTTTTGGATTACCGTGTGCAGAGGGATCAAACGAGACTGTGGATTATCTCTCCATGGTTGCTGGTGGGCTCCAGGTCCCGGTTTTGTGAACCTTGGTGCATGCGCGGGGCCGTGAGTACACCGTGGCTTCACCACTGACACTGACTCTTTCCTTTTGTTTCCACATATTGAGTTCTTAGTGGCTGTTTGTGATCGTATTATGTTTTGTTGTGTGGGGTCGCGCTCGAGCGTGGGGGGGGTGTTGGCGCAGTGTAAGTTGACTGGGATCAGTAATAAATAGCCAGTCTTGTGCCAAATGCATGTGCGGTATCTGTGCTTATTTCACCCCTGCTGATGTGACATCTCCTCTCGCGACCCTTTTAAAGCGTTGTAGCTCTGGTGTCTTGAAAAGTTAGGCAAATTGTTACAAGCTCTGGAGGTGCTCCATTTAGCTCCGTTTACAGGTGGGAGGGGTTTTACAGATTGAAACGATTGGATCTGAGTTTACCGTGACGTATGTAGTACGCCCAAGTCTGTGGTTAGCATTTAGCATTTAGCCTAGCCATCTCAAGTTTCAATCAATCAATCAAGTTTATTTATAAAGCACAATTCATGCAGTGCAGCCCAAAGTGCTTCACAAGAACACAAGATCATACACATTTACAAACATTTTAAAACACATAAAACGTAATATTAAATAATAACAAAAACAATAATAATTGTTGCATAAAAAAAATCTCCTTTGCCGCTAACGGAGCAAAGGAGACGGAGCAAAGCAAATGTAACAAATTACATTTGCTAAACATTACTCTTGCTCCGGCTTCAATTTCTTAATAGAACCAGACCGGATTACTTTATCGCATTTTTCGCCATTACCAAACTACAACCTGCCTGTTCGACGCAAACTCTTGACATCACCAACAACTAACTACAGTGCCTTGCGAAAGTATTTGGCCCCCTTGAACCTTTCCACATTTTGCCACATTTCAAGCTTCAATCATAAAGATATAAAAAAAAATTTTTTTTGTCATGAATCAACAACAAGTGGGACACAATCGTGAAGTGAAACGAAATTTATTGGATAATTTAAACTTTTTAAACAAATAATAAACTGAAAAGTGGGGCGTGCAATATTATTCGGCCCCTTTACTTTCAGTGCAGCAAACTCACTCCAGAAGTTCAGTGACGATCTTTGAATGATCCAATTTTGTCCTAAATGACTGATGATGATAAATAGAATGCACCTGTGTGTAATCAAGTCTCTGTATAAATGCACCTGCTCTTTGATAGTCTCAGGGTTCTGTTTAAAGCGCAGAGAGAACCATGAAGACAAAGGAACACACCAGGCAGGTCCGAGATACTGTTGTGGAGAAGTATAAAGCCGGATTTGGATACAAAAAGATTTCCCAAGCTTTAAACATCTCAAGGAGCACTGTGCAAGCAATTATATTGAAATGGAAGGAGTATCAGACCACTGCAAATCTACCAAGACCCGGCCGTCCCTCCAAACTTTCATCTCAAACAAGGAGAAGACTGATCAGAGATGCAGCCAAGAGGCCCATGATCACTCTGGATGAACTGCAGATAACTACAGCTGAGGTGGGAGAGTCTGTCCATAGGACAACAATCAGTCGTGCACTGCACAAATCTGGCCTTTATGGAAGAGTGGCAAGAAGAAAGCCATTTCTCAAAGATATCCGTAAAAAGTCTCGTTTAATGTTTGCCACAAGCCACCTGGGAGACACACCAAACATGTGGAAGAAGGTGCTCTGGTCAGATGAAACCAAAATCGAACTTTTTGGCCACAATGCAAAACGATTTGTTTGGCGTAAAAGCAACACAGCTCATCACCCTGAACACACCATCCCCACTGTCAAACATGGTGGTGGCAGCATCATGGTTTGGGCCTGCTTTTCTTCAGCAGGGACAGGGAAGATGGCTAAAATTGATGGGAAGATGGATGGAGCCAAATACAGGACCATTCTGGAAGATAACCTGTTGGAGTCTGCAAAAGACCTGAGACTGGGACTGAGATTTATCTTCCAACAGGACAATGATCCAAAACATAAAGCCAAATCTACAATGGAATGGTTCACAAATAGACGTTTCCAGGTGTTAGAATGGCCAAGTCAAAGTCTAGACCTGAATCCAATCGAGAATCTGTGGAAAGAGCTGAAGACTGCTGTTCACAAACGCTCTCCATCCAACCTCACTGAGCTCGAGCTGTTTTGCAAGGAAGAATGTGAAAAACTGATAGAAACATACCCCAAGCGACTTGCAGCTGTAATTGCAGCAAAAGGTGGCGCTACAAAGTATTAGTGCAAGGGGGCCGAATAATATTGCACGTCCCACTTTTCAGTTTTTTATTTGTTAAAAAAGTTTAAATTATCCAATAAATTTTGTTCCACTTCACGATTGTGTCCCACTTGTTGTTGATTCTTGACAAAACAAATTTTTTTTTTATATCTTTATGTTTGAAGCCTGAAATGTGGCAAAATGTTGAAAGGTTCAAGGGGGCCGAATACTTTCGCAAGGCACTGTACAACACTTGCCTTCCGTGCTCTCTGAATGGTCGGTCGAAATTCAACCGATTGTAATCGCTAACATAGGGACGAGACCCAGACGTTACATGCAGTGAAATGATGATTGAACGGAGTGTGCAGATGGCTAAGGCCAGGCTAGCTCTAACTGTGTTATCAGGAAGAAGTAGATGCTGGCTGTGCAGTGCAATGTAGCATCTGTGTAGTACGGGACGGGGTAAACGCGGTGGGTTTGAATGGGACTTATGTATCGATACTCATGGCTGAAAAATTGATATTGTATCGCAGGAAAAAAAGATTCATATCGCAAATAATTTTTTTCCTACACCCCTATGATTAACTAACCTTAACGCTAATACAAAAGTGCCTGATCTGGAATCGTACCCCTGCTGAAAATAAATAAAATCCATCCGATTGGGAAATTACATGGTAGAAGTCTGATGAAAAACCAAGGAATCCAAAAATATAAAGGGAAATTGGCGGCGAAACATCAGACCATCATGTCAACAATAGGGTTTGCACAGATATTGACATAATTTTTAAGATCTTTAGGTTACTTGCGAAACGCCGGGTCTCTGAGTAGTATGAGTGAGATGTCTCACTATGGGAAACGCCTCCTCGGGTGTTCACAGGAGCCCTATACCAGCCCTGAGTGGCTGGCAGTGGTGACATTGCGACGTTGGCACCCAATATAAATGCCATTCGTACGATGTCCCCCGCCATTCAAAAAGCACACCTCTTCTTGCTTCACTCCCAAAGCAAGAAGGGCGATCTGGTGAGACAGCTCACTCATACTACTCAGAGAACCGGGGTTCTGCAAAAACCTAAAGTTCTCATTCATCGTATTTGTTTTGATGTCTCACTATGGGATATGGAGACTCCCGTATTGCCAGACAAGCTTTTCGCAATGACATGATGCCAGAGAGAGCCAAAGACCAGGGCATGTCTTCAGGAGAACCCACGCTGAGGAAAGCGTGAGACAAACCCTGAGACTTGACATCCGACCTATAAAACCTTGCAAAAGGTCAAGGATGAAGACCAACTAGCAGCAGCACAAATGTCTTGAATAGACACACCCCTGACACAGGCCCATGAGGTCACCAGGCCCTTGGTAAAATGGGCCCTAAGGCCAACCGGGACCTGCAGTGGAATAAGCCAACAATATTGCCTCCACCACCCAATGAGAAAGCCTCTGTTTTGAAACAGGTTTCCCTCTGTGGAGTTTTGCCCAAGACACAAAAAGCTGGTCAGCCTGTCAAAAAGACCTGGTCTACTCAACATAGGCCTTGAGAGCTCGGACAGGACACAACGACTGTGCGACTCCTGCTGCTCAAGAAGTGTCGAGTGGGGAACGAAAATCCTCCACAACGACCTGGGTGCAGGCACCAATCACCTTTGGGATAAAGGCTGGACTGGGACGCAGAGTCACACTGAGATTATCAGCACTGAACCGCATACATGCAGGGTGCAATATAGTCTTCAATGACAACATCCTCAAGTCAATGTCCTCCAAAGGTTCCAAAGGATGGACAGAAAGAGCCAATGGAACCACAGCCAGATCCCACAAAGGGGACATGGTTCTGGGCACAGGCAGTAATCTCCAAGCCCCCTTCATAAAACGACAGATCAGTGGATGCTGACCCACAGTTTTGCCAACATTACATGCCGAAACAGCAGCCAGATAAACTTTGATTGTGGAGAAAGCCTTTTTCTTTTCAAGAAGGTCCTGGAGGAATGACAAAATGACATTCAAAAGACAATTGAAAAAAAGCGCCCCCTGTGAAACGCACCAATCCTCAAAAACCTTCCACTTCCACTCCGGTCATACAGTCATACAGAGACCTTGTGGAAGCGGCCCTGGCGCTCTGAATAGTATTGATAACATTCTGACGGAGACCAGCCAGCCTCCAGAGGTGCCTGCCTAGTAACTGTTTCACATCCGCCAGCCAAGGCATGGACGGCCAGTGCGGGGCTATCATACCAGCCTTAGGTGACGTTCTAGAACGTTCAAGAATCAGCGCTAGAGATGGAAAAGCATATAGCTGTGCCTGAGGCCACTCGTGAGAGAACGCGTCCACTCCCAGAGGCGCACGGTGATTGCGTAGGGAGAAGAACAGTGGGGAGTGAGTATTCTCTGTGGATGCGAACAGGTCCACCGATGTGGGCCAAACCTGACCCAAATCTGGTCCGCAACCCATGTGTTCAGGCGCCACTCTCCGTATAGGGGGTTCCCTCTAGACAGGAGATCTACGCCTACATTCAGCACGCCCGGAACATGCGTCGCCCCTAAAGATAAGCGCCGCGCATTGCTCCAAAAGATAAGCTTGCGCGTGAGCAAGCAGCAGGAGCGCAGTCCCCCTTGGCGATTTATCTGAGCCACAGTGGCTGTGTTGTCCGTCCTCACCTGCACATGGTGCCCCTGGAGGAACGGGAGAAAGTGTTTCAGCGTAAGTGCCACTGCCATAAGCTCCAAATAATTTATACGAGCGCGGCGGAGGTGAGGACTCCATACCCCGTTTACGGGTCTGCCCTGGAACACAATTGCCCCAGCCCGTGAGGCAAGCATCTGTTGTGACCACCTTCCTAGACGAGACAGTGCCCAAACCCACTCCCTCGGTCAGAAGATCCCTCCCTAACTGTGCGCATACGGTGACGTACGGGATCCAGCTTTAGTGTATGCACCCAGAGCTGGAAGCTCCGCATGTGAAGTCTGCCCAACTTCACAACCATAATCACCGAAGCCAAAAGACCCAAAAGTCTGAGACACAGACCGAAGGAAACTAGTTTATCTGGCGAGAAACAAAGTAGCGTCCCCAGAAATGTACGCTCCCTCTCTAGATAGAGATGGGCCATGTAACAGACAGAATCCAGTACGAGACCCGGAAACTCAATGTTTTGACTGGGCTGTAACACGCTCTTGGTCGTGTAACAAATCTCAGACCGTACAGATGTTTGAGAACCACATCTGTTTGAGTGACAGCCTCCAGGAGGAGCCAAACATCCAAATAGATGGCCAGACGTATCCCCGCTCTCTGAGGGGGCATTTCACAAACCACTCTCGGACTTAGAGAAAGGCCGAAAGGGAGCACCGGGTATTCATAAGCTACGCCTTGAAACAGAAACCTTAGGTATTACCTGTGAGGCAGATAAATGGGAATGTGAAAATATGCGTCCTTCAGATCTATTGATGTGAACCAATCGTCTGGGCGCACGAAACGGATCATGGCCGAGTGTGTGAGCATTGGAAACTTTTATCTCCTAAGATAAAAAAATCTCATAGATCCAGAATGCGGCGAAGGCCGCTCTCCCCCTTCTTCGTAACCAGAAAATACCTGGAAAAGAAACCGCTTTACTTCTGATCCAGTGGTACAATCTGTATGGCCTTCTTCTGTAGCAAAGAGGATATTTCCTCTGCCAGAACGATGGCTGACTGTCCTTGTGCTTGACAGGACAACAGGCCGTTGAAACTGCAGCCTGTAGCGTCGTGTTATCGTCCCAAGCACCCACTTGGAGTCTGTGCATTTGCTCCACTGCTCCGCTCTGAGAGACAGGGAGGGCAATGTTGCACCTGCCAACAGACTTGTGTGCGGACCTTTGCTGCCCTCTGCTGACAGAGGGCTGGTGGTGGAACTGGGACGGAATGTGCATGACTGGGGACCAGGGGGATGATAGCGCCCCTGTTGGCCCGAGATGAAAGCTAAATGTATTTTTCAACATTTTGTCTTTTTTAATTTTTTCAAAGTAACATACTGCGCCCTCAGCGTAATGTCTGGATGCGTCAGTGAACATGTTATTTTTGAGTGTACGTGTGTGTTCTTGAGAGACTTGTGAGGCATGGGACACTCCAGCACATGAACCACGTCTCTCATCCTCTTGGCCAGGACTCTCCAAGGACTCGCCGGGTCCGGACCAGACGGAGGGGGGCACACCACCAGGGAGAACCACCTTCTGTGGCACACTCACAGGGTCGAACAAAACTAGAACCGGGTCGACCCTGTTGATTAGCAGTGTGGTGGACTGCTAAGACGCCTTCTTCCTCCTCCTCTGCGGATGAGACATACCCGTGGGCGGTGCAGCAACTTTCGAAGCAGTAGGATCCGCGGCCCTCTTGGGCCACACGGGTCTGACCACCTGAGGGCAAGCTGATCCCGTGGCAGGGGGCTGAGGCTTTGGTCGTTGCGAGATGCGGAAGGAGGGGTTGAAACCAGGCCTGGGGCTCGCACAAGTGGGCTCGGTCTGAGGCATACGAGCCATGCAGAGTTTGTCCATATCAACAAAGTCCAAAGAAGAAGCGGCAAAAATGGGGCTCTTATTGGAGTAGGGGTGGTCTTTCCAATAGTCTAATACTTCATCGAGAAACTCTGGAAACACCAGGAGAAGCTGCCGCGCTGCCCGTTTAGCTTGGGGTAATTTCTTCCCCTCGTAGCGGGAGTGGGGTTTGGGGGCATTTATGGTGGGTGCCAATGTCACGACGTCCCTACTGCTGGTAGTAATAATAATGCATTGGTTTTAAATAGCGCTTTTTTGGACACTCAAATACGCTTTACATGCCATTATTCTTTCACTCCATACACGGTGGTGATAAACTACTACTGTAGCCACAGCTGACCTGGGGCACACTGACAGAAGCGAGGCAACCAGTCTGTGCCATCACCAATTATTCACACACACCAGACTCATTCTGGGCAATGGGGGTGAAGTGTCTTGCCAAAGGACACAACGGCTGTTAGGCACTTTACAGCCAAAGCCGCCCCACTGTGGCTGGTGTTCCCAGAAGTTAAGTGTCTTGCATAGCACACAACGACAGCAGACATCAGTGGGAGTCGATGGAGAAAGTTTTGACGTGGGCGCGAACCTTCTGGCTCAAAGGCTAATGCTCTACCAACTGAACCAATGTCGCCCTAAGTGACTGCTTTACGCCTGCCTGCCTGCTCAGGGCTGGCGTAACTGATTAGGGCTTCTGTGATTATCCGAAGGGGCGTTTTCCATAGTGAGAACGAATTCTATGAAAGAGAACCCAAGCTGTAACCAAAATCAGATTCAGATTCATTTATTTGCCATTTCCACATTGGAAAAACTGTGCAAGACTACCCCAGAGGCGGCACACACCAGAGCTCTTGCCACGGCGCCATCTTTACAGCGCCATGCGACAAACAGTAGAATAAACAGCAGAGAGCAGTAACATACATAGCACAAGACAGTTTGGATAAACACAGTATGTTTTAGATAAAACACGGACGTTTTTATTGTGGAAGTAAACTCCGGCCACCCGTTTGCCAATGTGGGCCGTCAGAGGGGGCTAGGTGAGGGGGGGGATGAGCAGGAAAGACTTAGAGGGAGAGAGGAGGAAGTAGGGAGGGGGAGAGGAGCGGACTAGGGGGGGAGGGGGGCAGTCCAAAGCTGGGTAGCTGTAAGTGTGAGGTTTGTTGTAGATTGGAGAAGTCCATGTTATCTTCGGCCTTGCCAGAGGAATGTGAGAAAGATAAGAGTGGAGACAAGCCACAGCAATGGAGGAAAACACATCGCCTGAGAGGGACAATATTATATGCAATGTAGCGGTAAAAAGCAGGCAGATATTCTATTAAATCCCATTAAACCGAATTGCGGCGCCCTCACAGGGGCAAATCCATGCCGGGTCAGAGAGTTCAAGCCTGGCGAACGATGTCATTCAGACTCATCTCCAGTGTCTTATGCCCTTTGAGTGGACGTGTTGTGAGGTCTTTTATCAACTGTTCCACTAGCACAACTCTCCTTTGTCCAGACACGGCACTCTCAACCACGACGCGGCTCAACTCCTTGTACATCCCATCAATTTTGTTGGACAGCAGGTTGGGAATTTTATGAGCTGCCATGCCTCCAAATTCCCCACCACCATAATTCCAAAGATATATACGTCTTCCGAATCTTCAATAGACAGGACCGACAAAAAGAGGGGCTGAAACTTGTACCAGCTGTCAAGAGTATACCCCGCAGGTGCAGTCCCGTCTGGGCACAGAGGCTTCCCCGGTCCTCCCTTACGTGTTGAAAAAATAGCGTCAATTGCGTTGAGGGACCAGTTAATGAAATCCATAATTCTTGTTAGAGTTGTCTGTGGCAAAACTCCAGGAAAAGACAAAAACAAGTAGAGAGCAAGCAGTCAGAAGCAGGAGCGGTCTGAAGACGGAGGTGGAAGTAGGAATCATTGTTATCGTCTAGAAATACCGTTTTAGGACAAGTGCAATTTAACGTTTTAAAAATAAATCAAAAGTCAAAAACACCATCAAAATATAAAAATGTAAAAAACCATTTCTTTCCAAAATCTCATTAATTCAGCTCTACAATTATGTATTTAGTGATCCACAATGAAAAGGATTGTGTTTTCAGTGCACTTGTGCTTCTTTCCTCAAGGTTCCTGTCTGCAGGTTAGCCTCCTCAGTGGTCACACAATGTTCTTGCATACCTTATCAGCCGTTTTATTCAGAATACTGTCACACTGATCGCTGGTTGGTATTCAACACAAGGCCAGTAGGACAATGAGTCACCTGTGTCTTTCCACCGGTACTTTCCTGTACCAGACTTCTGGACATGGAGCAGGTCACAGCGAAGGTCCTGAAGAAGGAGCTGATGAAGTTACACAGACCATATGCCAGAAGCTCCTGAAATCACCCACAGGAAAAGTTGTTAATGTTCTATGAGTCAAACAACACTTCTGGACTGTACAGAGGGTTTTCATCCATCCAAATAATCAAATCAGCAGCCATGTAAAAACTAGTGATAACCAAACTGGTTTTAGAGCAAGGAGCAAGTTATATGGATTTTATGATGTATGATGACAAACTATTGAAAATGTAGGTATCCCAGTTTTAAGCATATGGCTAAACACAATAAAGAGTATGACATGACTCGTAATGACATTCTGCTAAATATAAATTAACATGATGCGTTTATTTAGTGACTGCACTTGCTCATATTAGTCTTTAGTTTTAGGATCGATTAATATCTTAATTTCCATACTTTTGACAACCCTAGTTCCAAAAGTATTCAGTTTTTTTTTTTACAAGAACATTTATAGTAATACAACTGTGCTTATTTATGAGAACATTGTAGATAAAAGTACCGTTGATTGACCATCTGAATCTTGAAATGAGATGCAGTTAGTTCTAATGCAGAAGTGTCTTATCTTATTATTAAGCCTTTTTAGCTTTTCTTTTATCTCTTGGTTCCAAAGCCTGACGCTCAAGGACAGAAACAAGTTACAGAGTATTGTGAGAACTTGCTCTAAAATCAGTGGAGGAAAACTCAGACCTTCACTCTTTGTGGGAGGAACAGGTGCTGATTAAAGAAAAATGTATTCTGGCTCAGCCCAAACATCCACTGATTGATGACTTTATAATGATGCCTTCAGGGCATCGGTTTTATGCTCCAGCACGGAAAACAATTTTTCCAATTCTTTTATGCCCTCTACCACAAAACTGTTGAATTGTGTTGTTCATTGTTGTTAATAACTTATATTGTGTAACCTGCTACTGTGTGAACTGTGAGGCCTGACTTACTGTGTGTTTGTGTAGAGTCTGAGTCTGTGTTCTGCTTTGAGATAATGCGGCAAATTAATTGCCCTTTGGGAGCAATAAAGTTTTCTGAATATTATTGTATTATCTATGTTGTACAATGGATCATGTTTGATGTGTGCATAACCTGAGTTACTTCTCCTTTTATTTTGCTGTAATGTGCACAATGACATTGAACTTTACACACTGAAGGGTGCCCATAGTGCGTACACAAACTAGATGTTATGATACAGTGCATCTGGAAAGTATTCACAGCGCTTCAATCTTTTTTCCTCACAATTCTACACACAACACCCCATAATGACAACATGAAAAAAGTTTTTTTGAGATTCTGGAAAATGTATTAAAATTGAAAAAACTAAGAAACCACATGTACATAAGTACACACAAACTTTGCCATGAGGCTCAAAATTGAGCATCCCGTTTCCACTGATCATCCTTGAGATGCTTCTACTGCTTAATTGGAGTTCACCTATGGTAAATTCAGTTGATATATAAGGTCCCACAGTCGACAGTGCATGTCAGAGCACAAACCATGCATGAAGTCAAAGGAATTGTCTGTAGACCTCCGAAACAGGATTGTCTCGAGGCACAAGTCTGGGGAAGGGTACAGAAAAAATGAAGCTGCTTTGAAGGTCCCAATGAGCACAGTGGCCTCCATCATCCGTAAATGGAAGAAGTTTTGAACCACCAGGACTCTTCTTAGAGCTGGCTGGCCATCTAAACTGAGCGATCGGGGGAGAAGGGCCTTAGTCAGGGAGGTGACTAAGGCCCCGATGGTCACTTTGTCAGAGCTCCAGCGTTCCTCTGTGGAGAGAGTAGAACCTTTCAGAATGACAACCATCTCTGCAGCAATCCACAAATCAGGCCTGTATGGTAGAGTGGCCAGACGGGAGCCGCTCCTTAGTTTTGAGTTTGCCAAAAGGTACCTGAAAGACTCTCAGACCATGAGTAAAAAAATTCTCTTGTCTGATGAGACAAAGATTGAACTCTTTGGTGTGAATGCCTCCAAACATGACGTTTGGAGGAAACCAGGCACTGCTCATCAGCAAGCCAATACCATGCCTACAGTGAAGTATGGTGGTGGTGGTAGCATCATGCTGTGGGGATGTTTTTCAGCGGCAGGAACGGGGAGACTAGTAAAGATAGAGGTAAAGATGAATGCAGCAATGTCCAGAGACATCCTGGATGAAAACCTGCTCCAGAGCGCTGTTGACCTCAGACTGGGGCGACGGTTCATCTTTCAGCAGGACAACGACCCTAAGCACATAGCCAATATAACAAAGAAGTGGCTTCAGGACAACTCTTGAAGCCACAACTCAAGAGTTGCTTACAGCTCAAGAGTGCCCAGCCAGAGGGCAGGACAAGTCTGCCCTCTGGCTAGAGCCCAGACTTGAATCCAATTGAAGATGAACAGAGATCTGAAAATGGCTGTGCACCGACACTCCCCATCCAACTTGATGGAGCAAAGAGGAATGAGCAAAACTGCCCAAAGACAGATGTGCCAAGCTTGTGGCATCATATTCAAGAATACTTGAGGCTGTAATTGCTGCCAAAGGTGCCTCAACAAAGTATAAAGCAAAGGCTGTGAATACTTATGTACATGTGGTTTCTTAGTTTTTTTATTTTTAATAAATTTGCAAGAATCTCCCGAAAACTTTTTTCATGTTGTCATTATGGCGTGTTGTGTGTAGAATTGTAAGGAAAGAAATTAATTGAATCAATTTTGGAATAAAGCTGTAACCAAACCAAATGTGGAAAAAGTGAAGCACTGTGAATACTTTCCGGTTGGTAGGTACAGTGCCTTGCGAAAGTATTGAACCTTTCAACATTTCGCCACATTTCAGGCTTCAAACATAAAGATATAAAATTTTATTTTTTTGTCATGAATCAACAACAAGTGGGACACAATCCACAATGAAGTGGAACGAAATGTATTGGATAATTTAAACTTTTTTAACAAATAAAACATTGAAAAGTGGGGCGTGCAATATTATTCGGCCCCTTTACTTTCAGTGCAGCAAACTCACTCCAGAAGTTCAGTGAGGATCTTTGAATGATCCAATGTTGTCCTAAATGACTGATGATGATAAATAGAATGCACCTGTGTGTAATCAAGTCTCCGTATAAATGCACCTGCTCTTTGATAGTCTCAGGGTTCTGTTTAAAGCGCAGAGAGAACCATGAAGACAAAGGAACACACCAGGCAGGTCCGAGATACTGTTGTGGAGAAGTTTAAAGCCGGATTTGGATACAAAAAGATTTCCCAAGCTTTAAACATCTCAAGGAGCACTGTGCAAGCAATTATATTGAAATGGAAAGAGTATCAGACCACTGCAAATCTACAAAGACCCGGCTGTCCCTCCAAACTTTCATCTCAAAAAAGGAGAAGAATGATCAGAGATGCAGCCAAGAGGCCCATGATCACTCTGGATGAACTGCAGATAACTACAGCTGAGGTGGGAGAGTCTGTCCATACAAGCCACCTGGGAGACACACCAAACATGTGGAAGAAGGTGCTCTGGTCAGATGAAACCAACTTTTTGGCCACAATGCAAAACGATATGTTTGGCGTAAAAGCAACACAGCTCATCACCCTGAACACACCATCCCCACTGTCAAACATGGTGGTGGCAGCATCATGGTTTGGGCCTGCTTTTCTTCAGCAGGGACAGGGAAGATGGCTAAAATTGATGGGAAGATGGACGGAGCCAAATACAGGACCATTCTGGAAGAAAACCTGTTGGAGTCTGCAAAAGACCTGAGACTGGGACTGAGATTTATCTTCCAACAGGACAATGATCCAAAACATAAAGCCAAATCTACAATGGAATGGTTCACAAATAGAAGTATCCAGGTGTTAGAATGGCCAAGTCAAAGTCCAGACCTGAATCCAATCGAGAATCTGTGGAAAGAGCTGAAGACTGCAGTTCACAAACGCTCTCCATCCAACATCACTGAGCTCGAGCTCTTTTGCAAGGAAGAATGGGCAAGAATTCCAGTCTCTCGATGTGCAAAACTGATAGACATACCCCAAGCGACTTGCAGCTGTAATTGCAGCAAAAGGTGGCGCTACAAAGTATTAGCGCAAGGGGGCCGAATAATATTGCACTCCCCACTTTTCAGTTTTTTATTTGTTAAAAAAGTTTAAATTATCCAATAAATTTCATGATTGTGTCCCACTCATTGTTGATTCTTGACAAAAATTTTTTTTTTAAATATCTTTATGTTTGAAGCCTGAAATGTGGCGAAATGTTGAAAGGTTCAAGGGGGCCGAATACTTTCGCAAGGCACTGTAGGTAGGTAGGTACTGTAGGTATGTATGTACAGTATGTATGTAGTGGTTTTAATGTTTATTTTTGTGTTAGGCACTTTGAGTTGACTTGACCCTGACCTGGTTCCCGTCCACAGTGTAGCCGTGTTTCAGAGCAAAGATCTTGGCCAGAGAGATGCCCATTGAGTAGCCCACAATGGCCACTGCAAAGGCATCTGTGATCAGGTTTGGAAACAGAGAGAAGTCTGGGAGCGCTGGAGCCTGCAGTCTGCAACAACAAGCTCTAAATGTTATTGACAAGACGCAGCCATCAAATATATTATATAATGTAGTTAATCACTCTGCCCTTTCAGTCTCTAGAAACATGGTCTGCTCTGTGGTGATCAAGTTAGTCAATAGCGATTACATTTTACTTCAGTCCTATTTGATCAAAGAAGGGGGAATCAGATGAAAAAATATTTTTTACCAAATTAGTAAAGTATGTATTGATCAGGACAGGCAGGCAGAGGCACAATAAGTATTCAAATTGTGTAGAATTGTGATTTCAATTATGAGCTTGTATGTTGGTTGTGAACAGCCCTACCCAGTGGGGATGTGTCCCACTACATCGACCTGGTGCAGCGGGGACAGGGCTAGGCCGTAGGACACTGCAGTGGACACCATGACCACAATGATCTCTCCAGGGATGGGGATGGGTAGCTTCTTCTTAAAGCGCTCGTTCATATCTTTAATGATATAGAGGAACAGCAGACAGGACAGGCCGAGGAGGAGCGTAGGGATGTTGGTCTCAGTGATTTTACAAAAGACCGCTTTCAAACTCTACAAAAGAGAGCAAACTATAACATAACATCTCTAGAGTAAAACACAAGGCCACAATCTTTCTCCTAAAATGCTTCATTGTCCAGACCTAAAATAACTAACATATTTTCTCAGGTTGGTCATACTTATTTACAAGTATAATATCAATTGAATTTTGCATAATGAGTTTTCTAAACAGACATATTTATGTTCAAGTTCTAAAACATGAAATGCCAAAGTAAAATTATTGCCTAGGGTTCTCAAAGTGAAAGACAAATGACACTGAGAGGGCATTTACTGCGCGGGTGCGTACATAAATGACGGACAGGACTCCGCTGAATCTGCATGTTTTGACTCCCAGAAGATACTTGAGCTGTGAAACCACCACATGCACTGCGGCTGCTGTGGTGAAGCCTCGTACCAGCGGCTCCGACAAGTAGATAGCTACAAAGCCGAACCGCAAGAGGCCCAGCAAGATCTGGAAGGAGACACACAGGAGGAGTGAGGAGGTGGAGGAGGAGAAGGAGAGCATACTCAGACAGAGGAGAAATAATACTGAGATAGGAGAGGAGTAGGAGAAAAAGAATGAGAGCACACTGAGACAGGAGAAGAAGCAGAGGAGAGAGCATACTTATGGTGCTTTCAGACCGGATCATGCGTCGCGTCGGCTTTCAATGCAAAGTCTATGGTGACGAGCGTTCGAGCGTCACACAGTGGCGGAGCCAGAGGGGTAGCCAGGGTGGCCACTGCCACCTCTAAAAATACCCTTTACCCCGCGTCAGGATATCTTGGTGTGAAGACCCCTGCGTCTGAAAACTAGAGAATGCGCGTCTGGTGAGCCGGGCTTCAGCGTTGGCGGTCTGAAAGCACCATTAGACAGGAGATGAGGATGAGAAGTAGAAAGCATACCACCCAGACAGAGAAGAGGAGGAGAAAGCACACTGAGACACAAAAGGGGAGGAAAGAGCATTATGAGACAACGGAGGGGAGCACATACTGAGCCAGATGAGAGAGCAAAATGAAAAAGAGGAGACAAAATACTGAGACAGAAGAGGAGAAAGCATACTAAGACTGAAA
Organism: Knipowitschia caucasica; assembly: GCA_964034765.1. Lineage (NCBI taxonomy): Eukaryota > Metazoa > Chordata > Actinopteri > Gobiiformes > Gobiidae > Knipowitschia > Knipowitschia caucasica. Next base: position 39,473,049 of record OZ035823.1, on the reverse strand, counting down.
AGGACGAGGAAGGATCTTAAAGCACACACACACACACAGTCCAAATGTCCACGTTATTCTGATCAATAGACCAGAACATTTCAGGACTCACTCACATAAACAGCTACACAGGGTTGTGCCAGGGAAGCACAAACAGAACTCAAAAATGTATGAACCTGGCCCGGACTGGCCATCGGGAGCATCGGGAGATCTCCCGGTGGCCTGCGTGTCAAAGTGGCCTGGGCCTGCCCTATCATCACGGTCTTTTTTTTTTTTTCTTTTAATTTAATTTCATCCTCACGGTCTTTGCAAACTCCTACCCTGCCTGGTGGCCTGGTCCAATGAGCAAGGCCCAGACCAAAGCCAGTGTTGTGCGTGAACGAGTTCAAAAGAACGCGTTCATTGAACACGCTCATTTTTTCGTGAACGTTGAACTGAACGCAACACATTTTTTAATAAAGAACTTGAACGTGAATTAGTTCATATTATGTGTCATGAACGGCAGACAATTTGTTTTCCATTTAAAACTGAGTGAAATCTGTTTTCTCTTTTGAAACGCAACGAGAGAAAGTTCCTCCCTCCTGTATTCTCCGCACTGTTTCCGCCGAAAACTAAAAATTCCTACGGTTTCCACCGTCTGTGAACGCACCCCGACTCAGTGTACTTGCGGTGCGGCGCTATATGCTAGCTAGTGCTATTCATTGGTTGTTGGACTCACATGTGATGAAAACACAGGGGTAAGTCAGTGACACAGGGCCGTTTACATTTGACATAAAGTATAGACACACGTTCTGCAGCGCATTACAGTTTGTACTTATGAGCAGAGATGGGACAACTCAGTTCCCATTGAAACCCATGTAAATCTTGTCTGCATTGGAGTCAAAACATCCTGTGCAGTGTACAGGATATAATATATAATTAAATATATTATATATATATTATATATATATATATATATATATATATATATACCACGTATTGTGATTTCTAGCTCGTAGTGAAAAAAAATATTTATTTGAATATCTTGCAAAAAGTAAAATGAACTGAAATTTGAACTAGTTCAGAATTAAAATTGAGAACTTCGAACGTGAACTGTTCACTTTGAGCATGTATGAACTGAACTTGAACTAGTTCAGAAAAGCTGTGAACTGGCACAATACTGGCCAAAGCTTTACTGTCATTGGGCCAGAGCAAAATTAAACAAATGTGACGTCACACGTCGGCTACACAGCCAGGCCAGCCTAGCAGTGCACCCAGTGTAGCTTCCCCGGTTGAAATGAGTGGTCTCTCCAACTGATGGTTCATACACGTTTTTATTTTTCCTTTTATATGAGCTGTAACGATGTGATTTTACCTTACTACTTTTTTAACAATAATTGATTAGCTTGTTATAGTTATACACTAATGAACACTTAGTTCATTGTGTGTGTGTGTGTCTTTATTCTCACTAAACTCCATAAACGTTACGTTGCTAAGCAACGTACAACAATCCTTAAACGTCCGAGATTATATAAACAGTCAATATTAAAAAAAATAAAGAAAACAAAAGTTTTGACAGTAAATCTTAAAACTATTAAAAGAACATCAAAATACAATGACAAAAACCCAAATTTAGAACCTTGTTTGGCCTGAATGAATGAAAAGCTCCCGGCCTGAAATGTTGTCCCACTCCGGCCCTGGTATGAACGGTCTATAATTGGTGGCTGTAGATGTGGGTTCCAAAGTGGGGGTTCTACCTGTATGGCTCCAGTGATGGTGGTGAGGGCCATGACCACCTGGACCCTGCGGGCATCTCTGGCCTCTAGGTCCAGAACGGCAGAGGCATTTGTGCCATTCACAGCCTGAACAAGGAACATGGAGTCTGGGACTTCTCTTATCACCACGCCCCCAATCATCAGGCTGATCACCGCAAAAGTGCCTGTCAAAAATCACAGAGGAGAAAGGCGCATCAGAATAGTGTGAACAAAAAAAACAGTACAAATTTGGGTTAATATTTATTTAGTTAGTGTGGTAATTTGGGGTAAAATATACAGGCTATGCTTTTGACTTCATAATTTAACTATAGACAACTGGAGCCAAAGTCCATGTGTTCGTTAATCTACTTGAAGATATTAATCAACAAGTCAATGTATTATATTATTAATATTGGAATGTAACTTTAGTTATCATTTTGGTAAATCATGTGTGGCTAGATTTATTGCTGAATGCTAAATTATATTGTCTGTATTATAATTCACCTTGGCGGGAAGACTACAGTTTTTTGGGTGTTAATATACGTCTTAAATATTTATATATTCCAATAGCCATCACTTATATAGAGTGTTTGTACCTAAACACGGATCTCTCAGTCCTTCCAGTCTTCTCCCACTCTTTATTTAAGAAAACCTCGTATCCTATAGTTTAACCCAATCAAGAGAGAGAACCAAAAAAGGGGGTTTCTCTCTCTGCGTGCACGCGCACTCTTCAAAACAAACATGACGGAGAAGGAAAAGCCGCCTCCAGCGCTACTGCAGACTAAATACCATGGATCTATTAAATACATGCAAATCGCCAGAAACAGAGGAACGACAAAAAGTAGGAGCAACATGGTGACCAGCTGCATTCATGTTGGCGACCTCTAGCTCCGTGGAGAACTCATGGATGTAAAAACCCACCAGCCTATGGCGCCAGATTTACGCCAAAAGTCCACACGCTCAAATAACACATGCACGCGCAGATTTATTTAATTCACACGCGCGCAAACTACTCTCCACGCTTTCACACCACGCTTTCACACCACTACTCTCCACGCTTTCACACCACACGCGCGCAGACTCAGTACCACGAGCAACAATACGCGCGTGTGTGCGCTCGTGACCTGCCCTCTCCCTTCGCGTGGTCTGTGTTCTGAGCGCGTTGAACACTTTTGCCATCTCTTCTACGCGCGCGTGAAATACTTTTGTCGCTTGGGGGCGGGGCCAGTGAAAGGTAAACAGCACACTGGGTTTCTGGGCAACGTCACAGGCAAGTTGTATGTGCATAGCCGAGTGGCTAAAGAAGGAAGCACACTGGAGCAGACTTTGTGTTTGTGTCCTACATTATCTAATAATCAAAAAGTCCAATCCATAAGTAATCACTAGGTTACATGATGTCGCTAGATGTAGTTATCATGATCAGTCAAGCTAAAGCAAGCTCAAACAACTAAAATGCTAACCGGCAGTTAGCATTTTAGCTGTTTTGCTAAGTTAGCTAAGGAGGCTCCTTCGTTTTAGTCTGAGGAGAAAGAGCTGTTCATGATTTACATGGAGACAATGTGGCAGTAAAACGGTATAGTTGGATGTCGGTTGCTACCAACCGTTCATACGAAGACTGTGTTCCAGGGGGGTGAAAACGTAAGTGTTCAGATCCAGCCTGCAGAGTGGGACAACTCAGATACGCTGCACAGCGGGGCTCTCTTTCACACCCGCGAGAGGGGAAAAGGTGTGAAATCCCCCTCTGCTCTGACCCCCGCCTCCGCGCTGCTCCCCGCACGTAAATTTGGACATGCGCAGTAGCGGAGAACAAACATCAACAACAATGGCGCCGCGCACACAAACTAGCTTTGTGGGCTTCCAGCGCGGCACAGAGGATAATTCTGCTCCTTTGTTCAATAGAAGATGACGGAGAAAGCGTTGGGAAAGAGTAGGATTGCCGAGATTAACCGGTTTTACAATAATGCGGTAGATTGAATGGAAAGATTTTAGATGACACTGTTTACCGCTGGTACGTAAAGCTTTACCGCAAGGTGCAGTACTGGCCGCTGCACACGAAGCAGACTCACCATCAAATTGAAGATGGCACAAGCTTCCCTAGAGTTGTATCCACCGGAATAGACTTCATTCAGCAGTGTGGGATCACTTCGGGAATTCAAAAGATGAGCAAGGTGTTGTCACTGATTTCATTGTCAACAAAGTTGTCCAAATTTTCTGAAATAAGCGCCAAAACTGTCTAAGGGTGAACATTAATGAAAAGGATTCTGCATCTGCAACCTACTACTACTAGTATTACTACTACTGCACAATTTGGATATATAATTTCCTGCATCTCTAGTAATCACTAGGTTACATGATGTCGCTAGATGTAGTTATCATGATCAGTCAAGCTAAAGCAAGCTCATACAACTAAAATGCTAACCGGCAGTTAGCATTTTAGCTGTTTTGCTAAGTTAGCTAAGGAGGCTCCTTCGTTTTAGTCTGAGGAGAAAGAGCTGTTCATGATTTAGCCTGTGTAGCCTTCTAGTCACAACAAAAGCACATAAATACTTTAGTGCTAAAGTATTCAGCTCTAAAACCACGAATTGTGTGGTGTTTTTCCTTGATTACAACAACTGGAGAACAAAAGTGATCAACCTGTATACCACTAAAAAGGCAATAATAACTTGAGCTAATGTTGCTTTTTTCCTTTATCAGGAGAACCATAGTCTGTGCCTTGCATCTTTGGAGAGGACTGCTGAGCTGAATGCATGGAGAGACGTGATGTGGATTTATGTTTTCTTTTATTTTGTGCAGAGCTACTAGTAAAAGTCATCCAGTGATCCTCCTTGTGTCGTGGTCCTTCTTCAGACAGCGCAGAACATGGAACACACCGCAGATTACACTAATAAAGGGGTTAACGGGTGTGCACCAGGTCAAGACTGTAATTGAACAATAAAAACAAGTTATAACGGTGCCCACACCCATTACAAGTCCATATCCTGCCATACAAGAACAGTTCAGGGTAAGGATGTCCCCCAAGTCTTTGTGGCCATAGTTACTCCCAGGCATCATAAGGGCTTTGACTTAATGCCCACTCTCTGATTGGGGAGCACATCTGCCTCAAAACACGGAACTCAGTACCAGAGTCAACATATTTCACATTCTTTACATAACACATAATAGTCTGCATTGATAGATTTATATGATTTAGGTTCTCTTTTGTATAGACACTGGGGGCCTGAGTGAGGTAATTATAGATATTAGGCCAGGTAACTGATGGCCATTTTCTCCTATCTACAACCCACTGTTCTGTGAGAATAGTATTATTATTACATGTTTATTTGACAGGCACAGAACAAAAAGTATTGTTACAGGTAACCAATGCCATGTTCATAGGCCGTATAGCAAACAGTCGCTAAGGCATAAAAATATTAGAGATTTCAGTTCAGCAGGTAAAATGTTCCAGAGCTGTGGCTCTTCGACTGCAAACGAAGTCTGACCAAATGATGTTTTACATCTTGCCGGTCTGCAGTGTGTATGGATCAGGAACTGGTGCCCATCAGATCAGAACCATTCATGGGTTCTGTGTAGTGTGTAGAAATGATAGCCATCCTAAACTAGCAAACACAATACAGATACAGAAGCCAATTATGACAGGTTGAAACAGCTATGCCCCAATTTTAAGTTCATTTTAATAAAAATACATGAAATCAAATGAAGTTTACTACTATTTAGCAATGTTAACAATTCAGATAGCTCATTTGTTTCAAAACTTTGTATACACATTTTTGATATTTGGGTTTATGGACTGACAGATTTATTGTTAGTTAGCATAGACTCATTAGGTCAAACCGCTATAATTATGCAAATAAAAAGCAAACAAATAACTCAGACAGTTTTATTAGACTGAGTTTACATGGAGACAATGTGGCAGTAAAACGGTATAGTTGGATGTCGGTTGCTACCAACCGTTCATACGAAGACTGTGTTCCAGGGGGGTGAAAACGTAAGTGTTCAGATCCAGCCTGCAGAGTGGGACAACTCAGATACGCTGCACAGCGGGGCTCTCTTTCACACCCGCGAGAGGGGAAAAGGTGTGAAATCCCCCTCTGCTCTGACCCCCGCCTCCGCGCTGCTCCCCGCACGTAAATTTGGACATGCGCAGTAGCGGAGAACAAACATCAACAACAATGGCGCCGCGCACACAAACTAGCTTTGTGGGCTTCCAGCGCGGCACAGAGGATAATTCTGCTCCTTTGTTCGTCCAAACGAGACCACGCGAAGCTCTAGGTTCAGTTTCCATTTTCACAGCTGCTGTTAAAAAACAGAATGATGTTGGTGCATTCTGAGGGTCTGGCAGAGGAAGTGAGTACACTGCCGAGAGGGGGGCTGGGCACGGGGCTGGGGGTCGTGTGTCGTGTTGTAAAGTTTCTCTGCCCACTACTTGCCGGGCGCTAGAACTACATCGTTTTTCAACCTCATGTGAACGCTGAGAAATTTGCATTAGGAGCCAGGTCGTTTCTGTTAATAGCCTTGAAACGTCTGCGCAGCGTCTCAGTATAAACAGGGCCTTAAACTTTGATAACGGTCCTGACATGATTCTGACAAAGCATTCAGTGTAAACAACGTACAGCGATGACAAAGGTCCTGGGATGTACCTGGCTAGCCTTGCGGCAACATAGGCTAATGACGTTATTAGGAGAGAATATTAAACATTTACGAAATAAACACGTCCTGGTGTAAGCCTATAGGGTGTCCACAACAGTGTACATACCACGTTAAAGACTACAATAGCCAGCCCAGTTAGGGTTAGAAAAAAGATATACAGTCTATGGATTAATCATATGCTTTCCATGCATAAGCATTCCATCTCCAAGCTGCAGTGGGCTGTTTACCTTTCACTGGCCCCGCCCCCAAACGACAAAAGTATTCACGCGCGCGTAGAAGAGATGGCAAAAGTGTTCAACACGCGCAGAACACAGACCACGAGAAGGGAGAGGGCAGGTCACGAGCGCACACACGCGCGTATTGTGGCTTGTAGTACTGAGTCTGCGCGCGTGTGGTGTGAAATATGCTCGTGGAGAGTAGTTTACGCGCGTGTGAATTTCATAAAGCTGCGCGTGTATGTTTTAATTGCGCGTGTGGACTTTTGGCATAAATCTGGCGCCATACCAGCCTCTCTCCGACTGAACAGGTGACCATTTTACTCAGTAGTGGCAGTAGTAGTTGTATTATTTATACATATTGTTGCCTGAGATAGACTGTAATGCGGGTTTTCACCAAGTTAGCTAGTTAAAAATCCCCAGCTGTTGTAGAAATACGGCCGCATTTTGTGGCAATAACTGCGCATTACCTTGGGTTAGCTTTGAGAAACAACAACAGACAACATGACATCGAAGCCTTAGCCATCCATAAACTCCGGTCAATTATTAGTTCCCCACTTGTACAAAATTAAATGAGTACTATTTGGTAAGACCATATCACCAGAGTTCCACCGTGAAGTGGTGTTAGCATTAGCGTTAGCCGTTAGCATTAGCTGTCTGTAGTTGTGAATATGATGTGGCTGCTACGAACACTTCTGATCTGTATGAATCGTTTGTTTTTGCCTAGAAACATAGTTGCTTGCACTATATATATGTAGGTCTGCATTTCATTCTTCAATGACTAAGTTTTGCAAATTGCACTCTGTTATAAAAACAATATCTCTTTACCTCAAATCTAACTTCCGTGACCACTACATACATTTTTATTATTATGTATTGAGAATAAGTAAGAAAAGTCTTGCTGACTACTACCAAATAAATTATGAGCATGATATAATATAGACATTGTAATAATTTACAATTTCATTGCATTCTATTCTCTGTATCTTCTCCAGTATGGCCTAAATCAATTGGAATGAGGTCAACAGCCTCCATAATGCAAGTTAAATAACTATAAAAAAAAAAAAATGCCATAACGACTAGATACTTTTCTGCTGACGTATTAAACACCTCTTCTTTCTCTAGTATTGACAAGGAAGACAAGACTTTGCTTCCAGAATTAGAAGTTCGGCCATTGTCATCTTCTGAGGAAGACTTTACACCCCACATTTGTCATGTAGGTTGTTGTGAATGCATATATGGGACGCAGTGGTTATGATGATAATGATATTGTGATGTGTCATTCATCCCTACAGTTATGTTGCTGCCCTGAGGTCCAAAATGAATATTGATCATGTTCCAGGAGTCAGTGTTGACAAAACTGTCGCTGAGTTTCTTCAACAATCAAGAGGAGTGAGATAATCACTCGACTCCCAAAACAGCCGATGTAAGTGTCTTTCTCTCACAATGCACAGTCCAAATAAACATGTACAAGGATCCTGTGAATCAGGGTCCACTCCTGGTGATCAATAAATACTGATGTTGTTGATGATGAATATATCAAAGTCATGTTTGAGTAGATAAAACTGATGTCTCCTCTATTGTGTTTCAAAGGAAAATCTCTGCCAGAGGAAGACTCCAGTTCCTTCAACCTGGGCCCCTGAAGCGTGGCTGTCTGTGCGTGTGACTGTGTGTGCGTGGCTGCTTTTGAATTATTTTGAGGAAATGTATTCAAACATACGGAGCCCTGCAAGGGCCAGGGGTAAAAAAAAAAAAAAAACTGAGCACGGATTATTAAACTGTGAGCACGGATTGTAAAACTGTGAGCACGGATTGTAAAACTGTGAGCACGGATTGTAAAACTGAGCACGGATTATTAAACTGTGCGCTCGGTTTTAATAATCCGTGCACACAGATTGTTAAACTGTGAGCACGGATTGTAAAACTGAGCATGGATTGTCGAACCGTGCCCACAAATGCAACACGTGAGCGCACACATTGCTTAATGGGCTATATGCACGCATCACTTCCGGGTTCTGCGTCAGATGAGATGTCACTTCCGGCGCCGCGTCATACCTGGTCTACTGCTGTTACAGTCTATGCAACTACCACGGAAAATGGCAGATTTCACTCGTTGTTTAATCGAGATCCCAAAAGTCTCGGTTAATGACGTCCGACGACTGGTCAGGAGTGTGTCGATAAACCCCTTCTCCATGAGGCTCTGTGGAGTTAAGTTGTATGTTTGTTCGTACATCATAAACTTTGAAGGTAAGTTCACAGGCTCTAACTCTTGCTAACACGCTAACTAATGTGACTGCCTTTTAATACCCGCAATGACCCATTCGTAGCGAGCTAATGTTATGTACATGTGTTACGATTAAAGTTGTTTTTCTAATTACCAGTGTCAGGTAAAAATTCTCTGACAGGCGAGGTGACAGAGCCCGGTGCTACCGCTCTATGAAGAAGTCCGAGGCTCCCCACCAGCTGAGAGTAGGACTTAGTCACGGCCATCGTTCTGGCATCTCTGTTGTTCAGTCCCATTGGACTTTGTCTTTGTCCCGTTGGACTGTTGTTCTGTTGTCCTGTTGGACTTAATGTTGTTCTATGTTCTGTAGAACATGTTCAAATATGCTTTTTAATATAGGGGAAGCCACGCTGAAACGTTGGTAGGCAGCTAAGTAGGACGAGAATTTGTCTGGCAGCTCTGATTTTGATTACTCATGAAAGGTTATTAAACAAACAAATAATTTCTAAACCTTCCAATTGTACATATACTTTCACCCTACATGGCTGCCTTTTACATTGCATTAAAAAAAGCATGACACCGTAAGACAATTCCTCTAAAACCCTCTATTATTGTTGCAGATTACACTCCGTGAATCAACCCCAGTTGTGCTTGTTGGGAGTTCCTGCTCTTGTGTGGCTGGCCAGGCACTGTGCAACCACATAGTTGCTCTGCTGTACCAGACTGCACATTATTGTGGGAGTGGGATGTCTGTGGTGCCACCTGTTCTTTCCTGCACTGAAACCGAGCAAAAGTGGCATAAACCGCGAACCATGGTTGGTAATAATTTATGTGGTATAGCTCATGTAAATGTCTTCATTGTGAGATCAATAAAGTGTCCTATCTTAAACCAACTTTACAGGGTGTGAAGCCGGGGCGAGTGGACACAATGGTGGTTATGAAGGCCACACCAGGAGCTTCTGCAACAAGTGGAAAAAGGTATTTTTTTATTTATTTTTTATTAGTTGAGGCATTACTTGAGGCACACATACAGGACAGTAGCAAGAGCACACACGATATACGATATACAATATAAGTAGCTAGCTGTAAATGCTTCAATCAATCTGTGTAAAGGTATACACATATAGGGCAGGATAAAAAGTAGATAATGATAATCTGAAATTGCAGAATTCTGCATTCTGAAAACCGTTGCAGGCAACCTTAATTGGAAAACTTGTTTTCACATTGTGTTATTATATCCGATGCACAATTGCATTAACTGTAATTATCATATTTCCTTAGATCAACGCTCTACAAGGCCTACAGGGGTGAACTGCCAGTACCGTCAACACTTGATCCTTCAGCACACTATGCTGCTTTTGACCCAGATGTGCTGCCATTGATCTGCCAGATGAACATCTCTGCTGACAAGCCACTGGTAGATTCAGCTTTTGGAAAAGTGCAAGCTGGCAGTGTGCTGTCCTACCACCACCCTCTGCCTTCAGCCCAGGGTGTTTGCATACATAAGGATGCACCACCCTTTCCCAAACTGCCACTTGATGACTACCATCTACCACCAACCGAGTGTCATTTTGTGGCAACCTCTCAGCAGCAGCTTCACTTGCACTCCCTGCACGTGACCTTGGCCCAGTGTCACCAAATTGAAGCTTCAACCAGAGGTCAAAGTGCAGCAGCTGAGTGGCATAGTCTCAGACGAGAAAGGGTGACCTCCTCTCATTTCGGGGAAGTCTGCCATGTTAGAGGATCTACGTCTGCAGAGAACCTGGCTGAGAGGATCCTTAGGGGCACAAGACCTACTGCCATCATGAGAAGAGGGCTCGACATGGAAGCGGGAGCTTTAAAGGAATACGCAGCCATGAAGAACGTGAACCTATCACAATGTGGACTGGTCATTCATCCTGATGCGCCCTGGCTCGGAGCGTCACCTGATGGGCTGGTGTATGATCCCCTGGAGAGACCCACATGGGGCTTGGTCAAATTGAAATGCCCGAATGTACAGAGCTACATTGACTGCAAGTACCTCTCAGTGCAGCATGGCCAACATAAGCTTAAGGAGAGCCATGCGTACTACTGGCAGATACAGGGACAGCTGCTCATCACTGGCATGACCTGGTGTGATTTTGTCATCGGTGCAAATGACAACATGTTTGTGCAGCGCATTTACAGGGATGACACAGTGATGACACAGTGATATTAAGCATAAAGGAGCGATGTGATTTGTTTTTTTTTAATACATACATCTCCAAATATTTATCCTCAAATTGAGAACCCTCCCTTAAGATAACCTTTGTTCGTCCCACAGTGGGAAAATTTCATTGTTGGAGCACACATACAGGACAGTAGCACACAAAATAAATAGTAATGTTTCTTAACTAACTGTAAATGCTACAAGTCTTAAAAAAAAGTAGTGCAAAGTTATTGTGTTTACTGGATGTGCATGATTTTGATTTAGTGCATCTTATTTTGTTTCTGTTCATGATTTAGTGTTTGACTTGTGTGTGTGTGTGTCATTTTTGAAATACAATATTACATTTTACAAATCAATTTCTGTTCTGCTTGGTACCAAATCTGCATAGACTGGTTTATTGGGCACAACTCCCACAAATGCACTTTGCTACAATTAGAATAAAGACAGAGTATTTACTAATTATCTATTTAATTAAGGACATAATGGTGTATTTCTGCACAGCCCAATAGCATAAGTAAAAGGACAACATAGTTTAGTTAGAAGTCTTAATGCATTTATTTGCTAAGTCAAGGGTTTAGAGAAGTGGATACAACATGTATCTAAGTATTATGGAAAGGGACAAGGCTACAAAAACAACTTAGCTTTCTCCAAACATATACATAGCCCTAAATCACAACACAGATCAGAAAATCAAACACACTACATGAAATGATAGAAAAACATTGGTATTGGTCCATAGGGGCCGATGATGATTATGGAAAGGGACTGGCCCAGGCTTTCACTAAAGGTCCGTTCTCGTAGTTTACAAGCAGACAGGCAACAACATAAAGCTGATTAATATTTCCAGTTGAAGACAAGGGGAGCACTGTCCTGAACAATTTGTGTTCCTTCACCCTTCTGATGACACGCTCCACGTGACCTCTAAGCCTGGCAATGGACTGAGTCTTCCTTACTGCGGCTCAAGACAGCTGTTTCTTCAGGAAGGCGGGTATGTGGACTTTGCAGGGGACCAGGTCTTCCACAAGGAAACCCTTGTCCACCATAATAGCCATTGAGGGCTTCAGCAGAGGTACAAGGCCTGACTGCTTGAGAATTTCCCGGTCACTGACACAGCCTTCATAAAGTGGAGAGATGAATGTGATTGCGCCATGAGGAGCCATTCCAATCAGTCCCTTATAAGTGCAGTGCGATTTGTAGCTGGAGTACAGCTCACTTTGCAGCAAGAAGGAGTCAGGTGTTTAACAGCGCAGCTCTGTGCAGTCCAAGATGACTTGTGTGTCACTGTACTCTGAGAAAACCTCTGGCATATAATGTTGTACGGCCTCCTCATCCAGCAAAATACCAATAGCTCCCAACACTTGATATAAAAAATTGGCCCAAGTGGTGATGATGCGGCTCACAGTGGACTGGTGAATAAAAAATCTATTAGCCAGATCCTTCTGCACCAGATCCAAAGCTAGATAATTCATAAAAAGAAAAAACTCATCAATGGGTTGAAGTGAGGTTGGAAAAGCATGGCGAACATCTTGTCCAGACGTTTCTGCCTGACTGCTGGTCACGCGCACCATGTAAGGCAAGGCTGGTTCTATCTGGCTCCAGAAAGACATCAGGTGGGCATAACTTGAAAACCTGAGCAAGGGGCACAAGATCCTCAGTTAGTAACATCTCATTTATATGGAAAAAAGGCCATAAACCAGTAGAACTGCAGCTATCAAATATTTTAGTAATTGAGAATTCAAATAAATCATATTTTTGCTTAAATAAAACTTCATCATAAATATACAATATTAAATAACATATTTCTTGCACTATATACAGTATTTTACCATACATTCACCATACAGTATTCTATACTTTCTGTTTTACAATGCTAATAATTATTACATTTTGGATTATTCAAAGCTTTCTAGCTTACCTCGTGTACAACCTGATGTCTTCATCGGAGCCAGCAAAGCGTTGCAGACCGAACCTGCAACTGATGGTCATTTCTTCGACCCTTCTCTGGAGCGCCTCTACTTGAGCCTGGGACTCCGCTGCTTTGCTAAGGGCTAAATCCAGAGCAGCTGGTTCAGAAGTGGTGGAGCAGGCCACCCCCAACTCTGGATCCTCTTCAGGGTCTAAACGGGGAGGATTTGGCCGCTCCGTTCGCTCCCAAACACCCGGTTGTGGAGCAGGGAGGCTATACCCGTTCCAGTCAAAAAGCAGCGGGACAGCACCTTTCCTCAACATACGACGTCCTTGTGGGGTGGTGGGCTGGATCATATCTTCAGCCTCAAAGTGGCGAGAACAGACCCGTGTGTTTGACGTAACCTTAAACTGGTCCCTTCTTATTTTCACGATCCACTTTTTATCTCCAGGGAATGTGAAAAAACTTAAAGCAGAGTTAAATCTGGCCGAATTTGAGCATCGTGGAACACAGCAGTGATAACCAGACGTACTGTCCTGTCTCCGTTGAAAAGTAAACGTTGAAACTTTCGACGTCATCTCACACTAAAAACACGATACAACAAAAATAGTCTCTGTAATCAGTAGTAGTAGACCGGGTATGACGCGGCGCCGGAAGTGACATCTCATCTGACGCAGAACCCGGAAGTGATGCGTGCATATAGCGCTCACGTGTTGCATTTGTGGGCACGGTTCAACAATCCGTGCTCACAGTTTAAGAATCCGTGCTCACAGTTTAACAATCCGTGCTCACAGTTTAATAATCCGTGCGCACAGTTTAATAATCCGTGATCACAGTTTAATAATCCGTGCGCACAGTTTAATAATCCGTGCTCAGTTTAATAATCCGTGCTCACAGTTTAATAATCCGTGCGCAGTTTTTTTTTTTTTTTACCCCTGGCCTTTGCAGGGCTCCGTACAAACAAGCTACAACATAAAGATTAACATTTTGTTGGATATCTCTGATAGTGTTCGCTGGCAGCAGCGATGGATAAGGACCTGGATAATAACAGTGTTATTCATTTGAGCAAAAAGTGATAACACAAACGTTGCCTTACCATCACTTGTAATTATTTGTCTTAGTAGGGACATTGTGTATATTTTTCTGGCCATAACTTCAAATCTTCTTTTACATAATATATTTTCTTAGACTCGTTACAGACTGTATTTGTTTTCCTACTATAAAACAAAACACATTGAAAGAGGTGAAGTTAAAAAGTTTTATTTTGAAATAGTACAACTACAAACATATTTCAGAACTGCAGAGTGGACGTGCACCATAGGGGCCGCTGAGGACGTGCACCATGGGGGCCGCTGAGGACGTGCACGTTTTCAATGTCTGTTGGCACCTTTCACAGACGCGCCAGGTCTGGGAGGATCTGGTCATCAGCTTCTCTGGACAGAGGGCGTTCAGTGCTTCCTGAAAGAACCGTCATGACAAATGACTTTATATATTCTATGTTACTTGTAGCTTTTCTTTCAAAGTGGTAAGTTTCATTACAGTGTAATAGTCAGTGTAACGTAATTAGTTATGACAGTACTTTTGCGTTTCGGACAAGCTTTACTGGAATTGTTTTTCAGTCCCACATCTCACTGTACAGCTCTGATACACTTTGATTTTGTCTTCATTCTCTGAACAATAAGCACATAATACAGATGTTGATTACATCAATAAATGTATCTTCATTTTGTGACATTGAGAAGGCAGCTTCCAGTGAGATGCAGCTTTACTTTCACACAATACATTACTACAGTGTTGTCTACAAAGAACTCCAAATATATAAATAAGTAGTAGTAATGTATTACTTTAAATAACCTCCATGTAAAGCTTTGTTGTTGTAATGTATATGCATTACATTCATCTAATACATATGCACTGTAACAGATGTTTTGGACTTATAACTAATCTTAATGTTGAGACACGTCACACTGCAATCTGCAACATTATGTTTATCACAACAGTTATCAGTGTACCAACTAGAGAAGCAGTATTATTCTATAAAAGACTGGATTGTTTTTATCTCTTTCTTAGTGATGCTATCCTAGCTAACACCAAGCTGCTTTCAGTGTTATAGCTAGGTTACAACTGAGCTATTCAATGCTAATATTTCACTCCCAGAGTTTGTTGTTAATATACTTACGGGTAGACCTGACGGAGATGAATCTGCTGCTGCCATCACCAAGATGATGCGCGTTCATGTGGTGTAACGAGGGGACGGGGCTGCTAACTCGCTCAGGCAGAAGAAACTGCCGGAAACGACCAAATCGCTTACTGCTGCTTTAATAAAATCACATCAAATACCAGTCCGATCTATTCACCCTATAGTTTCCAGCACTTCTTGACTATTGGTATCCAGAACAAAACCTATCAGTTGTCCTCTAGCATTAGATGTGTCATTATTCATTTCATTTTATTTGTTTATTTTATTTTCCTTGTTAAAACAAGCACATTAATAATGCCCATGGGCTCTTTTTATTGACTTCATATGAGAGAAAAAGAATAGACTGCATTCTGTTCACATTAGTTTGAAAACAACAGTAGAAGTAGAAACTTCAAAAATTATGACAAAAATATTGAGTGTTCTGGATCTACAAAAACATGAATGGAATGGCCATGTTCATGCAGCACTAGTAGAAGTGACTGGTCAATGCCTATAATTATCTGCGCCCAGTGTCCAGTGCTCTCACATGATCCAGGGTCAGTGCACTCGGCTTTCACTGCTCCCAGCTCAGTGGCCTGAGCGGAGCCCTCCAGCCAGACGGAGCACCAGAGTGTAGGTGTTTGTTTTACATGTGTAGATCATGGATAAATAATGAGACCCACTAGTGAGACCCATAATAGAAAATACAAATAAATGTTTCTTTGAAGAAAATAAAAGATACCTTTCTGTGAAGCACTTTTAATGGAAAATGAAAACTACAATGTTATTATGATACATGTATAGCAATCCAACACTAGTCATTATATTTACATTTTACTGCCTTTGACTATTTTTTCATGTCAATGTCAAGTTTATTTCTATAGCACATTCACAACGAGAAACGCTGCCCAAAGTGCTGCAAGAAGAATTAAATACACCTCACGGTGATACTTGGACACATCAACAGTGATGGTGTTTCGGGTCTTAAATCATCGACACACTCTCAACCGGGCGATCCAGCCGGTGGTGATCTGTCTCCGGCTTGTGTCCAAGTAGCGCACCATGGATCCCCGCAACGGATCCACAGCCACTGGGAAGTTTTTTCTGCGGCCTCAAGGATGTTCTTGGAGGCTCTTCTTGACTGCAGTCCTCTAAAGCCAAGGATTTTGAACACTCGCTGGAGTGAGTGACCTGCAAAACCCCTACATCCAATCTCTCCTGGTTCGCAACGGGATCTCCAGCTGTTGGACCAGCACTCTGCTATGAGCTTATGCCGTTTTTCCACAGTCCTAGTACGGTACGTTTTGACTCTACACGGCGCGCCATGGCCCAGTTCGCGTGCTTTTCCATCAAAAATAGTACCCCCAGTATGTCCTCAGCGTTGTCAGACCACGTCATTTACGTGTGACGCGTAACTAGTACTGGTGCGTGCATGGATTTATTATAATATCAGAGTAAGTGTTTAATAGAAAATTCAGCACAGCACGAGTAGTTTTTGAAAATGCTTATGTCTTAAAAGAATGACTCGGACACTGAAGTCAATGGTGCTGACTGCTCTGTACAATCTGAATGGGACCTGTAGCAACAGTAGCCTGTGTAGCAGAGGAGGGGGGCTGCATGTCCGAGGATACGCCTAGGCTATAGCTAATGCTTAGCGCTAGCTCGAGACTCAGCTCACTCACGAACCCTGGATTCCAAAGCTACTACTGTACTACACTTAACACATCTATCACTACCCTCAGAGGAGGATCCGGGTTTTAAGCTCGTCATATGGCAACTCGAGCAGTAAAGGACCGAGGGAGTGACCGGTGGGGGAGGGTCCCAGCTCAAAAGTGGCCAAAAGTGGGCGGGACCACTCGCGGCCATTTTGGATAGCTCCAGTAGAGCACATTTTTTGGCTCATTAGTTAGAACGGCGGAGATAGGCGTGACTCTGTCCATTAATATATACAGTCTATGGGAGAGACAGCGGCAGCCATAGGGTAGCGAGTTAGCGGCTAGGCTAGGCTAAGCTAGGCTAGGCTAGTCCGGACTCGGGTCTGGACTTCAGCAGACTCCGAGACCAGACAAACAATCGATACCCAAACCTCAGCTACAATAATAATAAATTAATGAAACACAGTCTCGATACAATCACAGATTTATTGAAAACAAAAGTAAAGTGCAAAACCAACAGTTTACAAAGTCAAAAGTACGTATGTGTGAGACCAGGTCCAGACCAGGTCCAGATGAGGAGAATACTCCGGTCACTCATTACTCGTTGGTAATCTCCACACTTATGGAAAGGGATTATCATACAAATATACACACAACTTAAATACAAGCACAAAACAGAATGACAACACGTGAATACTGCAGATAATACGAGATAAAGCACAGTAGCACAGGGAGGACGTTAGCTTAGCTGCTATCGATAGCTAAATGAAGCTAAATGTAGCTAGCTCACTGTGTACAATCATAGACTGTATATATTAACGGACAGAGTCACGCCTATCTCCGCCGTTCTAACTAATGGAACAAAAAATGTGCTCTACTGGAGCAATCCAAAATGGCCGTGATTGTGAAAAAACGCATCTGCGCATGCGTCAGCCGGCGCAACTCCATTCATTTGAACGAGAGACTTATGCCGTTTTTCCACAGTGTCGGTTCAGTTCATTTCGGTACGGTACGGCGCACCTATTTTGCTTTCCACTAGTGGACGGAATGGGAGATTTGAGTACTTTTCCGTACTGCCTCAGCCGTGGTTCCATCCCCATAGTACCCGTGCCATGACGTCACGTCGGCCCACTGCCTTACACCGATTGGTCAACGAGTGTCGTCACTGGAAGCAACATCTGACCCTTTGGGAAAAACAACTCAACCGCCATCTTTAAAACCGGCTGCTCTGCTCGGCTCTGCTTCGGCTACATGACGTCCTCCTCACTCCAGAGAAATGGAATTGCACAGTAAGCCCCAAAAGTCCTGGTCGGTGGAAGAGGTCCACACGTTCCTCTCTTCGGCCAAAAGAAAGAATTCAAAGGCAGCTCGAGGCTCAACCCAGTTTTCAGGGAGATCACCAGCTCTGGATTTGTGACTAGTCTGTGGTAATCCTGGAAATAACTGGCTAGCTACGAACCCCCTAAACCTCTAACTGAAATGTATTTACTGTGTAAATGCTCGATTGTCTGTTGTACACAGTGAGCTAGCTACATTTAGCTTCATTTAGCTATCGATAGCAAGCTAAGCTAACGTCCTCCCTGTGCTACTGTGCTTTATCTCGTATTATCTGCAGTATTCACGTGTTGTCATTCTGTTTTGTGCTTGTATTTAAGTTGTTGTGTGTATATTTGTATGAGAATCCCTTCCCATAAGTGTGGAGATTACCAACGAGTAATGAGTGACAGGAGTATTCTCATCTGGACCTGGCCTGGACCTGGTCTGGAGCTGGTCTTAGACATACATACTTTTGACTTTGTAAACTGTTGGTTTTGCACTTGACTTTTGTTTTCAATAAATCTGTGATTGTATCCCAAGACTGTGTTTCATTCATTTATTATTATTGTAGCTGAGGTTTGGGTATCGATTGTTTGTCTGGTCTCGGAGTCTGCTGTAGTCCGGACCCGAGTCCGGACTAGCCTAGCCTAGCCTAGCCGCTAATTCGCTATCCCTATGGCTGCTGCTGTCTCTCCCTCGGTCCTTTACTGCTCGAGTTGCCATATGACGAGTTTAAACCCCGGATCCTCCTCTGATGGTAGTGATAGATGTGTGAAGTGTAGTGTAGTCGAAGCTCTGGAATCCAGGGTCAGTGAGTTAGAGCTGCGTCTCCGAGCACTGGAGTCTCGAGCTAGCGCTAGCATTAGCTACAGCCAGGCCGTATCCTCAGGGACAGCGGAGCACAGCTTTAGGGAAAGGCAGAGGAGAACTAGCGAGCCTAGCCTCCCAGCCCGTCCTCCGCAGCTGGGACAAGACCAGGATAGTGATGGCTTTGTGACTGTTCGGAGAGGGCGACGTGTTGTTGGTAGTTTCCCCATTGGGCCTCCTCCTGTTAGCATTTACAATCGCTGGGACGCTCTGCGGGGAAGAAGGCCCCACTGAGAGAGCCGCTGAGAGAGCTGCTGAGAGAGCCGATGGAGTCGCTGATGCGCTGGTAATTGGCTCCTCTATTGTTAGAGGTGTTAAGATCCCAGGAGCCACTGTTCGGTGCTTCCCTGGGGCCAGGCCCACAAGCAGCGTTTCAGTCGAATTGTTATTCACGCGGGTGGTAATGACGTTCGGCGGAAACAGTCCGAGGTGTTGAAGCTGCAAGTCGCCGCGGTGTGCAAGCTGGCTAGCACAATGGCCGACACTGTCATCTTCTCTGGGCCCCTACCTAGCACTAGCAGTGCAGAAGCATTCAGCAGACACTCGGCTTTCAACCGCTGGCTGTCTGGCTGGTGCCCTCGAAGTGGTGTTGTTCATGTTGACAATTGGAGTGCCTTTTGGGGAAAGCCCGGTCTCATCCGCTCGGATGATATCCACCCAACGTTGGCGGGTACATCCCTTTTGGCTAAGAATTTGGCCCTGGCTCTAAACTGTTCTGCCCGGCTCAAATGACGGTGCAGAACTGAGGCCCGGGTGCAGAGCTGCTCTGCCACAACCTCTGAGCCCCCATCTGTTCAGTTACTAGCCTCAGAAGCTAGTCAGATTGAAACTGTGTGTGCATGTGTGTGTGTGCCTGTGTGTGCTCAGTTACTAGCCTCAGAACCTAGTCAGATTGAAACTGTGTGTTTTCCTCGCTTGAAGTCTAAAGCACTATATGCAAGGAAATCTGACCTGGGTGTCAGACACAATAACTTAATAAAAGTTCAGACAGACAGAAATAGTTCTAACAGTAGGGTTGTTAAATGTGGTTTAATGAACGTCAGATCAATCTTGTCTAAATCGCTTCTCATAAACTAACTTATTATAGACAAGGGCTTGGATTTGTTTGCGCTCTCGGAGACTTGGCTCCAACAGGACGACTACGTTAGATTGAGTGCACTCCTCCGACGCATGTTAACTACCAGAAAGCGAGAACTACAGGTCGCGGCGGTGGTGTTGCGATTATATCACACACCAACTTGGTTCTTAGTCCCAAAACCAACAATGCTTTTCACTCGTTTGAAAACTTAACACTTTCAATCACCTGTCCTGGGTGGAGAAAACAAAAAGCGGTGTGTAACCGGTCCCTGGGTTAACTAGACTTTTTTTCAACAAGAGAGAACATCAATTGGCTAGATCAGAAGAGCTAGGTATCGGCTCTGGGAGTGAGTGAAGCATACACAAGACAGTCTTTTGGGTTTTGTTGGCACCATATATTGCACACACATAAGACAAGGACACAGAGAGAACATTTACCCCACAACCCAACCCCAGTGAATGGCCATACGATATATACAAAGTCCAGTTCCAATGCAACAAAAGTCACAAATGCAACAAAAGTTCAAGCGGTATTCCAATAGTCCATTCAGTGCTTATTTCCCTGAGAGCGAAAATATTCCACACAGCGCGGAACACGGTTGGACGCGGACGCCACGGACCGAGGCACCCGAGGAAGAGTTAAAGAAGGCGGCTGCAGGAGCCTCCTACCCGTCCTGCTCAGAGCAGATGAAGTTCCGCTGACTCCTGAGTCCCAAGAGGACAATGTGGACCCCTTGTGGAGAGCCCAGTGGAGTTAAGCGAGATGATGACTCCAATAGTTCAGGTCTCTAGCTCGCCATCTGACAAGGCCTGCAGCAATTCACCCTCCCAGCTTCAACCTCGCGTTACCGGTGTGTGCTACTGCCGGCATATAAGCCAATGAGAGTATAGCGCACCGTCACGTGACGCGGAGATGCCTTCAGTTCAATATAATACTAATTATTACAATGCTCAATACAATTATCAATATAATACTTTTTTTTTATTTGATCGAAGAAGGGAATAAACTCACAGGGTTTTCTACCTGGGTTACATCCTCCCCCCCTAATTCATGCAACTCCCGGTGCATGCTTAAACGTTGTGTACGCGAGACGGCAAGAACCCGTTTGCTGCAGGGGTAGCAAGTACCACACTATATGCATCAATTTACCCTTGAAATAAAGTTTGGGCGGCGGACACAAGCGGATTCCCTAAAGACGAATATTGCAACCGATCAGGTGGCTGGCGTGGTCGGCTAGTACGTCTGATCAAAACTTCAGGAACAAGGCAAGAATCTCCAATTTCAGGAGCAAGAAGTGCATCGGGCACGTCCGTGTGGATGAGCAATGGCTCAAATTGATCGGGGGATGTCTCTACCGGGTTTGGAAAAACTGGAGTTCTTTCAGGATTCGGTACACAAATAAGTTGGATTCCGTCTTCGGCCTCGGGTAAGCTTCCATCAACAGCTTCCAAGCCTTCCACAGGTAAAGAACCATCCGGAATGACAGAAGACTTCACTTCTTCAGGTAAGTAAGGTTTAAGGTCAACGGGACTATAGGCAGACTGGCTTTGATTGGGATCAAGATCTTCCCTTGTGACTGGGATCGGTTCAATGTGGAATGGACCCGACCCACCTTCTTCATCACCAATATCCTCCTCGTCCTCCTCCACGACAGCATTGGACACATCTGGTACCGGTCTCTGGCTCCGAGTCTGAGGACGGCGTGGAGGAGTCTCTTGCAGAAGAGCTGGATCTTCTCTGGCTGACTGGAAGGGACATGGAAGAAGCAGATCCCTGTGCAGGGTGCGAGTTGGTCCCTCCGGCTGGTCTTCCGGTCGCACGGTGTAGACTGGTAGGTCACCAGCTTGCTTTAGAACAAGGTAGACACTGTCCTCCCATTTGTCCTCCAGCTTGTGCTTTCCACGAAGGCGCACATTCCGAACCAACACTCGATCACCTTCCATCAACTTTGACGGAGTAATGCGCTGGTCAAACCGGCTCTTGTTTTTCTCTCCAGACTTGGCAGCATTTTTGGAAGCTAACCGAAAACTCTCTTCCATCCTTGTTCTCAACCCTTCCACATACTGTGAATGGCTCTTTGAGTTCCGTTCACGAACCGGCAACCCGAAAGCCAAGTCGACAGGAAGTGGTGGAGATCGGCCAAACATCAGCTCGTATGGCAAAAATCCGGTAACGTCGCTCTTCGTGCAATTGTATGCATGTACTAAAGGACGCACATACTCCTTCCATCTGGATTTTTGTTTATGCTGCAATGTTCCAAGCATACTAAGAGGAGTGCGATTGAATCGCTCGACCGGGTTTCCCCGGGGATGGTAAGGGGTGGTCCGGGTCTTCACAATACCAGCCAGTTGACACAGTTCCTTAATGAGCTTTGACTCAAAGTCCGGCCCCTGATCGGTATGGAGACGCTCAGGGATCCCATACACTACAATGAAATTCTCCCACAGGACCCTTGCCACTGTCCTGGCTTTTTGGTTTGCAGTCGGTATTGCCACAGCAAATTTTGTAAAATGGTCCGTGAAAACGAGGATATCCTTGGTATTGCTTTGATCCGGCTCCAATGACAGATAATCCATGCACAGTAACTCCAAAGGCCGGGAGGTCTTGATGTTGACTAAGGGCACTGCCCGTTCAGGAAAAGCCTTTTGCCTCACGCACCTGGGGCAGGTCTTAACCTTTTGCTCCACATCAGCAGACATGTGGGGCCAGAAAAATCTTGAACGCACTAAGTCCAGAGTCCGATCAATCCCCAAATGGCCCATATCGTCATGCAGGCTTGAGAGGACAGTAGATCTCAAGTCTTCAGGCAAAACCAGCTGGTATGTGATGTCCTCTCCAACACCCCTCCTCCGGTACAAAACCTCATTGTGCAATTCGAGACGAGTCAGTTCCCTCAACAAGAGGCAGAGATCGGGGAGTTCTTCACGTACAGCTGGGAGAACCTTCTCTCCCGTCCGAATCTCATGGATGACCTCTCTAAAGGCCGGGTCAGCTTCCTGCCTCTCCTTGATGTCATGATGCGATAAAGGGGATATTACCGGCAGCCCATGATTGTCCTCGCTGGAGTAACACTCTGGGATCGCATCGGCTGACACACCTAAGGACTCGATCAATGCAATGAAACTGTCTGATGAGGGAGCCGGAAGACTGGCGCGCATCAGACAACTGTGGCAGATTGCTGAAACAATGGAGGGATCAATCTCCTCCAAGTCGGAGGGATGGTCACGTGTGAAATGGTGAATCACGTCAAAGTCATTGTAAGATTGATCATCAGCAATAGTTTCGTGAGGGCGACGAGATAATGCATTCGCGTCAAGGTTTTGTTTTCCAGCACGATATTGCAACTTAAAGGTGTATGTGGACAGGGCAGCAAGCCATCGGTGACTAGCAGCGTCCAACCTTGCAGATGTTAACAGATAAGTAAGGGGATTATTGTCGGTCACTACAACAAAAGACGAACCATACAAATAATCATGAAACTTTTCTGTCACACTCCACTTGAGGGCAAGGAATTCTAACTTGTGTGCTGGATACCTTGACTCGCTGAGGGACAAGCCCCTGCTGGCGTATGCAATGACTCTCAATTCCCCGTCCTGCTCCTGATATAAGGCTGCCCCAAGCCCGGTGGTACTGGCGTCAGTATGGAGTATATAGGGAAGCTTGGCATCAGCAAACCCGAGGACTGGGGAAGTGGTCAGCTTTACTATAAGCATCTCAAACGCAGCCTGGCAGGGCGGAGACCATCGTTCACCGAATGGGTGGTTTGGAACCAGGCTCTTAACTGGGGTAGACTTGCGTCGAGCCTTGGAGGTAGGAGCCATACCTCGAGTGAGATCATTTAAGGGTTTAGCTATACAAGCATATCCTTTTATGAATCTCCGGTAATATCCGGCAAACCCCAAGAACGATTTAAGCTCCTTTAAAGTTCTGGGGACTGGCCAGGATTTCAGGGCTAAAATCTTGTCTGGGTCAGTTTCCACCCCCTTCTCAGAGACAACATGCCCCAAGTACCGCACAGACGTCTGAAAAAATTTACATTTTTCTGGGGATAATTTCAATCCGTACTCCCTCAACCGATGTAACACTCTTAACAGCCTCTCCTCATGTTCCTCCAATGATCTTGAAAACATAATGAGATCGTCGATGAAGACTAGGACCTCTTTTAAATGTAAGTCCCCCATGCATTTTCCATTAGTCGCTGGAAAGTGCTGGGGGCATTTGTTACTCCTTGGGGCATTCTATTGAACTCCCAGAATCCAATTGGGGTAACAAAAGCGGTTTTCTGCTTGTCGGCTTCAGCCATCTCGATCTGATAGTACCCTGATTTTAAGTCGAGAACACTGAACCATTTTGATCCCGTCAAGGCGGAAAACGACTCTTCAGGATTTGGTAAGGCGTATGCATCTTTGACGGTCTGTAGATTCAGTCTCCGATAGTCTATACACTGTCTTATGTCCCCATTTTTCTTTCGGACCACAACAATTGGTGATGCAAACGGCGACTCTGACTCACGAATGACTCCAGCCTCAAGGAGATCCTTCAGATGTCGTCTCACAGCTTCGACATCTTGAGGGTGAACAGGCCTGGGTCTGTGCTTGAATGGAGTGTCATCGCTCAGTTTGATATGATGTCTTATTTTGTCTGTGTGACCGAAATCCAAATCATGGCTAGAAAACACACCCGGAACTTCTCAGCCTTCGCATGATTCTCTCCTTCCACTCAGGAGGAACAGGTGACTCTGCAAAATCCAGCTTGAGGGATTCCGTTGTCTCTTCTACTGGAGACACACTGTGTGATAGAACATGAGGGCACATAGCGAGAGCTGCTACGGTACTGAGAGGTTGGAGAGTGACATCCTGATCGGTCTCATTGGCAAGTATGACTGGGATCTTTGCATGGGCCTGGCTTGGAAGGGTAATCAGAGAGTTCTTTACGCACAACCCGCCTGGAAGGGGTGTAGCTGGGTGCTCCACCAGCGCCCATTGACCTTGATATGGCATGCTGCAATGGAATGTACCATCCACCACAGTGGTGCGCCCCGCTGGAATCAGTACAGGGGTTTTACTGACTAACCGCACTACTCCATCACTTCCTTCCTCTTGTTGCCTATGTCGCATCTGTAGTAGCTTAAGGACAGCACGGTAACCATGTGCGGATGGCTCGAAGTTGGACACATCACTCTCCAAATGCTGGACATACAACGGCTCTAGAGTGTTCATACCGATAAGCATGGCGGATGGAGAGCTTAGACCTACATCGGGAACGACCAGAGCTAATGTGGCAACATCAGTGTCGACTCCAATGAAGTCATAGGGAAATGTAACAGTTACCTCAATCTATCCAAGATATGGGACAGCTTGGCCCGCAGCCCCCTCTACATGAAATAGATCGCAAATGGACTTTACAGGTTGATCAGCACAGAAGGAGTTGTAAAACGAGACTGGGATCGTTGTTACTTGGGATCCTGTATCCAAGAGACAGTTTTTTTTTTTTTTTTTTTATTAAATCAACATAAAAACACAAGATACACTTACAATTAGTGCTCCAACCCAAAACCCTCCCACCCTCACCCCCATTCACACTCATTCACACAAACGGGTTGTTTCCTTACCATATTAACATTCTGGTTCCTACAATATATATCAATGCAGTCTGCACGGGATGAAGTCCGTGAGGCACTGCCCTAAACCAGTGCCTTTCGGAAACCACATCCACCGCAATAGGGTTGTGTGTGCTGCTGGTCCACTGTTAGTAGTAACATTTACCAGTTACATTTTGCTTAAATTAAAAAATTATTGTATTAAAAAAAAAAAAAAAAAACACTATCTTCACCAGACCAGGCTTCAGCGAGATTAGATGGTTTAAAGGGCTCTTAAAACAGGGTCCAGTCCAGATTATGTCGAGATCGGGCTCAGCAACACACACCTTCATTTGCATACACCCAGATTAAGGAAACACAAACACAGTTTAGCATATAATCTATAATCAAAAATACATTTTCAAAAAAGGCCTTTGAGAACTTCCCATCTACGTTTATGTTTTTTGGCATCATTATCGGTTTCAACCATATAACTTTCTAATGTAAAGAAATGCTGAATAAATGTTTTAAAGAAAGTAATACTAAGTGAATATCTATTTTTTGCCTTAAAAATAAATCTTTTACCGAGTACAATAATTAAATTAACTAAATCGTGACTGTCAATAAAATCTCCTAATATAACAGAAATCACATCAAGCTTCATAAACAAACCGATCCTTAAACACATTTTTTCAACTTCTACCCAAAACAAAGACACAATATGACAGTACCAAAACAAATGCAGTGTGGATTCAGACTCCTGACAACAAAAACGGCAATCATCTGACTCAGTCATATTCCATAATTTTAACATTTTTCCGGTGGGTAAGAAATTATATAAGATTTTGATTTGAAAATGACGATTCTGCACATCGATAGTAGTTTTGTAGATTAATTTAAATATTGTATCCCACGGCAACGGGCAGTCAAAATAGTCTTCCCATTTTCCATATGTGTTATATGGGGCAACCTTCAGAGATTTCTTTATTAAATAATTGGGCGGCACGGTGGCTGAGTGGATAGCACTCTCGCCTCTCAACAAGAAGGTCCTGGGTTCGAATCCCGGCCGGACCAGGGCCTTTCTGAGTGGAGTTTGCATGTTCTCCCCGTGTCTGCGTAGGTTTCCTCCGGGTACTCCGGTTTCCCCTACCACTAAAAATATGCACAATAGGTCTGGCATGCGCCTCCTGTTCGGCGACCCCGCTCCCATCTCTGTGTGGAGTGAGAGGACAAGTGCCCAAAAAATAACAATTGTAAACTGCTTTGTGACTCTGGTCTGTGAAAGGCGGTATATAAATAAAGCTTACTTACTTACTTACTTACTTATAAAAATTATATATTTTTTTATTTATTTGTATTCCTTTTTGCCAACTTCAAACATGTTTTTCCAAAAGAAAGGCTTTCCATCTATTACAATATTAGAATTCATCCATATTATCTGCTGCAAAATGTCATCTCTTTTTTCTGGTACACAAAATTGAAAACACCACCATGACTGGATTGTTTCCTTTATGAACCCTGAGATGTTTCCCAGCAGACTCTCTACATAAGGAAAATGGGAGGGCATCACTTGTAAAAACGGATACAATTTCTTATGATACAGTACATGTTTTTTGTCCAACAGGACACTTGTGTACCACTCAGTGTTTAGATACATCTTTGGAACAATTGATGCTTTTAAAGACAGACACATAGCTTCAAGGTTAAGAAGTTTCAAACCCCCATATTCATATTCATTGTACAAAACTTTTCTTTTAATCTTTTCTGGCTTGCCATCCCAGATAAAATCCATGACCCTATGCTCATAAACCTTAAAAAAGTTTTGTGATGGAGCTGGTAATGACAAAATTAAATAAATTGAGGAATAATTAAAGAGTTGACAATAGATATTTTACCATACACGGTTAAAGATTTCCCTTTCCATAATTGCAGAATTTTATCCAGCTTTTTTAATCGATTTTCATAATTTACTGAGCCTAGGTTTTCCAGATCATCCGGGATAACAACACCAAGTATGTTAACTGGTCCATTTGTCCACACAACAGGTACTTTGCATTCCATTCTGTAGGATGTTCCCTTTAAGCTTCCGATCCTTAATATTTTACATTTATCATAGTTAAGCTTAAGCCCAGATTGCTGTGAAAAGATGTCCAACAGATTTAAAAGATTTTGTAAACAATGAGGATTGGGGGTGATGAAGAAGCTTGTATCGTCTGCATACATTGATATTTTACTTTCAATATTATTATTAACGAGCCCCTCAATATTTTTATTCAATCTGACTTTAATCGCCAATATCTCCATAGCAATAATGAATAAGTATGGAGACAAAGGGCACCCTTGTTTTAAACCTCTTAATAGAGGTATTGTCCCAGAGATGTATCCATTATTGATAATTCTACAGTTTGTTTTATTATATAGCGTCTTGATCCAGTGTAATAAGGAGTTACCAAAGTTGAAAAAAGCTAAGCTTTTACAAATAAAATCTAGACTAATTTTGTCAAATGCCTTCTCCAAGTCGGCTACAAAAATTAATCCTCTTTTATTTTCTGTATTATAATTTTCTATGATTTCTAATAACTGTCTAATATTGTTTCCTATATTTCTTCCTTGTAAGAAACCTGATTGGTCTTGATGAATAATATCTGACAAAACAGACTTAAGTCGTGTAGCCAAACATTTAGCCAGGATCTTAGCATCGTAACACTGAAGTGTTATTGGTCTCCAATTTTTTAGATAAACTGGGTCTTTATATTGGCCATTTACTTCTTGTTTCAATAACAAAGAAATAAGACCTTCTGTTTGAGAGTTAGACAAAGAACCCGTTGTATAGGAGTAATTAAAACTGGAAAGCAATGGTTTTTTAACCTCTTCATAGAATACTTGATAAATCTCAATAGGTATTCCATCCAATCCTGGTGTTTTCCCTGGATGAAAGGACTTAATAGCTTCCATGAGTTCTTCTTCTTTAATGAGGCCTTCACACGAGCGGCTTTCTTCTGAATTCAGTTTTCTTTCATAATTTACTGGAAAAAATTGTGTTAACTGTCCAAGAGACAGTTAACGTTTTGACCTGAAATCTTCACACTAGCTTGTACACCTTGATCCAACTAAGCCCTTGGGTAGTCGTGATTCGACCGGAACAGATTGGGTCAGTCTTTGACAGGAAATAGTGTTCACTGTGGGACATTTTTGGTTCACTAGAGTTCCAGTTCGCCCCGTAACTGAAACTGATTCTAGTTTAACGATCGTTGATCTGGGCCATTGGACTGTGGCCATGTTCTGTTCCGTTCACTGAACTGCCTCTTCTTCATTGCGACCAGTGCAGAATTGGGCTGGTTTACACAGTTTGGTCTGATGTGACCATCTTCACCACACCTATAACAATACCCGGGTTTGGGTACAGAGGACAGGTTATTTGATTGCTTGCCTGCCCCCTGACCCTCCCCCACTTGACCAGGTGTGGCCTTTGAGACTGGCTGCCTCGTGTTTAACTGAGAGGCGGTCAGGGCTGCAAGCTGTTTTTGAATGTCAGCGAGCTGCTGGGCCAGTTGCTGGGTAACACTGGTGAGAGCAGCGATTTGGCCCTTGTCTTCAGCATTCGCAACTGCATACTGAGCATGGTTGGCAGCTCTGGGCCGGGCTACACCAAGGTGTTGCTTCATGCGCAGGGTTTTTGCGGCTTCACCATCTTCCTCCGTCCTCAGCAAGAGCAGCAGTTCAGCAAAGGATGGTGGATGGTGTTTTCTTTGTTTGAGTTGTAGATCTGTAATGAGGGAATTGTCCCAACATCCACGACAGAATTGGGTGAGTAAATGTCGGTCATTATCATTGCCTAACACCCCGCCACGTTTTACAGCCATATTTAGAGCTACCTGTAGCCGTTGCAGATAAGTGGACGGCTTCTCCCCTGAATCTTGGAACGTGTCTAAGAATTTGGCATATAATTCATCGCCATCTTGAACTGCACCAAAGGCGGAATCTAATGTGTGAAGGTAAACGTCAGGGCGGGTGTCGGGTTTCAAATGTTTAACAACGTCAGCCGCGGGTGATAACAGGCTGTCGAAGATTTTGCGTGAACGCTGAAGATCGGACATAGCAGGATCCTTCATTAACAACTCTGCTCCAGAGCGCCAGGTGTCATAATCAGATTCATTCTGGGGTCTTGGAGTTCTACCGGAGAAAGCGCGGAGACGTTGTGAAGTGAAGGGCATTGCATTCTCGTCACTTTTGACTATGTGCTCGACCACATACCTTTGGACTTCTGGAGGATTTAGATCGGCTGGCGTCATGGCTGGCAGTGAGAATCTTGTGGACTGCCTGTCCAGAGGCCGCTGTTGTAATTTAGGCAGCGGGGTGGCAGAAGAAGTAGAGGCATACTGTGGTAAACCCGATGGTGAACTACTATCTTGCGTGTGTTGTTCCTCCTCGTTGTCTTCATCATCTATGACCAACTTCACCTCAGGTGGATGCAGCCAGGTTACTGTTTGACCGAGTAGAGACATAACCCCTTGTAAAACAACCGCAAAGTCTTTACCGGTCGATTTCGCAACTTTTTTCAATTCGGACAGATAGTTTTCAGTTTGAACCTTCCCCACCTCCTTTGAACACGCGGTGGACAAATCTATTTCAAAATCGCAGTCAGTGCCGCAGGAAAACGTGTATGGCAGAAGCGGGCGCAAGTGCATTAAACAAGACTTTAAAACAAACTCTACCATGATAGAGTTATGGAAAGCCGAACCAACTTCATCTACAACTTCTGCTCTAGTTACAGGACCATAACGCTTCAGAAAATCCAGAACTACATTATCACTATTAGTATGGGTTGCAAACTTCACTAAAACTGCATTAGGAATAATAATGCCACTTTTCTCGAATATATCCATTGTCAATCAATAATAAAAAACACCAATATACGTTATGCTTCTTTTCACTCACTCCTGGCTCGCTCGCCACGTTATGTAACCGGTCCCTGGGTTAACTAGACTTTTTTTCAACAAGAGAGAACATCAATTGGCTAGATCAGAAGAGCTAGGTATCGGCTCTGGGAGTGAGTGAAGCATACACAAGACAGTCTTTTGGGTTTTGTTGGCACCATATATTGCACACACATAAGACAAGGACACAGAGAGAACATTTACCCCACAACCCAACCCCAGTGAATGGCCATACGATATATACAAAGTCCAGTTCCAATGCAACAAAAGTCACAAATTTCCCTGAGAGCGAAAATATTCCACACAGGGCGGAACACGGTTGGACGCGGACGCCACGGACCGAGGCACCCGAGGAAGAGTTGAGGTTATGAAAATTAAAGAAGGCGGCTGCAGGAGCCTCCTACCCGTCCTGCTCAGAGCAGATGAAGTTCCGCTGACTCCTGAGTCCCAAGAGGACAATGTGGACCCCTTGTGGAGAGCCCAGTGGAGTTAAGCGAGATGATGACTCCAATAGTTCAGGTCTCTAGCTCGCCATCTGACAAGGCCTGCAGCAATTCACCCTCCCAGCTTCAACCTCGCGTTACCGGTGTGTGTGCTACTGCCGGCATATAAGCCAATGAGAGTATAGCGCACAGTCACGTGACGCGGAGATGCATTCAATTCAAAATAATACTAATTATTACAATGCTCAATACAATTATCAATATAATACTTTTTTTTGATTTGATCTAAGAAGGGAATAAACTCACAGGGTTTTCTACCTGGGTTACAGGTGCTATTTATAGTTTTATACCGACCTCCTGGTCCTTACAGCGAGTTCCTAACAGAATTCTCTGACTTCATTTCAAACCTAGTTTTGGAATGGGAAAACATAGTTATAACTGGAGACTTCAATATACATGTGGACGACAGCACTGACAGCTTAAACAAAGCTTTCAGCGCCGTACTAGATGGTGTTGGTTTTACTGAGAATGTTGAGGAACCTACTCAACATTCTGAGGACACGGTAATATATAATATATGTCCTGACCTACGGCTGTGATGTCTCCAATGTTGGCAACCAGCGTCAAAGCTCGTTGCTTTCTGACCATTTCTTGATCACGTTTGATCTCGATTTGGAGGACTTTCCTGTCCCGCAAGATAAAACCATAATGAAAAGAACCTTAAATGATTAATCTATCACAAGGTTCAAAGAACTAATACAGCCTATGTTGAATACTGCTGCAGGTGAACCTGTTCACAGCTGCTGCAGACTATTGACCAAACGGTGGACAATACTATGGAGTCTTTAAAATCTGCATTAAATGCAGCAGCTCCTTTAAAACAGAAAACTATTAGGATTAGATCATCGTCGCCCTGGTACAGTGTTCAACTCCACACTTTAAAACAGGACGTCAGAAAATTGGAGAGGCTATATCGCCACTCCCACTCGGAGCCTGTACACAGGGAGTGGAAAGGAGGTCTCCGAAACTACAAGAATGCCCTTCGCAGGGCTCGAACTCAATACTATTCAACTTTAATAGAAGCGAATAAAAATAACAGTAGATTTTTGTTTAGCACCGTCGCTAAACTCACAAACTGCCATAGCGCAAATCGAGCCTAAAATTCCAAGCTCACTGAGCAGTGTCGACTTTCTCCACTTCTTTAATAATAAAATTACATCCATCCATGACAAACTGGAGGAGGTTACTCCTGCTGTTGGTAGTGGACAAGCTGAAGCGGCATACGTGACTTCCCACTTAGACTCTTCAGTGGGCCTCGATAAATTCATGGCTGTGAGCCAAGCAGAGGTGATCTCTGTAGTCACATCCTCAAAAGCCTCAACTTGCATGTTAGACGCAGTCCCGACATGGCTCTTCAAAGACATACTTCCTTTGATAATTGAGCTTATCGTAAATATAATAAACGCATCCATACAATGTGGCTATGTCCCACAAGCTTTTAAAACCGCGGTAATCAAACCCCTTCTGAAGAAAACAAACCTGGACCCAGAAATACTTACAAACTACAGACCGATCTTAAACTTCACTTTCATATCTAAAATCCTGGAAAAACTTATAGTTGAGCAGCTTCGCTGCCACCTGCAGGAAAATAATATGTTTGAAGTCTTTCAATCTGGATTCAGAGCTCATCATAGCACTGAAACGGCACTAGTCAAAGTCACAAAGGACTTACTACTAGCTGCTGATAATGGACAAGTGTCAGTGCTGGTCCTACTGGACCTTAGTGCTGCATTTGACACAATAGACCACAGCATTCTACTGCAGAGGCTAGAATGTGATATAGGTCTTAGAGGAACAGCCCTTGGCTGGTTTAAATCCTATTTATAAAATCGGTATCACTTCGTCAACGTAAATCAGAACTCGTCGCCTTATTCTGGAGTAGAATTCGGTGTGCCGCAGGGTTCGGTACTCGGACCGATTCTTTTCACTCTCTTCATGCTGCCGTTAGGAAACATTATTAAAAAGCATGGAATTAATTTCCACTGCTATGCAGATGACACACAGCTTTATCTGTCGATGAAGCCAAACCAGACAGATCAGCTAGAAAAGCTCAGTGCCTGCATAAAGGACCTTTAAATGTGGATGACTCTTAACTTCCTACTTCTCAACCCGGAGAAGACGGAAGTGATCCTACTCGGTCCGAAGCGCCTGCGTGACTCCCTCACTAACCAGATAATTACTCTCGATAATGTCAGTATTATACCCAGTAACACTGTGAGGAATCTTGGAGTCATTTTTGACCAAGAACTCTCCTTCAAGGCTTATATAAGCCAAGCAACTAAAACGGCGTACTTCCACTTACGGAACATCGCTAAAATCAAGAATTTCCTTCCTAAAAGTGACGCGGAAAAACGTATTCACGCGTTTGTCACCTCAAGGCTCGACTACTGTAACGCTTTATTGGCAGCATGCCCTAAAACCTCTTT
This sequence comes from Knipowitschia caucasica, assembly GCA_964034765.1. Classification (NCBI taxonomy): domain Eukaryota; kingdom Metazoa; phylum Chordata; class Actinopteri; order Gobiiformes; family Gobiidae; genus Knipowitschia; species Knipowitschia caucasica. The sequence goes on along the minus strand of OZ035823.1, from coordinate 39,439,617 downwards.
GAAGAGCTTCCAGCTCGTTCAGAATACAGCAGCTAGGATCTTAACAGGTACCAAAAGGAGGGAGCACATAACTCCGGTGTTAAAATCACTCCACTGGCTCCCTGTGGAGTACAGAATAAAATTTAAAATCCTTCTCTTAACATATAAAGCCATAAATGGCTTGGCTCCTTCTTATCTCCAAGACACGTTAGTGTCGTATCAACTAAGTCAAGCGTTGCGCTCACAAAACGCCAGACGTCTGGTGGTTCCTAAGGTCTCAAAAATCACTGTTGGCGGCAGAGCATTTAGCTACCAAGCTCCTTTACTGTGGAATCAGCTTCCCATTTATGTTAAGGAAGCAGATACGGTCTCCACATTCAAGCCCAGGCTTAAAGCACTTTAATTTAGCATATAATTAGGTAATATATAATATATGGTGTATATATTATATATATATGCTGTATTATGTTATATATTATACAATATATGTATTATGTTATGTTGTATATTATGTTGTATGTTATGTTGTGTATTATATATGATATATATGGTATGTATGGTATATATGATGTATATGATACATAATATATAATTAGGTTTGCTTGGATCGGTTTGCACACCTGGTGTGCAATCCATGAATCTTGGTGCTGTAACCTAGGCTAGCCTAGCCGTGGCTGCTGCTGTCTCACCTCCTTTCAGATACGCTCTCTTTATTCAAGGCTAGGTTTAAAACAGTCCTCTTTAGTTTAGCATATGGCTAGGAAGGTAAGACTCAGGGAAGGCTAAACTCCTCAGACTGTCAGTCAAGCTGCATAGGGAGTCAGTTTGCTGGGAGAAGTATGGTAACTTGAGCACTATCCTCTCCTCCTTCCTACTTTATCTGTTTAGCATTTTTAGGATTTTGACTGTAGTTTGTTCATTGCTATTCACCCGTTGTCCCATTGTCTGTTTCATGGTACGATGACGGGATCTCTGAGCCTGGCCTCCTCCATCTACACCTGCGGACTGCCCCGCCCGACCCGCCTGGGAGTGCTTCAGTCCTGCACCGGACCTGTCCACGTTCAGCGGCCACTGGTCCACGTTCTGTAGCTAGCTTAGGTCCTAGATCATTAGCCTGTCCGTCCGGGGGAGCGGATCCCTTTCTCAAATGGGTCTCCCTCCCTGTGGGTTTCCCTAGTTCTTGCCAAGGTTTCTCACTTTTTCCCACTGGGTTTTTTAAGAGTTTTTCCTTGTCGATGCAGGAGGGTCTTGTTGGACAGTTAGTGTCCAACAGAAAGGATTGGTGATGATCAGGACACTTTAGCATTCTACAACATGTATGGACATTTTCTTCTGTGTGTGCTTTATATTCTTCATGTGTTTTAACTGTTGATTCTCTGACCTGTGTTGGTGATTTCAATGGTTTTGTTAAGTCCTCTGAGATGACTTCTGTTGTGACCTAGGGCTATACAAGAATAAATTGTATTGTATTGTATTGTACCGGTCGGTAACTCCAGGTTCTTTGAGACAGATTGGTAGCAGGCAGTTCTACCAACAACTGCAGAGGAATGTGGTAAGATTTTCTTCGTTTAGACTCGCCAGATAGATCTTCCACTGTACAGGCACTTTCTAAATACCGGTGGGCTGATCGAGCCGGCAGTTTATAAACAAACAGATTTAAACATTAAGAAATTGAAACATTGATGATACATGCTATAAACAGGGGCGTATATAGGTTCCAGTGTACTGGATATGGCCCCATCGCTTTGGAGAAGCTAGAAAAATACTTTGTCTGTGGCGTAGCCTAGCTACCATATCACCATCCAACATCGTGCCTTAGGCCTACCTTGTGAGAAATCCAAATCCAAAATATTTTTGTCAATCTATTTGGCATATAAAATGCAATAATTAGCCTAAAATTCCTTTGCAGGCACACCCCTCAAAAAGTTTCGGGCCATGCCACTGATGACAACAATGACTATACATTAAATCATTATTATACCCAATTATACATTACTGTAATAATCATTGACTGACTGACCATGCTGACCATGCCACACCCATGCTGATCATGCCACGCCCATGCTGACCATGCCATGCAGTCAGTCATTGTTCATTGCACATCATGTTGCAGGAAACCGGAGCACCTGGAGGAAACCCAGGTTGCCTCTTGCAAACGGAGACTGCCCTCTTTGTTGACAAACACACCGACTCACTGACATCATGACCAAGAAATCCGGCGCTCTGATTGGTTACTATGTAAAATTGCTAATTACATAGTACTTTACATGACAAAAAGTTCAAATTTCAGGTGGCGCTTGCAAGGATTCTTTGTGTGGAAACTTCAGATTGTGTTCATATTGTTATAAGCTTTCAAAACATTGAAAAGCACCATTACCCATGATACTGGAACGGAAGTTAATATTATTCAATCTAGCACGCGGCCTATTAGGTCACGAATCACTTCACCAGTTATTACTGCATTATTACATATAAATCCATCTGATATTCTGTCATTTACTAGTCACTTTACCTGCTGATATTTTTACTATTTTTAATTCTGCTCATATTCTCTGCTGCAAAAGTACAATATACAGCTTGCTCAAACAAATTTATGTGTGCAATCTGAGTGCTCTTATTTCCTTTCTCTGCTGTAATGCGCAACGATGGACACTGAAATTTCCCCACTGTGGGACGAACAAAGGAAAATCTTATCTTATAATGTTTACTCAGGAGGGTGAATATGTATGATAACGCCAACACTTTGTGGTGGTGGTTGAATAAAGAATTTATAACAAATAACTGTGTGGTCTTTTGAAATCATAATGCAATAGACTATGACAGTCACCTCTTGCAGGACACTCTGTGGCAGGCTTATTCACCCTGGCTGTGTGAAGGAGAGGTTCCACAGGTCTTCCTGTTGCTGTCAGACTGTACAATAAGTAAGTAAGTAGTAAGTAAGTAAGGTTTACTTGTATACCGCCTTTCACAGACCAGAGTCATTAAGTGGTTTACAATGGTTATTTTTTGGGCAATTGTCCTCTCACTCCACGAAGAGATGGGAGCGGGGTAGCCAGTACAGGAGGCGCATGCCAGACCTATTGTACATGTTTTTAGTGGTAGGGGAAACCGGAGGAAACCTACGCAGACACGGGGAGAACATGCAAACTCCACTCAGAAAGGCCCTGTTCCGACCAGGATTCGAACCCAGGACCTTCTTGCTGAGAAGCGAGTGCGCGATCCACCCAGCCACCATAATTAGAACTGCTGAGCCTGTACATATAGATTCAAGATTCAATTAAGTATTGTCATTGTCACAAAAACAAGGTGTGACGGCCCCCTCTGCTGGTGCTGTGGTGGCGGTGTCGTAAGATTATTCTACTGGCCGGGAGGTCACGTGAGGCCCCCCGGATGCTTTAAAAAGCGGCTTCCTCTCAAGCTCTCACTCTCTCTCACCTGGCTTCTGAGCACCTGCCGGCGTGCGCGGACTGCCGCCACCAGCTTGGGTCCTGATTCGCCAGCCATAACGCAACGCTGTTCTACATTTATACTTACACTACAACACGACATTTGCACTACACAAGGTTATCTTACTGACTTTCATATGTAACACCCTGCACCCACACAGTATACAATTCACCTACACTTGCAACAGCAAGAGCAGATTATGTGGTGTTATACTGTAACATAGCATAAATGCTCCCCAACTCACACTAAGTTCGATGGAAACTACTTCTCTTTATTATGTGACAAAAAAATAGTGTACTGAAAATATTGTCATTAGATTATCCCAATAGAAATAGAAATTATGGATGTGAAGGCTGTGCAGTATTTTAGCTTGAATTTCGAAAACAATACTCTGTAGTGTGATCTTCTGCTGGCAAGTGATTTTAAATATAGAAAAAAATAACTGATTTGCAGATTTATCTTTTAATAAATCCTTTTAGATCTATGTTGAGATTCAATTATCAAATACACATTTACAATAAAAATCCATCTCATTTGTATATTTTTAATAGCTATAAAGACCTACTCTTCAGGCATCACATTTATATGGTGTTTTTATATCAGTGCACTGGCTCTTGTTTTATCAAGAGATCATCTTACACAAGCTGCTGTTTACCCCAGACATGGCAGCCAAGAATGTGAGGCGTGAACATTAAGCCAGCATGTTCATTCGTTTTTTTGTGAGGGCTGTCACTGGTGCCACAAGTTCAGCCTTCTTTAAACTTGGGCTTTGATGTGTTGGTGCAAACTGGTGTGCTGGAGGCAGAATGTTTAGACGTCTTTGCATGTTTAGACACCCCAGTGTGAACAAGCCCAAGATGTATTTGAAAAAAATTACTTTTGCAATGGGGCAAGAGAATCAATCCCAATGCTTACCTGGTTAATCACAGGCTAAGGAAATCAAAAATGTGAAAAGGCTGCAGTAATCTTGAGAGTTCTGCTTAATATTTTGTCTTTTTTTTTTTTTATATTGATGATAAAAATGATACGTAAGCACTTGCCGCTGCTTAGCTGAGCCGCTAAGTACGAGTGACAAGAGTAAAGCCTAGTGTATACTTTCACGGCATACGTTCGCGGTTCCGGTGGACCTCCGTAAGCACAATTTAATTTATACTCCTTGCGGAGTTTTGAGGAGAATGTTGTAATCGCACAACCAACCACACGATGGCGATCTCACAGGAGTTGCTTGAGATACCAAAGCGGTCTCATTTACGCTGCTACTTTCTCCTCTTCAGAACAAAAACAAAGCTGTTTGAGATCATTACATGTGTTTCTACTGTAGGTTTATGTGAAAGTTCTATGGAATCATTGTTTCTTAACTCATTTAACTGTGATGTTGTGAATAAAGACACAGTTCTTGTTGGAAACATAGTTATTATTAAATTGTATTCATCACAAACAGCAAAACAATAAAAGTGGTAAATATCTGAGGCAAACATGAACAATTTATAAGTGCAGGAGGAATGGAACAGACACGATAAGCTACGAGTGCAGATTCAGACAAAGACAGGAACAGTGCAAAAGTAACAACTGCACAGTTTATAAGTTATATATATGTTAGATATAAGTTAGATATAAGTTAGATATGTAACAGAACTCAGGCTCTGCCATGAGCCCAAACTACTTTTCCTTTGGTTTCTTCGAAGCGTGAAGCAGTCTGCTCCATAGTGCCTCGTCCATGTTCCTGCAGCCGCTCCGTGCTTCCTTCCAAAACACACACACGGACCAATCACAGCGGAGCTTCCTTGCGGCAACCCTTACGTAGTTAGAACATTTTGATGCTGCGCGGCAGGCAACGTAAGGGCCTTGCGGTGACCAACGCGTTGCGCAAGTGACGTCACGTCACCTCCGTAAGCTCCGCGCCGTGCGAGTGTACACTAGGCTTAAAGCAGACCGTACATTGAGTAAGAAAAAATTGTCACAAAGGTGGATCCAAAACAAACACGTACAACACCAGCAACTTCATCAAACATCTGAAAACTCACCACCACACAGAATATAACACCTTTAAAAGCACTGGAGCACAAAAACATCCAACTCTACAACATAGCATTTGTGGAATATGACAGTGGCTCTTATTGTTGACTGTTAAACAATTGCTACAATGTATAATTGTTAAAGCCATTTCTTATTGTTGAAATGAGAAATTAAAACGTTTTAAATTTCAGTTGAACTAGTTATACAAATTCCCAGGGATAACACAGTGCAGCATATCAAGTAATATTAGTTTCTTACCCACTGAGACGTGCCGTGACGTGCCAAAGAAAGTGTAAAGCAGAACAGGGTAGAAAGACGAGTAGAGACCATAGACCGGAGGTACTGCAGCCAACAGCGCGTACGCCAGCCCTGAAAGAAAACACCCTTTTAATGATAGGCTTATAACGATTTTCACCACCATATCAACTGGACAACATTTTGATAAACATGACATTTTCAAATTACAAAGGGCATCAGAACCAAGGAGCCAAAGGATTTACAGCTATCTAGTGAAGACACTTTGATGGATGTGCTAAAACGAGTTGGAAATTTGACAAACTAAAGCCTGCCTACTGTCAATGGATGTTGTAATGCTGTACACAAACATTGAACATCATATATCTTCTCAGGCAAGTCGTATATCCAACCCTACCTAGCCTGAGATCTGGGTATGCCAGCTCATATGAAGAAGATGACAAAGTCTGGGATCGTGTCTTTAATTCAGACAGAAGACATGTTTTATTGTCGTTGGTAGAGACAGCACGAACACGAACAAAGATATTACAGACTGCAAGTGATAATATACAGCATGGAGGATTGAACACGTCCAATCAGCTTTCGCCGCGATGCCATGTAGCTTGGCCTTCAGAAATCAAAACATAATAATAATGATAATACATCAAACTTGAATAGTGCTTTTTTGGACACTCAAAGACGCTTCTCATGGGGAATTAAAAAAAACAATAAAAAGGGGTTTACGGAAAAGCTTGTTTGAAAAGATTGGTTTTGAGTACTGATTTAAAGTTTGGTAGTGAGTCAGACTTTCTAATGGGCAGTGGGAGTCAGTTCCAGAGGGTTGGGGCGGCAAAGGCAAAGGCTCTGTCCCCCAAGGTCCGGCGTTTAGTGCGGGTGATGGAGTGAGGAGGTTGGAATCGGCTGAGCGAAGGCGGCGGGTGGGTTGGTGCTGTTGTAGGAGCTCAGTAAGGTAGGGCGGGGCCAGGTTATGGAGGGACTTGTAGGTCAGGAGAAGGAGCTTCTACTGGATGCAGTATTGAACGGGGAGCCAGTGGAGCTGCTGGAGGACAGGGGTGATGTGTTCTCTGGACCGGGTGTGGGTGAGGAGGCGGGCTGCAGAGTTCTTGATGTATTGCAATTTTTGGAGAAGAGTGGTGGGAAGTCCGTAGAGGAGGCCATTGCAGTAGTAGAGTCTGGAGGTGATGAATGCGTGGATGAGGATTTCAGCTGTTGAATGGGTAAGGGTAAATATGTTTGATGTGTGTTTGGTATGAGAGGGTGGAGTCCATTATGATGCTGAGGTTGCGCACAGAGGGTGAGGCGGTGACAATGTGACCATCAATGAGGAGGGTAAAGTTCTGGACAGAGGGCAGGAGAGATGGGGCTGATGATGAGGAGTTCTGTTTTGTTACTGTTGAGTTTGAGAAAGTTATTGTCCATCCAAGTTTTAATGTGGAGATGCAATTAGTGATGGTGGAGAGAATGACCGGGGTGATGGATTTGGTGGAGATGTACAGTTGAGTGTCGACGGCAACAGTGGAAATGGACTACATTTCCACTGTTTGTGGATGATCTGGCCAAGGGGAAGAATGTAGATGGTGAAGAGGAGAGGGCCGAGCACGGAACCTTGGGGAACACCGTGGGTGACGAGGGAAGTGTGGGAGTTGCAATTGTTGACAGAGACGAAGTGGAGACAATCAGAGAGGTAAGAGGTGAACCAGAGGAGTGCTGTGCCAGAAATGCCAATGGATTGCAGACAGTGGAGGAGGATGGAATGGTCTATTGTGTCAAATGCAGCAGAGAGGTCGAGGAGAAGGAGGATGGATAAAGAACCAGAGTCGGCGGCGAGGAGGAGGTCATTTGTAACTTTGAGAAGTGCTATGAAGCACATTCACGTGTGACCATCAGGATCAATAAACAGCAACATGACATCATAACTCAATACTTCAACATCTTCAAAAAAACATTCAAATCTTTCATAAAACCCCTCAACAATCTTCAGTAAAATACCAAACTTCGGGAGAACAGTCTCTCCAACTTTCCGTGTTGATTTCTTCAGGCCTCTTTTCTCGTGTCGAGCCATGAATTCTTCTGTGACACGTTTTAGCTTTATTGTCCAGATTCAGCAATCCAATTCAGTCCAAATTATGTCCAAATTCACAAATCCAATTGTTCTAAATTGTTCCAAATTCTGTCCATGCAAAAGAGGACGATGGTATTGAGCTGGTGGACAGCTTCAAGTACCTGGGTGTTCACATTAACAATAAACTGGACTGGTCCCATAACACTAACGCTCTGTACAAGAAGGGCCAAAGTCACCTCTTCCTTTCTGAGGAGGCTGAGGTCCTTCGGAGTGAGCAGGCCTCTGCTCAGGACCTTTTATGACTCTGTGGTAGCCTCTGCCATGTACTACGCTGCCGTGTGCTGGGCCCCAGGCAGCACAGAGCGGGACAGAAGCAGACTGAACAAGCTGGTCAGGAGGGCCAGCTCCCCTCTGGGCTGCTGACTGGACTCTGGAGGAGGTGTGGGACAGGAGGGTGCTAGTCAAAGCCACCTCCATCATGAACAACACCTCCCACCCATTGCACAGGACTTAAGAGGAGCTGAGGAGTTCCTTCAGTGGAAGACTGAGGCACCCTCAGTGTAAGAAGGAGCGCTACCGCAGGGCCTTTATCCCCACCGCTGTCAGACTGTACAACAAGTCACTTTAAGTCACTGTATTAAGACCGAAAAACCTGCACTACTATTGACACTGTTAAATTGACACTTTTTATTGTACATAATATATTCTGCATTTAACATGTTTGCACATTTCCTCTCTTTTTGCACAATCTTGAGTGTCTCTATCCATGCCAAATGTGACATGTAAATTTCTCCTTTGTGAGATAAATAAAGCATCCATCCATCCATCCATTTGCTTCCGCTTCATCCGTTGCCGGGTCGCGGGGGCAGCAGTCTAAGCAGAGACGCCCAGACTTCCCTATCCACACACACTTCCTCCAGCTCGTCCGGGGGGCCCCAAGGCGTTCCTAGGCCAGCTGAGAGACATAGTCCCTCCAGCGTGTCCTAGGTCTTCCCCGGGGCCTCCTTCCGGTGGGACGTGCCCGGAACACCTCCCCTGGGAGGCGTCCAGGAGGCATCCGGAACAGATGCCCGAGCCACCTCAACTGGTTCCTCTCGACGTGGAGAAGCTCTATTCCGAGCTCCTCCCGTGTGACTGAACTCCTCACCCTATCTCTAAAGGGAGCGCCTAGCCACTCTGCGGAGGAAGCTCATTTCGACCACTTGTATCCGCGATCTCGTTCTTTCGGTCATTACCCAAAGCTCATGACCATAGGTGAGGAAGGGAACGAAGATTGACTGGTAAATCGAAAGCTTCGCCTTTCGGCTCAGCTCCCTCTTTACCACAACGGTCCGATACAGCGACCGCATCACTGCGCACGCTGCACCGATCCGCCTGTCAATCTCACGCTCCATTCTTCCCTCACTCGTGAACAAGACCCCGAGATACTTGAACTCCTCCACTTGAGGAAGGACCTCTCCACCCACCTGCAGAGGGCAAGGCACCTTTTTCCGGTTGAGCACCATGGCCTCGGATTTGGAGGTGCCGATTCTCATCCCAGCCGCTTCACACTCGGCTGCGAACCGCCTCAGTGCATGTTGCAGGTCCTGGTTCGTTGGAGCCAACAGGACAACATCGTCTGCAAACAGCAGAGATGAAACCCTGTGGTCCCCGAACCGGGCCCCCTCCGACTCCTGGAGTGATCCCACGATAATTGGAACACACCCTCCGGTCCCCCTTCTTGTAGAGAGGGACCACCACCCCGGTCTGCCACTCCATTGGCACCGCCCACAATCGCCACACGATGTTGCAGAGACGTGTCAGCCAAGACAGTCCTACAACATCCAAAGACTTTAGATAATCAGGACGGATCTCATCCACACCCGGAGCCTTGCCACCATGGAGGCTGCCAACCACCTTGGTGACCTCAGCCAGGGAGATGGATGTATCCGGCCCAACCTCCTCAGCCTCTGCCTCTGTAACGGAGGACGTGACGGAGGGGATTGAGAAGAGCCTCAAAGTATTCCTTCCACCGCCCGACAATATCCCCAGTCGAGGTCAGCAGCTCTCCACCCGCACCGTACACGGTGTTGGCAAAGAACTGCTTCCCCCTCCTGAGGCGCCGGATGGTTTGCCAGAACCTAATCGAGGCCAACCGATAGTCATGCTCCATGGACTCTCCAAACTCCTCCCAGTCCCGGGTTTTTGCCTCTACAACAGCCCGGACCGCAGCACGCTTGGCCTGCCGGTACTGGACAGCTACCTCAGGAGTCCCCCGAACCATCATGGCTCAATAGGACTCCTTCAGCCTGACGGCATCCCTTACTGCCAGTGTCCACCACCGGGTTCGGGGGTTGCCGCCGGGACCAGCACCAGAGACCTTCTGACCACAGCTACGAGCCGCCGCATCGGCGATTGAGGCAGAGAACATGGTCCACTCGGACTCGATGTCCCCCTCCTCCGCCGGGACCTGGGAGACTCACACCTCCCGGAGGTGTGAGTTGAAAGTCCGTCTGACAGGGGGCTCAGCGAGACGTACCCAGCAGACCATCAGTACGTTTAGGTCTGCCAGGTCTGACTGGCTTCTTCCCCTACCAGCGGATCCAACTCACGACCAGGTGGTGATCGGTTGACAGCTCCGCCCCTCTCTTTACCCGAGTGTCCGAGAAACGCGGTCGAAGGTCAGATGATACGACAACGACTGGACTGCTTCCGGCAACATACAGTGATAAGAGTCGCGTTCACACCATCATCGGGTCACTCTGATGAAGGCGGAAGTGTACCCGCCGAAACATGTCAGGTATGTACGCTAGTTACTAGCTTGGTTTTGCTTTAAATTGTTTTTAGCGAACCTTAAAAGCCATAAACTAGAAGCAGAATGAATTTTCTACTTTTAATACGCAAAATGATTTGGGACGGTGTCTCAAAGCCTTTCCGTCATTCTGGAGAAGATCAAGAAAGACGCCAAAAAAAAATGGGCCCCGCCTGAAACAACCAACTGAGATTCCGCTGAGATGAGAGACCGGAAAAATGTGACTCCAAAGGTCTTAAAATCAAAAACCCCATACACACAAGGAAAACGCGGACAGGATAATCAACAAAGCAATAACGGGATTTTCTATAAGAACGGATACGGATAATAAACCATCAGAAGGGAGGCGCTAGCCAAGGAGTACTGCCAAAAAACAGTATTTTTAAGAACTATACCCCTACAAGAGGAAGAAAAATTATGGTGGAAGGGACAATTACATGGGAACTACGAAAAAGAATTCGAAACAACCAAGAAGCTGACAAATCGGTATGCTAGATTAATCATTACGAACAATAGACAGCGCACACAGGGAACCAGTAATGGATAAATGGCATATGTAATCTGTCAAAACGAACACTACGGACACAGAACGGAAACATACTAAAACGGGACTAAATTTTGCCATCACTCCGGACAAAATACCACACGAAGAGTTTATATGGAACGGAGTTAGTATTGCAATAAGATACTTGACCCGGGATAATACGGCAGATCTTAGGAAACACAGTCACAGGTATACTCCAAAGAGCAAAACTACCACCCTAGCAACCATACAAAAGAAGAAAGAAGGGCATCATGTCACTCACCAAAGACAAAAAACACATTACAATAATACGCGGACAAGGGAAGATCTACCGGTGTGTAGGACACACAGGACTCGAGGAAAAATTAACTCACATACTAAGCGAACAAACACATACGAAATATTAACAAATAACCCCACAGAGGAAAAGAAAGGAAAACTGAAGTCAGTTACTCAAACCTCTAGCAGACGCTGGAAAAATAACACTCAAGCCCATACAACCTTTCTTTCCCACAGCCAAATCACCACGTTTGTATGGACACCAAAAATACACAAGAAAAAACACCACTCGCACCCATAGTAGACAGCTACAGGATCAGTCACATTAAACTATCTAAAGCACAAAGTTGTAAATAATTAAACCCCCACATTGGAAACACTAACACCAACTGAAATAAACTCAAAGGAATTGGCTCGGAACTCAAAAACATATCATATCGAAAAGGACGAGGCACTCTATCTCATGACGTGTGTGTCATTATTCACAAAGACCCTATATTACCATAATAAGCACTTTTTATGGAGGATTTAGAGGAGAGAGCCATCATACAGCACACAACATACAAACCAACCCTATGGAAAAAGATACGTTGACGACATTTTAGGAAAAAGTAAAGACGGACACACACAGGACCTCACTGACCCCATCTCACACCATAGACCCAACAGGGACACATACAATTCAAATGAGGAGGAGGAGGGGAGGGTGCATTCCCTTTCTGGACTTAAACATTCCCCACCAACAGGTCAGCAGCATCAAGACAAACAGTATATAGGAACCAACACACACTGATCAAATATTTACTTCTGGACTTCAGAACACCCCATGGCACACAATACGTTGTCAGAACACTATTTGAACGCTCTCACAACATCACAAGAGGAAAGAAGACAGATAAAAGAAGCAAGGACACTAATCCAAGCACTCATGTTTTGTCATTATCCCGCTGGGCAATCAGAAAGGAAGAAACAGGTACTAAACAAACAGATCACACAAAAACAGAGAAAAACGCAACCACCAAAAAAAACACAACGAACACAACGGACATTAGTCACCATACCATACATACAAGGAGTCACGGAGCAGATACAGAGAGCACTCGGAAAACACAAATCACTGCAATTATCAACCCACACCAAGTAAGCTCAGACAGATCCCTCGTTCACCCAAAGACAAAATACAACCCGAGAAAAAAAGGCAACGTCATATACGAAATTTCCTTGTAGACCCTGTACTAAAACATACATCGGGATACAGGGGAGAGCTTTTAGCACCCAGAGACAGGAACATCAAAAAGGATGCGAAAAAGAAACGGCAGCGCGACTAAACACGAGCAAACCACGGAAAAGGCAACACAGGGAAAACCTCAAATCGCATATCAGACCATGCAAAAGAGAGGAATAACATATGGACTGGACAATGCAAAAATAGTAGGAACAGAGAACATAAATACAAAAGATGGATACGAGAGGCGAGCGAAATCAGGAAAGAGGGGAAACTGGACCCATCAAACAGGAGACGAGGGGGCCTTCACCTTGGCTCACACTTGGGATTCACTTCTCCAGAGACAACTGCGGCGGGGGGGACGTGGTTCAGTCTGATGGATCTGTGGATCGGTCAGATGATGCTTTCCGGCAACAACAGCTGATAGAGACGCGTACACCCTCACGTGTCACCTTCTATGAAGGCGGAAGTGTACGCCGAAAACCATGTCCAGGTATTTAAGCGAGTACTCGCTTTGTTTTGCTTTAATTGTCTTATTTGAAAGAACGTAAAAGCCATAAACATAAGAAGACAGATTGAATTTTCTACATTTAAGATCTCATCCCACTCCGGCGCCTTGCACCAGGGAGGGGCCAACCACCTTGGTGGACCTCTGCCAGGGAATGGAGTATCCACCCCAACATCCCTCAAGCCTCTGCCTCCGGGCCGGAGGACGTGACGGGGGATTGAGGGGACCCTCAAAGTATTCCTTCCAACCGCTGACAATATACCAGTCGAGGTCAGCAGCTCACCACCCGCACCATACACGGTGTGGCAAAGAACTGCTTCCCCCGCCTGAGCGCCCGGGACGGATTCGCACGATTCTCTGCGAGGCCGGACAGATAGTCATGCTCATGGACCTCCCAAAACTCCTCCCAGTCCCCGAGTTTTTGCCTCTGCAACGGCCGGGCCGTGGCACGCTGGCCAGCTGTACCTGGACAGCTGCCTCAGGAGTTCCCCTGACCAATCTTGGCTCGATAGGACACCTCTTCAGCTGACGGGCATCCCTTTCTGCCGGTGTGTCCACCACCTTGTTCAAGGGTTGCCGCACGGGACCATCACCAGAGGGACCTAGCGACCACAGTTCCGAGCTGCCGCATCGCCGATAGAGAAGAGACCTGGTCCACTCATACTCGATGTCCCCTCCTCCGCGGGACCTGGGGGAAGCTCTCTCGGAGATGTGTGTTGAAAAGTCCCCCTGACAGGCGGGCTCAGCGAGCCGTTCACAGCATACCTCACTACACGCTTGGGTCTGCCAGGTCTGACCGGCTTCCTCCCCTCCCAGCCGATCCAACTCACGACAGGTGGTGATGGGTGACAGCTCCGCCCCTCTCTATCACCGAGGTCCGAGGACACGCGCCGAACGGTCAGATGATACGACAAACAAAGTCTATCATCAACCTCCGGCCTAGGGTGTCTGTTGCCCGCTGCAACTGGTTGAACCCTTGAGCTCGAACATGGTGTTCGTGTGGACAAACTGTGGACTTGTACATCCATCCATCATCCATTTTCCTTCCCCTTAAGCCCATTTCTGGGTCGGGGGGGTGGCCATGTCAGTGCTGCACCCAGTCACTGAGCCCCAGCCCCTCATGATCCTCTGCAGGTGGTGAGTCCACAGGAGCGGAGATCTTTCGGCGGGGGCTTCAGCAATGTGGGGTTAAGTGTCATGCCCAAGGACACAACGAAGCCGTCATCTGTGGGAGGTCGTGAGTAGGTCTTGAGGTGGGCTCGAACCAGACCTTCAGCTCAAAAGGCCAATGCTCTACCAATGACTACTGTCGCCCTGTGCACTAGTACAGAGTCCATTAACTGATCACTGTCGGGTTCAGTTCGGGGGGGCGTTCTTCCCGATCAAACCCTCTCATGGCCTATCCCACATGGGTGTTGAGTCCCCCAGGTGAATTATGGAGTCCCCGGTTCGGTGCCACCCGTCCAGTACCTCCCAAGGACGCCAAGAAGGCCAAGTACTAACACTGCTGTTAGGCCCGTCGGCCCGGTCCGACAGGGAGAGACTTGTCCCCTCCACCAAAGGCGGAGCGTCGAGTTCCCCGCTACCACCACCCATCCTTCTGGGCTGAGCCCGGCAGGGCCCGTGGGCTAAGGGCCCGGCCACCAGGCGCTCACTCTCGAGGCCCCGACCCCAGGCCTGGCTCCAGGGGTGGGCCCCGGCTGCCATGCTGGGCAAGGTCACCGTACTTGTAATGGCTGTCCCCAATGTCATGGTTAGTTTGGTAGGTCAGAAGAGCTGAGGAAACGACAGAGTGGGAATAAGCACTGTACTTTTTTTTTATTTATTTTTTACATAGTTTTTTTATTAGGACTTTTAACCAAAAATCATGTCTTTAAGTTTTTTAATAACATATTTCAGACGATGTGGCAAAAAGTTGTCTGTGAGAAAGTGCCCGGCTCTGAAGATATTGCGGTTATTACTTGTTTGCTATCAATTTCTGTGAAAACTGTAAACCAAATGTTATCATTATTTAAAAAAATTGCCCAAAATTACGGTTGTTTATTTATCCGACTTATTTGTCATTTTCCAATAGGCAACTTTGAGAACAAAGTTCTTGCCAAATGGGAATGGTTGAGGGCCATGCCCTATGCTGTAACTGGCCTCGAAGAGGTATTGCACTTTTCCAAACGGTTTTTCTTCAATACTAAACAAACTAATATCTTTATTATTGAGTTTGTGACATTATAGTGAAGAGCGGGGCCAGCGTGTGAAAAATGATGCGTCTCTGGAATCCCTGGGGGGGAAGGGAGGTGGAAAAGGGGGACTGGAGCGATCGGATGAGACAACAGCAGATTAAAGCTACACACAGGTATTATAATTAGAACTATCCATTTATTCTGTGCTACAAGCAATGTGAAACAATTAAGAGGTGCACGAACGATCGGTAGCCTGATTATAATCGGCCGATCACTGCTTAATTTGATGATTGGAGAAATGTGCCGATCACAAAGGACCGATCAGATGACTGAGGGTTCGTGCACAACACGTTACGTTCTCTCGTCAAATGCGTAAACAAGCAAATCATGCAGTATCCAGTAACGGAGATTCTACGCCAGCAACAACCACACAGTAATGACGTAAGAAAGAACCACAAAAATATGCCGAAAGTTATGGAATTGATTTCCCACCGCGCTTGTCTGTGCGGAAAGCGCTGCGGTTCTTCCTAACAGCTTCTGGTCCACCATTACTTTGAAGTGATCAATTTACTTAATATTTTTGTGTCCATTCAAAGCAAAACTAACTTGGAGTTAATTCATTTAATTAATATTTGTGTGTACTTTCAAAGCAATACCATAACTCCTAGGTGATCAATTTACTTAATATTTTTGTGTTCATTCAAAGTAACTTTAACTTCCACCTGGAGGAAACTTGTCAGATCTTTTAATCACTTTATAGTAAGGACCTGAACTCTGAAACTCTCTTGGGGAAGAGTAATGACACTCATAGTTTGATCAGAGCTTGGTTTCTAGCAAACATAGTTACCACTATATAGTGTCAGATCAACATAGGATAATCCAGGAACTATAATATAATAATAAATATAAATAATAATATCCATCCATCCATCCATTTTCTACCCTTTAATCCATTTCTGGGTCAGGGGTCAGGTAAATAATGACCTGGGTCAGGTAAATAATAATATAGAATAATAAATTCAAAAGTGAAAAATGAAACCAGGGGCGAAACACAATTCATCAACAGCACAGACAGAAGGTAAGACTATAACAACAAGAGAACAAGTATAGGAGCTTAAAAAGAGCTTCACATTTTAATAATCAAAACACATCCTGTGTGTTTAATGTGTCCATCTGTAGAACTAGAGAACTGTTTAATTAATGAGTAACTGTTTATTTAATGTAACGGACCTGATCCTTTGAATGAGCTGAAGTTTGTTACATATTTTTAGTTTCACATTTGATTCATAATTTATTTTTTTGTCACAGAGTAGAAACAACGTGATTACTTTCATATGGTAAACCAATTAAATGTGAAACCAGAACATATTTTTGTTTTAAAGTTTTTTTCTCAAGTTTAATTTCTAGAAGAAAATTGTCGGAAACCATCACGTCCACACATTTTTCAAGGGTCAATTAAATTTGTATTGATTTAATTTAATAATTCTGACTCTTCAAACTCAACTTTGTTAAATGAAATACAAGCCGTTGTTAATACTCTACACACAAAATATACTTCAGCAAAGTTGATCTTGGGAGGAGATTTCAATATGGTGTGGTCAAACCATGTTGATAGACATCCTTCAAAATCAAGACATGAAGACAAACATTTGATTGAATTTTCAAACCATCTAAACTTAATAGATATATGGAGGATTCGGCATCCTGATGAACGTCAATATACATGGAACAACAAAACATTTTCATCCTTATCTAGAATTGACTTTTGGTTAACATCAAAGGAAATTGAGCAATGTGTATCAGAGGTAGAAATTTGTCCAGCTATATTAACTGATCATAGATCAATTTCCATAAAACTGAACTTGACATGTAAAGAAAACAGAAGAGTATATAGCCTCTGGAAACTTAACAATTTGTTGTTAAACAATACTGATCTTACCTTTGTTATAAAGAAACTTATCAAACAATACTGGACTCTAGCGACAATCAATAATGAATTTGGAAAATATTGGGAGCTACTTAAATATGAAATTAGAAAATTTACAATCCACTTCAGTAAGAGACAAATAAAAAAAAGACTCTAGAACAACTGATTAAACGTATTTCAGAAATTACCACTCAGATTTTAGACGATAATAATAACGAATTGCTCACACAATTACTTAAATGTCAAGAAGAATTAGATGGGATTTTTAGGGAAAGGGTTCAAGGAGCATTTGTCAGATCAAGATTGAAATGGATTGAAGAAGGGGAGAAAAACAGCAAATTTTTTTTTGGTATTGAAAAAAGAAACTATGAAAAAGTCATTAACTAAATTGAGTATAAACAATGTATTGTCTGAAAATTATACTACAATTTCTCAATATGTATCTGATTTTTACAGTAACCTTTATAAGAAAGATATCTGCATGGACAGTACATCGGTCCTCCATTCATTGAAAGATGTAAGAAAAGCAAACGAGACTTTTAAAGAAGATTGTGATGAATCCTTGTCTGTAGAAGAAATAAGAAGTGCAATCAAAAATGTAAAACCAAATAAGTCGCCAAGTAATGATGGGCTAACTTCAGAATTTTATCATCTATTTTCACATGAGATTTCTGAATTTCTTCTTGCAGTTTACAATGAGTCTATTAACAATGAAGAGTTACCTACTTCAATGAAACAAGGTCTCATAACTTTAATACCAAAGCCACATAAAGACCCTTTGATTATTGATAATTGGCGAGGTATTACATTACTCAATAATGACTATAACATTTTAGCATCCCTGTTGGCTAAAAGATTAAAATGTGGTTTAAACGATATTATTCATGAGTCTCAAAACGGATTCATGCCTGGGAGGCAAATAGCAGATAACATAAGATTAGTTTTAGATCTATTCACTATAGGGACTTATTGCCAGGTGATCCTTTGATTCTTTTTTTAGATTACCAAAAGGCTTTTGACACTGTAAGTCAAACATTTATTTTTGATACATTACATTTTCTAAATTTTGGAAATTTCTTCATCAAAGCTCTTAAGACTCTTTATCGGAACAACAACAGTGCTGTGAAATTCCTCTTTGGTACATCTTACAGATTTGATATCAACAAAGGTGTAAGACAAGGTTGTCCAGTTTCACCATATATTTTTTTACTTGTGGGACAGATTTTGAATTATTTGATTCGACAAAGTTCCTTTCAAGGGATTGGGGTTTTTGAGCAAGAAATTAAAATATCTCAATTAGCCGATGATACAACTATATTTCTTAAAAATGCTGAAGAAGTCCAATCAGCCTTGTCCACAATATCTACATTTTCAAACATTTCTGGGCTGAAACTTAATTTAAAAAAATGTGACATTCTAACTCTATATAATACTAATCTTAGAGATATCTGCAACATCCCTGTGAAGGATACGGTGACTTATTTAGGCATAAAAATATCTAAGGAGAGTAGAGATATGACAGAAAATGTTTTGTCTGTCACGGATGCTATAAAGAAGAAATTTAATAGCTGGTTGGGAAGAGATCTTTCTATTAATGGTCGAGTTTTGTTAAGCAAGGCAGAAGGAATGTCCAGAGCCTCTTACATATTCTCAACACTAGATGTCTCCAAAACGCTCTGCTCTAATCTTGATAAAATCTTATTCAAATTCCTGTGGAAAAACAAAGCTCATAAATTAAAACAAACAGTTCTCACCAATTCTTTAGCTGAAGGTGGATTGGACGTCTTAGCTTTTACTGCTTTAAATCAGATTTTGAAAATTAATTGGATAAAACGATTTTTAAAAAATCCAAATTGTTTATGGAATATCTTCCCAAATTATTTTTTTGGAACGTTGGGAGGCCTGAATTTTCTTCTGCATTGTCCCTTTGCTGTTGGAAAACTTCCTGTGAAATTAGCCAAGTTTCATCAACAGGTTTTACTGTACTGGTCCTTACTTTACAAACTACTATTCTCCTCACAATTGTATTTTATGGAACAATGCTTACATCCTGCATCGAAGGAAATACTTATATTTAGAGAACTGGTTTGACAAAAATATAAATACTGTGAAACAACTTTTAGATGATAATGGTGATTTTTATGAGTATAAGGTTTTCATAGAAAAGTATGATAATCAAATACCTGAGCATGAGTTTGATGTGGTTGTAAAGTCGATACCTCAAAGTAGAAGAACATTAGCGCAAAGTATTCATTTTATTGACTCACATTTCACGGATGTTTCCATTTTAGGTGTAAGCTTACAAGATAAAAAGTGCACAAACAAATATATTAGGGATAGTCTTATACAATTGGCTAATCCAGTATGTAAACATAGGTGGGGTTCATTTAACCGAAAATATTGGAATCAGGTTTTTTTGTTGCCCTACAAATATATAATCACAAATAAAGTCAAGGAATGTTTACTTAAAATTGTACACAGATATTACCCTGTAAAAGACAATATTTGTCGTTTTTTTACCTAATCTAAGTAACCAATGTTCCTTTTGTCAATGTGATGGTGAAAGTATTGAACACTTATTTGTTGAATGTCCTATTATAGTTAGATTTTGGTCCACTGTGCAACACTATTTGGCTGGAATATTCCATAAAAATGTTAATATTTCCAAATTTCAAATTTTACTAATATTTAATGATAAAAAATTCTCCTCTGATGAAAGTTACATTATAAATCTAATACTGATCTTAGGAAAGTACTACATCCATAAAACTAAATTCTGTGAAAAAAAAAACCTTCCTTTTCTGCTTTTAAAGCTTCTAATCTGAAAACCTATCTGGCCTGTATTGAAAATTTAAAACTAAAAAATAAGAAATTAATTAGAACAATCACATTGATAATTTTTTTTAAAGTATTAGTCGATTAGCAGACCCCTGTATGTAATGTATGTATGTATTTTATTTTATTTGATCAATATTAGTGCATCAATGTGTCTACGTTGTTGAGAAATGTACTTGTTTCTTGCACACTTTGAATAAAAAATAATAATAAAAAAAAAAAAAATACCAAAGCGCCACTGAGCACAACCATTCATTTGAATAGGGCGCCATCTTGGATCGCCGGGGCTTGAGTAGAGCACATTTTTTGGCCCATAAGTTAGAACGGCGGAGATAGGCGTGACTCTGTCCGTTAATATATACAGTCTATGCTGTCATGTACTGACGTCAGATTACGTCTATACGTGATGACGTATGAGCGGGAGGTGGATATATACGGGATGTCTTAAAGCTGCACTAACTGACTTTGGGATTTTGAAGCCGCGGACTCGCTGGCCCCTCTCTTGGATGGATTTGCATGTGGATGGCGTGACTATAGAACGATAGAACCGGGAAGCGTGGAGGAACGAGACTTTCTTTTGGATGGCTGTCTCGCTGTGTAAGCAGTAACCGGTGACGAAGACACAAAGCTTCAGGTTAGCTCCGCTGCTTGTTGTGCTAACTCAGCTGTCTGTGCTAACGGACCTGTAGATTTCTCACAAAAGTGGGGGCTAGTGGTCCGCTGTGATTGGTCACAATCTGCGACCCGAAACACATTCTCTTCCTTGTTTCATCAAAACTCGATCTAAAATATAATGTCACGCCAGCACAAATCTGCGCTACTTTTTCTTCAAAAGCACGTATATCCCAATGCACTACATGGACATGGATAGCATTTTCGTAATGAATACAAAAATAAAGTCAGTTAGTGCAGCTTTAAGAGTGGCATGTTAATGGTCCGCATGGTTAACAATAAACTAGGGAAGTAAAAAACTATGCATTTTCATGACCGACCACCGAGCCTCATTAACCGGTTGAAACCGGTTAACCGCGTAGTTTAAAATATTCCACGTTCTTTAAAATAGCAGCCATTTCGAGCCGCGTACTTTTCATAAGTTTATCTATGCGTTCTACTGGATCAGAGCTGAGACAGCGGCGCCAAAACCCGCAACAGCTTCGGCACCTTTGCGCACAGAGAACTGCTTTTTTAATCTTCCCATTCTGCTGTGCTGCGGGTTAAAGCATTTTTAAGCAAAAGACGGCTCGTTCACATGGTCAGAGCAGCGAGTGACGAGCTGCGTCTCGCAGGTCTCCGCTAAAGTTTAAAAGTGATGTGTGTGGAGCTGATCTAATGACAAGGACCAGCAGCACAAACATGTTTCATGTGTTTGGGGCCGCGTATTTGCGAGGATTCTTTGGGCTGCGAGACACAGAGGTGCGCGACAGACCGGTATGTGTGTGTGTACAATACATGTATGTGTGTGTGTGTAAATATAAGCTCCAATGTAGTTCTGACCTGCACTAGTGTGGAACTTTGGCGGTAACAGAGGGGAGAGATGATGCGTGTGGATGTTACGTATGGAGGGGGGGAAAGTGTTTGTGTGTGTGTGTGCGCGCGCGTGTGCGTGTGCGTGGCTGCGTGCATATGTGGAGCGTGCACCATGAAAGTCGCCCGTAGTCTACTAATGCATTGGCGCACACAGCTAGATACGGACCCGCTCGTCACATCGTACAAATAGGGCTTAAAATAGCCTTATTAAGAGACCTCCCCTCTCCGCTTTTTCTTATTTTTAACCGACAGCTTTGACCGGTTAACGCTGTGACGGTCAACCACCGGTTAAACGGTCACCGATTTACATCCCTACAATAAACTATAAGTATATTAGTACTATAACTAAAAGAATACCTGGTCATGATTCAATTCAGAGTGCAGTATCTAATTTAGTAATAAGGTTAGCACCTCCACCACCTCGAAGGATCTCAACACCACCACCACCTCGAAGGATCTCAACACCACCACCACCTCAAAGGATCTCAACACCACAACCACCTCGAAGGATCTCAACACCTCCACTGTCATCAGAAGCAGCTGCATCATCACCAGCAGCAGCTGCATCATCACCAGCAGCAGCTGCATCATTACCAGCAGCAGCTGCATCATCACCAGCAGCAGCTGCATCATCACCAGCAGCAGCTGCATCATCACCAGTAGCAGCACCAGCAGCACGACCACCACCACCATCCTCATCCCCAGCCTGCTCCAAAGCAGCCACGCCTTCTTCATCTACAGCGCCTCTGAAGCCCCAATCCTCACCCCAGCCTACAGCAGACAGGCCTGTGCTGGATTTTTAGAGACCACTTTGTCTCCCATAGAATGTCTCTTGGGAAGTTTTCGTCATTTGAATATGTGTCTTTTAAAATACAACAAAAACAATCTCCTCCAATACTCTTCGTTGTCCTATACAAGCCACCGCAGTCATGTCACAGTTTTATTGATCATTTTACCGAGTTGCTTTCAGTTGTATGCACAGATTTTGATAGTTTGGTTATTACAGGTGATTTTAATATTCATGTGGATAATGTTGATGACAGAAATGCAAATGAGCTGAGTTCTGTACTTGAATCCTTTGATCTCACTCAGCACGTAAGTGGCCCCACCCACAGCAGAGGGCACACTCTAGATCTGTTAGTTACAAAGGGGGTGATTATTTCAAATGTAAACGTGGTCGATGTTGCTCTTTCGGATCATTTCTGTGTTTTTTTTGACATGTGTTTCACTAACAAACCACCAGTGGACTCTGCAACTGTTCGAAGAAGGCGCATAAATGAAAATACGAGTGAACTATTTATGGAAATGATAAACTTTGAGAATGCATCGTATTCTACTGTAGATGAACTGTTTAACTCTGTCACCTCTAGTGTTTTGAATGTTCTGGATACCGTTGCCCCTGTGAAGGTTAAAATAGTGAAAAATAAGCAGAAGGCGCCGTGGGCTAAAGCAGACTCGGTCAGGGCACAAAAGAGAAAGTGCCGGAGGGCCGAGCGGAAGTGGCGCAAGTCCAACCTCCAGGTAGATTACGAGATCTTCAAAGATAAGTTGTGCGAGTTTAACCGGGTGCTACGTAGTACGAGAGAAAGGTATTTTTCTGAAATGATTGAAGGCTGCAGCAACAATCTGCGTGTTCTGTTCTCAACAGTTAATAGATTAACAAACCCCCCTGTTCAAATGCCATTAGAGCTTACTTCCAAACGTAAATGCAATGAGTTTGCTAATTTTTTCAATGACAAGGTTCAAGGCATCAAAAGCGCCATTGTCTCCAATCCACAGATAACCATCCAACAGCCAGAAAGGCTCTCTGAGCTAACTCACTTTGCACCTGTAAATGATAAAACTGTCCAAGAGATAATCTCCAGTTTGAGCTCCTCCACATGCAGCCTGGATGTACTACCCACTAGATTTCTGAAGTCTGTTCTGAGCAGTCTGTTACCTTCACTCACACAGATAGTAAACATGTCCCTTCATTCTGGAATATTCCCAAAGGCCCTGAAAACTGCAGTCATCAGGCCCCTGCTAAAAAAGAGCAGTCTGGATGCCACTGTACTTAACAACTAATCGTCCCATCTCAAATCTGCCATTTATGGGGAAAGTCCTTGAGAAAGTTGTCTACCTACAGCTTACTAGATTTCTTATAATCAACAACTCATTTGATATGTTTCAGTCCGGCTTTAGACCCCACCACAGCACTGAGACTGCTCTCGTTAAGGTTACAAACGATATCCGGCTGAACACTGACGCAGGCAAAGTCTCAATCTTAATCTTGTTAGATCTAAGTGCTGCCTTTGACACCGTCGACCATGAGATCCTCTTACAGAGACTAGAGGACTGGGTTGGCGTCACTGGCACCGCCCTAAGTTGGTTTAGGTCTTACCTTGCAGACAGGAAGTACTTTGTGGAGATTGGAAACTGTGTCTCAGATCATATGGCCCTGACCTGTGGAGTCCCACAGGGGTCGATCCTGGGACCTCTTCTGTTCAATCTCTACATGCTGCCGTTAGGTCAGTTAATACGCAGAAACAAAGTGTCCTATCACAACTATGCAGACGACACTCAGATCTATGTCTCACTGACTGCAGGAGAACATGGACCAGTGGACTCACTCCTTCACTGTATCCAACAGATCAGTGAGTGGATGCAAAACAACTTCCTTCAGCTAAACGCAGACAAAACTGAAATGATTGTCTTTGGTCCCCAGAAACAAAGAGAGAGCGTCATCTGTCACCTACAGTCTCTCTCCCTAAAACCTTCAAACAAGGTCAGAAATCTAGGGGTAATACTGGACTCAGACTTAAATTTTAATAGCCACATCAAATCAGTAACATCAGCAGCTTTTTACCATCTAAAAAACATTGCCAGGATCAAAAACATAGTGTCTAAAGCAGACTTGGAGATTCTTATCCATGCATTTGTCTCCAGTAGGTTAGACTACTGCAATGGCCTGCTCACAGGTCTGTCCAAACAGGCTGTAAAACAGCTGCAGTACATTCAAAATGCAGCAGCTCGAGTCCTGACAAGAACCAGGAAGTACGACCACATTAGTCCAGTCCTCAGGTCTCTGCACTGGCTTCCTGTGGCTCAGAGAATAGACTTTAAAACAGCTCTGCTTGTGTACAAGTCTCTCCATAGCCTCGCACCAAAATATATTAGTGACATGTTAGTCCCATATGAACCAGCCCGGACTCTGAGGAGCACAGGGACTGGACTCCTGTTAGTGCCCAGAGTCAGAACTAAACATGGGGAGGCTGCTTTTCAGATTAATGCTGCTAAAATCTGGAACAGTCTTCCTGAAGATGTGAGACAGGCCTCCTCTCTGACAATGTTTAAAACCAGGTTAAAGACGGTTCTGTTTAACTGTGCATACAACTGAGGGATTTTATATTTTTATCTTTCTTTTTAATGTTCTGTGATAATTTATGATTTTAATGCTTTCTTGTTTTGTTCAGCACTTTGAATTGCCTTGTGTATGAATTGTGCTATATAAATAAACTTGCCTTGCCTGCCTTGCCTAAATCCTGTAGTGGTACTCCCAAAGAAATGTGATAAAGATATCCGAATGTGTTTAGATATGAGAAAAGCAAATGAGGCAATAGTCAGAGAAAGATACCCTATTCCCACAGTGGATGAAATACTTCAAGGACTAAACGGCTCTGCAATCTTCAGCAAGCTAGATCTCAAGTGGGGCTACCATCAGTTGGAGCTAACCCCAGAGTCCAGAGAGATCACAACATTTGCAGTGCACAACGGAGTTTACAGATACAAAAGACTGATATTTGGAGTCTCGTCAGCCAGTGAACAATACCAACACGAGATTGCCAATGCACTGACAGGCATTGAAGGAGTGGAGAACATCTCAGATGACGTGATAATACACGCACCGGACCAGGAAACACATGACAAGAGCTTGCATGCTGTCATGCAACTTTCTGACTGTGGATTGACACTAAACCCAGAAAAGTGCCAGTTCAACATGGACAGACTTGTATTCATGGGAATATTACTGACACAAAGGGGCATCGGACCAACAGAGGAAAGAGTGAGAGCTGTGATGGAAGCCAGAGAGCCAACGAATGCTGCAGAGGTGAGAAGCTTTCTTGGACTGGTAGGCTTTAGCAGCAGGTTCATACCACAGTTTGCTACACTCTCTGAACCATTAAGACGTTTAACACGCAAAGAGACTTTGTTTACATTCGGGCCGGAGCAAAAACAAGCATTTGAAATATTAAAAACTGAACTAGCCAGAGCAGGTACCCTAGCTTATTTTGACAAAGAAGCCCCAACTGAAGTCATAGCAGATGCAAGCCCAGTAAGGCAAGGCAAGGCAAGGCAAGTTTATTTATATAGCACAATTCATACACAAGGCCATTCAAAGTGCTGAACAAAACAAGAAAGCATTAAAATCATAAATTATCACAGAACATTAAAAAGAAAGATAAAAATATAAAATCCCTCACTTGTATGCACAGTTAAACAGAACTGTCTTTAACCTGGTTTTAAACATTGTCAGAGAGGAGGCCTGTCTCACTAGGCTTGGGCGCAGTGCTAATACAAGAACAGAAGGGGGAAAAAATACCAGTATGCTATGTAAGTCGTAGCTTAACAGACTGTGAGCGTAGATACTCACAAACAGAAAAAGAAGCCCTAGCACTGGTATGGGCATGTGAAAGACTACATCCATATGTGTATGGTAGAAAGTTTGACCTACTCACAGACCACAAGCCATTAGAGGTCATATACAGCAAGAGGTCGAAACCATGTGCACGAATAGAAAGATGGGTTCTTAGACTACAACCATATGACTTTCGAATTGTACATGTTGCTGGAAAACAAAATATTGCTGATTCACTGTCAAGACTGCTGGCGGACACTGCAACAAAGGAGACTCACAAACATGAAGGAATACGTGCGATTCATTACAGTAAATGCAACTCCAAAAGCACTTAGCACAAGAGAGGTTGAAGAAGCCTCAGCTACAGACTCGGAGTTAACTGAAGTACGACAAGCAATTGAAAATGGACATTTTGACAAATGCAAAATATACGCACCTATTGCAAATGAACTGTGTGTAATAGGATACATAGTCTTACGAGGGACTCGCATTGTATTGCCGGAAAAGCTCAGAGCTAAAGCACTGTTACTAGCTCATGAAGGACATTTGGGAATTGTTGGAACCAAACAACATCTCAGAACAAAAGTATGGTGGCCTGGCATGGACAGAGCTGCAGAAAAACACTGTAAAGCCTGCCATGGATGTCAAATAGTAGCAAGACCCGATCCACCTGAACCACTGAGAAATACACTATTACCGGATGGACCTTGGCAAGATGTCGCTGTAGACCTACTGGGACCGCTACCTTCCAATCATTCGATACTTGTTCTAGTAGACTACTACAGTCGTTAGTACGAGTATGATGTAATGACATCTACAACTGCAGAAAAGGTGATTGACTCTATCGACTGTTTCTTCAGTAGACATGGACTACCAGTTACCATAAAATCAGACAACGGACCGCAGTTCAAATCTGAAATGTTCAGAGAATACTGTGAAAACAATGGAATCAAACATGTGAGAACAACACCAAAATGGGCTCAAGCCAATGGAGAAGTCGAGCGCCAAAACGCATCTCTGATGAAAAGAATCAGGATTGCACAAGCTGAAGGACTTGACTGGAAGCGAGAATTGAGGAAATATGTCACAGTTTATCGAAGCATTGAACATCCAATCACAGGAAAAAGTCCAGCAGAACTCCTATTTAATCGGAAAATGAGAGGAAAGTTACCGGACATTTGTGAGATGAAAACTTCTGCTTTGGATGTACGTGACAGAGACGCTGAACAAAAAGGAAAGGCAAAAATATATGCTGATGAACGAAGAGGGGCTCAATACTCAAAAGTGGACATAGGAGACACCGTACTGGTTCAACAAGACAAAATTGACAAGTTTACAACACCGTTTAATGCAACACCACACAAAGTTGTGAGCAAAACTGGAAACCAAGTTGTAGTTGAATCACCAACTGGAGCACGTTATCACCGAAACACGACACATGTAAAGAAGTATGTGACGCAAGAGACCAACGAAGAACAATATGGACAAGACTCAATACCTGAAAGGGAGGAAAGTGACGTAAATAAAAATGTTGACATTTTCACTCCAACACCACAAGAGGGCACTCAAGGTCTGGAGAAACAAACAAACAGACCCCCGAGGGCAAAAAAGACACCAGAGAGGTTTCGTGATTTTGTGGTGAAATAAATAAGATAGAAATGAAAACAAGTAAAAGGTTTATTGTTATAAAATAAAATGTTCATGGGTTGTTAGAAATAACATTGTTAGACAAGAAGTTAGAAATTGTTAGAAATAAGACAAGAAGGTGATATAATGTAAAAAGGAAAAGTATGTAATGGGAAACATTAATTCCAAAGGAAAAAAGGGATGTCATGTACTGACGTCAGATTACGTCTATACGTGATGACGTATGAGCGGGAGGTGGATATATACGGGATGTCTTAAGAGTGGCATGTTAATGGTCCGCATGGTTAACAATAAAGCAACTAAAAGAATACCTGGTCATGATTCAATTCAGAGTGCAGTATCTAATTTAGTAATAAGGTTAGCACACAACATATGCTACGTCCATTATTTTTTACAGTCTATGCATACAACGCGCACTTACGAGAATTTCAAAATAAAACGTCAAAATAATAAAATTCACACATTTTTTTATTTTTATTTTTTTAAATAAAATACAACCAGGAATTGTATACAAAAAATAAGTGCATCTCTGTATCCATTACATCTACTCATAGACTGTATCCTACCATAGACTGTATAATATCGTACAGTCTATGCCGTTATAATGGTCTTATGGTTCACGCGATCCCCTATCCCACGGCTCACACGTCATTACCCGCCCCGCGCATAGATCGTGTGGAGGAGCTCTTACTCTGCACCATGCTCTGTACACACACTCAACTTTGTCACGCGACAGAGCCCAAGTCAGGTCCCGGGGCAACGATAAATATGGATGGTTCTATCAGGCATATTGGTTCAAGACTACTATCAGAAATAGTGAGCAAAATGTACTTTTCACATTTGTCTTGACCATGGGTTAGACATGGGTTTTCCTTGTAATTTGCCCTCACATACGTTTTTAGAGTTTGAAATGGATGATTGAGCCAAATTGTAGCTTAAATTATGGCATGTGTCACTTATGTCTGAAGTGTATTCCCCCAAACACCGTAAACGTCTGTAGTGATCGCCCTCTCTCTCAGAGTGGATCTGAGAGCCTGCTCTTAAACCATACCCACCTCTTCTGTGTAACCCGCCTCTCACTGCTCATTGCCTCAGACTCCGCTCCACACACTCGCTGGTCAAACTTTAACCGCAATCACAACTCAAGCGCTGCGGATACTGCCTTCCGAGCCCACAGCATCCTCACAGCCGCACAGAGACGCTGCGACCCGGGTTCAAACGGCTAGCATCCCCGCTGTTAGCTTCACCCAGGTAACTTCCACGTTCCGGTTCCAGTGTAATTTACCTCCTGTAAATCTCCTTTATAGCTACCAAAACACAGTATATTTTTGCTCTCTGTATTATAAGCTGTGCGCATGATGTTCTAGAACTATTTGTTTAAAAAAAAAAAAAAAAAAAATTGCTAGTTGGTTTTAGTAGAGATGCGGGAACTCACGTGAGAAGGACAAACTATTTAACCCTTGACGCTATCTTCGTGTGCCAAAACCATAGAAATTTGGTTTTAAAAAATAGTTTAGGGTATTTTTAATCACTGTGGCTAGCACAAGGGTAAAACAAGTTGAAGAAACGATACATGATAAATTGTATTCTTATTTATACTGACTGCATAGGGAGCAGCATAATAATCAAAATTACAATGTTATATTTAATCATGTATAAATCCAAACATCGCTTGTACATTTTGAGGCTGTAGACACACTACTAATAAACGAGATCCACTCTACTGCTGCTAGTACTACTGCTATGGACGTAGCTATACCATTTAAAGGGTTATTATGCAATATTTCTGACTTTTCTTTCTGAGAAGACTGAGATCATTTGATTTGAGCTGTCAGATGTTGCACATATTTTACCAGTCTGTGGTAGCTAGTGCTGAGTTCTTAGGGGTTGCGTGTTGGGACCATAGACTGTAAACTTGGGACGGCAGTCTGACCTCGAGAGCCAGTAACCGGCTCGACAGGCTGACCAGGAAATGTGTTTCTGTGATGGGGAGAAGAGTTGACTCAGTGGGAGCTGTGCTGGAGAGAAGGATGAGGGCTCTAATGCAGGGCATCCTGAGTAACTCCAGACACCCTCTGCATGACACCATGGCCGCTCAGGGGAGTAATCGTAGCAACAGGCTTATAATACTGCGCTGCTGAACGAAACATTACAAGAGATCCTTTGTTCCTTTTGGCTGTCAGACTGTACAACAGACCTGGATGAGTCTTCTGCTTTTTTATTTCTCCTACGGGGATCAATAAAATGCATTCATAATGCGCTTTTTATACAAATAAATGCATCACAAAGTGCTTTACACACTAACACACGCACACAGTCACTTCAGATAAAACAAAATGAGTAAAACCATGAAAAAATAGGGCTGGGTGCAGATATAACCGGCTGGAAGCAGATATAACCAGCTGAAGAAGCGTCATCCAAGGAGCCATCTGCACCACAAGCAGAGAGCCGCCTACAGACACAGATGACAACACAGGACCCAGAGGAGAGAGGAGGCTCCAAACCTCCACCATGCCCAAGAGCCAGACCCCCACAGGACCCAGAGAAGAGAGGAGGCTCCAAACCTCCACCAGGTCCAAGAGCCAGACCCCCATAGCCACCGCCGACCAAGTGCTGCTCCCAGTGCAGACGGCCCCTCCAGAGGAAACACTGGGGATAATACCATAACAATACAATAAAAAGTAACCTGAAATGTAAGGCTAAAAAGGACTACAAAAGTAATATTGAAAGTAAAAAATAAGTTTTTCTAAAAGATTGTTTTATTGCTCATTGTTTCTGCTGCAGAGGTTCCAAGGATAGGGGCTGTAGTGTTTCGGTTAATTGCTTCGTAAATAACTAGGAGCCTGCCGCAGGGGCCGAAAAGGTTCGTAGGATAAAAGCAATTCTGAAAGATAAGAACGCCCAAGACCATTAAGATCGTGTTAGCAATCAAAGTTGCACACACGAACCCTGAGGTGTGACCCAGGACGACTGATGTGAACTACAGTGCCTTGCGAAAGTATTCGGCCGCCTTGAACCTTTCAACATTTCGCCACATTTCGGGCTTCAAACAAAGATATAAAATTTTAATTTTTTGTCATGAATCAACAACAAGTGGGACACAATCGTGAAGTGGAACGAAATTTATTGGATAATTTAAACTTTTTTAACAAATAAAAAACTGAAAAGTGGGGCGTGCAATATTATTTGGCCCCTTTACTTTCAGTGCAGCAAACTCAGTGAGGCAAAGTTCAGTGAGGATCTTTGAATGATCCAATGTTGTCCTAAATGACTGATGATGATAAATAGAATGCACCTGTGTGTAATCAAGTCTCCGTATAAATGCACCTGCTCTTTGATAATCTCAGGGTTCTGTTTAAAGCGCAGAGAGAACCATGAAGACAAAGGAACACAGCAGGCAGGTCCGAGATACTGTTGTGGAGAAGTTTAAAGCCGGATTTGGATACAAAAAGATTTCCCAAGCTTTAAACATCTCAAGGAGCACTGTGCAAGCAATTATATTGAAATGGAAGGAGTATCAGACTGCAAATCTACCAAGACCCGGCCGTCCCTCCAAACTTTCATCTCAAACAAGGAGAAGACTGATCAGAGATGCAGCCAACAGGCCCATGATCACTCTGGATGAACTGCAGATAACTACAGCTGAGGTGGGAGAGTCTGTCCATAGGACAACAATCAGTCGTGCACTGCACAAATCTGGCCTTTATTGAAGACTGGCAAGAAGAAAGCCATTTCTCAAAGATATCAATAAAAAGTCTCGTTTAAAGTTTGCCACAAGCCACCTGGGAGACACACCAAACATGTGGAAGAAGATGCTCTGGTCAGATGAAAACAAAATCGAACGTTTTGGCCACAATGCAAAACGATATGTTTGGCGTAAAAGCAACACAGCTGATCACCCTGAACACACCATCCCCACTGTCAAACATGGTGGTGGCAGCATCATGGTTTGGGCCTGCTTTTCTGTTGGAGTCTGCAAAAGACCTGAGACTGGGATGGAGATCTATCTTCCAACAGGACAATGATCCAAAACATAAAGCCAAATCTACAATGGAATGGTTCACAAATAGACACATCCAGGTGTTAGAATGGCCAAGTCAAAGTCCAGACCTGAATCCAATCGAGAATCTGTGGAAAGAGCTGAAGATTGCTGTTCACAAACGCTCTCCATCCAACCTCACTGAGCTCGAGCTGTTTTGCAGGGAAGAATGGGAAAGAATTCCAGTCTCTCGATGTGCAAAACTGATAGACATACCCAAAGCGACTTGCAGCTGTAATTGCAGCAAAAGGTGGCGCTACAAAGTATTAGCGCAAGGGGGCCGAATAATATTGCACGCCCCACTTTTCAGTTTTTTATTTGTTAAAAAAGTTGAAATTATCCAATACATTTTGTTCCACTTCACGATTGTGTCCCACTTGTTGTTGGTTCTTGAAAATATTTTTTATATCTTCATGTTTGAAGCCTGAAATGTGGCGAAATGTTGAAAGGTTCAAGGGGGCTATACTTTCGCAAGGCACTGTATATAAAAAAAA
This sequence comes from Knipowitschia caucasica, assembly GCA_964034765.1. Classification (NCBI taxonomy): domain Eukaryota; kingdom Metazoa; phylum Chordata; class Actinopteri; order Gobiiformes; family Gobiidae; genus Knipowitschia; species Knipowitschia caucasica. The sequence continues at coordinate 39,407,271 of OZ035823.1, read as the reverse complement.
TAGTTTTTAATGAGGATAGTTCCCTTTTAAGTGCGATCGAGCGACACAGACATGGGCACAGGTCAAGATGCATAAGAGGCTGCTGATCCGGTGGGCATCTTTGGGTACCTATGCATAAGACCAAATTAATTTGCAAATAATTGTATTTATTTTCACCAACCATGAGCAGGAAGACTATGGTACATTAAATATAAATTTTTTGGATGTGCCACCGCACCCACCAACCCAAAATGGATTAAGGGGAAGAAAAATGAAGGATGGTGGATCTTTATGTTTGAAGCCTGAAAATGTGGCGAAAATGTGAAAGGTTGAAGGGGCCGCAATACTTTCACCCAGCAAGGCACTGTAAGCCGCATTTGACCCGACCTGCTCCACCCAGAGCTACTCCATCTATGCTGCTTTTGACCTAGGGGCTGTGCCAGATTAATACTATTGTTATCATTTTTTTTTTTTTTAGAAGATCAATTTATTTTTGCTACTACTGGACACCTGAATTCCTCCTTCAGGGGATCAATAAGTATCTATCTACGCTATAATTGATCTATATTTACTGACGAACCAAATAAAAGACACACGCCGCACCGCTGCATCTTCCTACGGCCCTGATGGGAGCACACTGTGTATTTTGAAATGCCTATGACCAGGATGTTTTCTCTTTGATTTTGACACTTAAATGTGGGCGTTTGACCGTCGCCACGCAACAAAGTAAGAGAAATAGTAAGCCCATGGGTGTAATTGAGTTTTGTGATGGCAAACAGAATTATGTGCAAAACATTTCAAACATTTTGAGAAAACTATCTATCTTTCTGCCCAAGTAAAACTTGACTCAGTCTGTAGGGGGGGCGCTAATGCTGCAATTTCATGATTCACACTCTCAGTTTACTCAAACCCAAGACTGATTGGTCAGAGCGCGGGCGAGCCCCTCTGTGCACGTGCGTGAGACCCGGTGTGAGACCCACACACGCGTGTTTGACCGCAATGCATTATGGGAGATCATCCACTGCGCAGAACCGGGAGGACCAGACGATGCCCAAATACAGGCGAGTTTCCCATAGATCTTTGCGAGTTTCCCAAAGTTCCGCTAATCGTTTCAGCCCCCATGCCGTCACAAAGCGCCACTGAGCACAACCATTCATTTGAATAGGGCGCCATCTTGAATCGCCGGGGCTTGGTTCTTTCCCGTTTTTGAGGCACCCGAGGAGGATGTTGTTGAGGAAGTGAGTATACCGGTCTCACGTGTGTCGTGTTGTTAAGTTCGTCTGCCCCCTACTGACCGGGCGCTAGAACTACATTGTTTTGCATCCTAGTATGAACGTTGCGTATTTGCATAAGGAGCCTGGTCCTTTCTGTTCATAGCAACGTCTGCAGCCTCTGTATAAACGGGGCCAAAACCTGCAGTGTGTCTGTCTCTCTGTGTGTGTGCGTGTGTGTCTCTGTGTGTGTGCGTCTGTGTCTCTGTGCGTTTGTTTTTGCTACATCGTGGGGACCTCAACCTGACTGCACACAGACTAGTGGGGACCTGTGTCCCCGTGGGGACCAAAAATGAGGTCCCCACGGGCAAAGCACCATTACAGGCTTCACAACACCCTCTAATGGTGCCTGGAGGTATTTTCTAACAAGTCCCCTTTGGGCCCATTTTCATGACAAAATGTCAGGTGTGTATATTTCCCTGCGCCCCTGGAGGTCACACACATTATTGCAGTCCTCACCAGGTTAGGTGTTCTTGTTGTGTGTGTGGACTCAGTATCGGCCCCTAAAGGTCAATATAAGTATTGCAGTCCCCACCAAGTTTTGTTGTTTTTGTTGCGTGTGTTCACTCTACAGGCACTTTGTTTCACCAAAAATACACAGGATTTAATTATAACATCTATGATAAGAATGATTATTATAACAATGATGATGATGTTACTAAACATAATTATAATGATAATAAAACTTTTGAACCCCCAATTTTCAGCATATTTTATAATAATTACAAAATTAAACAAATCAACAATGAAAACTAGCATTTTAAAAGCAATATTCGACATATTGACATATTCTTTAACCGATGAATATAGAAGTACACTGAATTATTATGGAGCAATTGTGTCGCTATATAATTGGAAAACTTAAATGTACTAATGTCAGTAGTCCAGCAATATTAATTGCACTATCAAGAGTCCACAATTTCAATAAACATATGCATCTATATGAAACAATGTAGGTTCTCAGTCATGACTAAACACAAACATCGTAGATCAAATAACTGGACGCAGGTGTGGATGGTGAAAACCCAGTTATGTCAAGAGACATCAAGTAAATCTAGTTTTAGTTGACTTGAAATTGTACGTAAATTTAGATGACTATGTTCCATAACATAATAATGATAATAATTCATTATAATTACATTTAATCACATTCCTCTGCTTCTTGTTTCTCCTCCCATGTTTGTATTTAGTTACATTTAAGGAGATAAAATCATCTGGACATTTTAGTCACAGCTTTCTACTCAAAAACTATTTTTAGTCTAATTTTAGTCACCTACAAATTATATTTACTAAAGTTTTGATAAAGTATTTTAATGGACACAATGAACACTGCTGGCTGGAGGATCAAAACACAGCAAAGGGCAGCAGGGACATGAGGAAGAGGTTTAGAAAGCCAAATCGACAAGGAGGACTCAGGTTTCTGTGTCCAACATCTACAGAGCCATCCGGAAGATGACCCAGACACCGCCTGGAGTAAAGACGTGTTTGGGGCTCCCACCAATGACCAAACCAGTGGTGTAGTCATGGTCAACGGATGACAATCAGATTCTGAGTTGTTCTTTTAGTGCCACTGTGAGTGAACAGGTTAACAAACTACTGAAGATGCTGAATGGGCAGTAAAAAGGAAGGAAATAGACACGGGTATCCTAAGGCAGTTAAATCGAAATCCAAAATCCAAAATCTAATTTGGTCTTCCATTCAACTAAAGCTGTAACAATGAATAAAAAAATTATGTACCTGTATCAATACTATTTGCAATGATCTAAAGTGGTATTTTTGGGTTTTATTGTTCAAGAATTTGTAAGATTTGTTAATCACAGTTTGTCATGATTCCTTGCATTTTTAGTTTTCAATCAATCAATGGTTTTGAATAGTCCAAAATCACAACAGAAGTTGCCTCCTAGAGCTGGAGGAACAGGTGAATTAAAGGAACTATACGCGTTTCTGCAAGGTTTTAATGTTTAGGACCACCCCCAACTTGCTCACAGGCTTCTCATTTCCCTTACGCTCTCTCAGTCTAGTTTTATTTGCGATCTGGTATGTATGCTAACATTAGCATGAGCGCAAGTTCTTGTAAGCTGTACAATAATCACTAATAAAATGGTACAAAAGTAACAAAATATATCACTGAAAGATTACCGCTAGTTTCCCGTCCAAACGTAGTTTGAACAGAGATAGTCCGAGCGTAGATATTCGAGCTTTAGTTCCTCTTCTCTTCCTCACTGTTGTGTGGTTTGGGCTGTTTTGCTGTGTCTGCAGTTACTGCCAGAGGAGTTATAGCCACCTATGCTAACATGCCTCTGTGTTAGCGCTATAGAGGCTAACGCAGCCTCGTTGTGTGATTGGAGGAGAGCGAGCGTCACGCCAAGTTACTACATTCAAGTTGTATTATAATACGTAATTGAATGTAAAACGTGAGCTCATTGATTCAGATGTGATGAATTCAGGAGTAAAAAGTGCTGAGTAGAGGCACTTTTTACTCCTGAATTCATCATCCTGATTTTCCCATTGACTTTGCATTGAAATCGCTTACTTCCAAGTTTTTCTTCCAGATTTATATGTACGTCCATTAAATCTGGAAGTATAAGGGAGCTTCCACATTTATATGTTATTCAATATTACCGATAAAGATGCTAACCATGCTAATGTCCACGCTAATGCTACTATTACTACTACTACACTACTACTACTACTACTATTGGTCTACTGGTGATGCTAATGCTAATGCTAATGGTGATGCCAATGCTAATGCTAACGTTAATTGTTATGTTAAAGCTAATGTTAATGGTGATGTCAATGGTGATGCCAATGGTGATGCCAATGGTGATGCTAATGCTAATGCTAATGTTAATGGTGATGTCAATGGTGATGCCAATGGTGATGCTAATGCTAATGCTAATGCTAATGCTAATGTTAATGTTAAAGCTAATGTTAATGGTGATGTCAATGGTGATGCTAATGCTAATGCTAATGCTAATGTTAATGTTAAAGCTAATGTTAATGGTGATGTCAAAGGGTGATGCTAATGCTAATGCTAATGCTAATGCTAATGCTAATGTTAATGTTAAAGCTAATGTTAATGGTGATGTCAATGGTGATGCTAATGCTAATGCTAATGCTAACTTAATGGGTTTTTGGGTCTCCACTCACACAGCGGTGTCTCTGACACCAGCTGGACACGCTCAATGAAGGGCAAGTTCTTATTCCCAAGTTTTGCGCAAAGTTAGATCTAGAGCTCTACCATTTGGACAGGTCATAGCCTGTGTCGCTGGGATAGCGGGAAAAATAGGGGCCAGTTCTAATTCCCACACTTTTGCGCAAAGTTGCTGCTAGAGCTCTACAATTTCGACAGGTCATAGCCTGTGTCGTTGCGATACCTGGGAAAATACTAATAACTTTGTATCTTTTGAAACGGCCCTACAATCGGTGAATGAATTTTGAATTTTGGCGGACCTTGCTGCAGCTCATATATGTGACTCGTCACATGAAGGGCTTTCCAACAATACCTCTATCATCGCTCTACGACCTCGTTTGGCCGAGTTATAACACTTAACGAGGTGAGCGGTTTCAAACGGTTGTCGCCCCCTAGCTCCGCGGTGGAACATGGCAGGGACAAAAGCCGTACACCGTTGCGTTCGGCTGGCCGAGCCGGTTCCGTAGAGGTCTGATTTGTGCCTGTGCGACCTTCGGAACAGGTTTTGGCCTTTGATCGCCTAGCTTTTTAGGGTAGGGTAAGGGTATACGGTCCTGAGACCGTCTTTAGCTTCTGGTCCAAAAACGGTCACTCGGACTTCCGAAGGGGTTAGACGCCTGAATTTTGGATATGTGGTAGAGGGCCACGAGACGAGTCCAACGGTGTAGGGTAGACCTCCGGGGGCCTTACGGTTCTCGGTGGGCGGGCCTTCGTTCGGTAAAAAATCTCACGCTAATTAAGCTCATCACGGCTTCAAATTTAATGGAAACGAGTCCAAATTCGGCACACGCCCATTTCAACCCCGTCCGACCGAGAATCTAAAGTTTCAACCCACTCGGACACTCGGTTGGCTACTTTGCTTCCTATTGGTCGGTTTGAGCGGGCGCCTACATATTCGAGCTCAGAATAGCCTGCTGTGTAACATAGTCAAAAATGAGGCTGGTAGTCCAAAGTTGAAATGTTGGTACACCTCCCCTTTAAGGTTAGGCTTTTGAAGGCCCAAAAAGTGCTTGGAGGCTTGTTAAAAGTTCAAATTTCATCCAAACTAGTCGAAACTTGGTACGCACCCTTCTACGTACAGGCTGAACATTAATCCAAAGTTTCAACTGGCTCGGCCACCCGCTTTTTAAAAGAGGAGGGTCTCGGTGGCCAGGAAAATCCAGGAAAGTCCTGATTTTGGTTGGAGGACAGCGCCACCTTGCTGCAGCTCATATATGTGACTCGTCACATCTAGGGCTTTCCAAGGACACCTCCGTTATCGTTGTACGACCTCGTTTGGCCGAGTAATTAGACTTAACGAGGCGCATTTTTTAAAAAATTCGCGGCTGAACATTGCAGGGTCAAAAGCTTTACACCGTTGCGTTCAGCTGGCCGAGCCGATTCCGTAGAGGTGTGTGCCTTTGTGCCTGTCGCGACCTTCGGAACAGATTCCCTAAAATCCTAATCATGACAATCGAATCCTGCCGAATCTGCTGCCATTTATATTATTATTGTAAAATTAGAGATCCAGTGGTCAGTGGACTCTAAATGTATTTGAAAATGACTAAGAAGGAATTTCTGTTTTTTTAGTAGTCTACTGCTAATGCTAATGCTACTGATACTGCTACTATCACTACTACTACTACTACTACTACTAGTCTACTACTAATGCTAATGCTAATGCTAATTAGCATTAGCATAACAAACACTCTCCTTTCTCCTTGTCTCCTCTCCTCTCTCCTTGTCTCCTCTCCTCTCTCCTTGTCTCCTCTCCTCTCTCCTTGTCTCCTCTCCCTCTCTCCTTGTCTCCTCCTCTCTCCTTGTCTCCTCCTCTCTCCATGTCTCCTCTCCTCTCCTTGTCACCTCTCCTCTCTCCTTGTCACCTCTCCTCTCTCCTTGTCACCTCTCCTCTCTCCTTGTCTCCTCCTCTCTCCTTGTCTCCTCCTCTCTCCTTGTCACCTCTCCTCTCTCCTTGTCTCCTCTCCTTGTCACCTCTCCTCTCTCCTTGTCACCTCTCCTCTCTCCTTGTCTCCTCCTCTCTCCTTGTCTCCGCTCCTCTCCTTGTCACCTCTCCTCTCTCCATGTCTCCTCCTCTCTCCTTGTCACCTCTCCTCTCTCCTTGTCTCCTCCTCTCTCCTTGTCTCCGCTCCTCTCCTTGTCACCTCTCCTCTCTCCATGTCTCCTCCTCTCTCCTTGTCACCTCTCCTCTCTCCTTGTCTCCTCTCCTCTCCTTGTCTCCTCTCCTCTCCTTGTCACCTCTCCTCTCTCCTTGTCTCCTCCTCTCTCCTTGTCTCCTCCTCTCTCCTTGTCTCCTCCTCTCTCCTTGTCACCTCTCCTCTCCTTGTCTCCTCCTCTCTCCTTGTCTCCTCCTCTCTCCTTGTCTCCTCCTCTCTCCTTGTCTCCTCCTCTCTCCTTGTCACCTCTCCTCTCTCCTTGTTTTCTCTCCTCTCTCCTTGTCTCCTCCTTGTTGACTCTCCTTGTTTTCTCTCCTCTCTCCTTGTCTCCTCCTCTCCTTGTCTCCTCCTCTCTCCTTGTCTCCTCCTCTCTCCTTGTCACCTCTCCTCTCTCCTTGTCTCCTCCTCTCTCCTTGTCACCTCTCCTCTCTCCTTGTCTCCTCTCCTCTCTCCTTGCCTAGTTTGCTGTGCAGTTTACAGATGTTGTGATTTGTTTTCCATACATCTTGTGGTATTTTCAGAAAACAAGTTAATAAAAGAGAATGGTTACATCTATATAACACTTTTCTACCTTTGTTAGACACTCAAAGCGCTTAAATCAAGGATCCACTCATCCATGCTCTCATTCATGCACCAAAATGTGCATTAAGCAGTGGGCTGAATCTTATACCTCATTAGTTTTAGTTCATAGTGATACTATCAATTCAACATAATTTCATGATTATGCAGAAAATAATATGCACATGTTGCTAAGAATAATAATAAAAAAGATATATTATTTAAACTTTGTTTATTAGTCTTAGGTGCACAGATCATTAATCAATACATAATTACAGTAAATAGTCAAGATGGAGATACACTCAATTCAATACGAAGTTAATAAAAATATGATACCCATCTTTCTTAAAATTCAGCTTACTTGTGAATGTTATTAATGTTTACCTTCTTCAGCAGGATCTTTTCATCAAAATGAAAAGCTTTCATATACATTTGTAATAGTTCTGTTCATGTGTGAAGAAAGGTCCCCACTAGGCATCACTAAAACAAGGTTTTTTTAATAGTGACACCCGCTGGTGGTTTATGGTATGAGGTCCCCAGGAGAATAGAAAAATCGGACAAAAAAAATAAAAATGAATTGTGATGATTAACATGATTTCAGGAAGACCACAGTCCAAAAAAATTATCTGTCTTTATATCATTTTTTTATGACTTAAGACATGCCTTAAATTCTTGTTCAAAGTGAGGACCCCACGCGGTAGGTCCTAAACACACCAAAAAATTTGGTCCTCACCATGTAGCAAAAACATGTATGTGTGTGTGTGCGTGTGTGTGTGCGTGTGTGTGTGTGCGTGTGTGTCTCTGTGTGTGCGCGTGTGTGTCTCTTTGTGTGTGCGTCTGTGTCTCTGTGTGTGTGCGTGTGTGTCTCTGTGTGTGTGTGTCTGTGTCTCTGTGTGTGTGCGTCTGTGTCTCTGTGTGTGTGCGTCTGTGTCTCTGTGTGTGTGCATCTGTGT